>CM067167.1:143460886-143923386 GCA_034093135.1 Erigeron breviscapus
ATTTATAATTTTTAACATATTTGCAGTCATCACTGGCTTCTATCTCCTTCTGATCCCTTCAAGTTCAAATCATGCAAAAGTGTTCTTTCATGGTGCTATTTGCCTTCTTGTTCTCCCGTTAGGAATCCCCGGTATTATATATGCTAGAAACTGGTTTAACACTAATATATATCCAAAAATTCTTGCCCATGGATCAAGTTTTTTACTTATGGATGGTGGTGATCACTATACTGAGCTCATTGGTGGTAGTCATGAAGCTATTTTAGTTGACGATAACGAGACTAAATATAGTATAAAAGGGTGTTGGGATATGGTGATTAAGAGTGATAAATTGGAAATGATTGAGGAAGAGCATGATGCTAAGAGGCTTCTTTGTAGGCTAGATTTTTGGCTATATTATTTCGTGTACTTTTGTGGTGGAACGATTGGGCTAGTTTATAGTAACAATTTAGGCCAGATAGCACAATCACTTGGTTTAGAATCAAGTACTTACAGCCTCATCACACTTTATTCGTCATTCTCTTTCTTTGGACGGTTACTTTCAGCAACTCCAGACTTCTTGAAAGCGTAAGTATATATACTAGGTTAAGTTCAGTGGTCATAGAGAAAATGACACACACAAGCAGTGTGGTTTCATGTATGAGTCTCTAACTTTCTGCTACCAACATCCCTTTACAAGAATTTTGCTATACTTAGGAATGGGTCGATTCAGTTCATATTATCTCTCTAGCTGATCAAATGGGTAAATTGTTTAAAGTTAACTTCAGAGGAATTGGGTCAAATCTGTCAAAAGTCGTCCAAAGTGTATTTATGATTCATAAAAACTTGCAAATCGTTCAATTGCTTTATTAATGACTAGAGGAAAAATATAAAGCTTTTAGATTATTTTGTACAAAAAGTATCTCGGGTGGTAAAAACGATGAATTCTGTTTTGACATTTACCCAAAGTACCCATTTTGACCCTTTACCCAACCAGCATGACCCACCCATTTCCCCACTTTTGATCCTTTCATAGCAATCTGATTTATGCATGTCTATAGGAGACTGAACTTGGCAAGGACAGGATGGCTAGCCATTGCGCTTGTACCAACACCACTAGCAATGCTTGTGCTTTCATTGACAGAAACGGAGGTGGCACTTCAGATTGGAACTTCTCTTATCGCTTTAAGTTCTGGGTTCATTTTCTCAGCAGCCGTGTCTGTAACATCCGAGCTATTTGGACCTAAGAGTGTTGGTGTGAATCATAACATTCTCATCACGAATATCCCAATCGGGTCACTTTTTTATGGGCTTCTTTCAGCCCTTGTGTATGATAGCAATGAAGCTTCATTGCGGAATGTTTGTATGGGGAGAAATTGTTATTTTGCAACATTTGTTTTGTGGGGCTGTATTTCATTTTTGGGACTGGTTTCGACTGTGTTGTTGTTCCTAAGAACTCGGCAAGCTTATGAAAGATTTGAACATAACCCGGTGTCTGTAGTCTCATAATAGATCACATTTAGCAGGTCTGATCCGACTTGTTGAGACAACTTAGACAGTTACATACTCGCCAGTTTTCCATGAGTTTGCAGTGTGCTTTAATGGACGGACAGCAATGCTTTCTTCCTCAAAAGGTTCGTAAATAAACAATGTTTATGCTAGACATCATGTTTTACAGTTTGTGTGTTTTCATGGACAGAAGGATTAAGTAATGATTGGTTTGTTAATGAGCTTGGAGATTTCCTGAAATAATCTACAGATTTTGAGTTCGAATTTAATGCTCAAGTATAGAGGTGGCAACATGGGTGGGTTGGGTAACAGTGGTAAATATTTTTAGATGCATGTGAGAACAGGTTGTAGTGGGTTGGGCACTTGGGCTGACCATTCAACATTAACCATTTTCTTATATTTATAAATATATACTCCGTATTTAACTTGTTTCATATGATAATAAAGATTATACTAATAGCTTACCTTTCAAAAATTCTACACCCGTTTGATCCATCTTATTTGGCCAAGGTATAACTTTTTACCAGTTTTGCCCGTTTGAGATGAAAGATAACTAGTATCGACCAATTTCTTAGTAAAATCAGTAAAAATTGCCATTAGGTGAAATCCCGATTACTGATGAGTAAAATGGTTCTTTAGACGTGCTCTTATAAAATAGACTTATATTATTGCTTTACTGATACAAAGAACTTGAATTTATTAAAACTTAAAAGAATTCAATTGATGAAAACAAATAGTAACATCTGGATCATCACAACCCCGAATCAAATATATCTATAAAAAGTTTGATGTATCAGCTGGTTAACTGTATCAATATAATCTAAGAAATCATCAAAAACTGAATAAGGTATGAATCTAAGGATAGATACAATACGTTTCGTTCTTTATACATAGAAATAATCTCTCATAAGCTAACGCCATTTTCTGAGCAGTAAACATGGACATTGCATACTTTTGGCCCGCCTTCCCTCTCTGGGCAAGCCTTCTCGGGCCTTCTGCTACCACGGTCTCCAAAGCCTCCACCAATGACTCGACATTTGGTGAAAACATAAAACCATACTCATCATCAACAAGAAGAGTCCCTTTGATGCTAGGAAACCGTGATGCCAACAACGGTTTCCCAGCCATCATCGCTTCCATGAGTGTTAGATCGAGCCCTTGTGGCCTAAGAGTCGGGTTCACAAAGATATCAATCCCGTTATAGAACCCACGTAGCTCTGAAGGGCTCATGGACCCTAGCACTATGACTTGGGACCCTAGCTCATTGTACCTTTGTTGCCATGGACCAGCCCCAGCCACCACCAAATATACATTTTTGTGTTTTTTCATTAGCTTTGCAAAGGATTCATACAGTAAAGGGTGCCCTTTATCTTTAACTAGTCTCCCAGCTACTCCTAGGAGTAAACTTGCATTTTTGGGTACACCAATTTTGGATCTAAACTTTTTCCCTAATTCAAGATCTTCACGAAAGTCGTTCTCATTTACTCCATTAACGATCACGTGTACTCGTTTACTAGGGATTTGGTAAATATCTCTAAGCATTTCACCACAACTATCACTAATAGCAATATGGTGTTGGTAGTTTCTAAAGAACCGAATTTCATTCAAGACTTTTGGGATCATGACTTGTAAACTCTTGTTAAACGACTCTGAGACTTGTTCATTGGGTCTTCTTAACAAATCTTGATAGATACTTGATGAAACACTTTCTAGTGCAATTCCATGCCATGAGACTGCAAGATTAGGGATATTTCTAGCTTTATAATGAGGTAACGCAACACTCTCGGTGTGGATCACATCGAATGGACGTTTTTGGTTCTCCTCCTCGTATTGTTCCCATGCCTTGTTATATCTCCATTGACCAGGCTCGGCATCTTCATGGAAATGCACAATGGGAGCATTGGTTGTCTTGGTGTTCATTAAACTGACATCTTCATGCGGTGGAGAAGTGAAAATATGGATCTCATGGCCACGAGTGGCTAAAGCCATGTACAAAGTGTATGCGTGGCGCTCCATCCCTCCAGGCGTTGTCCCAACTGGCCATTTTCTAGTGAAAACGGCTATCTTGAGGGAAACAGGTGGAGGGATGTGAGCAGAGAAACTTAAATGATTCCATGAGAACTCTGCGGACCTAAGATCCCCGATGAAAGAAGTGGTTGTTGTGGGAGAAAAGGTGTTGCATATAGAAGTCGCGGGGGTATGTAAGATGAGGAGGGCCGGAATGGTAAAGAGAAGGACTAAAAAGAGTGTGGTTGCTAGGCTAGATTGGATAGAGCAAATGGGTCTCTTGGTTTTGGTGGTGGCGAGAGCCATAATGGTGGTCTTAGTATGGGGTGATTATGAAGATGGAGTTTTTTTTTTGAGGATATTTGGTCTAGCTTTTGTAGTTGTAAACATGGTTTTTGTGAAGATATAGAGAAGGGTGGGAAGGTATGCATGCACTTAAAAAAGTGCATTTTATTTTGCTTTTCGGAGTGCTTTTCTCACGCTTCTTTTGGGAAATTGGATGTCCTTTTTTCTTATTCACATTTTCCTCTAGATTTGTAATCATATACTATTAGTATTAGTATATTAATTAATATTCACATTTGAAAACTCACATTTTCCTCTTGACTTGCACTATCTTCATACAAAAGTTTGTTTTAGTCAACCTACTTTTGTCACACTAAAAAATTTATTATATTTGAGGTTAAACATTTGCATCTGAAGATCAAATTGCGACATGAATACATGATACAAGTATTGAAACACAAAAAAAAAACATTCATTACTCAAATTTTAACCAAACATGATATATAGAGTTTGTGGTCAAAATACTAATTCTGTATATAAGAAAATAGAATCAAACGTTGTGAGTGGTTATTTGCCTAAAATTACATTCAGTTGAAATGCATGATAGAATAGTATTGAGAATTGACTATCAGCCCACGTGGAATACGGAGAGAGAATTTAGGCAGAGTTTGGGGCATTTTTGTACTTTCGACTTACACAAGTCTCACCCCGATACTTTTTTATATTTATTTAAAAATGGGAGGGTACTCAGCAATTAAAGGGTTGATCTCATTGCTTAGCCATCAATTTAGCATCCCACCGCATTAAACTTTATACCTTGTTTACAATTGTTTGATATAAATCTAATTCCAACCAATGATGACTAGTCCAACTGGTCAGAGGCATCTCAGGTTTTACCCAAGGTCTTGAGTTCGATCTTTAGGGATGGCAAGTCTTGGGGTTTTTTCCTCCGAATACTTGTAAGGGCTCATGGTCAACATCTCATTGTCTAGGGTACGTGCAAGGCTTTACCATTATACGGAGAGGTTTCCTTGATGTCGCATACCGACTGAATGTTGGGGGAAAAAAAATAGCTTTCAACTGATTTCTACTTTTAGATATCTTGAGAGTAGATACAAATCTAAGTCGGTAGTATGCAAGTATGAACATTAGAATATATATTATATATAGAGTTAATTACACTTTTGGTCCCTGTCGAGGGTTAAAAATTACCGTTTTCATCCCTACCTTTCATATATTACCGTTTTGGTCCAAAAAACTTTGCTCCGTCAACGATTTTGGTCCAAATTTCGAAACGGACGTTAAACACCCATCACGTGACATGCACGTGATGGGTATTTTAGTCTTTTCATTAGCACAGGGACCAAAAGTGTAATTATCTTTATGCTCTTTCCTCCATCATCTCCGGTACCTCTTTTTCATCTTTTTCTTCCCTTTTCCATTTTTGTTTCCCGATTTTCAATCATATCAAATGATGATGATATATAAAATATATCATTTATATTTGTATTTATAAATAAAAAATAAAAAAAACCCTATGAAAAAGACAAGAATAAATGATGATGATGATATACATCTATGATTAACGAGAAACCTATAATATCAAATGTATAAAATTAATAAACTAGAATATCAAATGTATCCCCCTTCCAATCGATCTATTCAAATACTCCTCAGTCTACACCGTCCCCAATCCAATCACAAAAGAACATCATAGAATTTACAACCAAAAGAAATTATCATCAATATCAAACATCGAATAACACTACCACTACTGGTAAAAGGAAAGGGAAGCTCGATATTAAAATCACCACCACCTGCTTGTTTTTTTCCGATGACAAGGTGGTGGAGATGGCGGACTACGGCGGCAGTGATCGTGCTCGTTTTTTCCATCACCACCGATGTACTCCACCACAGCCCCACTCCAGAACCGATGCACTCAACCACCACCGATATCAATCTACAGCATCAGATCACGCCGGATTTATTACGACCACGGTGGCAACAGTTTTGAGGTGGTGGTTGCGAAATCCGACCTCCGTCCGTCATCACCACCACGCGAATATCCATCAACAACCCATCACCGTCGCCTTCCTCTCTTCTCTGGTTTATCCGCCACCCATCACACCACCGTAGCTCTCACAAAAGCATATACATCTGGTTTTATAGATATAGATCTGGATATAGATATGGACATAAAGATTGATAAGAGATAGGAATAGAGATTGATATCAAATAGTGTTATGTATATGTATATATTTCCAAAGTTATAGAGAAAAGTTGGCATAAATAGAAAGATATTGATTTGTTGGTTTGATGGGTTCAATTTGTTTAAAGATATCGATCAGATTGTTGGGTGTAATTGTATATATAGAAGAATATAGATAGATATGATTTGCTGGGTATATAACTATGTGTATAGATGTATGACTAATAAATTTGGGTATTAAAATCTGGGTATAAAAGATGAAGAAAAGAGCCAAAAGACTAAAAAAATTTATAATCGATACATACAGGATCCATTTGTTTGTATATATGTATCTATAGGTTTGTATGTGTATGTATTTGGTTAAATTGGTGGGAAGGTTTTTATTTTTTTTTTGTGTGTGAGAGGAGAATGTGTCAAAGAAAAGAAAAGCACTTACACTTTTGGTCCTTGTGTTAAGAAATGACTAAAATACCCATCATGTGCAGATCACGTGATGGGCGTTTAACGTCCGTTTCGAGAATTGGACCAAAAGCGTTGATGGATCAAAGTTTTTTGAACCAAAACGGTAATATATGAAAGGTAAGGATGAAAACGGTAATTTTTGACCCACGACAGGGACCAAAATTGTAATTTACTCTTATATATATTCAAAATTAACAAGATGCTATTTTCTGATTATATTTTTTTAAAAATTGTTTTGGACTACTAATGTCCTTTTCTTTCAAAATCTTTTTTTTTAACTAGGCATAATAATATCTACTCTTATCTTATATGGTCTATTAGTCATGGCACTTTGTAAGTTTTGTATGCCCAAAAAGAGACTTCGGTTTAACTAAACATTCATTTCAGCTTATGATAACCATTTCGACATATTTGTTTGGGGACACGAACACTAACATAGGAACCAAGAAAATAAAGGTTCCGACATTACTCACAAGTTAGGCGGACTTGATCTTTAGATCTATTGGATAATTAAGTGCTCGTATCAAGATTGAACCATGACTCTTCGGATTTTGGCACACTGGTCCATAAACGGGCACATTCGATGTTGCTCAACTTCTCTTGCTATGGTGAACCAATCTAACTACATAAAGGCGACGTCGTTGCCTTTGTTTAAACAAACATCAAATCATGCAGCATTTTAAACAATAATTACAGAGTTACTTACCGGTGGAAAATAAAAATCAAACACTATTGATCAAAAGGACTTAAATGCAATGGTGATTAACACAATAAATGAAAAGACAAATAAACCCTTCAAAAACTTTATTCATGAAAACATATTCAGGTAATTCTTATTTATGATTACGTTTTGTTATTGTCTTTATATATCTTTCTTGTTAAGAAAATATATTTTGTGGGCTAAAAAACTTAAATGGGCTTGGTTGGTTTGGTTAATGCTTATTCCCCTCAAAACCCAAACGTGGCCTTGAATGCAGCTCTCGGACCAACCTTTTCAAATTTTGATTTTATAATTTTATGTCTTTAATGCGTCTTTCGTCAATAAATTAAAAAGACACGTGTCGATCAAGGATTACGCCACGTGTCGTTTCAAGAACATCTCAATCCTGTTTTTAATTGTATATAGATTCAATTTCCTTATTAGACTTAGAATTAAACTCTAACTATTGGCTTATTAATACAAAAGACATTATAACCTTATTTGATTGATCGTTTTCTCATTAATAAATTGTCTCTTTTTCTTTCTCAATTCTTCAACTCCTATTACTTATATTAATTATAATAAGTTATTAACATGAAGACTTCAAAAATTTGAGTTTACGATCCGAAATCACAAGGTTATTTGCCGTCATCCACTATGCTTACAAGTTCCGATTTTGATGTGATTCTAAAAATTTAAGGTGTTAGGTCCAGTTTACTGATAAACTGGAGCGTCTCCAGTTGCATCTGGAGACCAGTTGATTTGTCCAGAAATATATGAAGTCCAGTTGCAAGGTACAGTTTATGCAACTGAAGACTTCCTCCAGTCGAGATCTGA
This sequence comes from Erigeron breviscapus, assembly GCA_034093135.1. Classification (NCBI taxonomy): domain Eukaryota; kingdom Viridiplantae; phylum Streptophyta; class Magnoliopsida; order Asterales; family Asteraceae; genus Erigeron; species Erigeron breviscapus. The sequence goes on from CM067167.1 coordinate 143,468,875, forward strand.
TCAAACCTGAAGACATTCCAATTGAAGTCGAAGACAACAAGTGGAAGATAGAAAACATACATGGCAGCGAAGCCCAGTGGATGTTTTACCCAGATCAAGACTGGAGAACCATCAGTGTAAAGTACTTACAAAGCTTTACACTGATTACGAGGAAGACATTTTTGTTTTATGTACCTTTATCCGGATAATAGCATTTATCTATGTATAAAGTACAAAAGTACATAAAGCAGGTTGGATAAAGTGACTTTATGTCATACTTTATCAAGCATGTTCAAGGAATTAAATGCAATTTCTTAAATGCTCCCAACCATATTTGTACGGTCAAAGTTGACATCCCAATGTCAACTTTGCCTATAAATAGAGGTCTTTGCACAACCAAGAAACAACTTTGCATATTCAGACATTTGCATATTCTTGGTGACTTGTGCAATATTCTCTCAATCACAAAAAGGAACATTTCACAACTTTAAGTGTTTCGATTGTTAAGAGAATTTCCAAGTGTTAGATCGATTGTATTTCATAGGTAGTTAGGATATTTACTCATTTGTATTATCTTGGTTCCGCAACAACCTTGTAATTTATTTAACATTAATAAATAAATTACACTTGAAAATTACAACTCGTCTCACCAGATTTACTTACAAGTACTTTATATATTGCATTGTCTTTACTTATTGAATATTGTCACCTTATAAGTAATCCTCCAGTTTACCTAGTATATTACACACTGCAACTGGTCACGTCCAGATCAGTGTGTATATTGCAAAGTAATCTCACCATCGACATAGATGTGTCTTCAGTTAGTACCATCTATTGAGTTGGGACTTACAAGTGGTATCAGAGCAGAAGGCTAATATACTTGCCTAGATTTACTTAGATGTCTACTACTGAAGGTGATAATGGTGCTGGTCATGATGAAATAAATTTTAATAATCCACCCTCTGGACAAAATGTTAATACTAATCCTCCTTCTCCTCCTCCTAATGCCCCTAACCATGTCCATGTCCATTATTCTTACACTCTTGTTCCTAAATTTGATGGAAACAATGAGGCCTTTGGTACATGAAAGGCCATAATGTTTTTGCATTTTGGTGGGATAGAGAGGTATATGTTAAAAATCCTAAAGGATAGACCACATATACCCATGTCTCCTGGGGTGAGTCCTTTTCTTGATCCAACTGGATCTAGAAGCGGTACTAGAGAAAAGCCTGTAGACCATTGGTCTGACGAGGATCGTAGACTTGGACACCAAGCTCAAGAACATGATCCTTGGGGCTGTTCCTGAAGACCTTATTCCAACACTTGTGTTGTTCCCCAGTGCCAGGGCAATGTGGGATGAATTGGTTCTTCAGTTTGAAGGAGGTGATGATACCATTGTCACTAGAAAAGTTGCTTTAAACAAGAAGTATGAATCCTTCTTTGCTTTACCCAATAAGAGCCTGACTGGTACTTATACCAGATTCACCAGTGTGATTAATCAACTGAGAGGGCTGGGTGTTGAGAAAGATAAGGATATTCTTCTTGAAAATTTTTGTGATATTCTTCCATCTAAATGGGCTAATATGGTTCTTGTCCTAAGACAAGGTAGGACCCTGCACAGTCACACTCTTGCATCTCTTTATGGAGCCTTCAGATTCACTAAAGATAACAATGCACAAAGACTTGTGGCTGAGCAGGATGCTTTAAACCATGCTCAGAGTTCCAAGGTTGCCAGTCTAACTGAGAAACCTTGTACTGCCTTAATATATGCAGAGAGTGTCCAGTCACACTCAATGTAGGAGATGTTAAACAGTTTCTTGAACTCTGGTCTGACCACTGAAATCAGTGATGATTGTGATGAAACTGACAATGATGATCTGGTAGCCATGATTGCTAAAACCTTTAATAGGTTTAAGCATAAATCTAATAGATTTAATGGTTCCAACAATGCTTCCAGCTCCAACTCTCTGGACAAGGCCAATCTTACATGCTATAAGTGTGGTAAGAAAGGTCACTTTATGAAGGAATGCAGATCTAGTTAGTCAAACAATCAAACTGGTCCCCATGTCCCTACTTTCAATCGGCCTGATGATAGCTACAAAGTTAAATATAAGAAGCTTAAGGCCCAGATTGCCCTCTTGTCAATGGAGAAAGAGCAGAATAAATGCATTATTGCAAAGACAACTGACAAGTGGGAATACTCTGATGACTCATCAGTTGATGATGAAGAGGAAAAGGACATGTGTTTCATGGCCTTGTAAGAACAACAGCAACATGTGGTGAAGGATGATGTTATCACTGGAAGATGGGTGGACATCATTTTAAAAAAGGTATGTGATTATGACAATCAAATTGACCCTAAACTGAAACTGGACCTTGCTGAATCACTTAACAGTGATTTGATTTTTGTGGAAAATGTTAGAACTGACTGTGAAAGATATTTGGAAACAGTTCTAACTGAATTGAATAATTTAAAACCTCAACTTTCAAACTTGAAAAGTGTCCAGTTGGCTCTCAAAGAGTCAGTTTTAAAAGGTGAAACTCTTGAACTGGAGAACCAAGAGTTAAAAACTGCCTTGGATAAGGAACAAAAACTGATCAAATCCTGGATGAAATCATCAGGATTAAATTATGATGTTACCACTAGAACACATGCCCAACAACAAAAGGCATATAACAGTGGTGATGTTGACATGGCAGTCATCATGCCAGAAATTCACAGTTTACCACTAAGTCTCAGGAAAGAAACCCCATATGATGAGCCTGAGACAGTTAAAACTGAATCTGTTGAGACCACCCCCTCTGAGCTCAAAACTGGAGTTGATCAGGCTAATGCTCCAGTTAAAAAGGTTGTTGGTAATAAACCTTTACCTCAAAAGTCTAAGGAGCCCAAGACTCAAAAGACCAAAATCCCTGCTGAACCTAAGTCCAAGGTTCAGCTGCCTACTGAAAAAGACATTTTGTTAAAACTGGAAAGTCAATTTCAACAATTGTCCAGGTAGGTTCAAAGTTGTACTGCCAGAATAAAAAATCTGGAAGGAGCCTCGCCTTCTCCAGTTGTTCAACAAAATGCAACCCCTTTAAAACAAAAACAGAAACAAAATGCTCAATCTGGAGCAAATCTGAAATGAAAAAGGAGAAGAAACCTCTCAAACCAATCATGTTTACTCCTAGACCTGAAGCAAATAAAAATGCTCCAGTTTCAGCCTCCATTTCATCACCATCAGAATCTACTGAGACTTCTAGGGAGAAGTCCAGTTAACCCATCAAGAAAAGATGGGTTCACAAAAAGAACTAATGATTTTTTTGGTTGTGCAGGGCGATCGAAAGAAGAACACCTGGTATCTGGATAGCGCAGCTGGCCGGAATATGACCGGATGTAAGCCCCTGCTGGAAGAGTTCACTGTCCAAGATGGACCGGCAGTGACGTTTGTTAATGATGAGAATGGAAAGACTGAAGGATATGGTGTAATCAATAATAGACAAGTCCAGTTCACCAGAGTTGCATTTGTGAATGGTTTGAAATATAACCTGATCAGTGTCAGTCAACTTTGTGATGATGGATACAAGGTATTGTTCGATATTGCTCAAGGCACCATATTTAACAAGGATTGGAAAGTGGTAATGATTGCACCAAGAAAGGGAAATGTGTACATCATGGATATGGAATCTGCTCCAAAAGAGCAATGTTTTTATACCAAGGCTGATGAGGACACCAACTGGTTATGGCACAAAAGGTTATCCCATCTTAATTTCAAAAATATCAACAAGTTGTCTAGAAAACAAATGGCTGATGGGATACCTCCAGTTTCCTTTAAAAAGGAAAAGCCATGTCCAGGGTGTGAGATGGGTAAGCAGAAAAGAGCAAGTTTTAAGATAAGGCTAAACTTTAGCATCACTGAACCTCTTCACATGCTTCATATGGATCTTTTTGGTCCAGTGAATGTTCAAACTAGAGCTGGAAAGAAGTATACTCTGGTTGTGGTTGATGAATTCACCAGATATTGTTGGGTGGTATTTCTCAGATCAAAAAGTGATGCAGCTGCTGAAATCATCTCTCTCATCAAAAGAATTGAGCTTAAGTACACTCGAAAAGTTTGTCAGTTGAGAAGTGATAATGGAACAAAATTTCAAAACAAGACTCTTGAATCCTTCTGTGCTGACACTGGCATCTCCCAGAACTTCTCATCAGCACACTCTCCAGAGCAAAACGGAGTTGTGGAAAGAAAGAATTGCACACTGATAGAAGCTGTCAGGAGCATGCTATCTGAATCTGGTCTTCCCGCCAGTTTTTGGTCTGAAGCAGTGGCAACAACTTGCCATACACAAAACCGGTCTGTCTACATTAAGAGACACAAGAAGACTGCCTATGAAGTTCTTAGGAATCGTAGACCAAATATTGAATATTTCCATGTATTTGGTTGTCCAGCTTATATTCTAAATGATTCCACTCAGCTTGGAAAGTTTGATGCAAAAGCTGATGAAGGAGTGTTTATAGGCTATTCAGATATTCGAAAGGCCTTTAGAGTTTATAATTATAGACTCCAAAAGGTTCATGAGACAATTCATGTCACATTTGACGAATCAAATGATGCAATCAATAAAAGACCAAGCCTTGATATCTCTCCAGTCATTCCATTAAGTTTTGGTGAAACTGGCCAAATTCATCAGTCAGATATTTCACCAGAAAATGTTTCCAGTCACACTGAACTGGAACCAGTTCAAATAAAGAAATCGTCCAGTGACATTCCATATTATCCCTCTATCAGTTTCAACTTACCACAGAAACTGGTGATTGGATCAGATGTCCGTGCCACTCCAATATCAGCACCAGTTCAAACTCCTCTAACTTCTCCTGTTCTTCAAGAAATGCCTTTAACTGAAGAATTTCATGATGCAAATCGTGACCTCATTGATTCTGATGAAGATATTGAAGTAGTTTGGGCTGATCCTCCTCCAGAAGTTACTATAACTGAAGAGGTTGCTCAGGTGACTTGCACTGATATTGTTGTAAGGAATCCTGGTCAATACTCTAAGTGGACAAAAGCACATCCAATCGACCAGATCACTGGAGAGTCCAGTAGAGGGGTTCAAACCAGAAGAGCCACTAGCGAACAATGCTTAAATGTCACCTTCTTATCACTGATTGAACCGAAGAAGATTGACGAGGCTATGGCAGACCCAAGCTGGGTAGAAGCTATGCAAGAAGAGCTTATCCAGTTCAAAAGGAACAATGTTTGGGAACTTGTTCCTTGTCCACCAGGGTTAAAGAAAGAACCCATTGGTACAGGATGGGTCTACCGAAATAAGATGGATGAAGATGGCAATGTTGTAAGAAACAAAGCTAGATTAGTTGCCCAGGGTTATTGTCAAGCAGATGGAATTGATTTTGATGAGACTTTTGCTCTAGTTGCTAGACTTAAAGCCATTAGAATTTTCTTGGCTTATGCAGCTCATATGCAGTTCAAGGTCTACCAGATGGATGTCAAAAGTGTGTTCCTGAATGGAACACTGGAAGAAGAAGTGTATGTTAAACAAAATCCAGGCTTCATTGATGAGAAGCATCCTCATTGGGTATATAGACTGAACAAAGCTTTGTATGGTCAAAGACAAGCCCAAGAGCCTGGTATGATACTTTAACTAAACATCTTCTAAAAAATGGCTTTAAAATAGGTGCAATAGATAATACCTTGTTTATCTTAAAAGAAAAAGGTAGTATATTACTGGTACAATTTTATGTTGACGATATTATATTTGGGTCAACTGATGATGCAATGTGTAAAAGGTTTTCTAAAATCATGTCATCTGAATATGAAATGAGTTTAATGGGTGAATTAACATTTTTCTTAGGTCTTCAGATTAAGCAAACTGAAAATGGAATTTTCATAAACCAAGAAAAATATGTCAGAGATTTGTTAAGAAAATACAAATATGATTCAATCCCATCTAAAAACACACCTATTGTAGCACCTTTAAATTTGGACTCTAACCCAACTGGCAAACCAGTGAACACCACTGAATATCATGGTATGGTTGGTTCACTGATGTATTTAACTGCCAATCGACCAGATATAATGTTTGCAACATGTCTATGTGCCAGATTTTAGGATAACCCAAAAGAATCACATTTGCATGCTGTTAAGCGCATCTTCAGATACCTGAAAGGGTGTCCTAGCCTTGGTCTTTGGTATCCCAAAGGCTCAGGGTTAGATCTAATGGGTTATTCAGATTCAGATCATGCAGGTTATAAGATAGATAGAAAATCCACTACTGGAGGTTGTCATTTCCTTGGAGGAAAACTGGTGAGTTAGACCAGTAAGAAGCAGACGTCAGTCTCTATGTCCACTTCTGAGGCAGAGTACATTTTTGTGGCCAGTTGTTGTGCCCAGATTCTCTGGATCAAGAACCAGTTGTTAGATTACGATCTAAAATACAAAAGAACACCAATCTTTTGTGACAACACCAGTTCAATTGCTATATCTCACAACCCGGTGATGCACTCAAAGACAAAGCATATTGACAATTGGTATCATTTTATTCGTGATCATGTTATGAAAGGAGACATTGAAATTCATTTCATCCCCACTGACAAACAACTTGCTGATGTTTTTACAAAACCTCTTGATGAGAAAACTTTCAAACATCTCATCAGTGAGTTGGGAATGCTAAATCCTTAAAACTGGAGACTTTGTTATGAACGCGTCAATGACACTGATGAAGTTCTCCAGTTGAGGAGGTCCAGATAATCTTTGCTCACCAGGCTATCGAACGCCTTTGTGATACTATCCTGACACTAATTGATTTCTGGATCATCATTCTAGGGGGAAATACTGAAAATATTTTTCTGACTAAAACGTGTTTTGTTTGAAAAAATGTAACTGGAGAATTCTCCAGTTGAAACTGGCACTGGACTAATCCTCCAATGTACATGTTTGGTCTTGTCTTTAAAACTGGTGGTCAACCAGATTTCATAACGTTGTAAAATACTTGGTCAATTTTTGTGACACGTAATAGTACTTGAGTGTTTTAACCCACTCACAACCGTCACATGACGTGTCAAAGACATTTTTGTAAAATAATGCACTTTTTCTGGGGATCGTGAAAAGTTAGTGGGCGCGTGGGAATATCAGCCGTCGTAGCATTTAATGCTGACTTGATGGTATTAAATATTTTTGAATTTAAATTTTCAATAAATCAAAATTTCAATTGTTTTAGAAAATTTGGGGATTAAAATAATATTTTGTATTTAGTTTGGGATTTCATACCCTTATAAATACCCCCACATTTACTCCGGTTACAATTTACTTCTTTCACATTTCTTCATTCAATTCCAATCATCAACAATTGCTTCTTTTCCCTCTCTGCTTCATAAATCCAAAACCCTAATTCCAAAACATTCACAATTTCATCTCTTAATCAAATGGCTCCTAAATCTTCTCGTAGCAGAGATGTAAATCTGCTCACTCTCCCATATAATCCATCTGAAAATGTCAAACGTGCCCATGGTGCTCCCTCAAATGCTGCTCAAATAAAATTAAATCCAAATAATCCCATGGCAAGTTTGAGAAGGACTCAAGTCGCCGATACTCTTATTGGGAGAATCCAAAGTTTTCTTCGTGATTCTCCACTCGGCGAGTCTTTTTCCCTCAACCCACGCAAGATGTACCATGATTACTTGTGTGAGTTCTGGTACACCGCTGAACTTTCTGACGACTGTTCATCTATCACCTTTACTCTAAAAGATGGATCAGTTGAGTATACCATAACGGCTGAAACGTTGAGGAATGCCTTGCACCTCAACTACTGGAGACAAGGTGAATCTCCAGTTGTAATATCCCAAAATATAAACTTTCGACAGGTCCTCCTTGATATGGGACACAAGGAGTGCCTAGAAAATGGGGTATTAAAAACAAAAGGACCCATGACGATGAAGAGCCTGACACCATCATGGAAATATTTCTTTATCCATCTGGTGGAAAGCATGGGTGGGAGTTCTGGTGGTCTTGACCAGATTAACTCCACACAAGCAGAAATGGCTTACTGCTTGTGGAATGGACTCAGAGTGGACTTTGCCGATATCTTGTACAGAAGCCTTGTACAAAAACTAAAGGGCTCCAGGGGACTTTGCATTCCCTTTTCCAGGTATTTGTCACTTTGTTTCCTACAACTTCTGGGCAGTGAGGAATATAAAAATACTCAATCACTATACACTGTCCCAGAGTTGTTGAGGAATCTTGACTCCCTTACATTTGTAGATGGGGAGGTTGAGATTCCAAAAAGAATGCGGCTAGCATTCGCAAAAACTGATGCACCAGTCCAAGGTGAGTCAGAAAGACAACTGGGCGGGTCTCAAAACAATGAGGGACCCACCAGTTCATCTGCTGGACAAGAGACAGTTGTTGGGCCCGAACAACAATCTAACCCCTCCAGCTCCAGCTTGTCAGTTCCCTCCACTGTCACTGGAGACCTCCAAACAGGTCTCCAGGGTGCTCCAAAGGCAAAAAGATCTCGACGTCTTAGGAATCAGTCAGGACTTGCCACTGACAGTAGAAACCCAACCAGCCCTCCAGCTTCCTCCCAACAGGATGCTGGAGATAGTCAAATGGGAGAACCGCAAGCAACCACCCTCGAAACTTCTTTAGGAGAAGGTGGTGAAGAGATTACTGGGTCAACCCAACCCAGATTAGAGTCCGTGTCTGCACAACATGAGTCTGGCCAAATTTCTGACACAACTCTAGCACGAACTGATGATGTCTCTGGCCAGTCACAACTGGAGACTGAAGTTCCAATCTATACGGCTGATGACGTTATGACTGAGGATAGAGCAGTTATAACTGAGGCAATTCCAGTGACCTCTATTCCTGGCGATGATGTCACCATGACTGAGCCAACAACTGATACAACCATCCAGGAAACTGGGGAAGTTCATCAGGAGACTGGACCTCGAGTTCAGCCCTCTGAATCATTCATGAATCTGGGCATGAATGTTGAGGAATTCCAGATAGAGTCTTCGGACTCTGAAGGAACTACTTCAGATACAGAGATTCTTGATTCTTTTGTACAAGATCAAGGCCCTTCATCTCTTATCTCACCCCCAGATCCAACAATTTCAGTTTCATCTTCTGTACTCCCATTCTCAGATATACCACCACCACTATCACAAATCGCTCAAATGTTTATATCTAGAAATAGACATATGCCACCACCACCGCCGCCGTTGGACACACCTGAGCATACTCAGCATGTCCAACACATTGATCTCTCTTTACATCCTTTGTCTTTCCCAACTTCTGGTTCTATTTCTGTTTCTACTGTCCCGGCAACTGATGAGGAAACCATTACTTTACCTCCAGTTGCTCCAGTAGCATCTGTTGCTGGTCCAGTGACACCTTCCCCTCTGTCACTAGACAGTCAATTAGTCTCTTTTCAAGCCGACATCCGAAACCTTATTCAAAGGGTGGAGGATGTTCAAAAGACAATTGACAAAAATACCAAGTCCAACTCTAGTGTAACATCCCGAACTTTTATTTAACGGTTGACTTGAGTCGTTAAGTCAACACCTTGTGTGTTAAGTCTCTAGGAGATTTAATGTTTATATATGATTAATGTGCTAAATGTGGAAGGCTTCAATGCCTTAATGATGTATATGTTAATGTTTTTAAGATGTCAAAGATGATTAAGATGAGTTAAATGTGTCGGTAAGTATTCCCGTTAAGTCGTTTAAGCCTTAGATGTGAAGATGTAAAGTTGAGGGGCCTAAGTGCAAGCTTAGGAAAGTGTGTCCAGCAGATTTAGGGGTGATTAGACCCTAATCCTTTTCATTATTCAGTTCAAAAACACATTCTTCAAGCCCTAGGCTGCCCCCTCCTCTCCTTGATCAGTTCTTGTGTGATTCCATACGTTTTCGAGTGTGTTGATCAAGCTTTCTGCATCCTTTTTGTAATCTCCAGGTAATAGAGGTATAAGAACATTGATTTTATGTCTTTTCAATCATATAATTCGTTCCCCAACTGATCTAGGTCATTAAAGGATCAATTGATGTCGAAATCGTGTGTTTTGGTCGATTCGGTAACCTAAAACGATTGTTATTGTATTGCAAATCAATTGGATGTCAAGGGTTGTTTTTATGGCACCATTAGAGTATTAAAATGATGAATTTTGAGGGTTAAAAGTCGTTTTTGGGGTTTGGGATCATTTGGTTTTGATTGGCTTTCATTTTGAGGGAAAAACAAATGAGAGTTGCTGGTTCGTCCAGTAGGTGCGGCGCACCTAGTGTTTTAAAGGGAGGTGTGGCAGGGAGTGTGGCGCACCATGAGGTAGGTGCGGCGCACATTGTGTTGCCGAGAAGGAGTGTGACGGGGAGTGCGTTAAGGAGTGTGACACACCTTACCTTTACCCTTACTATTCCTTCAACTAGTGCGGCGCACCATTGACAGGGGTGCGGCGCACCTAGCCTGATTTGTGATGAAAATTATTGTTTAATGCTTAGCTCATTCGTCATTCGTTCTAGGTTTGCCGGGAGTCATATCAAGCACCGTAAGCTTACTTTAAGTTGTTGTGAGCCCATATAAGGTAAGATACACAACTTTGACACGCTAAGGGTTCAACAAAACATAGTTTCCTATAAAAACTTCCCCGAATGATATCTTGTTTGTTTATGGGTATTCGGGATTATACGGGAGGTGATATGGGCTATGTAGATGAATATTGAAGCCTGAAATGCTACCCCAATGATATGAGATGATATGTATTGTTATGATATGCTATGAGATGTTATGAAAGACGATAAGTAATAATATATGATATGAGATAAATGATATACAATGATAAACGATATGAGACGATAGATGATATGCAATGATACGCGATATGAGATGTAATGATATGCTATGAAATGTTATGTAATGTCTTGAGATGTATTGAAATGTGATTATATGTTGATGATAAATGAAATGTGCATGATTGTATGGCTTGTTCATCTAGTTCACTAGACTTATTAAGTTGCCATGACACGTGCACGTTTAAGGGCCCAAACGTTAAGATGTATATGTGATAATTGTTTAGGTAGTGTAAACACCTAAACTATATGAGATGTGAAATCGAAGCTCGTAATTTAGATGTGAAAGTGTTAAGCTTAACCCGTACTTGCCCTTGCCCGGCGGGTGCGTAGATGTGGTTGCTCGGGTGGCTCCTTGCAACATGGTCTTAGATGTGAAGAGTAATACGGGAGGTCTGACCAACCCCATTGTCTTGAACATACGGATTACTCCGGGATTGGCTTGCCATTCCTTAACGACATTGATGTACAGCCGTAAGGTTTGCCCATCTAGTCGGGTGTGACTTATGTCACCCTTACAAGATGTGTATGTTATATGAGATGCGTGACTTATGTCACAACTACAAAGATGTTTAGATGATATATGTGAAGATGCAAAATATGACTAGGCACATTTAGGATGATCCATCCTATATGAAAGATGTTTAATGCAAGATGTGATATAATAGATGTGATGACTTGTGATGATATGTGCCTTAAAGATGAAATATGACTTTTCTATAATGTTTAAATGGACAAATGTTTTATTAATGATGTGTTATCTTACTTAGCTAATTCGTTAGCTAACACTTGTTTCTTGAAATGTGTTGCTCCCTCAGGTTTAGCTTAGCAGGTAGATATGAGAAGTGTGAGGCATGGGTAGATTACAATGAGAATGTCTATAGTTTACCCATAGTGGCTGCTCGCTTTAGACATTTGCTTTATGTTTAGACATTAATGACTTGTTTTTACATTGTTGTCGGTTGTTTAATGTTGGGCAGCCAATGGGTTTCCATTTGAACTTATTTTGATGACATTGCTGGTAACACCAAATAATAAATGAACCAAACAGATGACTATAGGTATGCCATAGGAATTGGACTTAAACCGATAGAGATCAAGTTAGGCTTAAGTAGGTATGCTTAGCCTTTGAGATGAAATGCCTTAGAACGGGTTTGGGATGAGTGAGAGTGTAGGATTAAGGCTATGTGATGATTGTTTATTGACATGTGAATGTGTCTTTTAGCCTTTATTCTTCCGTTTCTCGCTTCTCCGTCGCTAATTATCCTATTGCTACGATAGACGGTCCTCGAGGTGGTTTTCTATTTCTCTAATTGAATTTGATAACCTTGTGCTTTACATTACGTGGGAAGTTGTTGAGATGGAAAAAAGTTGGAGGATTAGGTGAAATGGTATTCTATCAATGTCGAAACCATGAGGTTAGTGACAAGGACCACAATGGAAAATATATGTTGTATGCGTAATAAAGGTCGCGTGAATGGATTTGGTGAAAATAAGACGATACACAAATGTGGTAACGAACATGCAAGTGAAAGGATACAATTACAATTATGGTCCGGAACATATCTGTAAGCGTATCATGATGCGAGCGTGTTTGTGTGGCCATGCTTGTTGACCGGTGTAAAAGTAATGAAGTTGGAGATATTTCTATGTATTATATTCTTATGATTTCAGAGTAAATATTATGTTATAACTCTAATGACGTTGATGCCTGAGGTGTGTAGAATTGTTTACTCATGATGATGAAAGACGTATTTATCGTTTCATTTTATGTGTTATATGTGAATACTCTATAGACGTTGATGTTGAAGGTGTGATGAAAGGGCTATATATAAGTTAAGATATGATGGTAGGCGAATGTATTTATCGTATGAATCTTATAAAAAGGAAATGAAGGTAATATTCGTGAGTATGTATGCAAGGACTCCTTACATGGTGAAATTGATGCTAAGATGATTAGCTAGTAATGATAATGTTGCATTGGTTTGTGAAGGATACTTCGGTTACTTCCCCAAGATTGAAGTTGGATCCTCCCTATTAATTCTATTTGCCTTCTACGCTAGGAGGAATGAATTGAAGCTGACGATGGAGTAATTGAAAGATATTGATGTTATTTAATGTTACTATCAAATTGTGAGTTTATGTGGAAGATGGTTTTATCTCTATTGACGCTTAATAAAGTTATGTCAAAAGGTCATTTCCTTAACAACGATTCTCAAGTTTATTCTATCGATGAAATGTTATTTTCTCGCATGTATGATTGAATTCACCTTTCGTTCCTAGTGTTGATATCATTCGTATATTTATGATGCGTTTCCTGAGGATCTCCTTGATCTTCTTTCCGACCGTGAGGTCAAGTTCTCTATTGAGCTTTGACTGGTCTGTTGCTAAGACACCTTATTTGTCTTACTCCTACAGAAATGAAGGAGCTATTGACTATGATTCAATCATTGATTGATAAGGCTTTATTCATCCGAGTTCCTCGCCTTGGGGAGCTCCTATCTTGTTTGTAAATAAGAAAGATTATTCCATGCGTATGTATAATGACTACCGCGAGCTTAATAGGCATACGATCAACAATAAGTATCTCTTACTCGTATTGATGATCTTTTGATCAACTTAAAGGTGCTCCTTATTTTTGAAAGAGTGATTTGCATTCGGGTTACCACCAATTGAAAGTTGAAGAGAAAAGTGTAGCTAAGACAGCTTTCCGTACTCGTTATGGCTATTATGAATTTCTAGTCATGCCTTTTGGTTTAACAAATGCGCCGGATGCTTTTATGGATCTTATGAATCGTGTTTATCGCCCATTCTTGGATCATTTCGTGAGTGTTTTTATTGATGATATCTTGGTATATTCAAAGATTGAAGCCGAACATCGTGAGCATTTAAGGGTTGTTCTTGAAGTCCTTAGAGAGAATAAGCTTTATGTCAAATTCTCCACATGCGGATTCTAGCTTAAGGAAGTTCATTTCCTTGGGCATGTTATTTCTTCAGAGGGAATTAAAGTTGACTCTTCCAAGATTGAAGCCGTATTGAAGTGGGAGCAGCCTAAGACTCCTACTGAGATCAAGAGTTTTCTTGGTTTAGCGTGTTACTACCGGAGATTTATTCAAGATCTATCTAGGATTGCTAAGCCTATGACCGAACTGACAAAGAAAGGAAAGAAGTTCTTGAAGACTGATTCACAAAAAAGAGTTTTTCAGACGTTGAAGAAGAAATTATGTGAAGCTCCTATTTTATCCTTACCCGAGGGCATGGATGATTTGGTTGTGTATAGTGATGCTTTTGCTACGGGTTTGGGTTGTGTTCTTATGCATCAAGACAAAGTCATTGCTTATGCTTCATGTCAGTTGAAGCCTCATGAGAAGAATTATCCTACTCACGATTTAGAGCTTGCTGCAGTTGTCTTTGCATTGAAGTTGTGGAAACATTACTTATATGGCACTAAGTGCACTCTATTCACTGATCATAAGAGCTTGCAATATGTGTTTTCTCAAAAAGATATGAATGTGAGACAAAGAAGATGGATGGAATTACTTAAAGATTATGATTGTGAAATCAAATACCATCCGAGTAAAGCTAATGTCGTGACGGATGCTTTGTGTCGAAAAGGAAAGCTACTAGTAAGTTATGTGTTATGGTTACTCGAGTTGAATCTGGGTTGCTTGAACTTATCAAGTCGGCTCAGGTTGGAGCTCTTTTAGATGCTAATGTGAATAATGAAGGTATAGGCAAGAAGAAACGACTAGAGATGGAGGTGAACATCCATGGCCTTCAGCCTTACAAGGGCCGAATTTGGGTGCCTTTGTTCGGTGCCAACTGAGAGCTAGTGATTGAGGAGGCCCATAGGTCCTGATATTCTATTCATTCAGGTGGTACAAAGATGTATGCTGATTTGAAACCCATCTATTGATGACCAAATATCAAGAATGATTTGATAATGCATGTGCAAAAATGTGTGACTTGTGCTCAAGTCAAACCTGAGTGCCGAACGCTATATGGAAAAATGCAACGATTGGTTATTCCGAAGCAGGAATGTACTTATATGACTATGGATCATGTGACGAAGTTGCTTATAATCCCTAAGGGGCAATGATGTGATATGAGTCGTTGTAGACTATTTAACAAAAATGCTCATTTTTCTCGTTACTCATGAGTATGTGCACATGGTGAAGCTTGCCACTTTGTATATAGGTGAAGTAAGCATGGAGTTCCGTTATCTATTTTGTTTGATCTTCATAAAAGGGTAAACTCTTGAAGATATATGATATGTGCTTGTGTATTGCTTTTAGATGACATCCATAGTACTTTCGTGAGGTTATTGAACATATGCCTTGATGTGAAACCAATGTGACTCCATTGGAAGATGGGAGCATTGGTGCTAAGAAAGTGATTGTAGATGAGTCATTTAAGATTCTTGGCTTAAGTATATAAGCTTCGTATGAAGCAAATTGACCTTGTGTTTGCGAAATGAAGCCATACTCTTGGAGAAAGTTTGATATGGGAAACCGAGTCCGTAACGCGGGGGAACTAACCTCACCTATTTGATGCTGAAGTGATTCCAAGGACGGAATCCTCTTAAGGGGGAGGTAATTGTAACATCCCAAACTTTTATTTAACGGTTGACTTGAGTCGTTAAGTCAACACCTTGTGTCCGTTAATTCTAGGAGATTTAATGCTTATATGTGATTAATGTGCTATATGTGGAAGGCTTCAATGCCTTAATGATGTATATGTTAATGTGTTTAAGATGTCAAAGATGATTAAGATGTGTTAAATGTGTCGGTAAGTATTCCCGTTAAGTCGTTTAAGCCTTAGATGTGAAGATGTAAAGTTGAGGGGCCTAAGTGCAAGCTTAGGAAAGTGTGTCCAACAGATTTAGGGGTGATTAGACTCTAAACCTTTTCATTATTCAGTTCAAAAACACATTCTTCAAGCCCTAGATTGCCCCCTCCTCTCCTTGATCAATTCTTGTGCGATTCCATACGTTTTCGGGTGTGTTGATCAAGCTTTCTGCATCCTTTTTGTAATCTCCAGGTAATAGAGGTATAAGAACATTGATTTTATGTCTTTTCAATCATATAATTCGTTCCCCAACTGATCTAGGTCATTAAAGGATCAATTGATGTCGAAATCGTGTGTTTTGGTCGATTCGGTAACCTAAAACGATTGTTATTGTATTACAAATCAATTGGATGTTAAGGGTTGTTTTCATGGCACCATTAGAGTATTAAAATGATGAATTTTGAGGGTTAAAAGTCGTTCTTGGGGTTTGGGATCGTTTGGTTTTGATTGGCTTTCGTTTTGCGGGAAAAACTAATGAGAGTTGCTGGTTCGTCCAGTAGGTACGGCGCACCTCTAAAGAGGGTGCGGCGCACCTAGTGTTTTAAAGGGAGGTGTGGCAGGGAGTGTGGCGCACCATGAGGTAGGTGTGGCGCACATTGTGTTGCCGAGAAGGAGTGCGACCGGGAGTGCGTTAAGGAGTGCGACACACCTTACCTTTACCCTTACTATTCCTTCAACTAGTGCGGCGCACTGATATGCCTTATTTTATACCATTTTCCCACGATGTATTTAGTTGTTTTTAAGTGGTTTTAGAGTCGTTTTTTGTATACATTTGGTGCGTTTATGGTATTTGTTAGTGCTTTCAGGTAAATAACTTGTACAACGGATTAAAATGGCTAAAAACGACATCGGAAACGTCCAAATGAGCTAGGATGATTTCGAGTGAAGAATCAAGGAAGAAACAAGTCAACAACGGTATTTTGCATGAAGCATGCGGCGTGACCATGAAATGTCACGTTGCAATTAGAAAGCTACGTCCAAATTGATGCAACTTGGAAAGAATTTGATGATGGGCTTTATATAATTAAGTCTTAGGTGGCCTTAAGGAATATCATATTGTCATGAAGTCTAATGAACTATTGATTTGCTTTTAAGGAGTTAACGGCCTATTTACATCATGAATTGGGCTCAAACACAAAAGGTCTCATGATTAATATCAATGAGAATACTTGGAGGCAGGGGATTCGGGGCGTGAGGAAGGAGCAGCAAAAGACAGAAAGGAATTGTTCTCTTTATCTTCTTTTTGGGGAATAAGCAGCCGCAAAAGGAGAAAACCTTCACGGTTTCTCTTTGCTTTTCGACGAATAGGAAGCAAGCAAGGAAAAACAAAACAATACTTTTGTTTGTTTAATTCCGTTCCACAATTGCAACAGGAGCTACCTCATCATCATCATAATTATTATTTGTTTGTACCCTTTTTCTTGTTTAAATAATCTAGCTAAACAATTATTATTTTTACGTATAGTTTTGATATAATTTATGAACTCTGTTACGTTAATAATTGTTTTAGTTAGTTTTATTAGTTTAACTATGGGAGGCTAAATCCCTCCGCTAGTGAACATGTCATAGGATTATTTGATGTTATTTGCATTTGTTGAACAAGATTTCTATGTTTAATTGAAGAACCACATTTATTTGAGTTTAGAAATTATTTTTATCTTTTATATTTATTGATTGATAATTGTAATTAGAAGTTCGAGAGAAATCTATGTCATTATCAATTGGTTTATGAAACGGTTAATCGGTCTATAATTAACCTAAAGTCATTGGAGTTCGGGAGAAACTAGCGATAAAGATTTTAAACAATTAAATTCATTTTGAGTGTGTAAACGTCTATGATAGAGGGATCTGATTAGGCGAATAAGCAGTTCGAGAGAAAGCTTTTAAAGATTAAATCATAAAATCAACTTAGGTTCTTAATGCTTAATTGTTTTGAGTAGAAATTATTCGCGGGAGCGATAACTATATTTCGAGCAATTAAAGTTTCAAGTATAACGAGAGTTCATCTTGACTACCTTTTAAGTCGTTCAACAATGCAAGTAATGTTTAGGCCCGATGATTGACATGTAAGCTGATCCAAGTAGGTGCCCTTTTTAATATTATTGTCATTAAAATCATTTTTACTTTCGTCTTCCGACGAATCCTGCCCCGGTCATACCGGATTTAATTTATTTACTTTTACCTTTTGCAAAGTGACAATTCGGTCACAAAAACCTCTTTTACTTGAATTACTTTATTTGAACAATTACTTACTATAGTCCTTGTGATCGGCCTCGGATTTACCGAATTTACTATACTGCATGCGATCAGGTTCACTGCCCGTGAGTGTGTTGTAGTCAGTCTTTTCGTAATTCATGTTTATAAATTTTATTACTTGATTTCACACATCACGCACCTTTGACAGGGGTGCGGCGCACCTAGCCTGATTTGTGTTGAAAATTATTGTTTAATGCTTAGCTCACTCGTCATTCGTTCTAGGTTTGCCGGGAGTACGTATCAAGCACCGTAAGCTTACTTTAAGTTGTTGTGAGCCCATATAAGGTAAGTATTAAGTTGCCATGACACGTGCACGTTTAAGGGCCCAAACGTTAAGATGGATATGTGATAATTGTTTAGGAGTAAACACCTAAACTATATGAGATGTGAAATCGAGCTCGTAATTTAGATATGAAAGTGTTAAGCTTAACCCGTACTTGCCCTTGCCCGGCGGGTGCGTAGATGTGGTTGCTCGGGTGGCTCCTTGCAACATGGTCTTAGATGTGAAGAGTAATACGGGAGGTCTGACCAACCCCATTGTCTTGAACATACGGATTACTCTGAATTGGCTTGCCATTCCTTAACGACATTGATGTACAGCCGTAAGGTTTGTCCATCTAGTCGGGTGTGACTTATGTCACCCTTACAAAGATGTATATGTTATATGAGATGCGTGACTTATGTCACAACTACAAAGATGTTTAGATGATATATGTGAAGATGCAAAAGATGACTAGGCACATTTAGGATGACCCATCCTATATGAAAGATGTGTAATGCAAGATGTGATATAATAGATGTGATGACTTGTGATGATATGTGCCTTAAAGATGAAATATGACTTTTCTATAATGTTTAAATGGACAAATGTTTTATTAATGATGTGTTATCTTACTTAGCTAATTCGTTAGCTAACACTTGTTTCTTGAAATGTGTTGCCCCTCAAGTTTAGCAAGCTTGAGCTAGATGATGAATAAAGTGCGAGGCATGCGTAGATTACAATGAGGATGGCTATAGTTTACCCATAGTGGCTGCTCGCTTTAGACATTTGCTTTATGTTTAGACATTAATGACTTGTTTTTACATTGTTGTCGGTTGTTTAATGTTGGGCAACCGATGGGTTTCCATTTGAACTTATTTTGATGACATTGCTGGTAACACCAAATAATAAATGAACCAAACAGATTCTTTTGGTTTGGTCTTTTAAAGTTTACTTTCGCTTTCTTTGACGCCTTTAGGCGAAATTTTTTGGAAATCCATATTTTTAAACGACGGGTGTTACAAGATACAACAAGGATACTCTTACCAATCAAAAGGTTGTTGATCTGGGGATTAATAAATTTGCTGCTAATGAAGACTTGGTATTCCAGAAGCTCAATGAGTTGGTCAGAAGCTGCAACACTTTATCAGCTTCATTAAAAGAAGCTTTTGACCTTACTCAGACGAAAGTCTCCACCTCTATCTCCAACTTGCTGGATACAACTGTTCGATCATCAAAAGATGATCGGAAAGAGATAGAGAGGCAGGTTAAGGAAATTTTGAATAAACCTGGACTTAATGTGGTTGAGCTTGGGCAACAAATGGCCACTTCAGTTGGCCAGAAGATTGAAGATGTATTGGCCTCCAGAGAAGAAGAGCTAGTTAAAAGGGTGATGTCTGAGATCACCAAGATTGTACCTCCCCAGGTTGATCTGGCCCCACTTACACTTGAGATCAACCAGTTGAGGGGCAGTCTGAATGCTGTGAACACACAACTCTCTTCACATACATCTTCTATTGATAATCTGGTGACTGAAGTTGGCATGTTGAAAGAAAAGGAAGTTGAAAAAGAACAAGTTGGTTCGACTGCTGGTCTCTCTCCAGATCCCAAAGTGTTAGATGAATTGAAGACTGGTCAGGCGCAAGTTGCTGCCAATGTGCTGACCCAGTCGAGAGAGACCAATCATCTCTGAAGATCCTTCAGAATGATGTGTACTGTCTTCAAAGAATGCAAGGACATGCAGTCGTGGCAGCCTGTTGACCGTTTGCCCCATAGTAATTCTGACTGGGAAGCAATTCGGGCAGGTCTAGATGCTGCCAAGGGGGAAAGATCTGGAGTTGGTGCAGTCCTTGCCCCCAGATCAAGTGCAAGGCAATTGGTTGAAAGGCAAGTGGTTGTTGCTGGTGCTAGTACTGATGCTAGCCAGCATGTTATTGAAAAATTTGATGATGTGGTCGATAGGGGGAATCTTGAGCTGGCTACTGATGCACAAACAAAGCAAGTGGTACTGATGCCAGTGTGCTAGAAACTGGCAACGTTGATAGACTTCCTCCAGTGTCTGAAAGTGAAAGTAAAAGACTGGCAGCTATTGGCGACTCCTTTAAAGAGAAAAGAAAACAAAGAAAAGAACAACAAAGGGTTGCCAGGGCTCAAATTTCTGATTTGGGTGCCTTAGATGCTGGTGATGCTGCTTTATTGGGCATCACACTGGAGCAGTATGTAAATGTAAAGAATGATCAAAGGATAGTGGGGGCTGTAATGGAAATGTGGACATTCAGCTTGACCGAGATTATCCACATGATGAGGTCGAATTCGATGCCAGAACAATAAATGTGTCAGTGGAGAAGGCTAGAGAATTGAGGGCATCTGGTATTGAAAGAAGAGTGCACAATGTCCAGAAAATTGTCAAAAGGGTGCTTAATCCACCCAAGTTCAAAGGTAAAGCAAAACCACTGCTAAGAGATGCAGACCTAAGAACTTGGGTGCAACCAACTGAACCTTCTACTGAAGATGTTCGTGCTGCTGTACAAAGACTGAGCACTGGCCAGATTAAACTGGCAAATGAATCTGAAGCCAAGGCATATTTAAGTGAACTTATGCAGCGAAGATACAACCCTGGCAAAATCATTGATGTCAAAGTAACTATTAAGCCAGGGACCAAGTTTTTCAATGTTGGGGTTAAGTATTTCAATGGACCTATGTGCTATACTGAAGATCCAGATATTCATAGGTATGGCCATGCTTAGCATGTGGAGATGCTAAAATTGTTGGAGGCCAAGCAAGAGAAGAGTAAAATTGAAAGGGGTTGGATTCACATTCTCCAGAATCTCATCAAATTCAGAGAGAATGTGGAATCAAGACTGGGCATTGATGCTGAAGATACCTTTTCAATCTCTTCAGCGGCCAAGCGAAGGAAAACTGGCGAAGGGCCATCTGTTTAAGTTTTTCTTCCTGTTATCTACTTGTAATTTTATTTACTTTCTTGTAACTTATGTAAATTTCAATTTCATGTATATACAAGTTGCCAGATTGTAACCCACAAGATAGATAACAGATTAAATCTAACAAACTCAAAAGAAATACCCAAGGCATTTAATGATCTATAAAAATGCCTTGGAAAATTAGATAGATTTAGTCAAACAAGTCCTTCAAGTTCACATTTGTATAGATACAAGAACTTGAAGAGACTTGGCAATATTTCAGGACAAATAGGGGGAATTTGTTAGGTCCAGTTTACTGATAAACTGGAGCGTCTCTAGTTACATCTGGAGACCAGTTGATTTGTCCAGAAATATATGAAGTCCAGTTGCAAGGTACAGTTTATGCAACTGAAGACTTCCTCTAGTCGAGATCTGATCAAACCTGAAGACATTCCAATTGAAGTCGAAGACAACAAGTGGAAGATAGAAAATATACATGGCAGCGAAGCCCAGTGGATGTTTTACCCAGATCAAGACTGGAGAACCATCAGTGTAAAGTACTTACAAAGCTTTACACTGATTACGAGGAAGACCTTTTTGCTTTATGTAGCTTTATCCGGATAATAGCATTTATCTATGTATAAAGTACAAAAGTACATAAAGCAGGTTGGATAAAGTGACTTTATGTCATACTTTATCAAGCATGTTCAAGGAATTAAATGCAATTCCTTAAATGCTCTCAACCATATTTGTACGGCCAAAGTTGACATCCCAATGTCAACTTTGCCTATAAATAGAGGTCTTTGCACAACCAAGAAACAACTTTGCATATTCAGACATTTGCATATTCTTGGTGACTTGTGCAATATTCTCTCAATCACAAAAAAGGAACATTTCACAACTTTAATTGTTTCGATTGTTAAGAGAATTTCCAAGTGTTAGATCGATTGTATTTCATAGGTTGTTAGGATATTTACTCATTTGTATTATCTTGGTTCCGCAACAACCTTGTAATTTATTTAACATTAATAAATAAATTACACTTGAAAATTACAACTCGTCTCACTAGATTTACTTACAAGTACTTTATATATTGCATTGTCTTTACTTATTGAATATTGTCACC
This sequence comes from Erigeron breviscapus, assembly GCA_034093135.1. Taxonomy (NCBI): domain Eukaryota; kingdom Viridiplantae; phylum Streptophyta; class Magnoliopsida; order Asterales; family Asteraceae; genus Erigeron; species Erigeron breviscapus. The sequence continues at coordinate 143,491,101 of CM067167.1, forward strand.
TTATAAGTAATCCTCCAGTTTACCTGGTATATTACACACTGCAACTGATCACGTCCAGATCAGTGTGTATATTGCAAAGTAATCTCACCATCGACATAGATGTGTCTTCAGTTAGTACCATCTATTGAGTTGGGACTTACATAAGGTAAATCCAAAACTCTAACTAAACATATATTATATTTATCATTACTGTTTATTATAATTTAGCTTCGATCATCGATTTACTTTAACCACAATTTATTTCATACTCACGAATCATGTATAAGGCATATTTGAATTTCTTTATGATACAATCTATATAGCTACCGTACATCGTACGGGTATTAGGACTAGTAAAATATATATGGTTACGTAGCTTAAGAATAATAAAATTAGGCTTAGTTGGCTTGGTTGATGGTTATGTTTTATTGTTTTTTGATCATACTGTATACTTATAAAAATGTTAATGTTTCACCTTTAACTTATCAATTATATAAACTATTTATTTTTATTATCGTCTTTTTTTGGCTTTTATTTTAAGATTTCTTTTGATTTTCGTAAAACACAACAAATTTTATATATTTTTACGCTTTAAATTATATTGTATATTTATATAAAATCGAACCTTATACAACTTTCTTGTTTTTTGATTTTTTACTAATGTTAATGTTTTCACCTTCAACTAAATATATTTATAAATTGACTCTTGTATTAAATAAAAATTTTTGTAAAAAAAAGTTATAAATTTAATAGGTCTTTCAAATAAAAAAGATTTTTTTTATAAAAAAAATTCATTTTGCCATCTGTCTTCTAGGTTTCAAATTTTGTTTGTTTTCTTTTTATCAGCCATGTCTAGGACATTTGTGCTTTAGTTAGGTTTGGATTTTGGGCTTTAGTTTGGTTAAGGTCATAAAATGTGTGGGCAGGTCTAATCCAATCTGTAATATATCATAACGAGCATTGTAACCCGGGCTTTGCTCCGGGAGACATAACGGTACGTAAGACGTACGTTGTGTATAAGGTCGGTGATACAAAAGTAGTACAATATATTGTTATACATGTATGTTCATCGTGTAATTGTTTTAGACTTTTAGTTACCTGTTTAATTACCGGGACCAAAAGTATAATTATTTTTCTCTTTTAAAACAGTTTTTGCAAAAAAGAGGAAAATTAGACCTAAAAAAAAGCAATGAAAAAAGAAAAAAGTGTAATGTTTTAGACTTTTAGTTAGCTGTCTAATTACCGAGGGAAAAGTATAAATTTTTTTCTTTTTTAAAAGAGTTTTTGTAGAAAAGGGGGGAAAAATTAGACCAAAAAAAGAACTAAGAAAAAAAGAAAAATTTTCTTTAAAAAAAAAAAGCTGACGTCAGCATGACGTCATCAAGTTACTATTCATAAGCCGACCTCAAATGTAATATATATTAATTAATATTAATAGTTCACGTTTAACAGATCCAATCCGACTTGTTGAGGCAACTTAGACTTAGAGTTACAATGTTACATACTCGCCTATTTTCCATGAGTTTTTAGTGGACAAACATCAATGCTCTCATTCTCGTAAAAGAACAATGTTTATGGTAGGACATTATGTTTTACAGTTTTGTGAATATGTGTTTACATGGACAGAAGGATTGAGTGAACCATGAACGATTGGTTTGTTGCTGCGCTTGGAGCTTTCTTGAAATAATCTACAGAGTTTGAGCACGAATTCAATACTCAAATATAGAAGTGACAATATGGGCTGATCCATTTGGGTTCGAATCAAAATGATTTTTGTTAGACCAGGTTGTAGTGGGTTGGGCTGACCATTCAACACTTTTTAACTACTTTTTTGTTATTTATATAAATATATGTTGGGGGAAGTGAATATGAGGTTGTCCCCCATCTAAGCTTAGATGGGGAACACCTCACATTTGTTTTTTTTAATCATTAAATTCATGGGGGCCTATGATTTTATTCAAATTACAAAAAAATATTAAAATATTTAATTGTGAGGTGTTCTCATCTAAGCTTAGATGGTGAACAACCCCATATTCACTTTTCCCATATATGTTTAACTTTTTTTATATGATAACAAAGGTTATACTACTATTCATATCATTCAAAGATTCTAGACTTGTTTAATCCAACTTATTTAGCCATGGTATAACTTTTTTTTATCAGTTTTCCCTGTTGGAGATGAAACATCTTCAAAATCAACCGATTTTTAGTCAAACCGGTAAAAATTGCCGCCTCTACTTAGGTATTACCAGGTGAGATGCCGACTAGTGATGAGTAAAGCGGTTCTTTTAAAATAGACAGACTTGTTTTATTGCTTTACTGATACAACTAACTTGAATTTGTTGAAACTTAAAAAGAACTCAATTATTGAAAAGAAATAGTAGCATCGGATCATCACAGACTTGAGATTAAAGATCAAATATCTCTATACAAAGATCAATGTATCAGTTGGTTAACTGTTTTAATCTAATGTAAGAAATTATCAAAAACTGAATGAGGTATATATGTAGCCTAAGGATAGATACAATATGTTTTGTTCTTTATACATAGAAATAGTCTCTCGTAAGCTAATGCCATTTTCCCAGCAGTAAACATGGACATTGCAAATTTATGGCACGCCTTCCCTCTCTGGGCAAGCCTTCTCGGGCCTTCTGCTACCACGGTCTCCAAAGCCTCCACCAATGACTCGACATTTGGTGAAAACATAAAACCATACTCATCATCAACAAGAAGAGTCCCTTTGATGCTAGGAAAACGTGATGCCAACAACGGCTTCCCAGCCATCATCACTTCCATGAGTGATATATCCAGCCCTTGTGGTCTAAGAGTCGGGTTTACAAAGATATCAATCCCGTTATAGAACCCACGTAGCTCTGAAGGGCTCATGGAACCTAAGACCATGACTTGGGACCCTAGCTCCAAGTATCTTTGTCGCCATGGACCAGCCCCAACCACCACCAAATATACATTTTTGTGTTTTTTCATTAGCTTTGCGAAGGCTTCATACAGTAAAGGATGCCCTTTATCTTTCACTAGTCTCCCAGATATTCCTAGGAGTAAACTTGCATTTCGGGGTAGACCAATTTTGGATCTAAACTGTTTCCCTAATTCAGGATCTTCACGAAAATCGTTCTCATTTACTCCATTAGCAATCACGTGTACTCGTTTACTAGGGATCTGGTAAACATCTCTAAGCATTTCACCACAACTATCACTAGTAGCAACATGGTGTTGGTAGTTTCTAAAGAACCGAATTTCATTCAAAACTTTGGGGATCATGCCTTGTAAACTCTTGTTAAATGACTCTGACATTTGTTCGTCGGGCCTTCTTATCAAATCTTGATAGATACTTGATGAAACACTTTCCAGTGCAATCCCATGCCATGAGACTGCAAGATTAGGGATATTTCTAGCTTTATAATGAGGTAACGCAACACTCTCGGTGTGGATCACATCGAATGGACGTTTTTTGTTCTCCTCCTCGTATTGTTCCCATGCCTTGTTGTATCTCCATTGGCCAGGCTCGGCACCTTCATGGAAATGCACAATAGGGGCATTAGCAGTCTTAATGTTCATCAAACTGACATCTTCATGTGGTGGAGAAGTGAAAATATGGATCTCGTGGCCACGAGTAGCTAAAGCCATGTGCAAAGTGTGGGCATGGCGCTCCATCCCTCCAGGCGTTGTCCCAACTGGCCATTTTCTAGTGAAAACGGCTATCTTGAGGGCAACAGGTGGAGGGATGTGAGGAGAGAAACTTAGGTGATTCCATGAGAACTCTGTGGACCTAAGGTCCCCAGAGAAAGAGATGGTAGTTGTGGTGGAAAAGGTATCGCTTAAAGTTGGAGGGGTATGTAACATGAGGAGGGCCGGAATGGTAAAGAGAAGGACTAAGAAGAGGGTGGTTGCTAGGCTAGATTGGATAGAGCATGATCTTCTCTTGGTTTTAGGGGTGGTGAGAGCCATGATGGTGGTGATTTCGGTTGATGGTGAAGATGGAATGTTTTTGAGGACATTTAGTCTAGCTTTTGTAGTTGTCAACATGGCTTTCGTGGGAATATGGAGAAGGGTGGGGAAGATATGCAGGTTCTTACTACTTAACCAAGTGCATATTATTTTTATGCTTTTCCAAGTGTTTTTCTCACGATTCTTTGAGAAATTGGATGTCTTTTCTTCTTACTTACATCTTCCTCTTGACTTGTAATTCATATTAGTCAATATTAATATTCACACTAGTGAACCTCCCATTTTCGCCCTGACTTGCATGTTGCATTATCATTTAATCAAAAGTTTGTTTTAGTTAAACTTATTTTTGTCACACCTAAAAACTTTCTTGGTTTGAGTTTATTCTTACTAAAGAAAATCCATCATTCGCATATCAAGATCAAATTGTGACATGATACAAGTACTACTCAAATTTGACTTAAACATGATATACAGAAATTGTGGTCAAGATACTATAATTTATATAAGGAAATAGAAAAAGTCAAAACTTGTACAAGTCATACCCGTATACTTTTAATTTATCTAAAAATGGGAACGTATTTAGCAATCAAAGTGCGCTCTCATTGCTTGACCATAAATTTAGTATCCCATGCATATTTGACTTTTAATTTTACACATTCCTTTGTGTATTAGCTTTCAATTGGTTTCTACTTTTTAAATATCTTGGGAGTACATGCAAATCAAAATTGGAATCTTATACTTGTGTAGTATGCAAGTATTATAATTGATATGTAACAAACAATCAAGACAACATTGCATTTTCTGACATTTCAAAATATTGTTTTGGAGTACTAGTGTCCTTTTGTTTCAAAACTCTATTGTTTTTAACTAAAGATTAATTTCAGCTTATTGGGTTCAAGCATGATTCAGAAGTTAGACAGACCTGATCAAATGAGGATCCATTGACATTGATAACTGAGTTCGTATCAAGATTGAACCACGGTTCTTCAGGTTTCGGCGAACTGGTCGAACATGTTATTAGGTTGACTCAAACTATGAATACCATAAGTCAACTAAAAAGGGTGTTCAAAAAGTAACATTTTACAATAGATGCAAGTTATCAACAGCCATGATAACAAAAACTGGTACATTTGATTTCCAAACACATGCCCATGACCTAATAATAATAGCATCTTTTTTCTTCGAGTCAGACTCAACTGCCATAGCATGGTCAGAGTAATAATTAGAGTCCAAAATACCATAAAATGCCGATTCAGACTATCAAGCTATTCTTACAGAATGCCACATGCTATATCAATCTAGAGACACAATGTACCATCTGACTATACATTATCAAAGATTTCTTCGTTCTAGATGCAATGCAAAACGATCAACTGCAGCCATGGCACGAGATGCTGAACCAATGGAGCCATCATATCTGTAGAAATATGTGTCAAAATCTGATTCAATATGTAGTCATGTAGAGAATTAAAAGGCTAATAGATTCTTTCTTACAATGCTACAAAGAGGAAACACGATGTCTTGTACACTATAGCTCCTTCACCGGCAGGCTTTGAAGTGTCCAGGCACCTTGCACAAAACCAATTCTCATGTATTGATGTAACAATATCTGCAACCAAAACCAAATGGGAAATTTCCGTAAATATGGTAAAACATCTTATGACATCCATACTTAAAGCTGGAGTAATATATATGTCAACAAAGAAGGATTAACATGAGCTTGGACACAATAACTGGGATACAACTTCAGAAAAGCTAAAGTGGGTCATGAACAGAATTTATTAAAAACTTAAATTCAAAATGAAAATACATTGCAGAAACTAATACAATGAAATCGTAGATGAAGCAATTAAGAAAATAATATAATTACACAATATGAAATTGCTTTGAAGAAAACATTAAACTAGGAAATCTGTAAACGCAAAAATTAGAGGGGCAATTTTGACCCATTTAATTAAGGGCTAATGTCAAATAATAGCAATTAAGTATACACCGATAAGTGATGTCCACCTAGGTAATCATAGTTTGTAAAAGTACATGCATGTATTTGAAACTTTACCTCACCCCTAAACACTTCCAAAATCGAAAAATATAATTACCTAGATGGACATAATTGTATCTTAATTACTTTTCTTTGATAGTAGCCCTTTAATTGATAATGGTATATTTTGGTAGTGTTTCATCTTAAGCAATTTAGCTGGGTCAGGATTTCACTACAAAGGAAATGAGTTAAATGGGCTAACTGGGTTATAGATTATCCGAAGTATATTCAAATACATAAAAGCCTACGAATCTGCGTAATTAGAGAATGGTTAGATTATTCTAGTAATAATATAGTTATGTAATGATATATAGCACATTATTGTCATTACGTTACAAGTTTTAACATAATGGATAAGAAATGTGGTTAGGCTGGCCCAACTCAACCCACCTGTTTCAACCGCACTTCAAAGTATCTTTTTTACCTGAACCATTGTTTGATAAGTTACCCAACCACCCATTCTGCCAACTCTAGTAGAAATTCAAGCAAAGAAAATATTGATGAACTTAACATACATGTTCAGATAGGCTAGTGTAGTGAGCATGTTACGTGACTATACGCTAAGCATGAGTTATGATGAAATAAGTACAACTGTGTAAAGGTTATTTTAGATCTTAAAGAATTAATGAAGGTAGTGCTTTCAATCTAACTATAGTTTCATTTTTGTACTTACATTGATGTGACTCAATAAAGAAGCTTTCAGTCTGGTAATTGCGTCGTTTGAAGAACTTCACAAACTCGCCCACTTCAATGGGATCTGCTTCTATACCTTCCTCCTCTGCACTAGAAACATCAAAATTGATATTCAAACAGTAATTCATGGCCAGACACGGCTGTTAATCACAAGTTGACACTGATAAAAGATAGAAAAGGTACCATATCCTTGATATAAGTTTAAGATATGATAAACTGAATTTATATATACCTATTACCGTTTCAAGTGAGCTTTCCTTGTAATAAACCGACCCGGATAACAATGTAAGTGAAACAACTAAATGTCAGATAAGTAGCCAGGAAAATATTTTCTAACATTCTACTAACTGTACATGTACAAGTTCAATTTAACAAGTGCACGTAATTAGGCAGCTCAAGACCTAAATTACATGCCCGAACTCTAATAGAAACAAGATTGCATAAACTTTTCTTTTATCATGTATTCCTGGAAGCAAGTACACCAAATAAGTAAAGACAACCCGTGAACTCTAAACATTCACATGGATTTTAGAAGACCAGCACTTGAACAAAATGGATACTTTTCTGTTTCAGTTTATCATATCCTAAACTTTAATAATTAAAAGTAACCCGAATAAAAAAGTGCTACATCACCCTCCTTTTCCTGCCCAATAAAAAAATTGACACGTCACCCTCTCTTCCCGTCATTTGCTCCACGACTACCAACCACAATCCACAGCTCAAAGCTGAAAATCTTGATTTCTTGAAACTTAATATTCTATTATAATTTAAATAATAAATATGCAGCGAAAGCGTCGAGAAGCTACTTAAAACTATGTGATGCCACCACATTGCGCATGTACTATACTAGTTGTCAATATATACGGTCACTATCGTGATATGTGCATCTTAACATGACTAATAATGTATAAAAAATAAAATTTAGAAAAAGAAGATATCTTTAATCAAACATAAAAATATACAACATCAATATATATATTTGGGAAAGTTACATGGTAGACAGTAGACGAGAAGGTCCGGTTGGATCATAGTTGATTAGCAGAGCAGCCTTCAATGGTTGACCTATAGATATATAAATTAATTTACCTATAAGCATTATTATTATTATTATTAAATATTTATAAAAAAAAGAATTGGAAAGGCAGGAAATTTGAAAAGAAGTGTGATAAGGGATACCAGAAGCAGCAGAATTGGAGGAAACATAGTTAGACGCCCATTTTTCCCAGCTTCTATTCACAAAACCCCAATCCATATTTACTCTCACTATTACTTGTCTGCTTCTTGCTTTTCAAACTCTGGATAAATATATATATAGTAATTAGGGTTACAATTTAGTTTATCGAATGAAAAATATAGAGAAATGTGGAAAGAATTAGTGAGAGAAGTTTACCGCGAGAGTGTAAGAGCAGATAAACGAGGAAGATAATTAATCAACAGCTTAGCTACCTTGTTACGGTATTTGTATAAATAAATACAGTATTTGTTTGTGGTTATGTCGCTATAAACTCCCTTCTCGAATTTTTATTCTTTTCTTAGGTTTTTAATCAAATTTTTTATGCTTTCTGTTTTGAAATAAAAATATTTAATTTCCGTAACAAAAGGATGTATATTCTAAGCCTCCCCTGGTTGCCACGGTTGATAGTGTCCTTAGTTGCATTAAATCGTTTCCGAAGGGAACTTCGTGTGGGAGAGACGGTTTACGGGCACAACACATTTTAGATGCGTTTTGCGGGGAAGGGTCGGCTATTGCCACGGATCTTTTACAGGCTATCACTGTTGTGGTTAATCTATGGCTGGGGGGAGATGTCCTTCTAGTTTGGCAGAGTTCGTTGCGTCTGCTCCATTGACGCCACTCTTAAAACCTGATAACGGGATCCGGCCTATTGCAGTTGGTACTATATGGAGGCGTTTGGTTTCCAAGGTTGCTATGAAGGGGGTTAGTAAAGAGGTGACCAAGTATCTTAATGACTTTCAGTTTGGGGTCGGTGTGTCTGGTGGTGCGGAGGCCATTTTGCATAGTGTAAACAGGATATTGGGTGAACGTCACACTGATGGATCTCTTGCTATGCTTGCAGTGGATTTTTCTAATGCCTTTAATTTGGTGGATAGATCGGCTTTACTTCATGAGGTCAGGTTGAGGTGTCCATCTATTTCCTTGTGGGTCGAATTCCTATGTCGGTTACCAGCTAGATTGTATATTGGAGATGAACATATTTGGTCTACCACAGGGGTTCAACAAGGAGACCCACTTGGACCACTTCTTTTCGCCCTTGTTCTGCACCCTCTTGTGCATCAGATCAGAGACAGGTGCAAACTTCTTCTTCATGCCTGGTATCTTGATGATGGGACTGTAACTGGAGATTCAGAGGAGGTGGCCAAAGCGTTGGATATCATTAGGGTGACGAGCCCATCTTTGGGTTTGGAACTCAATATTAAGAAAACAGAGTTATTTTGGCCTTCTTGTGATGGTAGGAAGTCTCGTAAAGGCCTTTTCCCTGATGACATTGGAAGGCCGTTATTGGGTGTGAAGCTTCTTGGAGGAACTGTTAGTAGAGATGGGAGTTTTATTAGCGGGCTAGCAAAGAAGCGAGTTGCTAATGCTGTTGATTTGATGGGCCTTCTTCCAAAGCTTGGAGACCCGCAGAGTGAGCTGCTCCTACTGCGATCATGTATGGGTATTGTAACACCCCAACTTGGCGGAATCATGGGATGTCACACGAAAAGCATATCACGACATGGAAAATTAAGTAGAGACAAAACTACATGCAAATAAGGATTTGGCAATCCATAAATTAAGTTCAAATACGAGTACAAGTACAACAAAAGGATCACAAGATGCATAAGGAGCACATAACCATCAAATGTTACAAAAGGAACAATCCAAAATGATGGCCAATAATCCTAAGCATAACCCATCAAAGGGATCAATGAATCACGGATCCAATAGTCAAGCCCAAGTCCTAGCAAAGTCATGCAATCATCCATTACGTCCTTGATTAACTTGATTACCTGAAAAGTGTACTAAAACGGGTCAACATAAAGTTGGTGAGTTCGTAGGTTTAAACGTTAAAGTCATAGTGTCGGGATAACAACCGTTAAGGGTATTCAAGGATGAGGACACTTACATCATCATCCATACGTTCACAATTCATCATATCAACGTTACGTTACAACCAAACGTTTATACACAATATACACGTTAAACAATATCGTTAACAACAACGTTATGCCACGAGTGTGGACTTACTCGTTATGCCGTCAACATGGACTTTACGTTATGCCACAAATCGTGGACTTACTCGTTATGCCATCAACATGGACTTTACGTTATGCCACAAATCGTGGACTTACTCGTTATCTCAATCATTCAACACACAACAAACATTTATAATTACGTTTATGGAAAACAAAGCATTTACGTTCAACAAATCATCATTTAATAACAAAACATTTCAAATAAATCGTTAAAACGTTAAAGTAAAACAAGTACACTTTTCACCCCAAATGTATAAGAAAACGGGGCTACGAAACTCACCTTTGACGAGCTTACACGAGTTATAGTCAAATTATAAACGTCCAACGATCGCTTCGTGAACACCACCTATCAAACATACATATTGCAATCACGTGTCAAATCCTAATCGGAGCTTTATAAGGGTAAGTAACCCTTGGATAACAATCGGGCTCGAATTAGTCGTGCCTTAACTCTTAAACGTCTTAATGGCTCTACCGACATAAACAAAGACACTTCAACACAACATTTTTAGAAATAGGGATGGGTTCACCCCAAATGGGTGATATCATGAGAAAGTAGACTCTCATACGAATCCAACGATAGGTCATATGCCTAAAACGGACTAACGGTTCAAAAGTTATAGACGTTTGAAAACTGACGCGCGAAACAGGCAAAACTCGCGGCGCGAGGAGTCAAGCTCGCGGCGCGAGTAGTACAAGGCCTCGCGGCGCGAGGTGTGGCGCGAGAAACTCGCGGCGCGAGGAAAACTCGCGGCGCGAGGAGTCAAGCTCGCGGCGCGAGTAGTACAAGGCCTCGCGGCGCGAGGTGTGGCGCGAGAAAAGGCTCTGACCCAAGGGACACCAACCTTGCGGCGCGAGTCACCCAGGTCGCGGCGCGAGAAGGCTCAGATCTGCAGATTTGCAAGCCAAACACGATCCAAACCCAACCCAAACCCCATTTTTGACATCCAAATCGACTTGGGAGGTTCTATAACTCATTTTGAAGCTTAAATAAACATATTTCAACATAAATAAACATAACACATTGCATAAATTCGATTCATAACGACATAACAAGCTTTAATCCGATTTTGACCCAAAACAAAACCTAGTGAAACCCTAATTGACTCAAATCCGTTTTTGACCCGAAATCAACCAAGAGCTCATAAGATTCGACTAAGAAACAAGTTTAATAACATAAAATGGAGAGATTTAGCTAGGTTTCACTTACCAAAACAACCCGGATCTTAAATTTCGAATTCTTGGAACTTGGAAAGGATGAACACTTCAAAACCCTAGATTCTTGCAAGAAGATTATTATTATTATTATTATGGTTAAATTACTTGGTTAAATCTAGCATCAAAGCAATATTTATTATGAACTTAAGAAGATTAAAGATGGTGGTTGAAGAAGATGAAAAAGGAAGTAAATGAGAGAGAGAGAAGGATAAGGTTTTTGGTAAAGTGAAAATGAATAGATGGATGTGTGAGGGAGAGTGAGAGGGGCCGGCCTTGGGGTCTCATTTTTGAGGCCCCGCTCCGCTAATTTCGACAAATAGCTAAACGTTAACCATTTAAACGCTAAAACGAACCCGAAAACAAAAATAAATTCATCGTCACGTTATAATACGACAAAACGTTCGATAATTCATATAACTTCATGAAATCGTTTACATTTAATTACATTCAATCAAAAGTCAACCGAGTCAAAAGTCGCGAATGTTATAGGTATTGCCAAACTTTTCTTTGGCCTAAGGACCTGCCAACCTATTCATATGGAAGAGGCTGCATGTTTATTTGACGAAGGATTGCGCAGAGCGATTGAGGACATAGTTGTTTGTGGGGGTCCTTTTTTTGGAGAACTCCAATGGAGACTTGCTTCCTTACCTATTAGGTCTGAGGTTTAGGGTTGTATTCGGCAGTTGAGGTTTCATCTTATGCATTTGTGGCATCAAGGGCCCAATCTTGGGTGCTACAGGACCATATTTTACGGGACAGTGGTTTATGCGGTATGGATTCAGATTATACTTGTGCTTTGGCTTGTCTTCGTGATACGATTCCAAACATTGACTTCGGCGGTTTCACTAACAAGGACACCGCCCCCCCTAAAGCTCAACATGCATTGGCGAGTGCCCTTTTTAGTAAAATCATCCAAGATATGGAGGTACACTTTGACATGACCACTAGACAAAGAGCCATTTTTAAGTGTTTACACGCACCACATGCTCAGGATTTTCTCCATGTTCTTCCTATAGAAGGGTTAGGACAACATATGTCACCCGTGGAGTATCGTACAATCCTCAAATACCGCCTCATGATCCCCCTATATCCTAATGATGAGATATGCCCTATTTGTCGCAAGGCGTGTTTGGATTCTTTTGGGGAGCATGCAGTTCACTGTAGAGACCTCCCGGGGTTTAAATACCGACATGATTTGGTTAGGGATGTTCTCTTTAACATTTTCAAGCGTGCTGGGATTTCTGCTAAGAAAGAAGCGCCAGTGAATTTTTTGACCGACCCAACGGAAGGAAGATCAACCTAAGACCAGCTGACATTTTGGTCTTTGGATGGATAAGAGGAAAACATGCATGTGTGGATCTTACGGGGGTCTCCCCTCTCGTGGGCTTAGGGTGTGGTATGTTCACAGCGGGTCATGTTGCTTTAAAAGCTGCTTCATGCAAAGTGGCCAAACATGAGAAGGCGTGTCTGGATAATCAACACGTATTTATACCATTTGCATTTGATACATTTGGGTTTCTCGCACCTGAGGCCGTTGAGTTACTTAGTAGGGTCCAACGGGTCATGCACACTAACGTCATGATGCCAAGATACATGAATGTAGTTTTTAAACGTCTTGGTTTTCTATTCAAAAAGGGTTAGCGGCGCAGCTTGTTGCCCGTTTACCTTCTATCCCTATGTAAAATTCTTAAGCTATTTAAATCAAATTTGAAATGAAAAATAAAAAAATAAAAAATAAACTTGAATAAACTACCTAAAAAGAAATAAACATGTGTCTTTTACGGATTTTAGGTCTTAATATCTTGACGGGAACTGCAGTCTTATAAGGCATGAGAATAGAACTTTTAACCTATGTCTCTAAAGGTAATGATGTTAACCGCTTATTCAACCTGGTTTATGCCATATTAGTTATACAAATATTTTATAAACAGATTGTTAATATAATTTAACATATAATTTTATTGTTTTATGATAAAAAAAATATTATTAACAATATATTAGAAAAGTATTAATTAATTAAATGATGATTTTTTTAAATCAAGTTGAAGATTATAACGTATAATAATTGTGAAAGACCAAAAAATATAAATTAGTGTTGGAAGTATATATATATAATGAGAATTTTTTTATAAAATATTTATAATAACTTTTTTGTGGGTCCATAAATTTTATTTTTAATCGTGAATTATAACATGAACAAGTATTAGTTTAATGAAATCGAGCCTTATAATTTGTTAATAAACTAGTACTACAGTTATCTTTTAATTGGGGTGTAGGATCGTGCAGAGAATTAAAGCTAGAAAATTCAAACTGCAAACTATATTAGATGTTTAGAGAATTATCAGATTGAGTGTTTCTCGTCGTGATGAAACTCTAAGTAAAACATACTATATATAGGCCTAAGAGTAATAATGGTAGAGACCGGGTGCGCTGTCTGGGCCCCATAGACATCTCTTTCAACCTTATCACTTTACATATTGGCCGCACACGTTTCACTCCTAGTGCACTTATAATGTGCATTATTGAAAAAGTAGAACAATAATTTACGTAGACGCATTATTAAAGTAAATGGAATCAAACAAAGAGTAGTGGACTGGGCCCACCATTAGCTTCCCTGATTGATGTCCATGATTGAACTGAAAATCGTCATGCCTTACGTCATTTTCTAGAAGATAAACTGGGTTTCTTCAAGGGCCTTGTATTGGGCTTCCATTTTTCTGAGCTGGGCCAAGTTGTTATAGTATTCTTCTGATTCTTCATTCCTTGGGCCTTCATGAGCTCTGTTGATTCCCACTGTAATGTAGGCTTGGGCCAGCAGTGTTGCGAATTCATTTGTAACTTTTTGTTTTTGGGCTTGAAAGATGTTAAGCATCCTTTGTCTTTCTTTAAAGCTTGTATCCAAATTTCTTGGTCCTGGTAACATGCTTTCTTGGGCCAGTATTTTGAATTTTTCCATTGAATCAGTAGTGAACTCGTAACCTCCTCTGTTTGTTCTTCCTGTTTGGACACATTGTAACCCATATTCTTCCCAGTTTGTAGCTCTGCGAAAATATATTCCAGCTGATTGAGGGGTTCCGTCATCGAAATTGGGTCTTGTTCTTGACATCCTTCTGCACAGAGAACAGTTACTAACCTTGATAAGTTATCAGCTAAAACATTAAGTTTTCCTTCAATGTGTTCTAACTTAATGTTAACTCCTGTTCCTGTTAAGAAGTCTACAAAGCTTAGCCAACGAACTCTTGATGGTTTGTTTTGTGTGGTTTTGTTGTAAAAACTAATGATAGCTTGACAATCTGTTCTAAGAATTGCTTCTTCCTTTCCAATATAATACAGCTTGAAGGATTTAAGTCCTTCCATAGCTGCATATATTTCTGCATCGATAGTGGATTTTATTGGATTGAATTTCCCACTAGCGTATGCACAAACTTTTTCAGATGATCTGGGGTCATTCTTCCTTTTCTTCCATTTGCAGATGGCACCCCATCCTTCCATACAACCATCTGTTTCAATAACAATATAAGCATCTTCAGGTGGGATTTTCATATCAGGTAACCTTTGAACCTGAGCCTTAATTTGTCGTACAATCTCCCAATCTGACTGCTTCATTCTTTTATCTCCATGGGGATTGGTCTTTTCATACAAAGGGGCTAGCAACTTTCCAAGACCAGGTATATATGATCTAGTATAATTTAATATGCCTAACCAAGACCTTAATCCCTCCTTTTCTTTCAAGGTTTCTTCCTTAAATTCCACAATCTTCTTGATTACATGTGGTTGGAGCTTTATTTTACCATTTCCAATGATTGCTCCTAAGAACTCTATCTCCCGTACAGCAACCTTCATCTTGTTTTCTGATAGGACCAGACCATTTTGTCTACATACCTCAAGCATTCTTTCCAGGTGTTGAGCATGACTTTTCTCATCTTTAGAGAAGACAAGAATATCATCAATGTACACAGCAATATATTCTTCGGGAAAACAATTATCCATTTTTCTTTGAAAAATGGCCGGTGCATTCTTTAAGCCAAATGGCATAACTAGCCATTCATAGAGACCGTCTGGTGTGATAAACGCCGTCCATGGGATGGATTCTTCATCCATTGCTACCTGGTGGAAACCACTTTTGAGATCAAACTTTGAATAGATATTCGAGTTTCCCACCTTCTGCTTGATCATATCAATACTAGGTAGAGAATACTGATCCTTGTAGGTGTTATCATTCAGAGTACGGTAGTTAAATACCATACGCTCTTTTCCTTTCTTCTCTTTGCCTGTTTTTGGATCAACCGACGTTCCTGAGTTTACCATCATTGCCATAGTTCTGTGATGACTTTTACTTGGTCTGATCACTCCTAGTCTGAGTAATTCTTTAACATGCTTCTGGAATTGTTCCTTCATTGCAAGTGTCACGTGGCTTAATGGTTTATCTTGTACTGTTACGTCTGGGTTTATGATTTCGAGTTTGCATTTAACCTTGTTTTGTTGCCAATGCTTAAGTGGTTCATCCCCAATGTATCCTTGATTCTTTAAACCTTGTAACAGGGGCTGAAACCTTTGTTGGAAGTTTTGACTTGTATGCCCCAGGTTAAAGTACACAGATTCTTTGATTGATATGTATTCGTCTTCATTCATTTCCAGCTCTTCAATTGCGAATCCCGTAACTTCAGTATGTTGTGTTGTTTCAATTATGGTTACATTTTTGTAGAAAGTAACCACATTGCCTTCCAATCTAACACCTCCTTGCATGTTTCTGATGAAGTTACAACCAATCAGCATCTCAATTCCATCACTTATTTCCATTTTGAAAATATAAGTGAAAGGAATTCTGAATCTATTATCACCAATCTCCATTTGCCCTTGCCTCATCTTCTTGTCAGCAATTTGCACAGAATTTATACCCGTAAATTTTACAGGTAAAGGGCAATCTTCTAATGCTTCTTCTGGGACAATTCTCATATTGGCACTACAGGTTGTACATCCTGTGTCCAATATTGCTTGAATAATAAATTCATCCATTCCAGGAATGATGAATTTTACCTTCATGTTGTATAATTTATTCACCACTCTTCTTGCAACGCCATGTTTAACAACTTCTATTTCTTGAAGATGGCCTACTGCTTCTGTTACTTCTTGAGCACATTTTTCAGCACCTTCTATTAATGAATATGCTCCTTCTTCTTCTTGATACACTGGTTGTGGTGGCATTGGTGATAAATTCTCCTCCTTGGGTATATCTTCTGGTTTAATACCCCTTCTGATCATTGTTCTTCGATCTCGTTCATCTTTAGGATCTAGGAATACTTTATCAGAATGGCTACTTGTTTCAGCTATTTTGAGCGGCTGATTCTTTCTTTTGGCCATTTCTTCTTCAAATTCTTTTACCAGGTCCTCTTTCTCTTTTTCTTGGTATACACCTTTTCCTTTGAGATCTTCAATATCTTCTTCCATTTTCTCTGTAAGAGCCCTTTCTAGCCTTTCATTTTCTAATTGCAAATGCATGCAATATAATGTAAGTTCTCTGATCAACTCATCCTTGTTACCAAACATTTTCTTTTCTGGTGGGGCTGGTTTTACTTGAATCTTTAAGTAATGTTTTGCACACATAGGACATGCTATAAGTGTGCATTTAGGGCAATGTACACGCATTCTTTTCATTGTTCTAAGCCCACAGTATGAACATGGCTCGCTTGATTCGATTTCCCATGTGATTTCTTCATTCATTTTTAAATCATGAGGATTGCACCCAATTTGTTCCTTTTTTAAAGGAAGTGAAGCTCGCCATTGTGGTGTAACAGCAACCGGTGTTGGTGTTTCTTCAATATTTGCATAACCAAATTCCTCTGGTAATCCTGAGATTAGAGTATTAACAACATACTCTGTAGTTTTTCCAGCTTCTCCTTCTGACAGACTGCAAATATGGTCTGAATCTTGATCCCCTAAATCCACAGACACTATGTCATAATCGTCTGGAATTTCTGCTTCTTTGAGAATGTTTGCTCTAACCATATTGCCATTCTTTGAAGTGCAATCTCTGGCAAAATGACCTTCATGCCCACATATAAAGCATTTGCATTTTCTCATTTGCCCAGAGTATTTCTTCTTGAAAATCCTCACATGCGAATCATGAGGCTTCCCTTTGTAATTCTTTGCCTTCCTTAAACCATACCTTTTACCAGAAGAGTACTGTCCTGGTATTGGTATCTTGTTGCAGAAAGATAAATCTTTGATGCTTTTTTGAAGTGCTGCTTGTTGGCACATTTCTTTCAAGTAATTGTAAGTAAAGTAGATCACAGGTACCACAACAACATTTGTAGTTGGATTCTTAGCATACCAGGCATCGCGAACTGCATTTCCCAATAAAGGTGGCATCTTTCTGAATAACTTCTCAGTAGTCTCTGGAAAGAAAATTCTTCCAGACTTTGCAGCCAATATCTGAAACTGTCTAAGATATTCAAGAATATCTTTAGAATTTTCACAGTTTAATCTTTCCAGATCATTATAGGCTCTATTCTGCTCTTCTGTATTTCCTTGAAAAGGATCTTCTAACAGGAACATTCTTTTTATTTGTGAAAGAACATTCTGCGTTTCATCCGCGGTTTCTATGACAATTTTATAGTCTTCTGGGCACGCCATTCTCCATTGAATCCATATCTTCTTTTCAACTTCTCCTAGTAGATTCTCAATAAACATCACCTTTTGCTCATTACTTGTCCAAATCATATTTGGATGATCTACAAGATTCAGAGTGACTGATTCCCATCTTGCAATTACTTCACTGTAAAGCCCTATATCAGCTGGTAGGATTAACATGACTCCTTGACCAGTTTGTGCTGGTGGCAGAGTCCACATGTTACTGCCATACATATCTTCCATCTTTACTTTTGATAATCTTGCTTTTACGCCATCTGTATTGAACTTTGGCTGATTGTTTGCAATAGGGTAAACATTTGCAGGTGGATAATTGACAGGGCCAGTGGTAGCTTGTGTTGGTCGTGTATAACTCGTATCCATTCCGGATAAGCTATACTGTTTTTGATTTGTGAGTTTTTCGACTTGCTGTCTTAGAATAGGATAGTCCCAATTGACATCCTCCTCTTCTTCTAGGACAAAACCAGCTTGTGTGCTTGCACCTTCATCAAAACTTTCATTAGAGTCTCGCTTTATCTTCCAAAATTCATCATCATCATCATCGTCGCTTGATTTTGAACTGTTTCTCTTTCTCCTGCTTTTTCGTGTTTTCTTTGTATACTTTGGTCTTTTAATCTTAGTAACAATATCACGACTTGCATTGAAGCATGGAGTAGCAAAGGTTTGATTATTCTCATATCTTTCTTCATGGTCTTCTCCGATTACTTGTGGGAGAGAACAATCTTCATCATGGTAGGTTTGGATAGGTATTGAATTACCATGCACAGGAGTATTCTTAGGAGTATAAGGATCCTGTGAATATCCAGCTATGTAATCTTCATCCTGAGAATCTGCACCTTTCATCAATTCCTTCCCTTGATAGGACACTGAGGAGCTAGATGCTAAAGATCTATCCTCACCTTTCATCAAGTTTTGGTTTTGATAGGACACTGCAGGCCATTCAGGAGGATTTTGGTGAGAACTGTTCCCACCACCTTCCGTATTGAGATGATAATTTAGAGAAATCATCTCATCTTTCCATTCTTCTTGTTGCAGTCTCCCAGCTATTTCTTCATCAGTATTTGTTCTGCTAGAGTATGCATATCGGGCCATTTCTTTTCCAAAATTGGTTGGTGACGATCCCTCTGATTCAGAGAAACCAACACAAATAATCTTGGTTTCTTTATCACCATTTTCTTCATCATCTCCCCATCCTGTTGGCTCAATTTCATTTATATCAATGTTTGAACTTGGTGGAGAGGAATATTTGACCATGTAGTCAAACTTTCCTGACGGTTGCCCAAGAGTATCCCAAACTTCTTTCTTTTTTGAGGCTTCATGTAGCTCTTCATAATTTCTTATCACTTCTGGACTCATGCCATTTCTAAGAAAATAACCTCTTTCTTGTTTTGTGAAAACACCAGCAAATTCTTCTGGCATGGCTTCTATGTCTTCTTGTGAATATGAAGGTCTTGGAGCAGCTCTGTAGCCTTCAAATTTCATTGATTGCGACCCGTCATGTCTTGAACTAATACTAACTCTTTCAGGTACTATTGATGTTACCTTCTGAATTGGTTTTAGTATCCATCTTTGGCCTTGTAACTCTTCAGTCGTTCTTGTTTGACCAGCTACTGCTTGAATTCCATTTGAAGCCAAATGTTCAGAGACATCTTGTATGTTATATCTAAACCCAGTGACACTAGTATTTGTTATTCTTCCAATCAAAGCTCTTGTGATTAGTAAATTCGACTCCCCTGCAGTCCATCCTTCATAGCCTCTTGTTTGAATGGCAACCTGGATATGATTGTAGAAATCATGTACTGCCATCATAAGATCTGGAGCCATGTACACCAATTGAGTGCCTCTAGACATATCAACTTCCATGGTACCAATTATTGCTCGGTCATCATCCCATCTTGTGTCTATAAGGACCACAAGAACATTTGTACCAGCATTCTTTCTATGCAAAGCATTTGTCCTTATCATTATTAGACCGATATGGATATGCTGCATACCAGTGTTTACCAGAACTCTATATGAGGTTTCATTAATTAACCCCATATCTAGTTGTTGGCCTTCACCAGTAACTAGCACCCTTTCCTCACTATAATGCTGATAAACTCTGTGCCTTGCTTCTGACCAACCTCTTGATTCGTACAAAACTTCAGCA
This sequence comes from Erigeron breviscapus, assembly GCA_034093135.1. Classification (NCBI taxonomy): domain Eukaryota; kingdom Viridiplantae; phylum Streptophyta; class Magnoliopsida; order Asterales; family Asteraceae; genus Erigeron; species Erigeron breviscapus. Next base: position 143,511,050 of record CM067167.1, read on the forward strand.
GGAACCAAATTTGCACGTCTTCTATTTGAGATATCCAGTTCTTTTTCTGGATCTATCTGACTTTCCAAGCTTCTATTGTAACCACGACTTCTTAGAACATTTGGTAGTCTTCTTTGTACCATATGATTTATTCTACTTTGTTGACGATAATCTCGTACTTGATCTTCTTGGTTGGGGGTCTGACTAGTATTACTACCAGTTCTAACCCTTAATGATCCTGATCTATTCATTTTCGTTTGGACTTCTCCCACTCTTTCTCGTAAATCTTCTTTGGGTCTTCAAACACGTAAAAAGGGCCTTTCTTCTTTTCTACCAAAGGCTTGCTTGTTTCACCAGGCTTCCAATTTTCGAGCTTCTTTACAACGTCTTCAAGGGTATCTGTTGCTTCTTTGTTTTTAAGCAAAGAACTGATCCCTCTCTTGATTTTGGTTTTTCTTGATGATTTCAATTTGAGCTTCGTGGTTTTCAAGGGTTTGGTGAATTTGATGAATATGTTTAAGACACGCTTTATTACCACAATTAACTTGATCAAAGACTCTACTAATATTATTTTCTAAAGAAAATAGACTATCTGTAATAAAATTTAAATGGGAATTTTCTGATGATATAACATGCTGAGTTTTTGTTTTATGAAAACAATAAAAGGAAATATTTTCTTTAACAACTAATGGACTTGGTTTTGGTAATTCAAGGTTTAAGTATTCAAGACCTGCAACTCGGGATTTATCATACCATTCCTGAAGAGATTTTTCAAATTGTTCGGACATTAAGATAACTTATAAATTTTACAAAATGACCTTTTCATAACTTACCCTCACCCGTACTGCTTCTAGGACTTATTTTTGCCTATACTTTTTCCAGTCTTTTGAATAAATTATAAAAGATTAATTTTATAAAAATTATTTATCATCAAAATGACTAAACAATTTTTAGCTAAGAATGCAGGAAGATGGTAGACTTACCTTTGTTACAGATCTTGATAAGGTTTTAGGCAGCCATAAAATGCCTCTTTTTTTTTTAACTACCACGCTTCCGCTAAGCATTAAAGCAAGCTTTAATTAAGCTCTGATACCATAATTGGGGTGTAGGATCAATTAATATAATAATATAAATATAAGTTTATAACCTTTTTTTTTTTAAGCGAGTTAGTTTAGTAGTTATTAGTTAGCATTCGAAACACCACAGTCACGTCCAATTGGGCAGTATGCGGAGCTCGAACCACGCATGCCTGGGATGAAACCCAGGACTCTCGAACCCCCCCCCCCCTAAAAAAAAACCTAATAATCCACTCCTACAAATGTAGGAAGTGAGATTTAAATCTTGGTGGATTTCCCCAAGGTCTAAGACCTTAATAAACCTTGTAATGTATTTGAATTGGTATATTTTTGGGGCTTATGCTAAAGTCTTTGTTCTAATTATTATCTATTATCTATACTATATTATAAAGCAAATATCTTGTTTAACATTTTAAGTTTCAACATTTCATCAAAACCAAATTACATCAAAAACCTACATTACTGCATTGCCACCACCGACACCACCACCAATCTTCGTCGCCACCACCGCCGCTCGCCACCACCACCCGTCACCACCACCACCACTGCCGCCACCTCCACCGTCGCCGCAACGCGTGAGTATCGTTCTATATGATATTAGTGTAGCTTAATAAAATTAATTTTTAAGTTTGAAAATAAATTTACATAAGCATTTCTTTTATATATTGTTATTATTATCTTAAGATTTAATGTTGCCAATCAAACAATCAAACAAGATAATGCATTATTGGTTGAGTGATAAATTTGTGAGTTTTTCTCGCGATCGAAGTGTTGTGTTTGATTGGTCTATTATATGATCCGAAAAGTCAATTTTTGATTGATTGTTGTTAAGAGAAAAAATGATCTGTCGAAATTATAAAAAATAATGATGTTAATCGTTTTCAAAGTGTTTAAACATGAAAAGAAATAATTTTTTTTTTTGTCAAATATAATAACCATGCAATTAACGGTTTAAAACAACCAATTAAACTATTAATTTTTCAATTTATGAATCAAAATTTTACTTTATTTACAAGTTTAAAATTTTTTAATCTAATTACCAAACAAAAATTTATATTACTCTTACCTCACTAAATCCCACCCCAATCTTTATTTTATTTTCCAAACAAAATCCCTAACCCTAACCCCTCTTTATCTTCAGAAACCAAAAAAAAAACCCCTAAACACAAAAAAAAACACACACACAGAGACACAGAACAATGGTGTGCATAAGAAAAGCAACGATGGACGACCTGATAGCGATGCAAACATGTAATCTTTTTTGCCTTCCTGAAAACTACCAAATGAAATACTATTTCTATCACATCTTGTCTTGGCCCCACCTTCTTTATGTCGCCGAAGATTACGGCGGCAAGATTGTCGGTTATGTTCTTGCTAAGATGGAAGAAGAAACCACCGAGTGTCACGGCCATATCACGTCCCTCGCCGTCCTCCGTACTCACCGGAAGTTGGGTCTTGCTACTAAGCTCATGACTGCTGCTCAACAGGCCATGGAACAGGTCTTTTTTGATATCAAGTTTATGTTTTTTTAATAAAGTTTTTGAAGTTAAGAATTGTTGCTATTTTTTGTCTTTGTAGATGTTTGAGATAAAATAATTAGTGAGTGTTTTGGGAATGTTATGCTGATGAAAGTAAACGGATTAGGGTCGGGTCCTAAACGGGTCGATATGACTAGCCTGTTAAATAAACTGGTAGTGTTTGGGTTGGTTGTGGATAGATGGGGGTCGACTTGTTAACCGAAAACTATAGAATAGAACAACTTTTTTGACCCGGTAGCCTGTATATATAGTTTACAATCTGTTTGACCCGTTGGCTGTTCAGATATTATGTGGGTCATGTCTGGGTTACATGAGTTAAGCGTGTTCGGGACAGGGTTAAGTTTTTCAAGTTGGGAGGTGTCCAGCTTGGGTGATGGTAACCCAAACCCCAACAAGCATTGCCACATTTGTGATTGCTTGTTAAAAGTTATCTTTTTCAAAGGGTAAAAGTTCGTGGCACTCCCAAACGGGATCCAATTTGTACACGAATTTTTCCACCGTTGGGCCAAATTTTTAAATACTGGTAACAAGCTGACATGAGAAACAAGAGAGAAAGGCATTAATCTGGGTGGTCAAAGCTTCTTGGGTTTAATACCGTGGTGTTCCAGTTCGCCACCTTTTGTTTACTTTGTTTCTTCATCCAGATTAGCTATGATTTTTGTCCGAGTGGGAAAATTCTTCTTGGCAAATTGTTTCATTTTCTTTATACTTTGCAAATATATGGTTGTGAAAGACACGCCATTAATAATCTTGCTCATCTAATTGGTATAGCTGTCCCCAGCTCTAACCTGTATGGTCTCTGTTAAGTACATACCTGACCGTATATGTATACCCTGCCAGCTCCACACTTTCTTCCATATGGTTTCAGTGCACGTGTATTTCATTAAAGATACGATGCAAGTTCTCCATTTATATGTTGCATATCACACAGTCGAGCGGGCCACAGTGATCCCTTTTTTATTCAAATTCATCCTTGTGGGGAGTCGATCATGAAAAACTATCCATACAAACATATTTTTGCTTTTACTAGTACTTACTGATCCCATGGGACAGCGTCTGTTAAGTTTGGTTCCGGTGTGACCCTTGAGTGTATTGGCTGTGTACATTCTGAAACAATCAGAAGTTTATAATTAGCCTTCACGAAACACAGTATTGGAGAGTGGAGATAGTATGTGGAACTGTGGATTTGCTTCTACAGTAATGAAACGTAGTAAGCAGCTAAGAAGCTTTTCGAGTGTTTGGCAATTCTGCTTATTTAAAGCTGTAGGAGCTAAAGTAAAGAAATCATAATCAGTTTGCTTATATCTGATCACTCAAAACTGTTTTTCTGTTTCATTAAAACTCAATAAGCATATAGGAAGTACTTCAGTCACCTCCTTGATTATATTGAATCATGTTTTACTTGAACTTACTTTGTCTAGAGTCATGTTGATTGTTATGCCTGTTACAATTTCAAACACCTGCTGCTTAAAGCTACCTTTGCCTTAGCCCCTAGGCTTGTAACCACGAGGAAAGAAATAAGCTTGTTTCTGTATGTTATTTCAAATGGTCTGCTAGTTTTATTCCATATAATTTAATATCTACCTTTGCCTTAGCCCTTAGGCTTGTAACCATGAGGAAAGAAATAAACTTGGTTCTTTTAAAGAATAAAGAGTCTGGTTTAGGAGGTTGTATACTTGTATACGTTTAGTTGCACTTTGGGTGAATTTGATCTGTTTAGGTCATCTAATTTTTAAATATACACTTCTGCTTCACCCATTTGACCTCGTTCTCCAAATTGAATCATTCATAAGTAATGGGTTGAAATTGCTACCTCTAAGATTAAATATGTGTTGATCGTCTAAATGCACAAGTTTCTTTATTTGAACTTGTTAAGGGACAGTAGGAAGTACAGTTTATGCTTCTTTGTATTTACAACTACTAATACACGAGTGATGATCAGTTCTTACTTTGGAAATAAAAAATGTCAGGTGTTTAGTGCCGAGTATGTGTCACTGCACGTGAGGAAGAGTAATCGTGCAGCATTCCATTTGTACACCGAGACACTGGGATACAAGATCCATGACATAGAGGCAAAGTACTATGCAGATGGAGAGGATGCATATGATATGAGGAAACAGTTGAAGGGAAAACATCAGCACCAACACCAACATCATCACCACCAGCATGGTGGTGGTTGCTGCTCTGGAGATGCAAAGGCGGAATGAAGAAAGTATGATTGAACTGTAAAAGGTTGTTATCGTCATTACTTATATTCTATTGCTGTTATTTTTTTCCAGCCAAACATGTTATTGTGTTAACTTAATGATAATGTTTATCTTATTGATAGTGTTTGGGTTCTGTTTTTGTTGAATAAATAGCCTTGAAATATGTTTCCTGTTTGAGTGGCTTGAGTTTGTGAAAGTTTGGAACATAGATGTTTGTTTTATCTGGTACAACATCAGATCATGTGGAAAAACAAAGTTGATCCTAATGCAAAACAAACATATTCTTTATAATTGCTGTAAATTTATGTGTTGCATGCTATGAAAACCAATTAGCGTCAAATAGAAAAGCTAAATGATTCATGAATAGTTTTCAGGTACTTTATAAAATGAACTCCTTGTGAATAATGTCTTGTTAAAGTAACATTAAGGTTTGTTGGTGGTTAAACTTTGTGATAGTTTGATCTGTGGTCAACTAAATGATTGTATCTTTGTAAAATGGTCAACACACAAATAAAAGGTTGGAGACTCGATCATTACCATTACCATTTGATATAAGAGGCCACGTAATCTTCACAAGTTAGCATCTGTGTGTCTATAATTGTGTTTTGCGATTACAAAGCACGATTATACATGTAAAATGTCCAAGCTTTGAAATTACCGTGTTAGCATATCAAGCTTGTTTAAGTTTGACCAAAAGTTATTTACATAAGACTTTCCATGCATAATACCAACTAAAGGTATAGATGTATGGAGCAGAAAATTGTAATGAGAACTCGACAGAAATTCAAGGTTGAGAGCTTGTATTCGTAAACAAATTCAAACTCAATGAACTTCAACTCAATGCATCTATAGTCAAATTCAATAGCACAACTTGTATGGCAGGCGTCCCCTAGATAACAAAATAGTTTGCACCAAAATTGGCATCAATGCATCTTTTTCATTTTCAATGCTTGTATAATTCGGTTTACAAAAACTTGGGCTCTAGCAGAGTAGCAGCCAAGTAATGTCAACATCAGATCCTCTATAAATATAGAAATGAAGACCGGGGCACAGAGCTCAACATGTATTGATCATTCACCTATGATCCGTTGGAATGAAAACCCATCACTTGCTTTACTTTTATCTTTGAGAATCACAGAATTGAGGGTAATCGCATTCACATGGTCCTTTTCTGACCTACAGAAACATGTGAAATTCTCATTTTTTTTTTACATCACTTCTGCTATAATAACAAGAGCTTTTAGATAGTGGGCAAGTCCTATTGGTTTCCAAAGCTGTACAATGTAGTAGCGTTCTTCACAAAAGGAGTGGTGTAAACAGGGTCTAACTTAAAATAGATGGCCTACTACATATTTGTCGGCACGTGGGGTATTGAGTCATTCTTGGTAGAGTTAACCCCGGGCACAGTTTGGTTGATACAAACCTCTTTTCTTTTGTCCATTTACAAAAAGAAAGTTATAAATAACTAATCCACTAATTATGTTTAGAAGCTACCATAATAATCTAAAGTTCACATATAGCAATTTAAAAGATTTTAATGCATTAGACGTTTTATATATATATCTGCCCCGTTCAACCTGTTCCCCTTTTGGATTAAGTTTTTGGTTTGATTTGTTAGAGATATATTACAACCCAAATCCACTCACTATACAATTCTGGGTCAAAATTGCCACTTCTGACCTTTTACATTTTACTTGGTTCTTCCTTTCTTAATGGTACAAGCTAATGGCATGATCTAAGTAAAGATAATACAGTGGACGTTTATAGTTGACAAACCTTGCGAAATGTAAAGGATACTCTTCTTGAACCCCTTCTAATCACGGTGTCCTTCACCATATCAATCTGCCAAAAAATTCAGTGCATCAAACAACTATGATTTTCAATTGTACAAGAAAATCAAATATCTTATGACCCAATAGTTACACAAGAATATGCAAATATGAAGTGAAAGCTTACAATACCTTATGGTGTGGAATATAATGTTGCCAAGCATATCTTCCTTCTCCAGAAAGCAAGAGCATTGATCGAGGAGGAAGATAAATGGCTTTCCTTATAAAACTTGAGCTTTTATCACAACTTTCTGAATCTCGATCACCATCCATGTCTGAGTACCGTCGAAACTCCATAATGCAAGGTCCCGATAATGAAAGGCTGTAAATTGAGCCTTCGAATGCTGAATGGGTATCTATATGCGGTGATAACCCTACACCTGCTGGGTATTCATTAACCTGACCATATATAATATTTGAGATTAAAGATGGCATCTTTCTACTCATATACTTACAAAAAAATCGATGTGGGTTATGTTTTATTTCTTGCAGGCAAAAAAGCTTATAATTTCAAAATTTTACTAGCTAAGAAGGAAACTGGTTGAAACTCCCCCAAAGAATTATTCATAATGCATAAATGTATAAAACCTTATTTATTAAATTCAATTTTCTATAGATATTAATAAATTTTGTAATTATATTTCACACAAATAACTAAAAAACATTTAAGATTTCGGAAGTCTTTCAATCCAATCAAATCCGACTCAATCCATTTTGACCCATACACAAACTTACCATTACCCTACCCACCCATTTGTCAACTCCAGGAAAATTTTGGTAAGACGACCCAAATGAGCGGGACCCACAGAGTCCGCACAAGCTGTTACACAATTGGTATCTATTTACACTATGAGTATTAGTCATAGTCTTGTTGACTAGTAAGTGAAAAGTTTTCACTGATGTGTTTATTTTCACAGCACATCATCAGATCAATAAGATTACTGATAAAACCTACGGTCAGCTGGTCTAACGATACATCAGCGGCATCATCAAGCTTCTTAAACACAGGGATTTTTTCAAGTACAGAGGAAACAAATGATGGAAGTTCACCCAGTTGTTGTTGTGTGTTGACATTTCTTATCTGCACCACCAAAGTTAGAAATTGTTATTTAATAAGTAGTTTTCGATATTTCCACTTCCTATCAGCAATCTAAGAATCAACCAAAGATATTTTACCCATACCTCATTTAGTTTATAAAATTGTAATAGCTGTATATCCGCATAACACAATAACTAAAAAAAGAAAATATAGTAACATTTCTTGTAACAAAATAGGAATAAATGTCATGATGTTGGTCTAAAACAGCAGATGCACACGATAGCAATGTACTACAGGGTAATTGCCTTTGTAGGCATTGCATATATTTTGTAACAAAATAGCAATATACTTTATTTCTGTCCGTTTTACTAAGGCAGAGACATTACAAGTAGTTCATCCATCAAACAGTGATACAATGCAACAATTAGAATACGTAAATTAGCCCCAATGGGGCAGAATTCAGAAGTATGTTACTATTATGTCTTGGATAAAAATTATAGTACGTCTTTGAGTAAAAACGGTACATTGCCTAAAATATGCTAGCATTTTTTATTCAATGTTTTTAATTGCAACATTCAGGTTACTCCTGCACATTTGGTAAGTGATGAGAGAAAATTAGACAGATGATAATTTTTTAAGCATAATGAAGATCATCAGACAAACTTTTAAGATCCAAAATTCTGGGATTAGAGTGTGCCATCAAGAGCTTACATCATAGCAAAATTTGTAACCATAGTGTTGAACCCTTCTCTTTGCAAGACTATGCCAAAGCCTCACATCAACTGCAGCAAGCAGTTGCTGAAAATGTAAAAAGAGGAGGAAAAAAAAACAATTTACGTTAAACATACAAGAAAGCAAAACCTATTCAGGATGCAATGTCTTGTTGTTTAAGACAGCTAAGGCAGATAAGAATCAAGGGCTAGTATAAGGTGGGAAATTTTGAACCATTTACATATTAACAAGTCGATTTAACAGGTATAAGGAATTGGTTTTGCCCAAAATGTATTGTTACTCCATAAAATGTCATGGATCAATGTAATTATAAATTAGATGATTGTAATAGAAATTTAGTATTTTAGTCATATGACACTACTTATTCATTAGAAAATAGTATTTTGAGAAAAACTGTTTTGGGTCAGCCTAACTCTTAACACGATACAAAATTTACCCATTTTTACTCTTAACACAATCGTCCATTTTGACACCTCTTATCTTCTATATATACAAAGAAGAGATCCCTCACCTCCTCTTCTTGAGCTGAAACAAAGTCATGGATCAAGTAGATACCCGGAATATTCAATTCTGATGCTTCTAAAGATATCTGAACTGAATCAGTAGTATTCACCTGTCAACGAAAGAGAACATGTAAGATAGATATCAGCAAAATAGCTAGCTCCAATTTAGAAGCTCTATCATCTGCAACAGAGTTGGCTTCCACATAAAGTACATGAACAAGAATCTCATTTTCATTTACATACGTGTAAAGCTCGCTATTTCAACCTTATATTCTCAAAGTGCCAGGATAATTATTGTAATGGTATAGTTTCTATAATCAAAATTTTATCTTAAGAAGTGCTTTAGGTCAACCCGACCTGGCCGACCAGTTCAATCCGTGCTAAGATTGTCAGTTCTGACCAGGTCCTGATCTGACCCCGTACCGAACACCCCAACCTGTCCATTTTGCCACCCCTACACATAGTTCCACAGCCATGAATTATAGAAAGATGAAACACAAGACCCCTATGTTATGGCAACTACCAAACTTCCAAGATTGTTTTTCCTTCTAGGAGATGTCGCAGTATGTATGTTGGTGGCCACAAGTTTCCATCTTTTTGCCAAAGAATATGCAAATCTAAGGTGATTATACTTATTAGATTATCAAATGTGTAAGGATGGCATCTTTTACCTAATTACTAGTACAGTGTAGGGTGCCATCTTTTACCTAATTACTTATGAATTGGTCGGTTTTGGTTTCTTTCAAATGGGTCAAATTCAAATTAGCTAAAAACTTAACGGGTCAAACGGACCATACACATTAAAACTCCAGTGAAGCGTATTTTAAATCGTTTTTGCAATCTAACTTAAGGCTTAAAATACCTATACACATTTCGGATTTAGTTTCAACTTCAATGAGCAACGACACACATAAAGTTTGCAACTTTGAGCATCTGCAATGGTACACTAATTATCAATACCTGACCCATTGGCCGTTGCACTGAAAAACGAATATGCAAAGACCGACCTCCAAGATCAGGACACGGTTTCCTGTCCAATGCCATAAGTGCTGCTTGCGCAGAACTGTCGTCATTGTACGAAACGATAACACGACAACCACTATCGTCTGCAGGATAGACTCCTTTAACTGTTCCAAACAAGCTAAATGCTGAGGCAATAGAATCTAAACTAAGTCCAACACCCGGACCACAATTAGCTACATAAAGATTACAACTTAACTCTTCATCTTTCGGGCGAGTAAATTTCGGCAAACCCATTTATCTAAATTCTACTGCAATGTAATGTAAATCTGCATACAAGGTTTACATCATAATTTAATTTTACTTCAACCAACACAATATCAAAAAATTGGATTTTGTTAATCAAAATAATAATAGTAATAAATGATAATAATAATAATAATAATAATCTGGTAATACTAACCTTAAAAATGAAAAAAGTCCTTATAATTGTCACAGTAGTAATTTCTTTGATTCTTTCTTTCTGGGCTTTACTCAGGATTTAAGGGTTTTTTTTCTTTTTCTTCTACTTTTGATGTTTGGAATTGCAATTGGAATTAGAATAAAAAAGTAGAAGGTCTAAAATAATATTGAACAAAAGTTGAGGATTAAGAATGATAAGTAAATAAGTTTAGGGTTGAAAACTGATTAAGGATGGGGGGTAAAACTAAAAATTTGACCAAAGTTAGAAAAAGTGAAGAAAGCATAAAATTACTAATATGCCCCTAATGAACAACAAAAGCATACGGCATATTAGACCATCAAAAATTACACCTTCAATACTTTCGTGTACAAAAATTGATAACATACGTCAGTATACGTATTGTAACTCATTTGAAATGTGATTGAATAGAAATATGACATGTATGGACCATATTTTTGGCTTCTTGTTTCTGCGCGCATGAGATTATAATTTCTATGTTGGTTAAACCGAGAGTCCATGATCACAAGATATGCATTCGTAATGCCGGGTTTGCAAAGTTTCTTGTTTGAAATCTGAGTAAGTTTTGAGTTTAGATACGGCTTTTGTTCAAAGTGTGAGAAAATTTCTCTATTTGAATAATCTTTCTCAACATCTATCGCAGTTCTTGAACTTCTAGAGTTTTGAGTTTTTATATCAATACTGTCATAGAATATCTATCTTATTTCTTGGTGAAAATGTTGATGTTTCCATATGGGTTATGTAACTACTAACTGTTTCGTAAGGTTACAAAACTAACTCCTCTGGAACCCCCGGCCTACAGGGAGTGTAAATTTTGGCAACCCGATTATTACATCAAGTAATTTTGTACTGTAAGAGCCAAGTGATTGGCTTTTTTCTAGTTCTACTTTTATCCTTTCTAAATTTTATTTATCTTCATCTCTCTAACGCATTTGCTCAGTTTTACTGTAAATGCATGATTCGCAGGAATAATAGAATTATGTAATTGCAATTGGTTTTCGTAAGTGAAGTCATTTCTTCAAATCCCATCTGGAATAGGTGAAACTTGCTTGATGTTAATTAATCCCCGAGCTATGTGATTATATATATGGTTCAGTAGTTTGTCCTGCTTCTTACATACCAAAGCATGAGTTTGTATAGTATTATCAAGTACTATCATTTACATATACTGATATACATATCCAAAACTAGGGTGACATATTCGGAGGTGTAAAACAAACCTCTTTACCCATACAACATCGAGGACTTCTACTAGGTGTTGCCGTGACCGAATTTGTATATGTTTCGTCGCTTAAAGCAGAGGTATATGAAGCCTTTTCGTCTTTAAACAAACTCAACTTCCCTTCTATGCTATTCATCTTATCAACTGATGTGTACCTTGCACTTATACTGGAAACAGAAATACCTGATATTCCATAAACATGTAACCCTGGAAGGCTAATCTTTGCCAATGGTGAATTAGGATCGACTGATACATCCTCTTGACAAATGTCTCCGATTCTAGCCAGTATGTTGAATGCCAAGTTTCCAAGAACACGAGAATAAGCTTCTAAAATGGCGTGCGCAATATCCTGTATATGTCAAGCAGCGATTACTAAATAACATAGTTCGTACCTTTGGTTTTTGGCCCGTTGAGTTATGGATGAGTCATTTTAAAAGCAAAGGGCATTTGCGTAGCGGCTATCAAAATGACCACCAACCAAGTGGTTGTGGGTTCTACTCCCACTTGGGGCAAATCAGAAAGTTGCCTTTAATGTTATTTCAGTGCCCTTGATATAATATAAATCAATCAATCATGTTTGACACGTTGCCTAAAGAAGATTTGGGTCAGCCCATCCTGGTCACCTGTACTAAAATGACCTGTTTTGGCCGATTAACGGATCAAACTGGTACGATAAAAAGTAGCTAAAAGGAAAATATTTTGAGTAGTTGAAAGTAGCCCAATTTGTACTTTTTAGCACATAGAACTGCCCATTAGTTTTTTTAAGCATGTTTGACATGGGTAAATGGAGGAATTTTTCCTAATCGGGTTACCCGGGGAGGGCGAGTATTTTGACTCTGATGTACGCGGTATCCACGTGGCCATTTCCGAACCCTTCCACTGACCACCCCAAGATGTTACAGGGGGAGATTTGCACCTGAGTCCTCTTGTGAGGCACTTTTAATCCGAGCTCATTTTGACCCATTATCCAAGCTATTCACTAATACTAGGCAATAAAGTGACATATTTTGTGGATGATTTGCTCACCTTTCCATTTTGAATTTTCATGACATCAAGAAAGGTTTGAGGAAGGTTTGGGTATCTGGTTCTGATTTGCTGCAAAAGAACTTCAGCTCGGTTTATTAGAAACTCAATCTTATTGAGTTCCATATAAGGATCTTTGAAGGACCATGATGTTCTTGCGGGAGATCTAGCTCTGGCTTGTATCGAAATTCTCTCTTTCCATGTGTATATTGCTGCTTGAAGTCTGTTAATAGTATCAAGAGCACTGTGTTCCGATTTCAAGTTTAGTAATTTAAGCATTCCGGCAGCTGATGAAGAGGTTGTATTTAATGTCCTATAAAGATCATCACCAAGACTTGCCTTTCCCGACTGCAATATGTATAAATGAGAAAAGTAAGTCAGTAGGATATATTTTGAGGTTTTTTGGTAAGTAACATACGGATGGGACCAAACGGCTAATTTTCAGCTACGGTTTGAAAGGGGTTGGGACAGATTGATCGGAAAAACTTCTAGTCCAGTAGGTTTTATTAGTATAGTCTGTAGCTTTTGACTTTTGAGCGTCACATTTACAACCCTAATTAAGTTTTTTAAATACTTAGATTAGTAGTTGCATAGAAAAGACTTGCCTTCCCCGTTAACCTGAATAGGGAAAACCTTATCCGTTTACCCATTTTACCATTTCATGCTTAAAAATACACATTGATTGACCTTTCACCCGTTTGGTTTTGGCTATATTTTTACAGTTTATTTGGAGATGGATGATGAGCAGTCAGAGTCAGTAGGGTAACGGGCTAATGTGGTCTTTCTTGGTACGTGTCAGGTTAGATAGACCAAAAAACACTCTTTTTTTAGTCTTTTTTACAATATGTTTAATACTGATATGATATACTAATCTATAGTTGAATATTGTCACTACACTTCACGTATGGGAGGAGATAGCTTGGGGGCAATGTAGGCAGCTACCCCACAATGCTTACCCCGTGATGTTTTTTAACTGAAATGGCAACATTTTGATATTTTAACCTAACGCGATAAAAACCAATAATTTAGCCCCCTTGAGATTCTTTTCTGGTTCTGAGTTTGATTTTGAAGATGGCTATGAACCTTTTTGAACCAGTTGAGATTAAATACATCCCAAATCGAACCAAGTAATGGCGGAATGACACACCCAATCCACCCGTCTGGAAGTGAATTGAAGTTGACACCTACCAATATGATTCTGAGCTTAAAGCGTGATGGTTAGTGCAGATATTACCTTAGGAAGTGCCTCGCTGATGATATTCGGTATAGGCATTTCAAGCAGGATAGTTTCATTTATAGCTTTTGCAGCCTTGAAAATTTGGTGGACCAACTTTGCCTGATTGAGCAACTTTTTCCTCTCGCCATCGGAAAGTCCACCTATGGGTACTTGTGGTGTAGGAAGCCAGCATGTTTTGCTTTCTTTTATACTCCTGTTCTTTCCTTCTGCACCTTCATACCAGAATTCCATGTTTGTCATAGCATCTAGAGTTTCCTGTCAGTGTGTTTTAAGCCAACTCAATAATTTGATGAACAAAGGTATTCAAGTCATATGATAATAATAGAGGTGTTGAAATAACAGAGTTGTGTAACGGGTGAAAATGAGTAATTCTCAGACCGGGTCAAGTGAGGTGACTCAAAACACATGTAGTCAAAAGGCATATGAAGTGTGTCTAAATTGACACACCCTACACTACCCATTTTCTTGGTTGACTTGCTAGTGTTAATAGATAGCTGGTGTATAGGTTAAGGGGTTATAACATAATGGTAGTGAAGAGACCACCTACAAGAAGCATTGAGTCCAATTTGCGTAGTGCTGGGAGATTCATGTGAATGTCTCCACGAGCTTTTGGTCTCATGATCTGCTTGTCAAATTGCAGCATGAAATAGTTTAGATTGTTGGCAGAAAATATTGAAAATGTCAAAGAGTTTAAGTATGGAAAGAAATAAATGCCTCTAGAGTTCGGCCGTTAGAACCATATTGCTTAGCGGGAACCAACTCAACCATATAATTTGTAGGCGCAAGCAACCACTCCATCTCTCTTCTCCAGTTGCTCTTTCTTTCCTCTGGCAAAGGCTCCAGTTTCCAAAGCTCCCCAAATACAGCTCCTGTAAATCAATACATGTCTAATGAAGTTGACTTCACTATGTAAAATAATATACAGTCATACAAATTTCTAATGTGCCTTTTGTAAGTGATTAGGTAATCAATGTTATCGAGCAATATTAGAACACTATTTTTTGTATTCATATTTGACACATCTATTGCATGTATATTAATTTGGACAAAAAGTGCTTTGGGTCAACCCAGTCTGACCCGACCCATTACCCAACCTGCCAACGTGCGCATTTTTGCTTCATCTATGCTATGAAGTTGATAAGAACGAGAAAGTTTACCAGCAAGCTTTGTTATGGAGTTGGACAAAGCCAAAGCAGACGAGTGACCCTTGCTCCCTCCCGTAGTATCTTCACCCAACAACAGTTTTGCAAATTTTTCTTTCATCATTTCCACGTCAGAGATATGTACTGTCAGTGATGGTTTTTCTTTGGTAACATTTTTTGGGGGGGTTTCAGAGCATTCCCATTCATCTGATTGTTGTTCATCTCTTTTCATCATTGTCCATTGAGAAGAAAATGATCCCGAAGCATTGTTGCTAGAAGAACAAGTTGAATCATCTTCGTCAAGGGAGTCAGTAGGATACTCATCTCCTCTACTTGCGACACTTTCATCCTCACAGGAATTTGAACTGAGAATGCAGTTCTCAAGCCCATTATATGTCATAATTCCTGAAATTTTTTAGTAGTATTTAGTTTTGCAAGTGTTTGTAAAGCATGACACCATTTCTGGAGAGAAAATGCTTGAGATTAAATCAAGAAAATTTTTAAGTTATAAAGGAAAGCAAAAGTTATTCTAAGTGTTAAATATCCTAATCTAGCATAGTTTTGTTATGATATATGTACTTCATGTGTTAGATATGAAGTTATATCTTGCTTTAAATTTGATCATTTCATTACTGATTTACCAAAGTTAAGAGGATAGCAGAGGTTCCATATTGGGCGGGTCAGGCATCCTGGGTAATGAGTCAAAACAGGTAACTTTGGTCGGGGTTGGGTCCGGTCAGCTGGGAATGCCTTTGCCCTGAATATCCTTTTGAATAAAAGTAAAGTTCTTGATTATCAATTAGTGGGTCAAATATGTTTCGAAAATCTATACAATATAATATCTCTCTGTTGTGAATAAAATAATCCCAGCATATTATGCATTACAAATGCATTTTAGCGATTTAAACCCAAAGAGGCAACTGACCTGTTAGAGATAAAAACATAACATATACCGACCTATCTGTAACTAAAATTGGGTTGAATACGAAACATTTAGATGTTTGCTTCTTTTTTTTGGGCATGCACGAGACATTTAGATACATGATCATTAAGGTTATAATCAAAACCATCTAAATATGTAAATCAAGTTGTTTATTGCTAGATGTTTTCTTGGAAGACCCTTTTACGTCTTGCACTATTTTTAGAACCAACAAAAGACGTAGAGTTTGTTAAAGCTTACATATCCTATTTCAGTGACTAACATGAATATATCAGCAACAAAAAAATTCCAAATTGTTAGGTGAAAAGGAATCAGGTATGAATTGTATTTTCAGTGTCATGAGTTTCATTTTAGTGAAATTAATGCATGGAAATGATATGGAAGTTGAGGATCTGTATTTACTCTCATTATGATGAGCAGTTGCAGACCCAATACTGAATACAACTAAGGCTCACAAAATATTAAGACCAGATACATATTTCTCTTGGATCCAGTACATTTTTGGAAAATCAGATTTTTTTTTTTAGCCAAATTTACACTACGTAAAAAACGATACGGTTCACAGGCACTCCTGGGTCCGCCCGTAATGAGTATATTAAAACTTTAAAAGAGAGCCAGAAAGGGTAGGTGACATGAATCATAGAGTTACCAACTCTCAAATAATACAGTTTCATTCTTTAGTAAAGGCAAGCACATGCTGCAAGTGTTGTAGACTTGTAATTGCATTTAAAAATGCTTATAGTTCATATAGGAAGCTGCACAGATTGATGCTTGTTGGGGCCGAAATTATGAAGATTCCTTTTATCAAAGGTTTATGGCGCAGAGCAATGTTAATTTCAATGGTCAAGACTAGTTTAGAAATGACATTTTGATGCATAAAAGTTAACAATGGAGTCAAATCTAGACATGCATGTAGCATATCAGGTAAGCAATTGCAGATACAGTTTGCATGACAAACATTCTAAAAACATCTTAACCCTAGAAAAAAAGTATAGGGATCCAAAAGGTAGCTTTAAAAACTAAAGGTGGCAATTCCAACACGTTATTTGGGTTATGTTTCAAGTCTAATGTAATAACCGGGTTGAAAATCTTCCAAAATATATTTAAAATTGTTAGATCATTATCATGAAAATTCATTTATAACACATTAACTAATTTTCAGCAAGTCTTGTCAGACCAACCAATCTGTTTTAACCCATAATCCATTTTGACCCGTTACCTGACTTGTCAAACCCACCATTCTTGCCACTAATGAGTCAACCACATGTACTTATAGCTTGCAACTTTGTACTTGGTTCATCTTTTTCTTGTTTCATAACTTTTGTCAATCTTATTCTTTCTATATTTTATTTGTGGTTACCTTTTTCCCTTTTTTGGTTATTCCGAAGGTGATATCCATTAGTTAAAAGAGCATGAACTTCTTTTATTTCAACAAAAGTCAATCCCATTTTTTATAAACTTAGATCGACAAGTCCACAACAATATTCCATTCTTAGCAGTCTTGGAAATCTAATATTATATCCAGGTTAAGACTAAAGGGGGGTGTTAAAAGTTTATATATATTATGTGTAGTCTTAACCTCAAGGACTAATATTGTCAAGTTTAGAACATATTTTGCAGGTTTTAAGGTTTGAGCTCAAAATGTAAAGAATGAAGACATGAAGGGTCAGTTTGTAATTTCTCGAAGATGAGGAGTATATAAGCAAGCTTATGGACGATTAGAGTTTCAGATCAATTATTCATTCATATTTCTGCTGCTATTTTTCTCTCGATATATACATTCATATATTCATATTTTCTGGTATCAATTCGATTCTTGTAATAGAACTATTATCAATCTAGATAATAGACTTAATCCAGAATAGCTGAGATTAAGTTTGTTTGGTTGTTTGATTCAATCTGCTTGAGATCAGATTGTTTTATTTGTTGTTAATTGATTGAGATTCAATTAATAGAAGAAACGTTTGTTGATCTATATTTTATCATGGTATCAGAGCCAGGTTCGAGTCGATAAAGTTTTTTGTTCGATTTCTCGAATCAAAAAATTAGGGTTTCGATTCATATTGGGGTTCTTCGATTAGAAGTTGATTTTTCGAAACGGCGTTTGTTTTTGTTCATCGTCGTGGTGAATTAATTCGGTTATTACTAGTAATCGAAGTTCCTCCTCTCCTGTTGCAGAATTTCTACTTGTTGCTGATTGATTTTGCTATTCAATCGGTTGAATAGTGAAGTTATCTTCTGTTTCAGATCCTGCTAGGTTTATTGACTAAGTGAATCAATAAACTAGTAGGGTTCCTTCTTCTGCTTCATCCTATAGCACTGTTTGCTTTATCTCTCTTTATTTTTTGTTTTAAATCGATTTATTATCTTATCTCACTCAAAACAATTGTGTTAAACTTGACCTACCTCCGTGAGAGGCAAGGAATCTTGTCCCTGGCACTTTTGGGAGATAAGATCTATTTTCAAAATTATATATATATTTTCTTTTGTGTTGTTAAAGTGGTTAATTGAGATTAATTACTTTTGTGTGGCTGTTAATTGAGATTAACTTGCTTATCTGTTCTTGTTTGTTTGTTGCTGTTAATTGAGATTAACTGTTTTATCTACTTTTAGTGATTGTTGTTATCTGAACTATTTGCTAAAATGGATGATGATAATGCTAGAAACTTTGGTTATGGTTATGAGTCTGACAATTCTGATTTAAGTGATGATAATGTGACCAAGATAAGTAAACTTGATGTGAGTCATCCACTTCATTTGCATCCTAATGATTCTGCTTCTTTGACTGTTGTTTCAATCAAACTAAAAGGGACTGAAAATTATAATGTGTGGTCTTGTGCTATGCTTCTTGCTTTAGAAGGTAAGAATAAGACTGGATTTATTGATGGTACTTGTAGAAGGTCAAATACTGATGAAGTATTAGGAAGACAGTGGGATAGAGTTAATGCTGTTGTTCTTGGTTGGATTTTGAATTCTATTTCTGAGGAACTTTATCTAGGTCAAATTTTTTCAAAAAGAGCATCTCATGTTTGGGAAGAATTAAAAGAAACATATGACAAAGTAGATGGTTCTGTTACATTTAACTTACATCATAAAATCAATTCTATGTCACAGAATGGTACTACTTTAGCTGAATACTATCATAAACTGAATGCCTTGTGAAACAATTTGATGCTTTGATTAAATTGCCTAGATGTACTTGTCATGCTGCAGAAGACTTTAAGAAACATAATCAACTAATAAAATTAATGCAATTCTTAATGGGTCTTGATGACACTTACATGCAAATAAGAAGTACTATTCTTTCTAAAGATCCTCTACCTGATGTTAGGAGTGCATATGCTATTATTTCTAGTGAGGAGTCACACAGGATAGTATCATCTAGTTCTTCTCAAAAAGGTCAAAATTCTGTATTTGCTTCTAATGTGCCTAAGATGAATTATAATGTGTGGTCTTGTGCTATGCTTCTTGCTTTAGAAGGTAAGAATAAGACTGGATTTATTGATGGTACTTGTAGAAGGTCAAATACTGATGAAGTATTAGGAAGACAGTGGGATAGAGTTAATGCTGTTGTTCTTGGTTGGATTTTGAATTCTATTTCTGAGGAACTTTATCTAGGTCAAATTTTTTCAAAAAGAGCATCTCATGTTTGGGAAGAATTAAAAGAAACATATGACAAAGTAGATGGTTCTGTTACATTTAACTTACATCATAAAATCAATTCTATGTCACAGAATGGTACTACTTTAGCTGAATACTATCATAAACTGAATGCCTTGTGAAACAATTTGATGCTTTGATTAAATTGCCTAGATGTACTTGTCATGCTGCAGAAGACTTTAAGAAACATAATCAACTAATAAAATTAATGCAATTCTTAATGGGTCTTGATGACACTTACATGCAAATAAGAAGTACTATTCTTTCTAAAGATCCTCTACCTGATGTTAGGAGTGCATATGCTATTATTTCTAGTGAGGAGTCACACAGGATAGTATCATCTAGTTCTTCTCAAAAAGGTCAAAATTCTGTATTTGCTTCTAATGTGCCTAAGATGAATTATAATGTGTGGTCTTGTGCTATGCTTCTTGCTTTAGAAGGTAAGAATAAGACTGGATTTATTGATGGTACTTGTAGAAGGTCAAATACTGATGAAGTATTAGGAAGACAGTGGGATAGAGTTAATGATGTTGTTCTTGGTTGGATTTTGAATTCTATTTCTGAGGAACTTTATCTAGGTCAAATTTTTTCAAAAAGAGCATCTCATGTTTGGGAAGAATTAAAAGAAACATATGACAAAGTAGATGGTTCTGTTACATTTAACTTACATCATAAAATCAATTCTATGTCACAGAATGGTACTACTTTAGCTGAATACTATCATAAACTGAATGCCTTGTGAAACAATTTGATGCTTTGATTAAATTGCCTAGATGTACTTGTCATGCTGCAGAAGACTTTAAGAAACATATGACAAAGTAGATGGTTCTGTTACATTTAACTTACATCATAAAATCAATTCTATGTCACAGAATGGTACTACTTTAGCTGAATACTATCATAAACTGAATGCCTTGTGAAACAATTTGATGCTTTGATTAAATTGCCTAGATGTACTTGTCATGCTGCAGAAGACTTTAAGAAACATAATCAACTAATAAAATTAATGCAATTCTTAATGGGTCTTGATGACACTTACATGCAAATAAGAAGTACTATTCTTTCTAAAGATCCTCTACCTGATGTTAGGAGTGCATATGCTATTATTTCTAGTGAGGAGTCACACAGGATAGTATCATCTAGTTCTTCTCAAAAAGGTCAAAATTCTGTATTTGCTTCTAATGTGCCTAAGATGAATTATAATGTGTGGTCTTGTGCTATGCTTCTTGCTTTAGAAGGTAAGAATAAGACTGGATTTATTGATGGTACTTGTAGAAGGTCAAATACTGATGAAGTATTAGGAAGACAGTGGGATAGAGTTAATGCTGTTGTTCTTGGTTGGATTTTGAATTCTATTTCTGAGGAACTTTATCTAGGTCAAATTTTTTCAAAAAGAGCATCTCATGTTTGGGAAGAATTAAAAGAAACATATGACAAAGTAGATGGTTCTGTTACATTTAACTTACATCATAAAATCAATTCTATGTCACAGAATGGTACTACTTTAGCTGAATACTATCATAAACTGAATGCCTTGTGAAACAATTTGATGCTTTGATTAAATTGCCTAGATGTACTTGTCATGCTGCAGAAGACTTTAAGAAACATAATCAACTAATAAAATTAATGCAATTCTTAATGGGTCTTGATGACACTTACATGCAAATAAGAAGTACTATTCTTTCTAAAGATCCTCTACCTGATGTTAGGAGTGCATATGCTATTATTTCTAGTGAGGAGTCACACAGGATAGTATCATCTAGTTCTTCTCAAAAAGGTCAAAATTCTGTATTTGCTTCTAATGTGCCTAAGATGAATTTTCAAAGGTCTGCTAATAATTTTAAGACTTCTAATAGTTTTAAACCTGCTGAAAATGTTAGGAAACCTAATAATTCATATGTTGTCTGTGATCATTGTGGTTTTACTGGTCATACTATTGAAAAGTGTTTTAAGCTGATTGGTTATCCTGCTGATTTTGGTAAGAAAAAGTTAAGTCAAAATTATAAAGGAAAGAATGTTTCTAATAATTCTGTTGGAAAGTCTGCTTCTATTTCTTCTTCTTCTTCTTCTGTTCCCTCTGCTTCTTCTTCTGGTTTTTCAGAGGAACAACTTGCTACTCTAATATCTCTTATCAAAAGCAATTCTGAAAATACAAAAGGAGTTCATGCCAATATGGCAGGTATTGTTTATAACAATAGCATAATTTTTAATGAAAATTTTGAAAGATTTTTTTGTTCAAATAGTTTAATGCATGACAAACTTGTTACAAATGGTAAAATTGTAGATTCTGGAGCCAATCAACATATGACTCATCCTGAGAAACTTTTAATTAATGTCATTGATATTTCTCATTTAAAAATCAAAGTTTCTCACCCTAATGGTACTGAAACCTTTATTACAAAGATAGGAAATATGGTTTTAACAAGTTATTTAACTTTGTTTGATGTGTTGGTTGTTCCTGAATATTGTGTTACCTTAATTTCTGTGCATAAAATAGCTAGAGATAACAAGTTAATGATTGCTTTTGATGAGATGAATTGTTATATTTTAAATCAGGCTTTGAGGGCAGGGAGAATTCTGGGGATTGGTAGACAATCTGGTGGTTTATACTACTTTAATGAGAAAGAAGGTAATTGTGTTAAAAGTTGTCTTGCTAGTTCTACTTGTTATTTGTCTAAGTATACTTGGCATTGTAGGCTAGGACATCCTGCTTAGCAGGTTTTAAATGTTTTAAAAGAAAAGATTGACTTTGATAACTCAAAAGATTTTGGTGTTTGTGATGTCTGTCAAAGAGCAAAACAAATTAGAGAACCTTTTCCTTTAAGTGAACATAAAAGTGAAAATTTAGGTGATTTGGTTCACTTAGATGTATGGGGTCCATATAAAGTTACAAGTAGGGATGGTTTTAGATATTTCTTAAGCATAGTGGATGATTATACAAGAGCTATTTTAGTGTATTTGCTTAAATTTAAATCTGATGTGTTTAATTCTGTGGAAATCTTTTATAACTTACTTAAAAATCAATTTCAAAAATCTGTTAAAATTTTTAGAAGTGATAATGGAAGTGAGTTTGTTAACAATAAGTTCAAAGATTTTTGTGAAAAACAAGGGATCATACATCAAACCTCTATGAGTTATACTCCTCAACAGAATGGTATTGTAGAAAGAAAACATAGGCATTTACTTAATGTTGCTAGATCCCTTCTTTTCCAAGGGGGGATACCTTTGAATATGTGGACTGAATGTGTTCTAACTGCTACTTATTTGATTAACAGATTGCCAACTTCTGTGCTAAATGGAAAGTCCCCTTATGATATGATTTATAATAGAAGTCCTTCTCTTAGTCATTTAAGATCTTTTGGTTGTCTTGCTTATGCTACAATTTTAAACAGTTTTGATAAATTTAGTAATAAATCTGAAAAATGTGTTTTAATTGGATATTCAAATGTTAAGAAAGGATACAAACTGTTCAGTTTAGACAGTAAACAAGTTGTTTACTCTAGAGATGTTAAATTCTTTGAAGATATATTTCCTTTTAAGAAAAATTCTTTTGATAATAAAATCTCATCTCAAAATGAGTCTGTTTTAAATCATGAAAACTTTTTCAATTATAATAACGAGCTTGACAATTCAGAAGATATACCCTGTGATGAAAAGAGGAGGAATAATGATCTTAATAGGCAAGACAGCCTTTCTTCTCATTCTGGTGGTACTTTAGACTTTCAAGATGAAAGTAATGGGTCATCTCAAAGGTCTAATGCATCTGCCAATGAGGATGAAAACAGTGCAGCCTATGAGGATAGTGATAATAATTCTAAGGGTAATGAGATTCCTCAAATCAATGAGGAAGAAAATCTTGTGAATCAAGATAATGATAATAATCTTAGAAGATCTGAAAGAACTTCTGTTTTTCCTAAAAAATATAAAGATTTTGTTATTGGTAATTCTGTTTCTAATAAAGATGTAAAGTTTGGTATTGAAAAGTTTATGACTTATTCAAATTTGTCTGTGGAAAATAAATGCTTTGTTGTTCAGTTAAGTAAGAGTGTTGAACCTAAAACTTTTTTTGAAGCTTCAAAGCATCAATGTTGGAATGATGCTATGAATTCTGAGATGGAGGCTTTGTATAGAAATAAAACTTGGGATCTTGTTGAGTTGCCTATAAATAGAGAACCTATAGGTTGTAAATGGGTTTACAAGATAAAATATAAGTCTAATGGGGAAATAGAAAGATATAAGGCTAGATTAGTGGCTAAAGGTTATAATCAAAAGGAAGGTGTAGATTATGAGGAGACTTTTTCTCCTGTTGTGAAAATTGTCACTGTAAGATGTTTAATTACACTTGCAGTCCAAAATAATTGGCCTTTGTTTCAGTTAGACATTAATAATGCTTTTTTATATGGAGATTTAATTGAAGATGTATATATGTTACTTCCTCCTGGTTATTTCTCTTCTTCTGACAAAAGAGTTTGTAAACTCAATAAATCTTTGTATGGTTTAAAACATGCTCCTAGACAATGGAATGCCAAGTTAACAAGTGCCTTGTTAGAAAATCAGTTTGTTCAAAGTATAAGTGATTATTCACTTTATACTAAATTTGTTGATGGTGTTTTTATTGCCATTCTTGTTTATGTGGATGATATAATCATCACTGGTAACAATTTGGAAGAAATTGAGAAGTTTAAAGACTTCTTAAAGACTAAGTTTTTAATTAAAGACTTAGGAAAATTGAAGTATTTTTTAGGAATTGAGATTCTTGATACTTCAAATGGTGTTGTTCTTACTCAAAGGAAATATTGTATGGATCTTGTAACTGATTATGGTTTACTTGCTAGTAAGCCAGTTAGTACACCAATGCAACCTATTGCATTAACAGGTTCTCCTTCTGAAAAGGATCCTTTACTTACTAATATTACAGAATATCAGAAACTTATTGGGAAATTAATTTACTTGACTACAACAAGGCCTGATATTTCATATACAGTGCATTGTTTAAGTCAATTTATGCATTCTCCTCTTAGATCACACTTGCAGACTGCCCTAAAACTTTTAAGATATCTTAAAAGTTCTCCAGGTAAGGGTATCTTAATCTCAAAATCCTCCTCTCTTTCTCTTGAAGCTTATGCTGATGCAGATTGGGCAAGATGTGTTGTAAGTAGAAAGTGTGTTTCTGGTTATTATGTATTCTTTTGTGGATCCTTAGTCTCTTGGAAAAGCAAAAAACAAAATACTATTTCTAAGTCATCTGCTGAAGCTGAGTACAGAGCTTTAGCTTCAGTTACTTCAGAGGTTATTTGGATTCAAAAAATTTTAAAAGGTGTTGTTTGTACTAAAAAAATAGGGTCTGCAAATCAAATTGCAGATATTCTTACCAAAGCACTGGATATAAAACAACATAACTTTCTTTGTTCTAAATTGAAACTTATAAACTTATTCCAGGTTAAGACTAAAGGGGGGTGTTAAAAGTTTATATATATTATGTGTAGTCTTAACCTCAAGGACTAATATTGTCAAGTTTAGAACATATTTTGCAGGTTTTAAGGTTTGAGCTCAAAATGTAAAGAATGAAGACGTGAAGGGTCAGTTTGTAATTTCTCGAAGATGAGGAGTATATAAGCAAGCTTATGGACGATTAGGGTTTCAGATCAATTATTCATTCATATTTCTGCTGCTATTTTTCTCTCGATATATACATTCATATATTCATATTTTCTGGTATCAATTCGATTCTTGTAATAGAACTATTATCAATCTAGATAATAGACTTAATCCAGAATAGTTGTTATTAAGTTTGTTTGGTTGTTTGATTCAATCTGCTTGAGATCAGATTGTTTTATTTGTTGTTAATTGATTGAGATTCAATTAATAGAAGAAAAGTTTGTTGATCTATATTTTATCATAGGGTCCAAAAAACCATGTGTCAGGATTTCTGTATCTCTTGGAAAAGCAAGAAACAAAATACTATTTCTAAGTCATCTGCTGAAGCTGAGTACAGAGCTTTAGCTTCAGTTACTTCAGAGGTTATTTGGATTCAAAAAATTTTAAAAGGTGTTGTTTGTACTAAAAAAATAGGGTCTGCAAATCAAATTGCAGATATTCTTACCAAAGCACTGGATATAAAACAACATAACTTTCTTTGTTCTAAATTGAAACTTATAAACTTATTCCAGGTTAAGACTAAAGGGGGGTGTTAAAAGTTTATATATATTATGTGTAGTCTTAACCTCAAGGACTAATATTGTCAAGTTTAGAACATATTTTGCAGGTTTTAAGTTTGTTTGGTTGTTTGATTCAATCTGCTTGAGATCAGATTGTTTTATTTGTTGTTAATTGATTGAGATTCAATTAATAGAAGAAAAGTTTGTTGATCTATATTTTATCATAGGGTCCAAAAAACCATGTGTCAGGATTTCTGTATCATTCTTTAGAAAATACTATTTTCTCCGTCCCACTAAAGTTGTCCACTTTTAAATTTTCAAAGTCAAACTTTACGAACTTTGACCATAAATATTTTTGTTTGTGTTATATAATATTTGATGAAAGTTATATGAATTGATTGTGTTTTAGATGTATGTTTCATTGGTATAACTTTTATCAACTAGTATATAAACAAATAAAAATATTTATGGTCAAAGCTGGTAGAGTTTGACTTTGAAATTTTAAAAGTGGACAAATTTAGTGGGACAGAGTGAGGAATACATTTACAATATTATCCACACAAAAAAGTTAAAAAGAAAATTCTAGGAGAGCCATACTTTGACTTTAAACTTTGTATAGTAATTGCTTTTAATTAATGAAATAAATTTTGGAAATTGACGTGAACGTAACATGGGCATACAAGGAATCTCATAAAAGTTAAATGTTCCAACTAGAAAACTAGCATGTTTTTATAACTTTCCAAAAAGCTAGAAAATGACTATTATTTCCCCACCACCACTTAAGCATATTGTAGTTATTTCGTTAGTGGGTGTGGTACAACCAGTCTCACAATACAAAGAAAAAAATTTAAAAAACTAAGGGCCACCATATTTATTTATGTCGGTATATTAAAAATATTTAAAATCTTGTTAATAATTTTATTTTTTGAGCAAAACTTAAGAGCCATGGATTGGGTTTGTATATCACTATCACTTTCATTTTTAAGTTTCTTTTATAGCTTTTTCCTTCACCCCTACCACTAATCTTTATAATAACACATTTATTGATGAAAATGACAAAATATACAAAATATATAGTGTGACAAATACATAGCAATTCATTCAAAATATATAGTCGTGTTTTATAGTACTAACCTAGAGTTTTGAGTTCGAAACAATTATAGAGAGTAACTGAATGTTATGGTACGTCAGCGTACGTGTGACCGACAACACGTACGTCAATAACAGAAAGTTCTATAGCGATCGATACAAGTTTGCGCGTATGTAAATCTAAAAATTTCAAATATTTCTGTTATCAATTTGAATATGACAGGTGGCACATGGACTTGTGAGAATTCAAAGTTCAAACAATTATAGAGAGTAACTGAATGTTATGGTACGTCAGCGTACGTGTGACCGACAACACGTACGTCAATAACAGAAAGTTCTATAGCGATCGATACAAGTTTGCGCGTATGTAAATCTAAAAATTTCAAATATTTCTGTTATCAATTTGAATATGACAGGTGGCACATGGACTTGTGAGAATTCAAAGTTCAAACCATATATATATTGTTGCTTTCAACTATATATGTGATGGTAGTGGGTAAAGAAATCAACATCCATACACTATTACTTACCAAATACAAAGACATTTTATCATCATTATTGGTCTATATATAGGGCTATAGATATATCTTCACATAATTATATGGCAAATTTTCAAAATTATGAACACTACTACTGTTAGAATATGCGAGAGAGCATACCGTTTGATGGTTGATCAAAGTCGATGCTCCAGCTGCCGATTTCCTTGTTCCGTGTACAACAAGCAAGCCGTCTCCTCAAGAACACCATATCGACCTTTAATGGACTATTAAAATAGAGTTTATGTACCAATTAATAAATTAATTAACAAACTTTTAAGATGCTCTTTTGGGCGGGGAATGCGAAAATTAGCTAGCTAAAAACTAATGTCGTCCTGTATTACAACAACAATCCACTCTAAGGTATCTATTTCCAATATTCTATGATATATATCAACTTATTTTGGTCTTCAGCATAAACAAAGACAAGAATGTTTGAATTGCTAATGACTAAGTGACATAGACATACGAGTAATAACCCTTATATATATTAACTAGTTGTAGATAGATAAACAAAGACATGAGAAAGCTAATTCAATTTAAATAAGTTGACTAATCTAAAACTCATAGATGATTCACATTTTCACACAAACACATGGGCTATAATAGACGTGTTAGAATTTTGATTATGGTTTTTCATTATTTTTTTAATTACGTACTGATATATTATTATATTGAAATGATGAGTTATGATTATTTTGTAATTATTTTTAAGATCTTTGTTCGATAAGATTCACCTACTAACCAATACAAAAATGTACTTACTAGTTAATCTGAATATGGTCTTCACTGATTACCTCAGTGGTTGGACACCCGGACGTTTGTCCGTGAGGTCTCACGTTCGATACTCTCGGGCGTGGGATTTAAAGGCTTTAGGTTTCCTGGGCCTTCGTGGAGCATTTACCGGGAGGGGGGGGGAGGGGATCGGGTAGGTCCACGGTATCCAGTCCGGATACCCGTGATCCGGCCCTTGCTGTTCTAAAAAAAAAAAAAGTAATCTGAATATGTGTATATTATTCAGATTAAAATTTATATTAAATTGGCAAGGGACCCGTTAGCAGTTAGCTCATTTTAACTTGATATTTATTGTAACTTGCTAGTGGTCAGTTTTTATGGTAAAGACTTACTAGTAGTGGTCAGTTGTTGGTACATAAATGTGGTCTTCTGTCATTGTTTTTTTTTACAAATATAGATCGAATATCATAACCGATGTTTAAACTATGTTGACTTAATCGGGTTTACACAAGAGAGCTTCTTCATCAAATACCTAATAGGAGGAAAAACCCCATATTAATTTGACCAAAGATACGACAATTAATAAGAGTAAACCTTGTCCATCAGGACTCGAATCCAGGTCTCCTTGAATTCAAACCTTCATTGAAAGGCCTTCCCTTTACCACTAAGCTATTAAAAATGGGTCTTCTGTCACTGCTAATTACCTGTTAATTCGCTTATAGTAATGTTCTAAAAAGTATAATAATAATAATAATAATAATAATAATAATAATGATAAAGTTACGAACTTTCGAATTTTTTTAGTAACGATTAATTTTACTATAGCTAGAGCAAGGGCTCAAACGGTATCTTTGTTTCCTCCCAATTTTTTGTTAATTTTATGAATTTTTAATAGAATGGTGTTTTTATAATAATACGGAGTAATAAAGTGTTCTATTTCAAGTCAAAAATCACTATGCGTTTAAAAGACTTTGGGAAGGGGAATGGTTTTATAGACCAATTAAAAAAATGATCAGTTTCATTTCCATTGATTTGAACCAAAATTTATCAACGGAACAATTGAATTGTTAAGGCGGAATGGTACAAAGCGTCTAAATGGACAAAGTCTACTAAAAGTCCAAAACGCCACCTTTATCGCGGGGCACATTTCCCCCTAGGCATCCGATTATAGTCGCCCACTATTATTGTTTCCCCCCCTCACATATTCAAAAAAATTTACAAACACACCCACATGTACTAATACTCGTAATACATTCTTAAACCGACAAGCACTAGCGGAGCCACCACACAATTATGGTGGTCACCACACCATCCTCAACTTATTTTTTTGTGAAGTTTATTATTATTATTATTTTATATATAATTTGAGTTTAGTCAGTTTATTAGGTCCTCAAGTCAAATAATTACTATATAAGTTTTTTAGACCCATATATCGTTTTTGTATGATGTACAAGCTAGTTTGGGGTGAGGATCCTCTCAAGTTATCCCAACTTGAGAGGTCAAGTTGGGACATCCTCAACCATTGGATTAATATAAAGGGTCAAGATTCAAACTTGATTGTTAAATCTTGACCCTTGATTTTAATCCGATGGTTGAAGATGTCCCAACTTGACCTCTCAAGTTGAAACAACTTGAGAGGATCCTTACCCCTAGTTTATTGGTTATTTAACAATATATTAATATCCCTTTTGAAAATTCAAAATCAATAATAGATCTTATGTTGATTGGAATACATACATTTGAATTATAAGATTTATGTTTTTTTTTTTTTAACAGTAAATTTGGGCTCAACGACATGCCTCTTCATATACCCAACCCTAATTACAGAGGAAACCATGATGGTAAAACCTCTGTCTCCATTCATGAGAGCATTTTGCTCACACCAGGATTTGAACTCTAAGACCTTACAGTCTCAGGCTTCACTGTATACCAATCCATCTATTGATGATTTGTTGTTTTTCAATTAATTAATCTATATAAAAAGAACGTTATATAAATGACCCACTTAAATTGGAAGTTGTATTTAATATTGAATATTGATATATGATAATATATTTGTGATGTTCGAAACGAAATATGTCCACGGATGATGACGGGTTTGTCGGTACTATTCCCATCACATACTATACACATAAAAGTATTCATAATTATTTTCTACTTTTGAAATATATATGACGTGTAAATTTCTAAATAAAGTTGATACTTCTTTTCATCTTAATGCTTTTGACATTTTATATGTATTTAATGAAAATCATCAAACACACAATTATTCCGAAGTTGGCCGTACGTCGTGTCAACCCATGACAAATACATGCACATACAAAGTCCTAAATAAAAATAGGTGTATCCGTATATAGATTAATTAACGTTAATCTAACAATTTATCGAATAAAAATGTATCTTTTTTGCCAATCTTTACAATGTATTATGTATGTGTTTATTGCCAATCTATTGATGAAAAAATAATGTATTGTAAAAATATACATTTTGGTAGATCAAATTAAACAAAAAGAAAAAAAAGAAGAGAAATGCGACATGTAAGCTTGTGCATCATATATATTTTATATGTGTGTATCAAGACTACTTATATGATCATGAAGCATGCAAATGTAACTTGGTAACTCCCAGTTATACCCTCCGACTTTCCCAGAAAATGTCATATTCGACGATGTATATAGAAGGTTGAGATGTATACAGATTTATTCTGACAAAAGCTACTGAGGCTGTTTCACGGTTCTTAATGAGTAAAGATTGAATCTCCTTGAACGTTAACTCTAGAGACAAGGATGATAACTACTTGATTCAAACCTTACTTGTTACGCATGCAAATGTAATTCTCGATCAATACCCATACAATAGCAGTATAGCACTTGTAATCTTATGATCGACTTTCATGAAAAAACGATCAGAATTGCTATCTCAACTAGAACTAATGATAAATATAAATGTGACTGATTTGAAAAGTCTAAGAACTATAAAATTTGATGATAACAGATTTTGCAACAAAAGAAGTCGATTTCATACCTTTTGGATTCAAAAATTTAATGGACTAAATCACCTCTTCTTCACAAGCTTTTGATATTATGATGATGAAAGAAAACCTATAAGATAAGATATTAAGATATATAGTATCATAAAACATGGAATGGAATATGGATATTCAATTCATTATTCTCATTAATGAATGAAGTATGTAAATTAACAAACAAGAATGAAATTGAAGGAGGTCAAAAATTGGTAGGTAAAAACAAACCAGCAGCAAGGTTCATTTAATTCGAATTGATCTCCATTTCTGATCAGTGATGATGCTTAATTTGTTACTGTGTGTGTGTGTGTGTCAGTGTGTGTTTTTATCACATGAGGCAATGCACAAGTATAACAAATAAGAAACAGAGGGGAATGTGGTTTTATAATGGTGTGATGAGCCTTGGATACCTCTAGGATTTGGATATTGTGATGGATAGTCCGCAAGTACTAAATATTAATATTTCCCTTTCCGGAAGGAAATAAAAAAAACTTCTAAGATTTTAAACTCAATTGACTTAATAAGTGAGACTTCTTATACAATAAGTCATATGACTGTTTGTTTGGAACTTACTTGACTTAATAAATAAACATTCGATCTAATACAATAAGTCATTTGAATGTTTGTTTTAAACTTAACTGTAACACCCCAACATTTATTTTTTTTGAGATAAATAAATTAACTTTTTTTGTAGTTTTGACATTAAAATAATTTCCTAGTATTTTGTTTTTAGATATGGAGTTATTTTAGTTGGAACCTTAGTGGCTAGCGAGTATAATACCCCTTTTGTTTTAAAGAAAACGTGGCAAGCTGAGAATTACCATGCCTTGTGATTCATCCTCTTTCTTTCATTTCTACCAACCATTCTCTTCATACACTTTCTAATCTTCTTCTTCTTAACAATTTCTCACTTGATATAGTAAAATTATTGAACCTCCATAAGTGAATATCATAATAATAACATCCAAGAATTCTATCAAGTTAAAATTGGGAGATTGTGTCATGCATATGTGTGTACATGTCGAAAATTACAAGAAAGATGAAAAAGGAAATTTGCAAATCTTCCATCCTAGTAATTATTGCTCAAAGGTATAATTTTTTATTTCATTATTTATGAAATTAGGGTTCTTGAAAGTTGGAAATTTAGGGGTTTTTATATAAATGAACTAATTTCATTTAATTTCAAGTTAGGGTTCATGAGATGAAGTTAATTTGGGGATTTCTTGCATGGTGGGTGTTTTGCTCTAATTCAATTAGGGTTCTTGGAACTAAATTCATTTGAGGATTTTGGGAAAATGAGTATGTGACCTTAGAACCCTATGTTATTGGTAAATTTTAGACCATGCAAGATTGTTTGTGATTTCTCCACTTTCTTTTGAATGTTTTTGTTGTCATTGGGTTAGATGATTGATTTTATTATTTACATTGTAGTGACTTTCATAGTAAAGAATAAAAAATGGTGATTTTGATTATAATTTGGAATGGCCAGTGGTGATGGCTATAGATGATGTTTCTTTGTAAAATGAGAGTTTAAGATGAGCCAACTCAATGACAAAATGGGATGCAAATGGGTAAATAATGTTAGTGAAACTAGTGAGAATGGTTAGTTATGCCTATTATGTGAAAAATGGCCTTATGCATGTTTTATGATTTGAATTGCTAGGTTGAAAGCATTCATATTTGATATCGTGGTTTTGTTGTCGCGGAGGAGGTGAGTACTCTTGCATACGATTATATGTACGTTGGGTCGATTACCAAATGATGGTGGATTTCGTGTGTGGTAATCGATTCGGCGTTAGGGCCTAATTTGAGGCCGGGACCTAAGAATCCCATAGTTGAATTGAGATGAGGCCTAAGAACCTCATTGTTGAATTGAGATAAGGCCTAAGAACCTTTGAGGCCTAAGAACCTCTTGAGATTATTGTTTAGCGTATATGGATCCATGTATGTGTTGTTAGCGCAAAGGTGAGTATGCAAGTGATGGTATGACGATGCCATTGGCTACATGTGATAGTCCTTTGTGTGTTTTTGCCCTTCTTTGTGTGTATAAACGTATGCAATAGTATTCACTAAGCTTTGGCTTACTTTTTAGTTGTTTACCCTTTTTATAGGTTGTCCCGGAAGTGGAAACAAGATTTAGTGCTTTGAAGAATATGGATGATTTGAATGGTGAAATGTTGACTTTTGCGGTAAAATGGTTTGAAGTTAGAACCCGTAGTAGCCCCCTTTGAATTAATGGATCTTGGTACATTTGAAGTGTTTTGGTAAAAACTTGTTACATATATTTCTGCAAATTTTCAGTTGGTGTCATGGTCTTTTGTAACTAATTGAATGTGGTTATTTCGATTGAGTGACAACTTGGGTAATGTGACCCGTTTGGTTGAAAAACGAACGTTTGATCAAATGGATACTTTTGTTATGATTTCTACTGAGTTTATAACTTGTTTGAATCATAAATGTTGTGTCATGAAGTTTGGAATTGAGTTAGAGGTGTTTGCAAATGGTTTCTAGTGTCAAAATGAAGTTTCAAGCTGTCAGATGCAGTGTTGCGTCGCAACTGTTGGAGGGTGTGACGCAACTGCAAAGTTTCTGATTTCCTTGACCAGAAAGTTGCGCCGCAACTTTTGGAGGGTGTGACGTAACTTTTTCCTCGTTCAGCAGAAACCTGGATTTTCAAACGATCATAACTTTCGAACCGTAATTCCGTTTTTGACGTTCAAGCTATCCACGGAAAACGTGTTAGAGTCTACTTTCCAATGGTAATGTCTTTTAAAGTTGAAACAAAACTTGGTTATCCAAAAGTTGGTTCAAAGTGAATTGGTCAAGTCCCGATAAAAAAAAATAATATATTTACTCTTATTAATATAAATAAAAAATTTACTCCTATTTTTGGGTTGAGTCGTTTCAAGTGGTATCAGAGCCGTGGTTTAAGGGATTTAGGTATTTTATGATTACAAGGATACCTAGACTTAAACCATAGACGTGTATAGTTTGGTTTCTAGTGACATATGAAAGTATTTAGCGAATTTCACTTGAGGCGTATTATAATATGTAATCATAATAATGACTGCAGCATTATTATCATCGTATATTATAATAGCTCAAGTTAAACCCGTTAAATATGGAAGTATGTTAGTATGAAGCCATAGGTTGGAGACCTTGCTTGGCAATTTGATCTAATTGGTGTCATTGCTTGTTGATATGTAAGTATGTTTTGCATGCTAATTGGTTTACTGGGTGAATTGAAAATTTGAATTCATATACGAGTTTCGAAATGTCGTTAGTTACTTGTAAAGAAGAACGTAAAATACTTATGAGGGGTACTGAATGTATGCTAATGTGTTGTGATTATTATTTGGTGTAAGACCATTGGGTAGTGAGACCCATGGCATCGTTATTATTTGGTGTAAGACCATTGGGTAGTGAGACCCATGGCATCGTTATTATTTGGTGTAAGACCATTGGGTAGTGAGACCCATGCATCATTATTGTGTTAAAAGACCATACGAGGTATGACAATGAGAATCAGTTGTGCAGTGATATGATTTAATTGGTTGATTAATGTTATGAATGCACATAATATGTGTTAATATAAGGTTGTAGAGTTGGAGACTCCTAGCCTAATTATGTTTGTGTAGATGATATGTTGAAAGACCATACGAGGTATGGCAATAAAAAGTAATTGGGTAGTAACATGTTTAAATTGGTAAGTTTAATGTAATGGATGCATGTTACATATTAGTATAAAGTCGTAGAGATTGGAACTCCTATTATAAAGATGATTATTTAAGTGTGTGATATAAGACCATACGGAATATGGTGAATGTGTTTTTGACTTTGATTGACATGCTTTTCTTGAATGAGTATTTGATTACTTGATGCCTGATGATAGAAATTAAGATGAAATTGGCATAATGAGAATGTGATTATATTAGGGTAGCAATGAACTTATAAATGAGAAGTATGGTAGTTATAAAAGTTAAAACCTAATTTGAAATTTTTCGAGTCCATTTGGTTTATTTTTCTTTGAGAGTGTTTGATGCAATGTGTGAGAATGGATTAGCTAAGCGTGAATGATGCCAAATTTCGTGAGAGGAGAAGGCGACCTAATTGAATATTCCTATTGTAGAGAAAACAAGTGTCTTCGGCGGAAGAAATGAAACGGTTGATTTCTGTTGGTACTTTTGCTCGTGCGTTTTTATAATCGTTGTATGGCAGTCATATCCCATGTGTTTGGATCATCTGTTGTTTATGATTTTCTCAATGTCTTCTCCGTGAATTTTATTTGTTCTAGTTGTTTCAAGTACTTCAAGTCGTTTCAAGTGCTTGTACGATTATCCTATTTAATGAAATGAAAGGAAGTAGGAGGCGTGTGCATTTAATCACTCGTGAGCTCAATAAAGTAACAATCGGAAACGAGTACCCGTTGCCAAGATCTGATGTTCTATTCGATCAGTTAGAAGCAGTTTCTTATTATTCTAAGATGAATTTTCGTTTCAGTTTTCATCAACTTATAGCACGCGATGGAGAAATTCCTGAAAATGGTGTCCAGACTTGTTATGAGCACTTTGAATTCGTATTTATGCCTTCGATTATATTAAGAATCTTGCAACTTTCACGAATTTTACGAACCGAAACTCTCATCCGTTATCAAATAATTTCGTAATTGTTTTCATTGACAACGTTATGTTTATTCTGAAAGTTAGTCTGGCCACAAATTTCTTTTACGAGATGTCTTGGAGATAATATGAAAGGAGAAGTTTCGTGGTTGACGGGTGACAAATGGCGTTTTATTTTCGGCCTTTTGAAGATAGTCTCACCGTTGACAGAGTTAATTAGAAAGAATGTGAGGTAAGTTTGGAGAAAAGAATAAGAAGTTAAATCTCGATAAGTTATGAGAAAATTAAGTAAAGCCCAATGCTCATATTACCCGAAGGCTTGGAGGATATGTTGGTTTAATGTGACGTTTCAACAGACGGTCTTGGTTGTGTTCTCATGCAAAGAGTAAAAGTTGGACGACGCTACGAAACAATAAAGAAATCAAGAAGAATCATTCCATTCACGATTTAGAGTTCATCGGATCTGTTTCTTTTACTTTAAAATTTTGGTGTTTTTACCTCTATAGTATCAAGTTTATCGCTTTATTTCGATCTTATCAGTCAAGTATTTTCTTTTCTTATCGATCAACAAATGTCGAATAAGTTGATTAACTCTTTTGAAAGATTACGTATATGAAGTTTGGTGTCACCTCGGTAAGTCAATGTAGTGGCGGACGTTTTGAGCCTGTGAAGTTCTCATCTTTCTTTTGTGTTTCACCGTTGTACATGCTAATCACAGTTGATTTCTTCGATCAAATAGAGGAAGCTCAAGAGAAAACTTTGCAATGAGAAGTTAGGATCATACAAAATATTTTCTAAAGATATTTACGGACTTACTTGACGTCATAATAGAACTTAGAATCCTTTTTCCTATCATATCAAAGCGATAGTGTGATAGGTCATAGGAGGTGATAGGTCATATAATGTGATAGCCAAATGACTTAGCCGTACGGGCTCCGCCCTCGGATTTAAAAATTTATCGAAAGTATATCGAATTACATCTCTAATGACAGAGCATGAAATTTTAAGAACACCCATATAATTTTTTAATTTATCGATGTACGGTTTTTGAGATAAAAGATTTTGAATGAATTAGAGGAATAAAATGATTTATGGAGGAGTGATGTGCTAAATCGAGTTTAAAATTTATAAACAAGAAATACCTAAAAACTCACTACTACACACTATCGGGCAGTGGACCCGATCGTATGCAATATAGTAAAAAGGTAAGTCCAGGTTCGTTCGCGGGGATTGGTTCGAATTAATTGTTTAGTAAAGAGGTTTGGAAAAAGGGTGTTACTTTGATTCTCACTCTGACAATAACTTTAAAAGACAAATGCGTATAAGTAAAGATAAGTCTCAAACAATAATGGTAAATATCATCCACCTTGACTCCGCTAGACTTCAGACATGATTGCTTTCAGTTAAGACCAAATTCGTTAAGAGTTGACACGATAAACGTGAGAGAATGAAATGCTCGCGTGGTACCACCAACCGCTCACAAGTCACCCAAACACCTAACTGCTAGTTTAATTACCCAAGCCGGTACCACCTATGCCTAGACAATCTTACCAACAATCAGTTTGTTTGATTACCAAATTACCAATTGCGCCTATGTGAATTAAAACGTGGTACCACCAACCGTTTCTAAACACGTTGACAAAATGACTCCTTTTATTAATTTGACATTCACTATCATACCATGAACTAGTGATAATCGCTCATAGACAAGCGACCGTTAGAAAATCACATATGCATTCGACTAGTACCACTAACGAAGAACACACATGCCACCAATATCAAATTAATACAAATAAAGGAATTAAATCATCAAGATCACGACACAACGATAATTGAAATCAACTCTTTGAATTAAAATATAAAGCAATCACATCATTCGTCTAGTTTCATCAAGGTGGACAATAGAAGAATTAGCCACTCATGATCAAATTGAAATTACAATAAGAATCAAGAAAGAACATAAAGTACCAATTGTTTGAAGAAATGGAAATTGCAAGACAGTAAGTAGATACGATCTAGATGGGTGCACGTGAATCTTCAATGGATCGAAAGACGATCAAATCTTGAATTGACCCTTGAAGAATTCCTTGAAGTGCAGCTCCTAGAAAGATATTTTGATCAAAAACCCTTAGGAAAATTCTCCCCAAAAGTCACTACCCGTTCAGAAACTTGGCCAGCTATTTATATGAATGAGACGCGTAACGCCCGTTACGAACCATCGAAACCCATGACTGCCGTCACATTTGTGACGCCCGTTACACTTGACCTAGATCAACTAACTCCTGTTATTAATTTGACATTCACTATCATACCATGAACTAGTGATAATCGCTCATAGACAAGCGACCGTTAGAAAATCACATATGCATTCGACTAGTACCACTAACGAAGAACACACATGCCACCAATATCAAATTAATACAAATAAAGGAATTAAATCATCAAGATCACGACACAACGATAATTGAAATCAACTCTTTGAATTAAAATATAAAGCAATCACATCATTCGTCTAGTTTCATCAAGGTGGACAATAGAAGAATTAGCCACTCATGATCAAATTGAAATTACAATAAGAATCAAGAAAGAACATAAAGTACCAATTGTTTGAAGAAATGGAAATTGCAAGACAGTAAGTAGATACGATCTAGATGGGTGCACGTGAATCTTCAATGGATCGAAAGACGATCAAATCTTGAATTGACCCTTGAAGAATTCCTTGAAGTGCAGCTCCTAGAAAGAGTATTTGATCAAGAACCCTTAGGAAAATTCTCCCCAAAAGTCACTTCCCGTTCAGAAACTTGGCCAGCTATTTATATGAATGAGACGCGTAACGCCCGTTACGAACCATCGAAACCCATGACTGCCGTCACATTTGTGACGCCCGTTACACTTGACCTAGATCAACTAACTCCCGTTATTAATTTGACATTCACTATCATACCATGAACTAGTGATAATCGCTCATAGACAAGCGACCGTTAGAAAATCACATATGCATTCGACTAGTACCACTAACGAAGAACACACATGCCACCAATATCAAATTAATACAAATAAAGGAATTAAATCATCAAGATCACGACACAACGATAATTGAAATCAACTCTTTGAATTAAAATATAAAGCAATCACATCATTCGTCTAGTTTCATCAAGGTGGACAATAGAAGAATTAGCCACTCATGATCAAATTGAAATTACAATAAGAATCAAGAAAGAACATAAAGTACCAA
Source organism: Erigeron breviscapus (assembly GCA_034093135.1). Lineage (NCBI taxonomy): Eukaryota > Viridiplantae > Streptophyta > Magnoliopsida > Asterales > Asteraceae > Erigeron > Erigeron breviscapus. Next base: position 143,550,015 of record CM067167.1, read on the forward strand.
TTGTTTGAAGAAATGGAAATTGCAAGACAGTAAGTAGATACGATCTAGATGGGTGCACGTGAATCTTCAATGGATCGAAAGACGATCAAATCTTGAATTGACCCTTGAAGAATTCCTTGAAGTGCAGCTCCTAGAAAGAGTATTTGATCAAGAACCCTTAGGAAAATTCTCCCCAAAAGTCACTGCCCGTTCAGAAACTTGGCCAGCTATTTATATGAATGAGACGCGTAACGCCCGTTACGAACCATCGAAACCCATGACTGCCGTCACATTTGTGACGCCCGTTACACTTGACCTAGATCAACTAACTCCTTTTATTAATTTGACATTCACTATCATACCATGAACTAGTGATAATCGCTCATAGACAAGCGACCGTTAGAAAATCACATATGCATTCGACTAGTACCACTAACGAAGAACACACATGCCACCAATATCAAATTAATACAAATAAAGGAATTAAATCATCAAGATCACGACACAACGATAATTGAAATCAACTCTTTGAATTAAAATATAAAGCAATCACATCATTCGTCTAGTTTCATCAAGGTGGACAATAGAAGAATTAGCCACTCATGATCAAATTGAAATTACAATAAGAATCAAGAAAGAACATAAAGTACCAATTGTTTGAAGAAATGGAAATTGCAAGACAGTAAGTAGATACGATCTAGATGGGTGCACGTGAATCTTCAATGGATCGAAAGACGATCAAATCTTGAATTGACCCTTGAAGAATTCCTTGAAGTGCAGCTCCTAGAAAGAGTATTTGATCAAGAACCCTTAGGAAAATTCTCCCCAAAAGTCACTGCCCGTTCAGAAACTTGGCCAGCTATTTATATGAATGAGACGCGTAACGCCCGTTACGAACCATCGAAACCCATGACTGCCGTCACATTTGTGACGCCCGTTACATATCCATTGAAAAGCATACGGCCGTAAGGAACCCGTTACAGTAACTCGCGAATTTTCAACCATAACGGCCGTCACCATTGTGACGGCCGTTATGCCTTCCAGAATCCGTCTTCTTCATCTTTCACTTGATTTCAACCGAATCCTTCTCCCGAGTCCTCCATAAGTCATCAAAATGAAAACCCTTACTCCCGAATAAATCCAAGAGCCTAAGAGAGGGACGTATTTACAAGGCAATCAAACCAAAACCGAAACCTAACACAACTATACAAAATGATGAAATCTCACAATTTGGTGTTAGGGATATATTTGAGTGCACAAGTAATGATATCAATCCCGAGGGACTAGCCAAATAATCGTTCAGAACACATTTCGCCGGTTAAAAATTTTGCCAAGGAAACAGTTTGTAGTAAAATTGCTTATTAAGATATGAATTAAGTGACCAAAAGCAACTTACCACAAGGACAAGCTCAACTCAAGTTAAAAACCATATCAACTTCTATTGTCCCACCAGATTGAAAACCCGAAATGTTTGACAATACCTGAACAATCCGCAAGCCGTGATAACACAACTAAGCACAAGTGAAACAAATGAACCTATCAAAATCATTCTACTCCAACAAACTTACTTTTGGGGTTGAATATATATGAAGAATCACTCATAGCACGGTCGTGATGTATGCTATTTTACCATAGGCTTGAACTAGGATCATTGCTCCACCAACACGGCGCAAGCACCAAGTACATCATCCAAAATAGGCATAAAGGTAGGTTGTATAGTTAAACTAAGGTATATATGATGGATATTTACAACGAATGAATGGGAATATAGGTTAATTAAGAAAAGAAAAGTCAAAGTATATGGATATGTACAAATGTATACGGTAATGAAGGCAAGAATTGAACGGAAACCAATCAAAAGTATAAGATATGTACTAGAAATGAACAAAATAGTCTAATCAACCCGTACCATTGATTGCCGACAAACCGCTAACCCAAAAGATATCATCCCGAGAACGCACCCCCAACGTCACCAAGCAAACCCGACACCATAGTGGTGTATTAACTTCAAACAACTTATTATCATCCAAGTCTTCCATTATAATGTTACAACAACCTTTCTCGACATTTAAAATGAGAAATACCTACTAGTAGCCCAAGTTTCCCCTTTTTTTTTTTTTAATTGAAATCAACTACTAGTAGATATCCTCTTACAATGATGAATAAGTCAATTTCACTTCACTTTCTTTGAACAATCCAAGATACTCCTCCTTAACTCAACCAATTTATGTATTCTTATAGACAAGAAACTTCCGCTAGCCAATCCACCTAAACTCCCCAAACCATCCAACAAACCAATAGCAATCAACGGCCCACCAAGATTAGACTATCGGAAAAATGAGGTGAAGTATATAAGGGTGAATTTATACAAGAGTGAAGGCTAAATTATATGGGATGTATATGTGTATCAAAAGTGTACAAAGAAAGGTGAAAATGTATATATATATATGTATAAAGGTTGTATAAGGGTGTGTATAGTAAGGTATAAATGTACAAAAGAAAAGTGAAAAGAAAGAAAGAAAAAGTATGGTCAAACCTAAATGCCAATTCGTCATCCGATGTACTTAGTCACGATCACCAGGCCAAGTTCTAGAATCAACACATCACCGGCACACTCTTATCAAGAGAAGAACCCGGAAATGGAATGGATTAACCTCAAACACGCACATCTTAGTGCAGGGCATCAAAATGAAAACCCTTACTCCCGAATAAATCCAAGAGCCTAAGAGAGGGACGTATTTACAAGGCAATCAAACCAAAACCGAAACCTAACACAACTATACAAAATGATGAAATCTCACAATTTGGTGTTAGGGATATATTTGAGTGCACAAGTAATGATATCAATCCCGAGGGACTAGCCAAATAATCGTTCAGAACACATTTCGCCGGTTAAAAATTTTGCCAAGGAAACAGTTTGTAGTAAAATTGCTTATTAAGATATGAATTAAGTGACCAAAAGCAACTTACCACAAGGACAAGCTCAACTCAAGTTAAAAACCATATCAACTTCTATTGTCCCACCAGATTGAAAACACGATTCCACAATTAAACAAACCAACGGGTTCCCCCCCGCACTTGGGTTTCACCATAGCCATCACTAATCCTGCATAAATCGTATCATAGAACAAACCACAAGAATTCCCACATATCAAAGTTCCTACTGTTAAAGCACAAAAGAAAAATAAAAAGTACTAAGTCTTTCACCCACAAGGGTGATTACAAACCAAACTATAAAAGAAATAAAAGAACGGAAATTAAAGTGTTCGAACAAGCATAAACCATAGCCATCACTAATCCTGCATAAATCGTATCATAGAACAAACCACAAGAATTCCCACATATCAAAGTTCCTACTGTTAAAGCACAAAAGAAAAATAAAAAGTACTAAGTCTTTCACCCACAAGGGTGATTACAAACCAAACTATAAAAGAAATAAAAGAACGGAAATTAAAGTGTTCGAACAAGCATAAACCATAGCCATCACTAATCCTGCATAAATCGTATCATAGAACAAACCACAAGAATTCCCACATATCAAAGTTCCTACTGTTAAAGCACAAAAGAAAAATAAAAAGTACTAAGTCTTTCACCCACAAGGGTGATTACAAACCAAACTATAAAAGAAATAAAAGAACGGAAATTAAAGTGTTCGAACAAGCATAAACCATAGCCATCACTAATCCTGCATAAATCGTATCATAGAACAAACCACAAGAATTCCCACATATCAAAGTTCCTACTGTTAAAGCACAAAAGAAAAATAAAAAGTACTAAGTCTTTCACCCACAAGGGTGATTACAAACCAAACTATAAAAGAAATAAAAGAACGGAAATTAAAGTGTTCGAACAAGCATAAACCATAGCCATCAAACCAACCAACTGACGGCATCAACATCAACAAACCAATCACTCCGGGGGTGGAAAAACAGATGGGGTGCTATCACCATAATACTTCTCACTAAACAAATCGGCACCATAGTAATCAAAAGCAGGTCCAGAATACCTCGCCCTGCTATCAGGTACCTGACTCGAGCTGCTAGCACCATCACCTGAAGGTCTCGGCTGTCTCAGCTGTGGATAATAGTGATCAAATGCAGCTTGGCCGATCGGATAAAGCTGTGGTGGCACAAACTGCTGCTGCTGTGGCTGAGGCACATCAGAAGGACCAGGTGGAGGAGGTGTAGAATCTATCCAGCGCTGCAAGTGTGGCTGGTAGTACTCCTGCTGATAGGCCAGGCGATTAACCTGGCTGCCAATGAAACGGGACCAATCATCCTGACGGTCCATCCTATCGTGCAACCCTGTCACACTGTGATAAATCTCATCCACGCGCTGCCCTAGACCTGAAAAGTCAAAAACAGAGGAACTGGAACCAACTCCTCCAGTAGGTACTGAAGCACTAGGAGTCTCTCTAACTGGCTCCCCAGCACCCTCATCATCAGCATCCATATCATCATCCTCCTCACTACTACTACTCACATGCTGCAGCAGAATACCCATCCGAATCAAAGCTGCCCTGTCAAGTAACATACTATGGCAAACACCCTGAAATCCCGGAATATGGCCAAATGGATCCGGCTGAATCAACCCCATGCGCCTAGCCAAGTGACAAACAAAGTGCCCACCAGCAATAAACCCTCTAGCCTTACCATGTCCACGCTCATACAAGTAATAAGCAATACACCTAGCCAGGTTACAAGGAACTTTCTTCAACATACAGTAGAAGAAAAACAAATCTGTGTTGGTGGCATTGTTAGGACAGTTGTTCCTATTCGAAATGGTCTCGGCTATCATCCTCAGAACCAATCTATACACAGGGTTTCTCACAGCAGACTGCTTAATAGTATTATGATACGCTTGATCGCTCAAGTCTTCAGAATTCCAAAACTGAGCAGCAGTCATACCTGCAGGCCACTGAACAATGCCCTTGGTAAATGAGGTCCTTCTCACCTCTTCCTCCGAATATAATCCCAATGCAACCCCAAACTCCTGAAATGACATAGTGTGAACCCTAGCTCCCAAAGTGAATGTCATAACTGTGGCCTTACACCTAGTCTCATCGGTGTTCAACCTGAAAGAGCTAAAGAACTCTATACACAACTCCTTCCAAATAGTAGTATTGATGGAAAACAAAACCCTCCATTGGGGTGTCAACAAACTATTCAACTCATCAATATCCAAACCCAATTCTTCCAAATTATCAAGATCTAACCTACGGTTGGCTACAAACGGTCTAGTCCGTAACATTTCCCGGGTAACCTTAGGTTGATATTCTGCAGGTACCTGCTCGGGAGTGCGAATGATAGGGGCTTCAGGTTGCCTTGCTTGTGAACCTGAACCTTCAGCTACAGCAGCCCTGTTTGCTCTCATCTCACGTTGTCTCTTGGTGGCCATCTACAAAATCAAAAATAACTGATAAGGCCGCAAATAATCTCAACAACATAATACTTCACAATTAAAGATTAACATACTACCCACAATGTCCAAATTGACTCATTAAATCCATATCAATTCACAAAATCATACCATCTTCTCAAAAATCAAACACACTTAATCCTCCCCCATACTTAACCTAAACTATGGGGTAAACAATCATCTTCTACAAATATAAAGAAGGCATAAGGCAGCTATACATCAACATCAAGCAAATAATCATACCCCATGAACCTTGAATCAAAACCCTAGACACATATTCTGTTCTTAAACAAAAACTAACCTTCAATTTAGAAAATAAGCAAAAATTAAAAGAAAAGGAGAAGTTAAAAGCAAAAATTGAAGGAAACATACCTGATTGAAGTGGAGAAGGAAAAAAAAAAAAAAAAAAAAAAAAAAAAAAAAAAAAAAAAAAAAAAAAAAAAAAAAAAAAAAAAAAAAAAAAAAAAAAAAAAAAAAAAAAAAAAAAAAAAAAAAAAAAAAAAAAAAAAAAAAAAAAAAAAAAAAAAAAAAAAAAAAAAAAAAAAAAAAAAAAAAAAAAAAAAAAAAAAAAAAAAAAAAAAAAAAAAAAAAAAAAAAAAAAAAAAAAAAAAAAAAAAAAAAAAAAAAAAAAAAAAAAAAAAAAAAAAAAAAAAAAAAAAAAAAAAAAAAAAAAAAAAAAAAAAAAAAAAAAAAAAAAAAAAAAAAAAAAAAAAAAAAAAAAAAAAAAAAAAAAAAAAAAAAAAAAAAAAAAAAAAAAAAAAAAAAAAAAAAAAAAAAAAAAAAAAAAAAAAAAAAAAAAAAAAAAAAAAAAAAAAAAAAAAAAAAAAAAAAAAAAAAAAAAAAAAAAAAAAAAAAAAAAAAAAAAAAAAAAAAAAAAAAAAAAAAAAAAAAAAAAAAAAAAAAAAAAAAAAAAAAAAAAAAAAAAAAAAAAAAAAAAAAAAAAAAAAAAAAAAAAAAAAAAAAAAAAAAAAAAAAAAAAAAAAAAAAAAAAAAAAAAAAAAAAAAAAAAAAAAAAAAAAAAAAAAAAAAAAAAAAAAAAAAAAAAAAAAAAAAAAAAAAAAAAAAAAAAAAAAAAAAAAAAAAAAAAAAAAAAAAAAAAAAAAAAAAAAAAAAAAAAAAAAAAAAAAAAAAAAAAAAAAAAAAAAAAAAAAAAAAAAAAAAAAAAAAAAAAAAAAAAAAAAAAAAAAAAAAAAAAAAAAAAAAAAAAAAAAAAAAAAAAAAAAAAAAAAAAAAAAAAAAAAAAAAAAAAAAAAAAAAAAAAAAAAAAAAAAAAAAAAAAAAAAAAAAAAAAAAAAAAAAAAAAAAAAAAAAAAAAAAAAAAAAAAAAAAAAAAAAAAAAAAAAAAAAAAAAAAAAAAAAAAAAAAAAAAAAAAAAAAAAAAAAAAAAAAAAAAAAAAAAAAAAAAAAAAAAAAAAAAAAAAAAAAAAAAAAAAAAAAAAAAAAAAAAAAAAAAAAAAAAAAAAAAAAAAAAAAAAAAAAAAAAAAAAAAAAAAAAAAAAAAAAAAAAAAAAAAAAAAAAAAAAAAAAAAAAAAAAAAAAAAAAAAAAAAAAAAAAAAAAAAAAAAAAAAAAAAAAAAAAAAAAAAAAAAAAAAAAAAAAAAAAAAAAAAAAAAAAAAAAAAAAAAAAAAAAAAAAAAAAAAAAAAAAAAAAAAAAAAAAAAAAAAAAAAAAAAAAAAAAAAAAAAAAAAAAAAAAAAAAAAAAAAAAAAAAAAAAAAAAAAAAAAAAAAAAAAAAAAAAAAAAAAAAAAAAAAAAAAAAAAAAAAAAAAAAAAAAAAAAAAAAAAAAAAAAAAAAAAAAAAAAAAAAAAAAAAAAAAAAAAAAAAAAAAAAAAAAAAAAAAAAAAAAAAAAAAAAAAAAAAAAAAAAAAAAAAAAAAAAAAAAAAAAAAAAAAAAAAAAAAAAAAAAAAAAAAAAAAAAAAAAAAAAAAAAAAAAAAAAAAAAAAAAAAAAAAAAAAAAAAAAAAAAAATCAATAAAAGCATGAGAATTCGAACAAAATAAACATAAAATAGAAAACTAAATAAACAAAAATCTTTTTGGGTTTTCTAAGTTTTTCAAATTTTTATGGATTTTTAAGATTTTACGAAAATGAAATGCCAAAACAAATGAAGAGAAAATACAATTCACAAAAGACACGGGTTGCCTCCCGAGAAGCGCTAAGATTATTACCGAGTCTTTAGCTAGACTCAATCCTCTCATAATTACCAACGTTGGGACCCCGACGCCCCCACACTTAAAGTGTTGGGCGGTCTTCCCTGGAAAGGAGAGAAACAGTTACCTTTAACCTTGTTACATATCCAATCATTTGCTTCGTCAGAAGTATCAACAACCATCATTAACTCAGCTTTCTCATTTGTTGATAAATTAGAGCACAGTTCTTCGGATAACTTAATATTCCCATGAGAAATAGCGGACCTCACACGACTATAAAGCTTACGGATTTTAGCACAAGGGCCATCCGTTGGTTTAGGAACATGTACCGCTGTTGACTTCAATTCTAGCTCTCTTTCCTCTAGCTTATCATCCAACCATTTATCAATCTGTGAATCCAAAGAACTAACACAAGCAGTTTCAACAAAGTTAGCAACATTAGGTAAAGAAACAGAACATGTGTTAGAAAATGTAACGGATTCATCTCCTGCTCTCAATGTTAGCTTACCACGACCAACTTCAAGTTGAGCATCGGCCGTGGCAAGGAATGGTCTCCCTAAAATAAGAGGCACATTTAATGCCTCGTCAGCTTCAATAATTATGAAATCTACAGGAAAAACCAAACCTCCCACCTGAATTAACACATCTTCTAATATTCCAATAGGTCTTATTTCAGACTTATCGGCCAAATTGATCTTCATGTTAATAGGTTTAGGTGTTCCTAAGTTCAGCTTGGAGTAAAGAGAAGAAGGCATGAGATTAATGCTTGCGCCCGAATCATTTAAGGCACGTTTTACCGTTAAGTTACCAATCTTACAGGGAATAGTAAAACTACCTGGATCTCCTCGTTTTTCGGGCAACTTACCTGTTACAGCTGCTGAGCAAACTTCCTCTAGCACTGTAGTAGCCACACCATCCAGATGCTTCTTATTCATCAAAATCTGCTTCAAGCACTTTGCATATCCTGGCATCTGCACAATTGCATCTAAAAATGGAATATTGATATGCAATTTCCTGAGGTGACTTACAAATTTATCCATTTGTTCCTTTAGCTTATTTTTCACCAATCGCTGGGGAAATGGAACCTTCGGCTTATATGTCTTAACAGTTGGTTCCTCAGCGGGCATCTCAACAGGTTTAGCAACGGGTTGGGGTGGAACGGCCGGTGTCGGCACGGCTAGTTCCGGTTCCATCTCAATCTCGTCATCAACTTGCTCCTCCTCTTCATTAACCTGCACAGATTGAAACGAATCATTAGGTGAAGATTTAGCTGAATCATAAGTGTTACCTGCCCTCGTAGTGATAGCATTCACATGCTCGTTTCTGACATTAGGCTGGGTATCCCTTTTCCATGATCCTTGATTACTCGATTGAGGCTTTGGATTCTGTTGGGTAGTGCTCGGTAGAGTACCTGGAGGCCTAGAAAGGGCAGCCATCCTACTCTCGAGATCCTTAAAGTTAACACATTGATTCTTCATGTTGATCTCCACCTTCCCGTTTATTGCATCCAACCTCTCGCTCAAAGCCTTAGTATCTTCCCTGATCATTTTAATGCTATTGTTGGTTTCAACCTGATTACTAACCAACTGCTTCATCATCTCCCTCAACTCGTCATTTGGGCCGGCATTAGAAGATCCTGATCCTTGGCCTTGCTGTGTCTGCTGCTGAGGCTGATTCTTATAATTGTCTCCTTGCCACCTGTTACCTGAAAAACGAGAACTATTAGCCTGAAAGGAAGAGTTATAGGAAGGATTACCTGAAGACCGGTTTTGGAAACCGGTGTTGCGCTGGAAACTCCCTTGTTGATTCTGAATGTAGTTGACGTCTTCTGGCCCCCGGTTGGGACAATCCTCAGAATAATGCATGTCACCACAATGATCACAACCATCAGCAACAACCTTAACATCCCTTTCAATGGCCCCAAATCGACTCTCTTGCATGGCAAAGCCCTTTTCCATGCGCTCCGATAGCGCTCTAATCTCTCCTATCATCCCCGAATCATGACTAGCTTCGACCTTCGCAACTCGGCCTTGGCTAGTACCCTTCTTCAACCTTCTTTCATTCTTTAAAAACCGATCATCATCCATGTTTGCATTATCCTTGGCCATGGACTCTAAGATTTCGAAACCCTCATTTGGTGTGATCTTGTTGAACCCACCACCAAAAGCATAACCTAGCTCACGTTTGGACTTCTTATCGAGCCCATCAAAGAATAGCTCGACATATTGCTCTCTAGTCATATTATGACCCGGGCAATTTCTCAACATCTCTTTAAAAACCGATCATCATCCATGTTTGCATTATCCTTGGCCATGGACTCTAAGATTTCGAAACCCTCATTTGGTGTGATCTTGTTGAACCCACCACCAAAAGCATAACCTAGCTCACGTTTGGACTTCTTATCGAGCCCATCAAAGAATAGTTCAACATATTGCTCTCTAGTCATATTATGACCCGGGCAATTTCTCAACATCTCTTTAAATCGGATCCACGCATCAACAACATCTTCATCTTCGTCTTGGGCAAACGACCTAATCAAGTTTTCCAACTTTCTTTGGGTTCTAAGTGAGTAGAACTCACCAATAAAGGCTTGCTTAAGTTGGTCCCAAGTCGTAATGCAATTTTCCGGAAGGTCATTGAACCAATCAAGAGCATCGCCGGTAATAGACATTGGAAATGTCTCGAGTTTTACGGCATTCATTTGATTCTGCCCGTATTGGTATAACCTTGCCAATTTTTCAAATCTTTCTAGATGTTGATACGGATCCCACTTCCTCTTACCATCAAATTGTTGTTCCTCAATGCTCTTAAGATGATTACCCTTTAGGTTGAAGTCATGAGCAATTTGAGGAGGTCTAATAGGACTACCACGGTTTGCAGGAATAGTGCGAACCCTTTCGCCATACCGTATATCATTTGGGTCCCTGTCTTCGTCTGCCATTTTCTCCTCTACCTTAACTTCAAGATCAAAAAATTCGTCCAAATTAAACCCCTCCTCGTCTGAATCAGGAGTAGGCTTAGCAATGGGTGAGAATGGTGTTGGTGTTGTGAGGTTAGATCTACGTCTAGATGGTGTTCTCAACGGACTATTAAGTGGTAAACCAGAAGACCTCAAGTTCATCAACTAAAAAGTAGACCTGCAAAACACAACTAACCAAACACGTCAACTGCACCTGTGATAAGATAAGAAAAGAAAAACTAAACTATGAAAGCAAATAACTTCCTCACGCGTGAGGAAGGATCAAACCACTAAATTAACAACTAAAATAGCGCACAATCCCCGGCAGCGGCGCCAAAAACTTGATGTGCTAAATCGAGTTTAAAATTTATAAACAAGAAATACCTAAAAACTCACTACTACACACTATCGGGCAGTGGACCCGATCGTATGCAATATAGTAAAAAGGTAAGTCCAGGTTCGTTCGCGGGGATTGGTTCGAATTAATTGTTTAGTAAAGAGGTTTGGAAAAAGGGTGTTACTTTGATTCTCACTCTGACAATAACTTTAAAAAACAAATGCGTATAAGTAAAGGTAAGTCTCAAACAATAATGGTAAATATCATCCACCTTGACTCCGCTAGACTTCAGACATGATTGCTTTCAGTTAAGACCAAATTCGTTAAGAGTTGACACGATAAACGTGAGAGAATGAAATGCTCGCGTGGTACCACCAACCGCTCACAAGTCACCCAAACACCTAACTGCTAGTTTAATTACCCAAGCCGGTACCACCAACGCCTAGACAATCTTACCAACAATCAGCTTGTTTGATTACCAAATTACCAATTGCGCCTATGTGAATTAAAACGTGGTACCACCAACCGTTTCTAAACACGTTGACAAAATGACTCCTTTTATTAATTTGACATTCACTATCATACCATGAACTAGTGATAATCGCTCATAGACAAGCGACCGTTAGAAAATCACATATGCATTCGACTAGTACCACTAACGAAGAACACACATGCCACCAATATCAAATTAACACAAATAAAGGAATTAAATCATCAAGATCACGACACAACGATAATTGAAATCAACTCTTTGAATTAAAATATAAAGCAATCACATCATTCGTCTAGTTTCATCAAGGTGGACAATAGAAGAATTAGCCACTCATGATCAAATTGAAATTACAATAAGAATCAAGAAAGAACATAAAGTACCAATTGTTTGAAGAAATGGAAATTGCAAGACAGTAAGTAGATACGATCTAGATGGGTGCACGTGAATCTTCAATGGATCGAAAGACGATCAAATCTTGAATTGACCCTTGAAGAATTCCTTGAAGTGCAGCTCCTAGAAAGAGTATTTGATCAAGAACCCTTAGGAAAATTCTCCCCAAAAGTCACTGCCCGTTCAGAAACTTGGCCAGCTATTTATATGAATGAGACGCGTAACGCCCGTTACGAATGGTAACGCCCGTTACGAACCATCGAAACCCATGACTGCCGTCACATTTGTGACGCCCGTTACATATCCATTGAAAAGCATACGGCCGTAAGGAACCCGTTACAGTAACTCGCGAATTTTCAACCATAACGGCCGTCACCCTTGTGACGCCCGTTACACTTGACCTAGATCAACTAACTCCCGTTATTAATTCTGACGGCCGTCACATGTCCCTTTACGGCCGTAATGAGACAGTAACAGTAAGAACCAAAATTTACTAGATAACGCCCGTCACCATTGTGACGGCCGTTATGCCTTCCAGAATCCGTCTTCTTCATCTTTCACTTGATTTCAACCGAATCCTTCTCCCGAGTCCTCCATAAGTCATCAAAATCGACCAATTCATCCGCATAATCATTTTCCAACCTGAAAACACTAAACATACCTCAAAGCATCGAAAGTTGGAAATAAAACTGTAAAAACGACGAATAAATGGTTCTAAATTCACGTGGGAAATGGTATAGAATATGACACATCAAGAGAGTGAAAAAAAAAAAAAAAAAAAAAAAAAAAAAAAAAAAAAAAAAAAAAAAAAAAAAAAAAAAAAAAAAAAAAAAAAAAAAAAAAAAAAAAAAAAAAAAAAAAAAAAAAAAAAAAAAAAAAAAAAAAAAAAAAAAAAAAAAAAAAAAAAAAAAAAAAAAAAAAAAAAAAAAAAAAAAAAAAAAAAAAAAAAAAAAAAAAAAAAAAAAAAAAAAAAAAAAAAAAAAAAAAAAAAAAAAAAAAAAAAAAAAAAAAAAAAAAAAAAAAAAAAAAAAAAAAAAAAAAAAAAAAAAAAAAAAAAAAAAAAAAAAAAAAAAAAAAAAAAAAAAAAAAAAAAAAAAAAAAAAAAAAAAAAAAAAAAAAAAAAAAAAAAAAAAAAAAAAAAAAAAAAAAAAAAAAAAAAAAAAAAAAAAAAAAAAAAAAAAAAAAAAAAAAAAAAAAAAAAAAAAAAAAAAAAAAAAAAAAAAAAAAAAAAAAAAAAAAAAAAAAAAAAAAAAAAAAAAAAAAAAAAAAAAAAAAAAAAAAAAAAAAAAAAAAAAAAAAAAAAAAAAAAAAAAAAAAAAAAAAAAAAAAAAAAAAAAAAAAAAAAAAAAAAAAAAAAAAAAAAAAAAAAAAAAAAAAAAAAAAAAAAAAAAAAAAAAAAAAAAAAAAAAAAAAAAAAAAAAAAAAAAAAAAAAAAAAAAAAAAAAAAAAAAAAAAAAAAAAAAAAAAAAAAAAAAAAAAAAAAAAAAAAAAAAAAAAAAAAAAAAAAAAAAAAAAAAAAAAAAAAAAAAAAAAAAAAAAAAAAAAAAAAAAAAAAAAAAAAAAAAAAAAAAAAAAAAAAAAAAAAAAAAAAAAAAAAAAAAAAAAAAAAAAAAAAAAAAAAAAAAAAAAAAAAAAAAAAAAAAAAAAAAAAAAAAAAAAAAAAAAAAAAAAAAAAAAAAAAAAAAAAAAAAAAAAAAAAAAAAAAAAAAAAATGAATTAGAGGAATAAAATGATTTATGGAGGAGAGAGAAAAAAAAATGGGTGGTTGAAATTTGAGGAGAGAGATGAAAATAAAAGTTGAAAGTTGTGGGACATTGATGTATGGTACATAATGCATTATCATGTGTACATTGTTGAAATTGAAAGTTAAATGTTGAAACCTTATTTGTTTTATAATATAGTATAGATATGTACTAAGTAACATAACTGAAAAAGCACAAATAATATCAATGGGATCACGGAGTGAAATAAAGAATGAAAGGGAAAGGGATTCAAGAACTAGGAAGTGACCAAGAAAGAAGAAAAGATAAGAACTTTTTCAGAGTTGTGTGGAAGATAAAATGAAAAGTTTTTCATATCTGGATGAAATGTGCTACTCAAGTGTTGTTTCATTTTATACTCTCAATTTTTAAAAGAAGCTCAATTTCTTCATAAAACAACATGACTTGAAATCAATTCAACTATCCATTTAACCCGTTAATTAACCCATTTTTTTTAGGTTGGTGGTTGGGTTTGGGTTTGGGTTGACAAAATTTAGATTGAAATTTCAAACTCGATATTGATATCAGGTCGGGTTCGTCTTGGATATTATCAATCCGTCAACCGAACTCGTCAACCCCAATTACTTATATAATTGTACTTATATTTGTTTTAGTTACTATTTTAAATAAAGAACCTATGCATTAGAAATTCTCCGACAGTTGGTGAAGTCAACCATCGTCACCATTACCCATTTTTCTTGAGTAAAAGTTTATGAGCATCATTTTCAAATCTAAATTTAAATCTTTTGATAAATACTCACCATTTTACGCATTTCACGGATACTATGCTAGTTTGTGAATAAAATCTTTACACATTAAATTAAGTTGTGATTTAAATTGAAACACATGATTGTTTGCCTAATAAATTCCGTGCTACCCGATAGTCATATCTCTTTTTTTGTTTTTGTGATTTTTAAATTCAAAACATATCGAAAAAGAAATCACATATCTCAAAATGTCAATAGATTGCTACATTTTTTAACCAAACTCATTTTTGAATTCTCATTTTTAACTAAAGCCTATATGCTTTAATATGACACCTTTCCTTCGTAAATTATGTCTCCTACTTTTAATAGTGGAGATTGAATATTAACTTTATTTATAGGTTTAAAATTAAAAAAACAAATCATTATATTTTATGTATGTAGTGTCAACAATATATATAGCTACTCCCTCCCAACATACAATGGGTGCTCCGGTAACAAAATAAACCTATATATGTATCACACATTGAAACTCGACCAAACCGGAAAATCGACCTGAAATCGTCATAGATTTTTAACCCGTCAACCTGATTTTTTCGGATTGGGTCTGGGTTAGGATCTTAGTTTTTTAAGTCGACCCGTAAACCAGAACGTTTAAAATTAATTAATTATTATAATTATAATTCATGATTATTTTTTTTGCCCTAAATTTTTTGTAACAAGGGAAGTAAGAAAAAGGGGGTGGAAGATTGGGTAACACAAATAATATCAATGGGATCACGGAGTGAAATAAAGAATGAAAGGGAAAGGGATTCAAGAACTAGGAAGTGACCAAGAAAGAAGAAAAGATAAGAACTTTTTCAGAGTTGTGTGGAAGATAAAATGAAAAGTTTTTCATATCTGGATGAAATGTGCTACTCAAGTGTTGTTTCATTTTATACTCTCAATTTTTAAAAGAAGCTCAATTTCTTCATAAAACAACATGACTTGAAATCAATTCAACTATCCATTTAACCCGTTAATTAACCCATTTTTTTTAGGTTGGTGGTTGGGTTTGGGTTTGGGTTGACAAAATTTAGATTGAAATTTCAAACTCGATATTGATATCAGGTCGGGTTCGTCTTGGATATTATCAATCCGTCAACCGAACTCGTCAACCCCAATTACTTATATAATTGTACTTATATTTGTTTTAGTTACTATTTTAAATAAAGAACCTATGCATTAGAAATTCTCCGACAGTTGGTGAAGTCAACCATCGTCACCATTACCCATTTTTCTTGAGTAAAAGTTTATGAGCATCATTTTCAAATCTAAATTTAAATCTTTTGATAAATACTCACCATTTTACGCATTTCACGGATACTATGCTAGTTTGTGAATAAAATCTTTACACATTAAATTAAGTTGTGATTTAAATTGAAACACATGATTGTTTGCCTAATAAATTCCGTGCTACCCGATAGTCATATCTCTTTTTTTGTTTTTGTGATTTTTAAATTCAAAACATATCGAAAAAGAAATCACATATCTCAAAATGTCAATAGATTGCTACATTTTTTAACCAAACTCATTTTTGAATTCTCATTTTTAACTAAAGCCTATATGCTTTAATATGACACCTTTCCTTCGTAAATTATGTCTCCTACTTTTAATAGTGGAGATTGAATATTAACTTTATTTATAGGTTTAAAATTAAAAAAACAAATCATTATATTTTATGTATGTAGTGTCAACAATATATATAGCTACTCCCTCCCAACATACAATGGGTGCTCCGGTAACAAAATAAACCTATATATGTATCACACATTGAAACTCGACCAAACCGGAAAATCGACCTGAAATCGTCATAGATTTTTAACCCGTCAACCTGATTTTTTCGGATTGGGTCTGGGTTAGGATCTTAGTTTTTTAAGTCGACCCGTAAACCAGAACGTTTAAAATTAATTTAATTATTAATTAACGTCGACCTATATGACCTAAAACCAACTTATTTAACCTACAAACCAGCCAATGCACTTGACCTAAAAACAACTTGATTGACCTACCAACCCGTCAACTCATTTGACCAAAAAAATAACTCATTTGACCTAAACAAACTCGTTTGATCCGTCAACCCACATGACCAAAAAAACAAACCCATTGTAATTAATTAGGTTAACCCTGGTCAAGTATAAATTTAGATTTCTGACTCGAAACTTTTAGTGGTTGGTTCACAATTAACATTGCGTCATACATAATGTGTTATTCCATACTTCTATAATTTGCGTTAAAAAAATATATCCATTATATTAAATGGTTATATTCTTTTATCATTTTATAATTATATATTTATACTTATTTTAATTATTGTTATTCTATATAAAGTTGTTATCATGATATTTTTAAGATAGCCATCAGACAATTTCATAATATTGCACGCTAAATTTTACTTCAACGTACGTAGTATGTATATTAACCAGATTTAAAAATACTATTAAATTATTATTTATTTATTTATTTAAATAGAATCAAAATTGCAATATGTTTTAATTGGATCTTATACGAACTCTCCTTTTTTCATAGCTAATAAGCAACATAGTTCTGGATAACATAAATTTATTATGGATGCATTTTTTTTGAACGGCAACTTGATGCACCTTTATTATCCATATATTTATTTCTTCATAACTAATTGGTTTTTAAATTATGGATGAATGCCTTATTGCCATAATAAACTATTAAAGTTGACTTTTAATTTTAATGGTGGTGATTAACTTGTTGGTTTATTTTCAATGGTATAGATCAAATATTGTTTATTTTTTTCTCTTTGTAGTGATAGCCATATATATTATATATAGGGTAGGGTTAACGTGAGAACAACATATATGGAGAGAACCGTGAGAACCACTAGTTTTCCTCTCTCTTTCTCATTTTTTGTGTGGTTTTTTATTTTTTTAATTTTTATTTTTCATTTTTTGAAACTTTTTTTTTTTTTTATTTTCTTTTAACAAAAACCCATTCCAAAAAAAATAAAAATAATTTTTTTTTTGTAAAAAATCATATGGTTACGTGTTAAGAAAACGTATGGATACGGTACGGGCGTTGCCCTCATCCGTTCTAAAGGGGTTGTCACCGGACGCATATGGGAATGGTATGGATTTGATGGCGGACGATCCAAGAGATGGTAGCGGTTGTATACGGTACGGGCGTAGCCCTTAACTCTAAGGGCAAAGCCCTTAGAGATGGATTTCTAGTGGTTCTCACGGTTCTCACCATATATGTTGTTCTCACTTGATCCCTTCACTATATATATATATATATATATTATATTTATAATATTTACAATATTATAACATTTTTTTTATTATTTATTAAATGGATCACTTTTTGTTATATGATCTGTTTAAGTGACGTGGGTAATCTGGGTATTTTGACATTTCGTGAGTGATTTTGAAATTAACTTTAACCATTAATTCCCAGCATGATATTACCTAGTGAGATTCGAATTTAGGATAGGACACGTTTACGTGTTTATAAATACAATAAATTATTTTAAATAGAAAAAGAAAATGCATATATGGCCTAATTTGAAACTTTAAACTTAAATATATGTTTCATTTTCTTCTATCTATATATATGGCGGGGTAATATACAAATACAAGCTAGTAAAATCATGATAAAGGGAAGAGGAAAGGAGAAAGATAGTGCAAGGACACATATATCTCGGGGGTTCACTTTTGGTGCGTAGCGTACAAGAACTGGCCAAGGAATCATTGACAACAGTTCCTGTAAAATATTATTAGCTAAATTGTAATATATGTAGGATTAGTTTTAGATTAGGATATGAGTTTTATGCAAACTAGTTTTTAGGTAATACTTGGAGTCCAAGTTTAAAGCTAAAACCGGGTAGTTTCCATATCCTAGACAAACTTAAACTAGGTATCATAATTGAATAAAATTAGGAAACCTAGGATGTCCCCCTCCTCTGGCTGATTTGAGAGAACCACATCATTCATTGTAAAGCGAAAATCACTTGGTTAAAAAACAAGGCTAGTTTTCGGGCATCTTCCTCTTCTTGGTTTTCTTTGTAGTTTGATTAGCTTTAAGGTTTTTTGGTTTTATTTCAACAATTGGTATCAGAGCCTCGTTACGTTGGTGTCTTGAAGCTAGATGGACTCAAAGGTAAACAAACCCAACAATTTGTATTCTCTTATTTTTGGTTCGTCGGTTTATGCGCAGCTGGAGGAAAATCGTTGTTGCGGGTTCGTTAATAGTTGGATCATTGTGATTTTTTAACTGGAGGTTGAAGACACATAGATCTAGAATTTTTGATCGGAGGTTCCAAGAGGGAGATACAAGCTGTCAAAGTTTCTGTCCAGAATCTGTGAATTTCAGTTCGAAGCAGATTTTTGTTAAGGGTTTGAAGACTTATGTTTGTCGGGTTTTTTTTGCAAGATTCTTGAGTTTATCAAGGTTGGTATTGCAAAGGTTTAGTACGACAAGGTTCAAACTTCAAACGGATTTTATGGGTGAAACCTCAAGCTTCAAGAATACGAGTTTGAGAACTACTTCCGTATATAATCAATCTTGAAGGTTTATTCAAGGTTTTAATCGAGTGTCGAGTTCTTGGTTTCTTGAAGGTGTTTGTGGGAGTTGTTAACTTGATCCGCAAGGTACACAAGAAGGTGATTGGGGTGCTTGTATAATCGTTTTTAGGGTGTTCTAAAGGTTACGATTTACAAGGATACCGTGAAAATGCTAGACGACATCATGTTACAGGTGATCAAGAGTTTCTTGGTGGTGCTAACGAGAACTCTGAAGTCAGACAATGTGTATACATTGGATGGTAAGGCACTAGAGTTTGGTAAGCAAGTGAATGATACAAGAGTGTAAGATGTATGCGGTAACAAACATTTTCGGCTTGAGGTGGAGCTACCCGAGGTTGATGGTGAGCAGAACAATTGTCAAGAATGTAGGGTCATGCATAAAGCATCTCAAGGTCGTCGAGATCAACTTGCTTTGAACAGATGAGGAAAGTAGGTGGTGACGTTTACACAGTCAAGGAAAACAAGTATTGATGTAGTGGCTTGTAACGTGAAAAAGACAGAATGTGTGCACAAGAAAAAGGCTTCTGGGAATAAGCACGTGGATACAAAGACTACATGGAACTTGATTGGTAGTGGATGGAAAGACAAGGGACAGGGCGGGTTTTTTTTCTTCTGACTCCTCGGATTGGGTGGATGGAAAGACAAGGGACAATACTTGAAACAAGACATCTACGGGAAATAATAAAGGAAAACTGGACGTGTAGACGGGATGGGTGTGACTGGAAGGTTTTTCCAGGGTCCAAGGGCTCGCGTTGGTCAAAGATGAGAGAAATTGTAGTCGGCTGAAGCTACATGAAATTTTGCTAATAAGGTGGAGGTTGTAAAATATTATTAGCTAAATGTAATACATGTAGGATTAGTTTTAGATTAGGATATGAGTTTTATGTAAACTGGTTTTTAGGTAATACTTGGAGTCAAAGTTTAAAACTAAAACCGGGTAGTTTCCATATCCTAGACAAACTTAAACTAGGTATCATAATTGAATAAAATTAGGAAACCTAGGATGTACATTTGAGAGAACCACATCATTCATTAAGAATAAGAGAACAAATTTCATTTCCATTGATCTCTATCAATCGAATGTACAAGCCATTATATAGGCTATAATATAAGAGTATATTAATAAGGGAATAAATGAAGAGGTTAGGAATGTGGATAGCCACATAGAAATAAGTTCATAACACTCCCCCTTGGCTATCCACTGGTCAAAAGAATATGCCTCGTTAAAACCTTACTAGGGAAAACCCAATGGGACAAAAGCCTAGTGAAGGAAAAAGAGTACGTAGTTCTTTCGATACGCTTGGGGATGCTGCCTCATTAAAAACCTTGCCAGGAAAACCCAATGGGACAAAAACCATGGTCAAGGGAAAAAGAGTGCAACGCGTATATTCTCCCCCTGATGATCACATCACTTAAGCTCATTGAGTCAATAATATCACGAACAAGCTTCCTTTGATATACAACTTCAATCGTTGAAAACATCCATGCTGCATTATCTTCATGTTGATCTGTCAATTAACTTATAATATACGATAAAGTTGATGCCAACATTTATAAATACATATCCATTTGTAATCGATCATCCTGCATTATCAAAACAAACTAAAACTGCTTTGATAGGTTAGTATAATGTAAAATTATAACTTTATCGCCTCCAGGGTAATAAAATATATGTTTTACCCACTAATACATTCTCATGGGATAAGATCTCTATCTTTACTGAAGGAACGAAAAACAATATATTGGAATATATGTTAATAGTGACTCGATGCTACTCAAATATAGTATTTTGAATCAAGAATGTATCTCCATCTCTAAAGAATGGAAGTGATCTTTATCAATACAAAGTGACCATATATACAAACTATTTAGTATACTCAATAAATACATATAACACACAAAAATATTTTTCTCATCATATAAATTCCTTTTGAGTAACTTTTCATCATTAGAATGTTCTATTTTGTTTTTTCAAGATTTTTCATCTCACAACATAAAATTGCCATAGAGATCTTTTGCGCTCATAACATATTCAAGTATTATATTTCTTTAATATCCTTGAGCAGATAAATTTCGTAACTCCAAGTTAGATATTCAAAAGACTTTACCAAATGTCTCTTATATTTACGACATGTTGTTCTCAAGAACCTTTCAAACATGTTTGAAGCAGCTTTGGGTAATTAGACATGCTCTATGCATTTTATATACTTCAAGTAATATTGCAATTTAAAGAACAACGCATACTCTATGCACTATATATAATATCTTCTGAGCTCAAAATAATCCATAAGACGCAGTTTCATATTATTTTATATTGCCAGAATTATAAGATATCAATAGTTGCATCCACCACATGAGAATAAAACTCATCGTAATCAAGTCAATATCTTTTGCGAAAAATCCTCATTACATAACAAATTTCACAATGACCCAGTTATATCATATATGGACAACCACTATATATTTATTCGTAAATACTCCATCTTGGTTGTCGATTACTTAGAAGATTATGCATTATGTATCATACATGTGGTTTTGTCATTTATTTTTCGCACTCATCAATTATATCATAAAACGTTACACTTTCAGGTGTACGGACTCGAGGTCCAACTTTTGCGTCTTTTCCTTTTGGCCAATCATATATATCTTAGAACTTTATTTTCATGCATGATTTCAAGATCCTCATAATTATTCATGGTACTTAGCTCTATACAAAATCATTATCGACGTCGATTTCTCTTTTTCGATTCCATAATTATCTAGACATATTATAGTTTATTGAGATCTCATTATTTTCAGGTACCTGATGTTTATCCATAACCTTAATGTCTAGTTACTCACTAGTAATCTCTTTTGGGGTCTTTGATACCTCGAATTTGACCATCTTAATTTCTTGCTCCATTCCCTTTCGAGGATTTTTATTTGGAATCGACCTTTGTACCATATTTCAAATATGTGTAAATTTATTATCAAGCGGAGCATTAGCAGCTGATATATGTGATTTAATCACTCTCTCTTTTGGTCAGTTAACATGTCTAGCAATTACTAAAGATTGTAAATAAATTATCTCATATACTTTAAGTTGAGGATCTTTGATAATTCATTCGTACTCATTTCAATTTCAAGCTGCTTTCCATTTCTCCCTAATGTTGAGAACATCTCCCCCTAATGTTGGGAAAACTGAATCATACCAATGAGAAACATAAGCCATAAACAAATCTCCAAATGATGGCTTTATTGACTACACACACCTCTTTCATGTATCAACTCATATCCATATCCAAAACAGTCATACTAGTGTTAGTTAATCATACAGTTTCGAATTGAATCAAAGTATGAGTCTATGCACTTCCAAGGCACGCCTATTTTCCCAACATTATTTCCAACATTCTTTAAGGTCTCATCTTTGTGCATTTTGGTGGAGCAACATTAAGATATTTCGCATAACAAAAACTTTTATATGAGACATATTTGGTTTCTGACCATAAACCAAGTTCAATGGGGAAGAAATACGATAAACTATTGGCATGATGCGAATTCATATTTTTGCATGTTAAATAACATGGCCCCAAACTATTTTGCTCTCAAATGATCATTATAGTATTAATCATAATAGCCAAACATGGAACATGCTCTCAATCTTATAAGATGAGCAATCAATCACGCAAACTTCACGTTGCGACTTTAATGACCCATTTAGACGATGCATTAAAACACTAAATGGTCAAATGAAAGACGAGGAGGGGGAGGTAGGATGGAGGGGGGGGGGAGGAGATGGCAATTAATAGGAGCAGAGTCAGCGAGTGACCCATTTAGACGATGCATCGATTTTAAACACTAAATGGTCCTTTGGACGATGTATAGGCCTACATACATCTCCTTTGCTTATGTTCCAATAAGGTATTCAACCCTTATTAAACTTGGCATATAAATTCTTATAGAGCAAATAACCACAATTTAGATAACCACTTTGAAGAATATCTCCTAAATTTTATATATTTCGCATCATAATTGACCAGAGATGGTCTATCCGGTCATGCCAATTACTCAAATAATCTTGATTCATAAACCTCTAGTTTATGACCACATGTGTTTAGATTGGAGAATTTAGTACAACGATACTTTAAAACTCTAATTTCTCCAACTTGATTTCAACTTCTTTTGAGCTAATGTACGATTCAATGTAACATTTTGATTGTGACAAAGAATGACAAAATTTGTGCCTTTAAACGATCAATGGAGTGTTTTATAAAGCATATAAAGCACACATGAATATAACTCACATATATGAGAAACTTAGATCCAACTAAGAATTTTTTTTCTTTATATTTTATATCAGTAACTCTTAACAATCTTCGTAATATTGAATATACACATATATCTTATCTTTTATTCATGATTCAACATTTAGACAAATGTAATTTTCATATGCATGGCCATAAATATGTATTTAGTGACATTTGTACCTTTTGTACAAAGTTATTAGCAATTGATCTTTTCATAGTTAGTAACATCTCATTTTATCATTTTAACCATGACAATAATCAAATAATCAAGGTACATAAATATAAATATGTATATATATGTGTTTGCTTTCGAAATAAGCCATAATACTAAAATTTTAGTGTCTCGACACTTTTGTTTCTCGAACAAACTTACAATCCGCTCTTCTAAAGCCTAATATAATCAAATATAATATTTGCATTGGCCTATAACCACATAAAGTGAGCATACAATTCAACTGCATATAAGGGTGTCCTATAAAGCATACTCTAGCATACGATACATAAGTGACATGAAGAAGACGTTCCATACAATAGCATAAATAAAATCGTATAATGCATCTTGATGAAGGCTACCTTTAAGTTTAACTTAATAAAACTATCGTAGCTAATATTGGATCAATTAATTTTCCGTAATGCAAATATACCTCTACAGAATCAATCTGAAAAGCTCAATCTATCAATTAGGATATAGTTGTAGTTATCAAAATAAATATATATCTCATATACAGTATGTTTAGTTTTTGTTTCTTTGGAAACACAATACATTAATCATTGATACTCAAAATATAATAATAAGATCCTTAACTAGCTAGCCATGCAAAAATAACAATACAAGTAACGTAATAATACAAATTAGACAACTCTTATATCATTAAGTCCACCTACCAAGATAGTGTTTAAAGGTACAAACTTCTGTATGTTGGCTTTACATGACATTAAAAAAATTTCAGTAAGTAAGATAAAGGACATGAAAAACTTCTCGTAAATTTCATGGATAATAATAACTAAAGTTTGTAAAATCATACGGGGTGGGTCGATGAGTATCCAGTTGTGGTACCGGGGCTTAAATGATACAATAGAAAAACTATCTAGGGAATCGTTTAATAAAAATAAAATATTTAAACACCATTCTTGAATTACTGAAAGATAAAGTTCGACGACCTAATGGTAATAATAACTCAAAATTAAAAAAAAAAAAATATTTCATGACAAGTCTTAACGAGATAAAGTATTTTATATTTCAACCATGAAAATTTCTATATCCTTTAATTCTTTGACAAATTCTTTTTGTTCCTACAAAACTCTTGGTTCAATTATACATTCTATTATAAATATTGCTTGAATTCACACGTTTCAGTTTCGTCACCATTATAGGTGATTTTAAAAGTCTTGACTCAACAATAAACCTCATATAACGCGAATATAATATATTAAATTAAATTAAATATAATAACAGGAACCAAGTCACATGTACTCTCCATCTTCTAAAACAATTAGACAAGTTTAACATGGGTAATCTTCCGAAATCTTAATCAAATACATCAACTCAGCTATAACTTAAAGACGATTATTGATCTGGTGGTAATCAAATAACCAAAATTACTATTGTAAGTCAATGAGAGTGTTTAACAAATTAATTAAATTTCATAAGACGTGGTAACTGTTAAAAATCGATAAAACCTTAAGAACTTTCGGATAGAACTTTGACTTATCGGATCTATATCATAATATACCAATTATTTCCCTCCATCATAATTTGAATAAGCATTATAAACTTGAAATTTTATGTCATAAAATCACTAGACAAAAGAGTAACACGTAAAACTAGAATTAAAATCACATTCATGCATATAGATCGATAAATAATGAAATTTTACGGTTGAGAGTTTACCTCAATAAACAAAAAGTATTACAGCTGCAACTCACCACATTGAACAATAGGGTACGAGAGACCTTGTACAATCAACTCATTATTGATTACCGAGATCTCAAAAACTAACATTCGAAATTGAATTTGATGATTTGACATCATAACTAAAGAAAATATGGGATGACAAGAAGATTGCCTCAAAAAGGTTAATAGCTGACAAATAAGCGATTAATATAAACTTAAACAAATAATTGTTTTCTCCCAATATATATTCATGTATGTATAGTATGCCAACGAATGATTATATTTATAATTAAAGAAAAAAATTCTTTGTTTAAAGGCATATAGATTACATTGAATTTATAAGAAAACCAAATCTAAATGTAAATAATGAAAAAAAGGTTTACTTGATGTTTAAAGCAAATCAATATACCTCAAAACTTTTCAATCAAAACTCAATCGGCGGTTGTAAAACAACGACCTAATAGCATAATAGACTTATAATAAGATATAGAACAATAAGCAAAATACATAAAAGAAAACAACCAAAATAAGATAATAGAAAAATGATTTCCATTTCTCTATCATCGAATGTACCAGCCATTATAAATGCTTTAATATAAGAGTATATTAATAAGGGAATAAATGAAGAGGTTAGGAATGTCATATCCTAGACAAACTTAAACTAGGTATCATAATTGAATAAAATTATATTTTATTTCCTAAACTACCTCTCCCATTCAGGTCATTTTCTTCAATATATATACAGAATAACAGAATGTAATTACCCGATTTGTATAACTGACATACAAACCCAAATACAGAGAGAATTTTTCTAACAAAAAAGCATACTATTTAATAATGAAAGAAAAGGTTAATAAACATATCTGATATTTCCTTATTTGTGTTTGCAACAATACAGAGATACCATGGAAGAATACTCGAGAGAAATCAAGGACATCTCCTTGAAAACTCTTATCTTCATTGCAAAAGCTTTGAAGATGGAAGTTGAGGATATGAAAGCATTGTTTGATGAAGGAATACAATCTATGAGGATGAACTATTATCCTCCATGTCCACAGCCTGAAAAAGTGATCGGTCTCAGCCCTCACTCTGATTCTTTAGGGATCACCTTCCTCCTCCCTATTAATGAAGTAGACAGCCTTCAAATAAAAAATGATGGTATTTGGAAGCGAGTTGAATCAAATTCGTTGTCAATGTTGGGGACATCTTGGAGGTCATTTATTTTCTTCTTAAACTTAAAGCTTTTCATAGCAATCACTGATAATTACTATATGTGATACCCGAAAATATAAATTGGTGTCACCAAGACATCATACAAAGAAAGGAAAGAGAGTGATTTTTGTTTAAAATGCGCAATGAGAATTATAGTATGAAAGTTTAAACTAGTATCATTAAAATTGTGAAGTTAATTTGTGTGTACCTTCAGATTGTGACAAACGGGCTATATAAAAGCATCGAGCATAGAGCAATTGTGAATTCAGAGAAGGAGCGGCTTTCTATTGCCACGTTTGTTGGCCCTAAACTAGATGCAGAAATTGGACCAGCACCAAGTCTAATCACTCCGGACGCACCACCAAGATTTTTTTCAAGGGTACCATTTGTTGCTTTCTACAAAAAAATCTTATCGAGGGAACTTAACAGCAAAAGTAACGTTGATATATGAGGCGATATGATTCACTATGTAAACTATGATAAAATGGGGAATCATTATATAAATAATGGAAATCTATATTTATAATGTACCTCTCGATACAATATATATACAGAATAACAGAATGTAATTACCCGATTTGTATAACTGACATACAAACCCAAATACAGAGAGAATTTTTCTAACAAAAAAGCATATCGAGGGAACTTAACAGCAAAAGTAACGTTGATATATGAGGCGATATGATTCACTATGTAAACTATGATAAAATGGGGAATCATTATATAAATAATGGAAATCTATATTTATAATGTACCTCTCGATACAATATATATACAGAATAACAGAATGTAATTACCCGATTTGTATAACTGACATACAAACCCAAATACAGAGAGAATTTTTCTAACAAAAAAGCATACTATTTAATAATGAAAGAAAAGGTTAATAAACATATCTGATATTTCCTTATTTGTGTTTGCAACAATACAGAGATACCATGGAAGAATACTCGAGAGAAATCAAGGACATCTCCTTGAAAACTCTTATCTTCATTGCAAAAGCTTTGAAGATGGAAGTTGAGGATATGAAAGCATTGTTTGATGAAGGAATACAATCTATGAGGATGAACTATTATCCTCCATGTCCACAGCCTGAAAAAGTGATCGGTCTCAGCCCTCACTCTGATTCTTTAGGGATCACCTTCCTCCTCCCTATTAATGAAGTAGACAGCCTTCAAATAAAAAATGATGGTATTTGGAAGCGAGTTGAATCAAATTCGTTGTCAATGTTGGGGACATCTTGGAGGTCATTTATTTTCTTCTTAAACTTAAAGCTTTTCATAGCAATCACTGATAATTACTATATGTGATACCCGAAAATATAAATTGGTGTCACCAAGACATCATACAAAGAAAGGAAAGAGAGTGATTTTTGTTTAAAATGCGCAATGAGAATTATAGTATGAAAGTTTAAACTAGTATCATTAAAATTGTGAAGTTAATTTGTGTGTACCTTCAGATTGTGACAAACGGGCTATATAAAAGCATCGAGCATAGAGCAATTGTGAATTCAGAGAAGGAGCGGCTTTCTATTGCCACGTTTGTTGGCCCTAAACTAGATGCAGAAATTGGACCAGCACCAAGTCTAATCACTCCGGACGCACCACCAAGATTTTTTTCAAGGGTACCATTTGTTGCTTTCTACAAAAAAATCTTATCGAGGGAACTTAACAGCAAAAGTAACGTTGATATATGAGGCGATATGATTCACTATGTAAACTATGATAAAATGGGGAATCATTATATAAATAATGGAAATCTATATTTATAATGTACCTCTCGATACTATATATATACAAGTACAATAATATACAAATGTGTTGTAATATCAAAGGCTCTAAACCAACCAGTCTATTGTTACTTGGCATACTACGGTCTACGGGTCTACTAAATTTGGCGAGAACAAAAATTTCATTTGCATAATTATGCCCGAGATCAGCATGTGAGCCATGAGGCAAGTATTCAATATCATATACCAAGAGTTACACAATAAAGATGGAATTCAGGAGTCTCATGCTTAAATTAAACCATGGGCTAAGGTAACTAACTTATGGAATAACCAGTTTCCTACAGCATTTTTCAGCAGCTTGAGAGGCAAGATGGGTAGTGAGACGAGTTGTGTGGTAAGTCAAAATGGTCTCAGGTTCAAATGGGTCACAATTAGTATAGGTCGGTCGGGTCGATCAGCTAACACTTTTTTTTATCGGTTTTGATTACGATTAAAAGACAACTTTTCAGTTTTCATGATAACATTTGCTCAATTAAACTTCGAAGAAATCGCTAGTAAAAAAAGAGGACAAAGCAGAGTAAAACCTTCAGTGGTTACATTGCTAGATACCAAAAATTCATTATTTATAGTGTAAAAACTTGTTATCGTACTACATCCCAAAAACATTGTAATAATATTGCATGCAAAGGTTAGAAATGTTGGTTCGCCACTGGAGGGTTAATCATCTTATTGCGTTATGATAGTATAAAAATTAAAAACATGGAACCTAGCTAACTAAAACTTAGCTTCAAAGATCATGGAACCACACACGAAATGGTGAAACTTTTACCAACCATTGTTTCACAGTGGTTAATTATTCACTCGAGCCTATAAGCAATTTTAAGGGGATCCTAGTTATTTGGGAAAACTTAGTAGCATCTTGCTTCAGTATCCAATTATATCGAGCATATGAAAAATAAGTATGCAACAATAAGTCAATAATACAGATCAGATTAATCCCCTAATACACTAAGACATACAACTATGAGATCTAAGAAATGTTCCTATCGAAATCAAGGATATCACATATAATGCACAGACGGTTGGTTATTATGTTTACATTGGTTTAAAGAATGTGAATAGCAGGTGTACGTGTAGTTTATATTCCAATATCGAATTTAAAAACTTCTGAATGTGGGCATTCTTTGTACAGTTTGAGAGTGAAATTGTTTTACTATGTCTTACATATCATGCCACAAGTTAATGTAAAATTATCACATCATCGGTCCCCATTGACCAGTCTCACGGCTAACATAAGAGAAGGTAAATTACGTAACACCGTTGTTAAAGAGAGACATGGGATGAGATTTGTTTGAACCCTTGACCTTCATCGTTATGTTGTATGTGTTGTCCTCCACCACTAGGCGACCATCACAGAGGCATCCGACAAGTTGAAAAAACATAATTATTAATTAATTACGTGATTGGGCAAATCATATACATATACTGATATACATATAAGAAAACTCTACCATGGAGCATAATTATATATATAAAAAAGTGTCACTCTCATTTCCTAAATTTATATAGATCTTATACAGGGTTCTAACTTCTAAAGCGCAGACAACATTCAGCAAGATTGGTTCACAAGTCAAAGTTTAGTACAACCAATTTTGAAACACATGTCATCTCAAACAAAGAATCAAAAAGTGCACAGCTTCTCACAACCCCAAAAGGGGTAAAACTTATTCACTGGATTTGGGAATCACAAAGAAATGACAATCAGCTAAAAAACAACTTTTATGCCCACTAAACATAGTAGAATACAAAATAGCACCAGAACTATCATCAGCAAGATTCCTTTATAAGGAATAAAACAAGTTTTGAAATCCGAGCCTTCATAATAATGATCAGATCCAACTATATATCCATGTGTATTCAAATATAATCAACAACATCCCTAGATCTAAACTTATTGTCCAAATTGAACCGAATTTTACTAAAACCGGAATGATTACACCATGCCCTTTTTTTTTACACATGTTTTGACAAAAAGAACTGAAAGTCCCAAGTTTGCAACGATTAAGTAATTAAACAACTAATGTAAATTACACTAAGAACATAAGACAAGAAAGTAAAGATGTTTAATCATAAGTAACATAGATTAAACAGTGAATACATGGTCGGTTTACAAAGAAATAAAAGAGAAAATATTGTTAAGTTTTTGACACACTAAAACTTAACAATTATACAAAGAGAGAAAAACACACTAAGTGTAAATATGGCACAAACCAACTGTTTTTCGGCTAGGTCAAGTGATGCTTTATATAGGAGAGAAAAGACATCACATGACAACCCAATAGATGTTGACACATGAAGGTTGTCAACTATCTATTGGTGTGTAAGACCGGTCTTCAGGAATATCTGGTTACCATCTTGTTTCTTTCCCAAAACGGTATGAAAGAGAAACACCTTAGTACCATTTTGGTACAAGGTCACATGTCTTCATTCTGATCTATCAACACGTGTCCTTGGGGACCAACCTTCTTATCTTCATCTTCCCGCCCATATTTGACTTACAAAACATGGCGGTGAGTCATTGAACTTATCCTTTAACTCGAAGATACTAGGTGGTCACTGAAGACTCGCTGACAGTCACTCGCTGAGTCTGTCAGCGAATCCATGTTGACTCAGCAGTACCCATTAACTAATTAAACAGCACAAAATTAAGGA
Source organism: Erigeron breviscapus (assembly GCA_034093135.1). Lineage (NCBI taxonomy): Eukaryota > Viridiplantae > Streptophyta > Magnoliopsida > Asterales > Asteraceae > Erigeron > Erigeron breviscapus. The sequence goes on from CM067167.1 coordinate 143,580,631, forward strand.
TATCGTATCCTTGCTGAAATTGCTGATGAGCTTACATTTTCTGAAATGCAAAATGAATTATTTGGATATCGATTTCTAATTCAGCTAAAACTTAGACACCAATAGTTTCTACTTCTAGTACGTATATAGGCCGAATAGCTTATGACTTGGCAGTAATAGGATTTGAGTTTGCGCATCAGCTAAAACGTTGAGTTGAAGTCCCAGGATAAATATGTGAATTACTTAAAATTTGTGTGTTTCTAAAATTATGTTGTGTACTTGTACGTGTGCTATTAATTCAATTCTAAACTCACAACAAACTAAAGGTACAATAACTATAATATATGGACCTAAAGCAAAACAACGAAAAACAAATGCCCAAATTAAAGCACGGACATTACACTAGTTTTTTTTATAACCGGCTACTTTCAAATAAACCTGACCCACAGTCCAAATATGAGGACGTAGCTAGTCGGTTATCTTAAATGACTCTGCTAAATCCAACGCTAGTTAGTTATTATAACAGGAACCATATAAAATATATATATGACGCGCCGTGCTGATTCCATTATTAATGAAATCCACAATAATAATAATGATTAACTAAATAAACAAATGTAACAAAGATCTAGAACTAAGTTTCAAATTTTAATAACGAAGTGCAATAAATATATATCATTAATTAAAACTTCAGATCCAAATAAATATTAATCATAAAATAATCAACCTTTGTATGAATGTTCAGAATCCAAATCAAAGAAGATCTCCAACAGCCGGCTGGATTATAATTATATTTACAGCGGTTTCTGATTCAGTTGATGCAAGGCAGGACTAAAACGCTATAAAAGCATTATCCAGTCCCGACCTGCACCAAGCGAATCGGAAAACCGCCGTAATTAAAAGAGATTCTTCATATCTATATATAGATACACAAAATCTGTATGTATGTTTGTATATATAGCTATATATAGCAATAGATCTGCATGTCATTGAAGACTGATTTTCCAGAGGGATACCTATATGAGCTAGAGAGAAAGAAAAAAATGGAGCTTGTGTGTGAGTTTTGTTACCGGAAATGAGAATTAATGTATTTATTTGAAGTACTGGCCAATGAGGTGTACGCACGTGGATTGAAAAATACCTTCAGGTGGTTTCAGAGAATAGGCCTGGATTTCGATTTAATTACGAATATGCCATTAAGATTTTTAAATAGGGTTGATTTTTCGGTTTTGGAGTGGGGGTGGTAGTTGTGTTAAAGTGAGGGTGCAACAGTAAACTCACGTGTTTGTGAAGGGGCAACTTGGGGGTCCAAATCCAATAACCAAGTAAATTTTGTCGATTTCTACACAAAAATTTTTTATTGAACATATAAAATTACTAGTTTGATGACTTCAAAAGAAATGATTTATTGTATTCCTCAATACGTGGTTGGTAAAATAAACTATATAATATTTACTAGTCTTCAGACCCGTCCAATGGACGGATAGTCTCAAAATATATATATATATATCAAAGGTAAATATCAAAATAATAAATAACAAAACAGGTAAAAAATAACAAAACAAATTTAAAACAATAAACCCTTTGTAGTAGAAGAAGAAGCCATAATCAAACTATAATTGACAACAAACTAAATTAAAAGAGATGAAAAATAACAATAACATAACAATTAAATATCAAATAATAAACAAACACGAACAAAATATCAAAAATAAAATTAAAGTGATATAAAAAAACCGTATGTTTTTTTGTTGAGAAATTTACTGAACTTGATTTGTTTATTAAAGATAGGAATGAGATGAATAAAATGAATGAGAATGATTAATAAAAATTTAGGTTGTATATATAATAATTTATTGGAAGAGTTTTAAGGATATTATATATTTTTAAAATTTAAAAAGATTTGTTTTGATAGAAAAAGATTTATGATAGAGTTTAAATATAATTATCTATTTAATAAGCAAAAAAGAAAAAAAATCTAGAAAAAAGGAGAGAGCTAGATTAATTAGGAGGGAGAATTATGCCTAGAAAGGGAGATTAGGGGTGTCAAGTGTACCCCCAACCTTCTCTTTTAGTTATAATATAGATTTTCTATTTAATAAATATGTATATTATACTAAAAACAACTGATATACTGTAATATAACAAAAAACTATAAATTAGGATGACGATAAAATAAAATGTATAAAATTTAAAGAATATGTGTAAAAAAACTAGAGAATGATTAAAATAAACAAGATGGTAAAATCACTACTATTTTGATCAGCTATTTTCTATCTTACGCATAAGCATAATGATAACTAGTAGATTTCGGACCCCGCGTTGCGAGGCCTCAATTGTCTTGTTAAGACAGTTACGTTATTTTAGTGTATTTGCATTAAACATTCAACCGCTTAATTAAAAATCATTTGGTCATCAATATGTTTGTTTATGTGTGCAAGAAACCAAGAATTAACTCGTAGTAGAAAACCCGAACTGGATGTAATGTGGTAAAATCTTCAATATATTAGTCGAGAATTCAAAGCGTGATGCGATTAGACAAAATCCGAATAGTTGTACGGGGAAACAATCAAAAAAGTAACTCATGGTAGGAAACCCGAACGGGGTACGTTATGACAAATTTCAAATGGTGGTACGGGGTGTGACTTGGACGAACCGTGATCGCCCAAGTTTTTAATAAACGTGTAAGAAACTAAAAAATAACCTATAGTGGAAACCCGAATGGGTTGTGATATGACAAAAAACTTCAAATATTAGTTGAGAATTCAAACGGATGCGATGTAGCAAAATGCAAGCAGGTATAGGTGTGACCACAAAAAGGTTAGATGACTCAAAAGGGAAAATGTGTGTAAAAAAACCAAAGTAACCCTTAATAGAAAATCCAAAAGAGATGCAATGTGACAAAATCTGAATAGTGATAGTGGGTATGACATAAACGAATAGTAACTCGCCACGTAAGCGAGTTACTATTCACATGGTGTTACTTTAGTATATAATATAATATAATATAAATAATATATAAATTGGACCTAATTGAAGTGCATTGTGCTTCTATCACATCGATCAATGACACCAAAAGGTAGATTTTGGGCTTGGTTAAACACAATTTAGTGTTATTAGATGAACTACAAGTGTGAATTATATTTTAATTTTAAATTTTTGGGGTGCAATCATGTAAAAATAAAAATAAGTATACAATAATATACAATTGCATACTTTGTAATATAATATATATATATATATATATACATTTGTTGTGGATATATAAAAAATGTTGTAGGTCTATCACTACTATACCTTTAAAGTATTGTATGATTTTTAGTTTGGTACTTTGGTTTTAGCATTTGACTTTTGTCTTGAAAACATATAGATTCACGAAGACTCAACCATGAATGAAGTGCCTATATCATAACTTTGCTCCTTGTGAAAAATGCCTACATGACTAATACTTTTATGCGCTTTTGATTCGCCCCCCACTCGATCAGCACCTAATCCACAATCATCACTTTTGTTACCATCTCTGTCATCATTTGTATTCCACACACCAACTTAAATTGCACAATGTTTATGGCACAGGTAACACGACCAGGGAACAGGGAAACCCGACCAGGGCATTAGCGGCGACGTCGCCGCTAATGCTGGTGACGTGGCGGACCCCACATGCCAGCAATAATTACTGACAACGCCGTCACAGGCATTAGCGGCGACGTCGCCGCTAATGCTGGTGACGTGGCGGACCCCACATGCCAGCAATAATTACTGACAACGCCGTCACAGGCATTAGCGGCGACGTCGCCGCTAATACTCTGCCAGATTTGCATTACTGACAGGGGGCCCGCTAAAACTCTGCCAGATTTACCATGACTGACATGGGGGCCCGCAGTATTAGCGGCGACGTCGCCGCAAATGCTGCCTGGTCGGGTTACACTTTTTGCCCTGGTCATGTTACGCGTCTCGTTGTTTATAAGGGTGAAAATGACAAAAGATTGAGAAAATGCTTTTTCACTTTCATGTGCATCACACATGATACCGTTAGCACGAATGACCGGTTGTTAAAATCCGGGACTATCAATGGAATTTCGAGATGTTGAGGATGAAAATCGTATTATTATGTATACAATTGTTTAATTAAATCTTTCATATATTCGGTGAAAACTATATATATGAATAAGTTTTTTAAGGAGACGGGTGTGAAACTGTAAACAACATGAAAGAATTGGTATGAGAAATAGGCAACTTTTGGTATCGGCATCAGCATCTCCACCTCTTTGTTTTTGGCAACTTTTGGCATATGTGTGACAACTCGTAATTTATTAACAACGGGTTAGTCCTAATCTCGATCATTATTATAATTTCGTCTAATTTAGAGATTATGACGTAGAAATTATTAGTTAATTGAACATTTGATATAGTTCAATTAGACGTATCCTGATGACGTAGACTATTAGCTATTTAGACGAATGCCGAGTCTTAAAAATAACTTTAAATTTAGATTTAAATGTTATAATTGAACACAGTAAATAGACTGTCTAAACTAAATATTTCTAAAAGTTTAGTTTATTTAATTTTATTTACTTGTCTTAACTAAAATGAGACGAGGGAAAATACATTTACTTAAATTATAGCCTTTTGGTCAAACGGTATTTAATCGTAAGCATTTTACCAAATTAAGGGTATTTAAAATACCACAAATGAGGCCACATGGGCTGAAATGTTTTTGAGGCAGGGAAACAAACACCCCACCCCTTTCCCTCCTTATTTCTTTTGATCGACCAACACCACACACAACACACACACACCACACAACACAGATACATCACTCAAAATCTCTCAATCTCTTCTATCTTCTTATTCTAAATTGGTCTTGCAAGGGAAGAAATCTTATGGAGATTTTAAGGGTTTATTATCATTATCAAACATCATCATCACCATCTTCAATTATCTTCAAGAACATCAATTTTTGGTAAGTCTAAATCATCCCTTTTGCGTCTATTTATGTTTACTTACTCTTTTCTAGTCATTTCGAGTTTCTACATGGCCTAAAACGACTTAAAAATGGAATTAGGGTTTAAATAGGGTTTTGGTTTGATTTGATCGTTTCGGAAGATTCGATGATGTTATGGATGAAATTATGGGTTGGGTTATGTGTATTTATGGTTAATGATGTTTAGTTAGGCTTCAAATTGAGTTACAAACTCTTACGAGTCGTTTTGATTTGATTTGGGTCGAATTGGAGTGTTTTGGGTTTGGTTTTCTGCACTTGGAGCTGCAGGTGCAGGCTGCAGGAGGTGGCCACTGCGGCGCAGTGGGCACAGCCCTTCCTCACTGCGGCGCAGTGGCAATGTTCTGGTCTCCTGGGCGCAGTGGCATGGTTCTAGCCCACTGCGGCGCAGTGAGCATGGTTCTGGCTCACTGCGGCGCAGTGGATACCTTCTGTGAAATTATGCGCGTTGATTTTTAAACATTAATAACTTTTAATCCGAAAGTCCAAATAAGTTATATACTTTTGGTTGGTAAAATGAAAGTTTGAAACACATTATCGGTTATGGCATTCTAGGGTCTATAGCTAAGTAGTTGTACGTAGGATACCCGTCGTCAAGGGATTTGATCCTCATTTTGGTAATGATATCATAGGTTTTGGATAACCAGGAGAATTGACTGTAGATCTTCTCGAGCTACATTATACCTTTTAGCACTTAGATCGCTAAGGTGAGTTTATGGCGCCCTTTTCCTTTTACTTTGGGCCTGAAAAGCATGTACTGTTGTATACACTATTTGTTAAATAAATGATTGTTTTGTGAGTATGCCATGTGATTTGGATACTTAGATCATTTGACTTAAATTTGTCATGTTGACGGCTGTCGAAAATGTGTATACGTGTCATTTATTAAATGTTGGGTAAAATGACGTTGAATTGTCGTGTGATGGCTGATTAAGATGTTTCTTTGTGTTTGACAAACTAAAATGTTTCCCCCTATTGGTTAAATTGTCGGATGTTGTATTCTGACTGTCTTGGTTAAATTGTCGGATGTTGTATTCTGACTGTCTTGGTTAAATTGTCGGATGTTGTATTCTGACTGTCTTGGTTAAATTGTCGGATGTTGTATTCTGACTGTCTTGGCTAAGGTCCGCACCCATTTAGAACGGAAACCTGTGCGAGGCATATTGGCTGATACTGTCGGATGTTGTATTCTGACTGTCTTGGTTAAATTGTCGGATGTTGTATTCTGACTGTCTTGGTTAAATTGTCGGATGTTGTATTCTGACTGTCTTGGTTAAATTGTCGGATGTTGTATTCTGACTGTCTTGGTTAAATTGTCGGATGTTGTATTCTGACTGTCTTGGTTAAATTGTCGGATGTTGTATTCTGACTGTCTTGGTTAAATTGTCGGATGTTGTATTCTGACTGTCTTGGTTAAATTGTCGGATGTTGTATTCTGACTGTCTTGGTTAAATTGTCGGATGTTGTATTCTGACTGTCTTGGTTAAATTGTCGGATGTTGTATTCTGACTGTCTTGGTTAAATTGTCGGATGTTGTATTCTGACTGTCTTGGTTAAATTGTCGGATGTTGTATTCTGACTGTCTTGGTTAAATTGTCGGATGTTGTATTCTGACTGTCTTGGTTAAATTGTCGGATGTTGTATTCTGACTGTCTTGGTTAAATTGTCGGATGTTGTATTCTGACTGTCTTGGTTAAATTGTCGGATGTTGTATTCTGACTGTCTTGGTTAAATTGTCGGATGTTGTATTCTGACTGTCTTGGTTAAATTGTCGGATGTTGTATTCTGACTGTCTTGGTTAAATTGTCGGATGTTGTATTCTGACTGTCTTGGTTAAATTGTCGGATGTTGTATTCTGACTGTCTTGGTTAAATTGTCGGATGTTGTATTCTGACTGTCTTGGTTAAATTGTCGGATGTTGTATTCTGACTGTCTTGGTTAAATTGTCGGATGTTGTATTCTGACTGTCTTGGTTAAATTGTCGGATGTTGTATTCTGACTGTCTTGGTTAAATTGTCGGATGTTGTATTCTGACTGTCTTGGTTAAATTGTCGGATGTTGTATTCTGACTGTCTTGGTTAAATTGTCGGATGTTGTATTCTGACTGTCTTGGTTAAATTGTCGGATGTTGTATTCTGACTGTCTTGGTTAAATTGTCGGATGTTGTATTCTGACTGTCTTGGTTAAATTGTCGGATGTTGTATTCTGACTGTCTTGGTTAAATTGTCGGATGTTGTATTCTGACTGTCTTGGTTAAATTGTCGGATGTTGTATTCTGACTGTCTTGGTTAAATTGTCGGATGTTGTATTCTGACTGTCTTGGTTAAATTGTCGGATGTTGTATTCTGACTGTCTTGGTTAAATTGTCGGATGTTGTATTCTGACTGTCTTGGTTAAATTGTCGGATGTTGTATTCTGACTGTCTTGGTTAAATTGTCGGATGTTGTATTCTGACTGTCTTGGTTAAATTGTCGGATGTTGTATTCTGACTGTCTTGGTTAAATTGTCGGATGTTGTATTCTGACTGTCTTGGTTAAATTGTCGGATGTTGTATTCTGACTGTCTTGGTTAAATTGTCGGATGTTGTATTCTGACTGTCTTGGTTAAATTGTCGGATGTTGTATTCTGACTGTCTTGGTTAAATTGTCGGATGTTGTATTCTGACTGTCTTGGTTAAATTGTCGGATGTTGTATTCTGACTGTCTTGGTTAAATTGTCGGATGTTGTATTCTGACTGTCTTGGTTAAATTGTCGGATGTTGTATTCTGACTGTCTTGGTTAAATTGTCGGATGTTGTATTCTGACTGTCTTGGTTAAATTGTCGGATGTTGTATTCTGACTGTCTTGGTTAAATTGTCGGATGTTGTATTCTGACTGTCTTGGTTAAATTGTCGGATGTTGTATTCTGACTGTCTTGGTTAAATTGTCGGATGTTGTATTCTGACTGTCTTGGTTAAATTGTCGGATGTTGTATTCTGACTGTCTTGGTTAAATTGTCGGATGTTGTATTCTGACTGTCTTGGTTAAATTGTCGGATGTTGTATTCTGACTGTCTTGGTTAAATTGTCGGATGTTGTATTCTGACTGTCTTGGTTAAATTGTCGGATGTTGTATTCTGACTGTCTTGGTTAAATTGTCGGATGTTGTATTCTGACTGTCTTGGTTAAATTGTCGGATGTTGTATTCTGACTGTCTTGGTTAAATTGTCGGATGTTGTATTCTGACTGTCTTGGTTAAATTGTCGGATGTTGTATTCTGACTGTCTTGGTTAAATTGTCGGATGTTGTATTCTGACTGTCTTGGTTAAATTGTCGGATGTTGTATTCTGACTGTCTTGGTTAAATTGTCGGATGTTGTATTCTGACTGTCTTGGTTAAATTGTCGGATGTTGTATTCTGACTGTCTTGGTTAAATTGTCGGATGTTGTATTCTGACTGTCTTGGTTAAATTGTCGGATGTTGTATTCTGACTGTCTTGGTTAAATTGTCGGATGTTGTATTCTGACTGTCTTGGTTAAATTGTCGGATGTTGTATTCTGACTGTCTTGGTTAAATTGTCGGATGTTGTATTCTGACTGTCTTGGTTAAATTGTCGGATGTTGTATTCTGACTGTCTTGGTTAAATTGTCGGATGTTGTATTCTGACTGTCTTGGTTAAATTGTCGGATGTTGTATTCTGACTGTCTTGGTTAAATTGTCGGATGTTGTATTCTGACTGTCTTGGTTAAATTGTCGGATGTTGTATTCTGACTTTCTTGGTTAAATTGTCGGATGTTGAATTATGTATTGCTTTCCTAATTGTTTTGTATTACAGGGGAAATTGGGACAAGTGATTTTTTTTTCGCAATAGAAAAATATCTTTAATTTTACTACTTTTTTGTAGGATTCTGTTTTGAATTTTTAAAATCTTTATTATTTTAATTTTAGCTTTAATAATTTTTGCTATTTCAAATAATATTCGATGAAAGTTATATCAATGTAAACACATTTAAAACTGCATGTATTATATGACACAAAAATATTTATGATCAAAATTGAGAAAAAAAAAATTGAAAATCAAATTAGGACACTTCTAATAAGACGATGGAGTATATAATATAAGGAGTCATTGATAAATTTGAAACAAATAAAGAGATCATTAACTTATTTGTAACCTATAAAAAAATAAAAATATTGTTCAAACGTGGTAGTCTAATGATGATACATTTATTTGTTTCAAATTAAATTTAACTAATGATCTCTTTTATGGTCGATAAATTAACATTTTTTAGAGGGAAATGATATATCCCTCAAAAGAATAGTCTAATAATCAATCTAACTACAAAATAATGACACGTGAAATAATTAAAAAGAAAAAGAAAAAAAACATTAGGAAAGATATTAGTGCAATCTACATCTTAACGTATTATGATTTTAAGAAAATTTTAAAGCTAACTTTTAAAAATATTTATCATTTCCCATACTCTTGCGTAAACAAATATTAGATTCACCTTATAAAGCAATTTGTTCGGTGTAAACTAGTGCATTGTTATATTCATATTCGCGTAAAACAACGGCGGTAGCGGCGAGGGTGTGGTGGTGGCGACGACTGGTGATGATAGCAACGATTGGTGGTAGTGGCGGCGATTGTTGGTCGTGGTGTCATCGAACGGTGTAAGTCAATGATGTAATAGCTTAGTGCAGATATTTTAAAAGATAAATTATTGATGGTGTAATTTTATTATTAAAGGCAATTTAAACGATTTACATATCTCAAAATGAGTAACATTCAACAGAGAATATAATTTTTAATAGGATGTATAAATTAGTTATTTATAAGTTTAGTGTGTTTTAAAAGTTTTGAGGCGATTTAATCTTTAATTAACTAGCTGTTTTGAGATACATTATAAAAAACTTGTTCGTTTTGACATCATTTGGATTTAAAGTATTACTCAGAATCTCAAATAGTTAAATCAGAAAATTTCCGCTACTCTATTGGAGTTCCATTGCCTGTTATGTATGCTAAACTTTTTCATACCAATATCAATTGAATAGAGTCAGTTTTGTTGATTATAATCATCTAAAAGAAAGGGGACGTGTAGGCCGACCACCCCATATGTAATCCCACCACCCCTTTTGGAGCGACATGTTAGAATGTCGCCCATTGAGAACCTTTTCCTAGTGTGGTGGTGAATACTTTATGGACACGTAATTTTTGGATACCTTTTTATTCCTCCAAGTTATACGTATGTTATTGTGCTCATTTCACAACCATCCAGATAATGTCCTCCATTTTTATAACAAAACTTCTTTAGTTGTTTAAGAAAAAAAGATAAACATGTTAGAAAAGTCGAGAAAAGTAGAAAGACAATTGTTGAGAATCGATTAATCCTCCTACCTTTTGTGCCTAACAATCATCCTAATGCTAAGGAATCTACACTTGGCAATCTTTTTTTAATTCTTAATAATTAAATATCCATCTAACTTTTTATTCATAATTTGCCCTCACCACTAATAACTCCTAAGATTTTCTGACTTAAGCAATATTCGAACGATCAGTAGACTAATATCAATAATTACATCATTTACATACCAACAAAAACAGTGATAAAGATGGGCTTAAATGCAAGGTAACTATCAAGAGCAAAATTATTAAAATATAAAACATATGTTTATTCATGTCTAGAAAATTACATGCTCCAAAAAAATAAACAATGTCATAAAAAGTTGAAATTTTATTTGCAAAGAAAGATTGCTAATTCTGAAAATATTGCACCATGAACTTCACACCACTTGCTTGCTTTTGTGACTGAGCTAGGCATCAGAAATATAAAAAAGAAAGTCAGCATACATGTACAACCGAATACACTAAAAGTGATATACCAAGTATCACAATACTACATGTAAACGCAAAATATTGTAAATCATAATCATAATACAAACTCACATCTTGTGCTCAATGATTAAGATCAAAACTGTAGGTAGACGGAAACATGTTATCACTTAAGAAAGTTGTTCCATGTTTACTACTTGAGCTTGTACCCTGTTAACCATTATAATCTTCATGAATGTGGTGTATTATATACAAAACAAATTCTTATATTGAGGGATGACAAACTTATTACCGTATCAACTCTTACGCCTAGCAAATATGAACTCCCATGATCTTGTAATGTGTCATTCTTTCCAGTACACACCTAAAGCATATACGTTGGTCAAGTAGAAACTAAATCAAAGAAATAACTATTAAAGATAGTAAAAAAGGGATGTAATTGTACATTTTTCGTCTTCCTTTTTTCTTGATAGTCTTCTCTATTGTTGATTCCTTTCTCTTCGACGGCGGACGACCTTTACCACGTACTTTTGTGGGAGATAACAACTTTGTTGTTGGGTGTGGACCAGATTGGACATCTTCACATGTTACAACTTTGTTACTAGTAAGAACCCAACTCGTATCATCATTTAGCTTTTCCTTCGCCAATTGTATACATTTTATCAAATATTCGTACTTTTCTCGAGAATTAGCAATGTGAGCAGCTTCATAAAAGTCAGAACACAAGTGATTAAATTGTTTAGCTTGCTCCCCATTTTTCAGATCTTCATAACAATTTGTCACAAAATAGTGTCGATGCTTCAAATCTTTCCTCCACCGAGATAGAATATAGCGTGAAGGTAATTCTTTAATGTCTTTCTCGATGAGTATTTTCACCATATGCCTACAAACAATTCCCCGAAACTCAAACAAATGACATGAGCATTGGATATCACATCCGACCTCATTATAACTCACGTCATATACAACTTTCCTCTAAGACTTCTCATATTTCTTGTCCACGACATCCGTGACATGATATATAGATATTGTACCATCTTGTTTGAACAATGAATAATTGCAAAATAACATACCTTGCAACTCATTTTGAAACAATTTAAAAGTTGCATTGGTGTAGCAATCATGACATTGTTTTTCAAAACACAAACCTGTTAACAATTTGTATGAAGAATTTAGAGATGCAAAATCAGCCTTAGTTTCTTTCTCCATCTTGCTTTTCAATGCATTATCATATTGCTCAACAAACTGTCGTAAGGTAGTTTTTGAATTAACATATCCATCAAAAAAAGCATTTATACTCTCACTTCATTGAGTCGTAGACATCCCTGCCCAAAATATTACTTTCACATATACGGGAACCAATGTCTTCTTTCATCAAATAAGGAACTTAACCATTCATTTTTTCAAGATTATAATCTTTAATCATTTTGGACCATCCATCTTCAAACTCTTGAAACTCTATAGACTCGTACACAAGGTTTTTTAAAGTTCTCTTAATAGCTTTATATTGACTATACCCATTTAGTTTTCCAGGGATCTTCTTCATAATATGCCAAAGACAAAGTCGATGATGAGATTCAGGAAAAACTTGTGCCACTACTGCTTTCATTGACCGACATTGGTCCGTTATTATTCCTTTTGGTGAACGTCCATCCATACATTCTAACCATGAGTTAAACAACCATGCATATGTTTCTTTATCCTCACATGATAGTAAACCACAACCGAACAAAATAGATTGTCCATGGTGATTCACCCCTACAAAAGGAGCAAAAGGCATATCATATTTGTTAGTCAAGTATGTACTATCAAAAGACACAACATCTCCAAATGACTTATAAGCTGCCCTAGACCGTGCATCTGCCCAAAACACATTTCGCAAACGTCCTTCATCATCCATGTCAATCACGTAGTAAAAGTTTGTACTTCGTCTTTGCATACGAACAAAATAATCACGAAGTGCTTCGGCATCCCCAGTCCCAAGTCTTAGTTGTCTTGCTTTTGCAATGTAATTTCTACAATCTCTCTCATCAAATGCCAAATTTTCATACCTCTGAGCTTCAACTACTAATGAATGAAAATTTTTGCATAGTGGAATACCAGCAGAATCATTTAACTCAAGCCTTTCTTAGAGAACGAATCAAGTTTCTTATGAGATCTTTGAAATCGGGCTTTTTTGGACTTAAAACATGGTTATGCTCTAAAGAAACACGAGATATAGTGCATCTTCCATCACCATAGACAATTACGCTAACTTTTGCCTTACAATCCGTTTTGCTTGATAATCTTGTGGTATTAGATTCGGTCCTACAAACATATGTACCTCCTTTAGAACACCCAAGTGAGTAGTATTTTGTGTTGCCCTCTCTTCTTGTACTTGATGTCCGAACTCCAAATCCAGTTTCGTAGGCATACTTTCTGGAAAAAATACGAAGCTCATCTTCTGTATTAAATTTCATACCTACTTGTGGGAGCTCTTGTATTATATCTGGAGTTTGCTGAATATTTGTTGCAACCTCTTGGATGTTGAGACTTATACCCTCTTGAACAATCGCCATCTTGAAAATATAATAAAAGTCATTAGTATACATCACAACCAAAGCAACAGAGCGGGTTAAATTAGAGATAAATTTGTGCATGCATGCATGGGTCACTATTACGGCTTAGTTCACATGCTACTTTTTCTTGTTTTTATCCCATTTAATTTCTTCTGTTTGTTTGTTATGTAGGTTTGGTTTTCATATTATTTTGCAAGTTGGCTCAATAAACATCATGTAAATACCAATTTTATTTATCAAAGTATAAAAAACATGATGTAACATCGGGAAGGATTTATTCTGGAATGAAATAATATGACAATATGATCAAGATTCAAGACAAAGGGACTCAATATGTGTGTATAACTATAATTCTATCGGATAACAAAACTGATTATAATTTCTATTGTGGATCTTATCTTTTTATTGAAAAAATATAAATAAATTAATAGAGCTCCAAAATAAAAGTGTAGATAATATTAAAGAAGAAAAGAAAATTACCGATGCCTGCTTCTATGATCTGCAATTGAAACCACACAATTTCTTAGGGATTTCTTTTAGTTTTGCTTCCCATCATGATATCGAAGTTGTATCCGTGAAAGAATAAGATCTTTAAAGATATAAACAATTGCTTAAGTCAGAAAATCTTAGGAGTTATTAGTGGTGAGGGCAAATTATGAATAAAAAGTTAGATGGATATTTAATTATTAAGAATTAAAAAAAGATTGCCAAGTGTAGATTCCTTAGCATTAGGATGATTGTTAGGCACAAAAGGTAGGAGGATTAATCGATTCTCAACAATTGTCTTTCTACTTTTCTCGACTTTTCTAACATGTTTATCTTTTTTTCTTAAACAACTAACTTTTAAATTAACCTTAAACTATTACACCAAGATATAGGTCTCTTGTCACCCCACTTAAATGGTGATGCCGCTAATTACATGTTTATCTACTCTTAGTTGAGGTGTAATTTAATTTGTTTAAACAATCATAGTATTATACGAACAATATGTTCGCCACAAAAAGTTGTTTGAAATACCCGTTTTTACCATATATAAGCCAACTAAAGTAACAACTTTAGATCCAAAGTTTTATAAAGTCTCAAAATTTGTTATCTATGTGATGTATAATGTGGAAAAAGAATTGAAGTTAGGGAATTTCAAATTTCATTGTTAAAATCTATGAATATGAATTTCCATAGCTTAAGGCTCCTCCAATGCTATTGGGGGACAAATGAGTTTCAAATTCTTCATCTCCATAAACGGTTGTTTTTTATTTTCCAAGAAGAGATATATATTGATTTTTTTGGCCCAAAAAAGAACCACGAGTCTTCTATGTTTTGACTTTTTTGTGTATAGAAAAAAACCCAACTCAGCCAACTGATCAGGTTCAATTTCACATCTTCTATTGGGCCTTTCTTAAGCCCAGTCCAAATAATTATGACCTGCAGGAGCAGGACTCATGTAACATTGCAACCTAATATAAACATGACCCATATGTCTCGAAATAAAAAACAAGATCATTCATATAACCCGACCTATCAGCACCCTTTTGTATGTGATGAAATTACTAACCAAGAAATCTGGATTTGCTTCGAAGGAGAATAACAGGGGGCCGTGAGCCCGGAGAGGTGTACCGTTGATCCAAATATCACTCCATAAATACATATATAGTTACAAATCCTGAACGGGAAAGAATAACTTAAATGATGGATGAAACTTGTAACTCATGAAACTACAATAATAGTTAGTGGTAAAAGTGGAAAGCATAACAATAACAATATAAAATAGGTTGGCTTGATTGAAGGAAGACTTGAATGTGTGACTTTGTTCTTTATGCTTTTTGAACCCCTTTATTATTATCAAAACGTGCCTTTGGGCTCTTCACTAGGTTGTAAGCAACAAAATAACTTGTAATGCTAGATTTAAACAAGATCTATATCAATAATTTATTTTGGAGGTATAAATTGATGACAAAAACATGTGATAATTATGTGAGAGTATAAGGTTTTTAAGAAACCATTATCAACTATACGAAACTTTCAGTTTCTTAACTACTTTGATCATTTTTCTATTTGAAAGACAACTAAATAAATTTTAAATGCCCAAATCATACAAAATGATACTACTTTATAACATGACCTTTAAATATAAACTATGTTTCTTTATGTACATAAATATGATAAATAAAGAAAGTTTAGAAGGCTTGAAAACCTATGAAACAATGGTACAAAGCTATGTACAAATATATTAATATATATGAAATGAAATGCAAGATAGCTTAAAACCAAGGTTACGCACCTTACCTTTCCCACCAATTAGACCCAAAGAACTCCCCTTTCTCCAAACAAACCTCCTACATTTTTTCTCATGGTTTTGGCAGTTTTATAACCCCCCCATAAATAATACCATTTACCTTTTTCAACCCCTCTATGCTGCCCAAAAACTTTTACACCCTTTTCTTCCAATGCCAAAACATCAGGTACTAGGTAGACAACGACGCACCAATCCCGTCGTCTGGTGCTTTGCAATCGTATGCTCACTCATTGCCACTATCGTCATCATTGCTGGAATCGTTGTCTTTTCTGGGTACCTTGTGATGCATCCTAAAATGCCTATTCTCATTGTTCGTGCAGCTCGTCTTGATCACATCTGGTAGCTATAACATGGTTTATATAGTCTTGTTACATTATATATATTGTTATATCATGTACAAATATAATTTCATAGCTCACAAAACATATTTTAAAAGTGAACCAGAAAGTTGTTATTATTTTGAACTAGTGTAACTTTCTTGCCAATTTTTTTGGGCTGGTTGTACTCATTAATATTGACATGTAATATAACAATAGGTACAATCAGGCGGGTGTTCTAGCTGTGAAATTAATTATTGTGATTCGTGCGGAGAATCACAACAAGAAAGCGAAAGCTAGCTTCTACGACACCAAGTTGTTACTTGGTTATCATGGAGTGAAAATAGCACGGTTGGTGGCTGACCCATTTGATGTACAGAGAAATGAGACAGCAGAGTTAAACTATGTGATAATGTCATCTGCGATACGTTTGCCACCAGAGGAAGACTACATGACCCAACAATCATTGGGTAAAACTAAGTTGATGCTGTTTTACTTAAAAGGGGGTTCAAGAACGACGTGGAGAGTTGGCCCATTGGGTTTGGTTAAGTTCTCTCTACATATGAATTGTGAACTCTTGTTGCCAACCAATGGCAGTGTGGTGAATTCTCATTGCAGCACAAAATCACATTGATAGGATTTTATTTTTTTCTTTTCATTTCTATTATTTTGCCTTGTCTCATGCTTGATAAAGTATGGACCCAAAGATTATGAAGAGGGGTCACACTTTGATGTGTAGATTAGACTTTCTTAACTGATATTCAATCAAAAGTTTACATTGATTATAAACATTTCA
The DNA here is from genome assembly GCA_034093135.1 of Erigeron breviscapus. Lineage (NCBI taxonomy): Eukaryota > Viridiplantae > Streptophyta > Magnoliopsida > Asterales > Asteraceae > Erigeron > Erigeron breviscapus. Next base: position 143,597,387 of record CM067167.1, read on the forward strand.
CACGGATTTATTCTCATAATTTTCACAACAAGATGTCATTACAGTAGGTAATAAGCAAGATATTGATAGATTGATTGATGGCACGTATCAAATCATATCTTAATAATATGAAACTATATATGATACATTGTGTCCTTCATTCTTTTAAGAGATTCAAGGGCTGATTGAGCAGTGCAATAAGCAATGGCTTGCACTGTGACCATTGGATTAACACCCAATGCTGTTGGAAAAACACTCGTATCCGCTACATATAACCCTTCTACCTCCCATGTCTCCCCTGTTGGATTCACTGCAGAGCCTTTTGCTTCAACGCCCATTCGACAACTGCCCATTTGATGTGCTGAACATATCGGTGTTGTCAAGTCTCTCATAGACCTCGAGCTTTCTTCTTTCACAAAACTCTCAAACTCAAGATAACTTGCATTCTTCACATTTAATGTTCTCCCTATATTGTTTTGGGTTCCTATCTCTTCTGCTCCAGCTGCTGCAAGTATTCTTAACGATTTCTCTAGTCCTTTTTGCAGATTCTCTTCATCCACAAGGTCCATATTGTAACGAATTGTTGTTTTTGGGCATATTTCACCCGAACCCTTGTCTCTTGCCAATGCAAATACATGAGCTGTCCTTGAGAACTTAGACATCCTAGTCTTGAAGTCAAAACCCGAGACCCATGGCGTTACTGTTGAAAACATCCCCGGATGTAATGCTGGTGTTTGTATAATAGCACCATATCCTGACCCTTGAAAATCTGCCACCACATTTGACATTGCAGTCATTATTCCCCCTTTGTAACTCTTTTTCTCAACTTCTGGCCACATTTGCGACGGAAAATGACCCCACGCCATCGCCACAGGATGAATATGCAAGTTTTTACCTATATTCGGATTCTTTAACCCACTTCTTTTAAGAAGTAAAGGAGTACACATAGCTCCACATGCCACAATAGTCACTTTTGACTCAACCAAGCAAACTTCTTTATATCCATCTTGGTTTACAAACTCAAACACAACCCCTTTAGCCGTGCTTCGATCCTTGCCTTTTTTTCGATCATGCACAACTTCCATCACCTCACATCCAGGTAAAATTGCACCATTTCCTGATTCCACTAAGTCAACTAACCATGTCTCAGAAGTACCCTTCTTTTTACCATCTTTGCACCCAAGGCAACACCATCCACAATAATGATCCGAAGAAGCGTTTCTTGGAATATTGTTAACAGGATAACCTAAATTCTCACACCCTTTTCTTAAAACCGCGTTATTAAATCCTTCCTCTTCCACTTCAGACTGAACTCCCATACGTTCACAAACAACATTCATCGCTTCTTCATACAACTTACTCTCAAACAACTCTAACTCATAACATTCAGACCATTCATTCAGAACATGTTTCGGTGTTCTGATGGAAGCAGACCAATTTATCGCGGACCCTCCACCTACAGTAGAACCAGCTAAAATTACAGCCCCCATATTGCTAGTAGCTAATAGTCCTTTTCCTAGATACATTTCCTCCATAGATGGACCTTCAAGAAGTGAAAGGTTACTTCTTGCATGGTAATTCCCTTTTTCCAAAACAACAACTTTGTAACCAGATTTAGCAAGAACACCAGCAACTACACCACCACCCGACCCGGATCCAACTACTACTGCATCACATTTGATGATCATTGATGGAAGTTTGCAATTCTTGTAATTTTGTGTAGTTTGATAATGAGGTATAGAGATGGAAAGTTTTGAGCTTTGTATGGCTTCTACAATCATTTGTTTGGGCTTGTTAAGATGGATTATACCTTTATAAAGTGGCCCAACAAGTGTTTCTGGGCTGAAACTCTGTTGGACTTGTTTGTTGAAATCAGGGTCAGGTCCACAATAGTCTATGGCTTTCCAAGAAGGGTTCTCATTCTTCTCATTTACCTACACCATATCATATAGAATTCAGCTTTGTAATTATTTTTTACATATATAGTTAATGTGTAATCTGAATGTAAGTCATGAAAACTAATTAAGAAATTAATAAGTTCACTATAATTTATGATATAGTTGTATACTTTAGAAAGTCATTTAGGATAGATATATTTCCATCACTAAACTTATAAAAAATCCCCCATTCCAACCCCCATAGGACCATAAGAGGGTACCCAATGGTGAGGACTCATCCACCAAAGACTAGTCCATGTCAGCGCCACATCAGCAAAAAACACTCCAAGGACTAATCCCCCCAAAATGCACCCAATGCACTCATCCCTCAAGGACTAGTCTTGGACCCACTAATTTTTTTGTCTTCTTCTTTGTATATAGAATTAAAAAACAAAAAAAAAACAAAAAACACCCACAAAGACTCGTCCCTGCAGGAACGAGTGGGGCGGACCAGTGCGAGGGACGAGTGGAGGACTAGTCCCACCCAATGGTGTTCACTAGTCCCTCCACACCAGACGAGCGAGGGACGAGTCCCATTGGGTACCCTCTAATGTGTCACATCGGCTAAAGAAACATCCACACGTACTAAACTTCCTATCTTTTCTTTTTTTGCCAAATAAAGACTGTCTATTTATTGATAACAAAAAAGAAAGTTTTGAATAATTAATTCTCTTCCATTTTCCGCAACCAAAATACAACCTACCAATGTACCATGTCTGTTGTGTACTTAACTTATTTGCCCAAATTGTTTTAGGATCCATATATATTTTTAAAAATACAAAATGGTGAAAATACTAGTAACGATACACTTACGTCGTAATTTAATTTTTTAAGTTTAAACCATCTTGAAATCAATCAATCAAAGAATTCATTGTACTATATGACTAAACCAAAAAGTCGTTAACAAGTCGACGACAATAATTTAACAGAGGAGGAATTAGGTGAGGGCAGGTGAACACTGCACTTGAAGGCTCTCAATTGTTAGTTAATGTAAAGGGTAAAAATATTGAATGAAGGGGGTACCTTGGCCCCTGCAAAATTTACTAAAGGCATGTTATAAATTACGACTTGAGGTGGAATAGCGGATATTGTACAATTGACCAATCTAAGGGGCCATTCGATTCTCATAATTTATAAGAATCCGATGCAAAGGAATTTGGAATTTTCTGTATAAGCTTAACATGACAGAAGAAAAAAAAGAAAAAAAACATTTCATTCCATCAAATTCCCATAAATTTTGAGAATCAAAATAACCCTTAAGTGTATACAAAGTAATAAAGTAATTATGGATTACGAGTATTCTTTAATGTGTAAAGTGTAATGTTTTAAATAATCGTGATGGAGTAGTTGCACAAACATTTATAAAAATAAAAAGATAAAAATAAAAATAAAAAGGAGAGATGATATTCATAGTTTCATTGTTAATAGATATATTATACAATTCATAGTTTCCAAATATTAATCAAATTGCGTATCATCACCTTTTCCAAAAATATACAATTGAATTGTAGAAATACTATAAAATAAAAATAGGAAAATGATTGATCATCCTAAAATTTTAGCTTAAAAATCCTTTTAATAGTGTAAAACTTTGACATGTGTAATCTACTATTAAAGTTTATGCATTTATTGATGAATAGGCCCGTTGTTAATAAATTAAAATAAAATGGAAAATTACAGGAAAACTAGAAAGATTCTAATCTTTTTGCGTGGGACTTGATGATCGTAAATGCCCGACCATGTACTAATTAATGTTACCTTTTTATATATATAAAAAAACTGCAAAATAAAGCGACCATATTACGTTACTTACGCACGCGTATGCATAGTAACAACTAGTTTTTTATCCAGGCGTTGTCCCGGAATACTTAGCGATACGTAAAATTTGTAACACGTATAAGATGGTTGATACATATAATGATTTAAACGATAAACGTATATTACAAAAGTATATCATAAATCTAAGAAAGTACAACACGAAAAAGAAAAGTGGTGCAAAAGTCTATTTAAAAGGTATAAATCATCTTAAAATAATTACACTACCATCGTTTACATCAATTAACTTTACATTAAGAGCACCCCCAATGCCCCTTCGTATTGGGTGTATTCAACTTCGAATACGGTCCACACCATTGGGTTTGGGCCGTATTCCATCGTATTGGCGCCGTATTCGAGTCGTTCGTGGTGGGTAATACGGAGGTTGAACTTGAATTTGTTTTTTTTTTTTAAATAAGTATATATATATACATACATGTTTGTGTGTGTATCTGTGTTTTGTAAATGGTGCTTCGCGTTTTCCGGCAAGAACTCCGGTGAAAGTCCAGATCTTGAAGACAACATATCTATATATATTTATTATAATTTTTATTTTCTACCCTACAGTTTAATATTTATTACAATTTGAACCCTACAGTTCCATATATATTTCAAAACTATTTAAACTTATTATTATTATTATTATTATTATTATTATATTATTATTATTTAGAGTGTAAAAAATAAATATTAATTAAAAGTGTCAAAATAAATATGTTGGAGTGTATTGGATGTATTGGGTATTGGGTGTGAATTAGGGGAAATGTATTGGAAAGAGGTTTTTCTGATGTGGCGTTGATGTGGCAGTGTATTGGAATGTATTGGGGGAAGGCATTGGGGGTGCTCTAATAACCAGCACCACTCGTCGTCGCTATCGCCACACCACTACCACTACCAATAACCTACACCACTTGCCGTCGCCGTCATCACCACTATCGTCGCTGCATCGTTTAACATACATCAAACATTACCCGAAAGTCTGATGGTAAGAGTTAGAAACACCTAAAGTGTACTATAAGGGGTAGAAAGTAAAAACAAAAAATGAGTGGCCAAAGTTGGAAAATCTAAGAGTTTGATGTTAAAAGTTAGAAAACCTAAAGTTTATATAAGAGTTTGATGTTAAAAGGGTATTATTTATCTAAAATAACTATAATACCCTTTCTCTCTCCTCAAATCTCAACCAATCATTTTTTTTCTCTCTCCTCCATAAATCATTTTATTCTTCTAATTCATTCAAAATCTTTTATCTCAAAAACCGTACACGATAAATTATAAAAATTATATGGGTGTTCTTAAAATTTCATGCTCTTTCATTAGAGATGTCATTCGATATACTTTAGACAAATTTTTAAATCCAAGGGCGGAGCCCGTACGGCTAAGGCATTTGGCTATCACACTCTATGACCTATCACCTCCTATGACCTATCACACTCTATGACCTATCACCCCACCATCTCACCGCCGCAACGCGCGGTACTTGCTCTCGTATATAATAATATGCGTTAGGTTTTCAATGCGGGATTCAATTCCTAACATACAAATTGCATTTACCATTACAGCATTACTAGCTTTTGTACCACTAAAAATGATAGGCCTAAAGCATTTTATCCCGTTATCTGGATCAAATTTCGAAAGAAGCTAGCGCATATATATAGCGATGTTTTAAAACCAGATACTTTATTTGAACTGGTGGGGTATTAAAAAACGGGATTATTGCATGTGAATGTAACTAACTATGACAAAATGTCTATATTATGTAAAGATCTCTTAAATTGTCTATGTAATGTAATGAACTTTCAAATCCTGGTTATTGGATGTAACCGGGTATATGTGGCAAACATATAAGTTGTCACGTGTAAGTTTTTGATTGGTCGGGTACATCCAATAATCGGGATTTGAAAGTTGATTACATGACACAGACGTTTTACAAGATCTTTACATAACATAAACATTTAGTCATAATTAGTTACATTCATAGATAATAATCCCATTAAAAAACTGGTGAAGACTAGTTAACATATACTTGCTTTTCATAAAAATGTTAAAGTTTAATGAAAACACTCTTACAATACATTCAAAAATAGTAACAAGGAGTTAAAATCCAACGAGGATATAATTTTTCTTTTAACGGTCAATCAAGACTAGTTATATGCACCCACACAGGGTGTCCCAAAGGCCAAAGGGGGCCACATCGAGTGACATACCCCACAGAGTAGCACGTTGAGCTGGCCTAACCCAGCTGTGTGGAGCCTAGGCACACCAAAATTCATCAATTCCGGAAAAACCCTTAAAATATACCCGTCAAAAGGCACGAGGAGAAACTCGTGCTATCTCCACTTCGAACCCAGGACTCCTCAGGCACAACACTTAGTTTTAAGGTTTACAAATCAAGTATGACTACATATACTAATTATCATATTAGAAAATTAATAATTAATTTTACGTAAAGATATATTATTTTGTTTCAGAAATATTTTTTTTTTAAAAAGATTTTGTGACCAAATATAAGAAATATTTCTTCCTATATTAATTCATAGCTAGGTAATTAATAGAGTAATCATTAATATATCTTGATCAAAATTTAGAAATTTTAAAAGATTTTTTATTTAATTAATAATGTAATTTCAAGTAAATAATTAAGACTGGGTACTTATAGAGTTAGAGTGATGTTTGTATATGTTTAGATTTTAATATAGGTTAAGGGATAGACGACTAAAACATGTTTGATGACATCTCGGGCGTGTTATTATTATTATTATTATTATATATACACACACATAATACTTACAATAATAATAAAAATATTATTATCATGAAAAGGTTTTTACGAGAAATTTAATAACTAAATTACCTGAGTGAAGAATGCCAAGGGAACAACTAACTTGAGTGCACGGAAAAACATTCTCAAGAGACTAAAGTAGCTTAGAGACCATGATAACAATATCTCTTCTCTTTTCTTGGCTGACACCCTTGAGAATTTCTGTACGTATGGAAATTCATTCGATAAACTTGCCCTTCCACATAATATCAATGTTCCGATCGATGTCGATAACAACCACAATGTTATCCGAACTAATATTTGTTTCGGATGCTCCGTTTTAAATATCATCATCGATGCAACCTTCATCAATATTTAAGTGATAACATAGTATTAATATATTTAACAAAATTAATACACATCGATATATTTTGATACAAAATAGAGAATAGATGAATTTGTACATTATTTTGAGACAAATAAATTGAGTAGAGAATATATACATACATGATTAGCAGTTCCGGTCATGGAAGCCGAAGTTTGATAGAGTTTCAGTATTGAATTATCGACATCACCAACACCAACTTTATTATCGATTGATGGTAATAATGTGTCACAAATGGCAACCAAAGACTCCATTTCTCGACAAGTGAGTGAACCATTTTCATTGATCTCGTGGCGCTCTTTTTCGACAAAAGATCCTGGCCTAGTAATCCCCATTATATATGGAAGATCGAATATTCCTTGACTGTTTCCTTAATTAATCACCTTCGTTTTACCCAAATCGTAGTCTCGCCGGGCGATATCTCCATTCAAGCAAACATGTTGTGGGGTTTACGTACTATTGCCGGTAATTATAAAAAAAAGTTATTTCTAGATATTATTGGGTATTAATAGACACTATGGCACTAACAAATAAGGACACTAATGTTTGGTAGTATGTATTATGTTTGGTAGTATGTATTTATGTGTGTGAGAGAGAGAGATGTGAAGTAGTACTATGCAAGAGGTTGGAAACAACATGCTATATTTATATGGAAGAAGAGGGTTTTATACTTTAGAGTAGCATTATTATATATATACATTTTCCGTGGCCTTGGTTATTGTAGCGGCTACAGTATCTTTGCTGACGTCAGTTATTTTGTCCTTTTCCTTCTTTTTTTTTTCTTTTTTTTTACGATAGTATACTTTTTGAGTTTCGTATTTTTACCACTAAACTTTTTGGTTTTTGACTTTAGTCCAAAATTTTTATAAAAACTTAAATGTACTTTATTTACTTTTACAAAGTTGTAAGTATAATTTACTTCTACAAAAGTTTTTTAACTTTAATCATCAAATCATTATTTTTTACTTTTTATCACTTATTATAAGGTTTTTAACTTTTGCCGTCGAACTCTTGGTTTTTCCAACTTTGGCAGCCCAATATTTTAACTTTCTACCTCTTATAGTATACTTTAAGTGTCCAAACTTTTGGGTAATGCTATATGTATGTTTGCATGATGCGACGGCGATCCGGGGCAACGCCCGGGGTTAAAATTCTAGTTTTAATATAATTTCTAATGAGTCATGGATAAGCTGGTAATTGATTGGAGACTATGAGTCATGCTTAGGTTCCACCTATATCTTAGATTTGACTATCCAAAATAATAAGTTTATGAGGGTTTTTTCTATTTTTAGAATTTTTTGCGATCACGTGCTATTTGAATTATTCATGGTCTAATAGACTTTGAAATTAAAATATTCATAAAAAAGTATCTTAAATTTTATTACATATATAGTGAGTATTGAGTACTCTGTTGAATTAGAAAGAATGATGATAAATCTATAATATGTTTCTACAATTCATAACAATATGGACGCTTTACATAACTATATATTGTTCAATCTAATATGTCCTTTTAATTTACTATAAATGATTAAAAATTATTATAAGTTTAATAATCATTTAGTTATAAAATTAGCCCAAATGCACCAAATATATATGTATGAATATAAAGAAATATAAATATAAATATATGATACATATGAAAATGTCGACATATTAATACTACTCGTATATTTTATTGTTTTTAATATTAAATTGTTTCTTTATATACCTAAATTCAATAACCCATTTCTAAAAAAAAAAATATTTTCATTCTTAGGAGCGCGTTCGAATCAAATATTATAATCTAACTTATTGGGAAAAAAAATTCTTTTAGAAAGCTGTATAGAACAACTCATGTTATATATCCTCCTCAGTATTAAACAGCAGGCGAAAACTATTATCAATATCAATATCAATATCATCAATATAACAACGAAAAAAATTTAGACTTGTCTCATTATGCGAACATTGTACTAGTTGTTATTATTGCCTTATTGGTATTGTTAACATTATATCAATCTTTTGAACTTTCAACTTTTCAACATTCAATATTCATCTCAACCACTCATTTTTTTCTCTCTCCTCAAATCTCAACCACTTATTTTTCTCTCTCCTTCATAAATCATTTTATTCATCTAACTCATTCAAAATCTTTTATCTCAAAAACCGTACATCGATAAATTATAAAAATTATATGGGTGTTCTTAAAATTTTATGCTCTTTCATTAGAGATGTCATTCGACATACTTTCGACGAATTTTTAAATCCGAGGGCGGAGCCCGTACGGCTAAGGCATTTGGTTATGACACTTTATGACATATCACTTCCTATAACATATCACACTCTATGACCTATCACACTTTATGACATATCACCCTCACTATTTTATCGCCGCAACGCGCGGGTACTTGCTCTCGTCACTACTAAAAAACTTACTCGGCCAGTAAAAAATTCGCAGAAAATATTTTTAAAAAAAGAAGATATCAACGACTAAATTCCAATTATATTTATTATAAACTCACAATATATTTGAGGATCACATTAAATTATACCATCCTGTCTGCAGCATATATTATCAACACAAAAATCAGTACATACAAATATATTACAATCAACCAACCCGACCATCTAGTCTCGTTGTCTAAAACGATACCATAAACAAAGATATTGAAAGAAAAAAAAAAGTAGAGCTGCCAACCATAACACTTTAATTCGTAGTAATACTATGAGATGCGTACAAAACCATCAAATACGTACATAAATGCTTGAATTGTAAACTTCCACGATATTTGCGGGACAATTTTATTATCTTTTAAAATCAAGTGTATAGTGTAATACTTAGAATAATAAAAGTATCATACTATCATACAAAATGATTATTACACCTCAATATACAAGTTTTACAACAAAACGTATAAATATGTAATATACATATGTAATGTACGAATGTGGTAAATTCATTGATTGTTGATTTCAGTACCTGCTCAAGAAAAAACTGCTATTATATAAAAACATATGACTCGTTATGATTTCCTTACGTAAAATTTCATGTTTAAATCTATGTAGGTAAACGTCTTGAGAGTAATTAACAAAATTGTTTGGAAAAAGTTATAGCCCATTTAAGCCTGCTCATACACATTATGTAATATTTTTGCGTAATGGTTGTAGTATTTTATATGGATTAGAATAATGAGAACCTTTTTTTTTTGTGAAGAACAGATTATCATTTAGTAAAACTTCTCGACATAAAACTTACTAAGGACTTATGGAAAACAAACGCCACTTTCATATGGAACAAATATTGTTGGATACCATCATGCAATCTTAGACTATTACTCGTATTACCTTTCGTGTAGTGCATTGGGGAGTTTTTTAGGCAAAGTCGGTAAAATACTAGTATTTTATTCTAAGACAATTATTCAACTCCAACGTTCGTGCAGTACTTTAATTATTTGTAGGCTAATTTGGTCCAAATTCACCATTTCGTCTTATTTTGGTTCTTTTTAACATCATCGAAAACTGAATAAGCTTTTAAGAAAATCAGTTATATGCTGAGTGGCGAAACTTAAACATTTTTTTTCGGGGGGCCACATTTTATTTCAAACTTGAGTTCGGGTCGTTTTGAGCCTCGTGAGTGATTTTACAAGCTCGGGCTCAATAACAACTTTAAAAACATTTAACTTTATACACTACGTTTTAGTTTATAACTATAATTATAATAAAAGATGCTATAAACGGCACCACTAGAAAATTGGCGTATTCCCACGGACAAATCCGTGGGAAATGGTCATTTTCCCACGGATTTCCCACGGATTGTGGCCGCCGTTAAATGTGGCGTGGGAAATAATTTCCCACGAATTTTCCCACGGCCACAAAATATTTCCCACGGTTTTCCCACGATCATAAATTCGTGGGAAATATTCCCACGGAATTTCCCACGGCGATACTAACGGATTTCCCACGGAATTTCAACGATATGTTTATTTATTTTTCCCACGGATTTCAGTTTCCCATCGATTTCACACGGATTTTCTTTCACACAGATTTCTCGTTTCCCACAGATTTCCCACGGGATTTTTTAGATTATTTGACACAGATTTGCAACGTAATTGTTTCCCACGAATTTCCAACGGAATTGTTTCCCACGGATTTCCCACAATTTCCCACGATTTCCCACGGATTTTCTGGGAAATATTCCCACGGAATTTCCCACGGCGATACTAACGGATTTCCCACGGAATTTCAACGATGTGTTTATTTATTTTTCCCACGGATTTCCCACGGAATTCCCACGAGATATTAATTTCGTATTTCCCACGGATTTCCCACAGACGCCATTTTTGAATTAATAATAGAATTTTTTATTTTTTATTCCATTTTCTTCCCTGTATAATTAAATATATATTCAACTACAAAAGTAATCAATCAATATTCAAACTACTAAAATGCATAATAATCCATTACCTAAATTCAAAATACATCCATCAACAAAACATTCATAAACATCATTTAAAAATTAAAGTTTTGAAATAATTCAAACTAACAAATTTTTAATAAATCCTAAGATTTAGGTCAGTGGTGTCGGTAGCGTCATATCGGGTAAGAACTTCATCATGGCGGCAATGGTGGCTTTCATTTCTTTTGTTTCGGCTTCACTTTTTGCTTTCAATTCTTCTAGTTCCTTTTTTTGCTTTTCTTCACGCTTTTTCATCTCGTCATTCTCCTTTTGTTGTGTCTCATGTCTTGCTTGCATCTCCTCCAAACTTTGGGTCAAAATTTGTACCTACAAATAATAACACTCATATATTAACATAGATATTTTGATATAAGTAATAACTAGACCAATACCCGATCGTTGACCGGGTTAAACATAATAAATATATACTTAAAAGTACACGAAACATTTTTCTTTAGCTATAGAGATACAATAATATAACAAAAGTATAAATATCCAACTTGTATTTATAGGGCGTAACATAAACATTGCAAACTCAAACATAAGGTAGTTGAAAGATACAATAAAAATGTTGCACCACTGCTACCATACGGCTACCTGCAGATTTAAATTTAACATATATGATAAGAACATAGATAAATTATTCCGGAAAAAAAACATATACAACATAGAAATAGCATACTTCTTGGCAACTTTAGCAGCAAGCTCTTACCAAATTTGAAATCTTTGTGAACTTCGGCTAAAATATTAATCAGATGTCATAAGAGTTGAACATATAAGATTAGAATCACATATAACACAACATAAACATGCCAGCTTAATGCACATTAATGTGAACATTAAATACCAAACTACCTCATTTTATGTGAAAGAAAATTGTAACTAAATCTAATTGCATAGTAACAATTACTGACCACTTTGAAAAATTGAATAATGAGTTGGAGTCAAGCTCAGCTTTAAAAATAACAATTTATCAAGATTTGTTACTAATCCATCACATGCATTTCATATATTCCATCTTCACTTCCATGGATCTTTCCTTTTTTCGTTTCGCATTTCTCATCAAATAAATAGGGGAATTCTAGCAGACCCCGAGTAAAGCGAAAAATGTCAACAATTTCAATGCGAAAAATGAAATTGCTAACAGCCAAAAGTATAAAAGTTGTAGGCTTGTAGCAATAATTATTGAGGAAAAAAATCAGTATTTAGAAGTACCTACTGAAAAACAACCAGGACAAAGATAGGTAACTACTTGATTTTTAGCTATGGTATTTCGCATTTTACCCTGCCCTGTAGAGTCTGCAACACCTGAACCAAAGTATTACAATCTACTAAATCATTCTGGTCAAAAAAATATTTGATTGTAATGATACTCTTTTTATGATGAGCAATGCTAGAGTGACAAACAAACTTCTACTAACAAAGTTTACAAACATATGTGGCATCCATAACCACCAATGGAATTATTTTTCTTTTCTCTTTATCCACCCTCTCTCCTTATTTCATTGGTCCACATGTGTTTGTAAACCTTGTTAGTAAAGATTTGTTTGTCATTCAAGCATTTCTCTTTTATGATTAGATCAAATATATAACTGAAATATGTTAAGCAAGTATTTTAGTCACCCCGTTTCTACGGGCACCAAAAGTTCACCTCTTTAGACCGCGTACTCAACTCACCTAAGATACCTACTTTTCCATCTTCTAACATAGTTAGTCAAACACGTATAATTGACTAAATCCTAATCCCTTATATAGAGCTTCAATTGCACTCTAGCAGATCTCTCAAACCTATTTTGTAGAGTACCCCCAACCCCCCAAACCATCTTTCTAATATAACTCTACCACCAAATCTTCTAGCCGTAGTACAATAACATTCTAATATTGATTTATTTCACTGCAGGCATGAGCATTTATACAATTCTACTTGAGTTTCTCACTAATCCCACTTTCTTTACAACCAAATAATCATATCCATAAATCAAATGGAGAAGAGAAACAGTTATTACCATCTAGCTATCCACGCCTTCTGTGCTTCATCTCCATACTTGTAATGCATAACCGCAACACGCGAATCACCCGTCCAAATGCAAGTATATAATAAAACACACATTTTTAAGCGGTGTTCCTTTCCTACCTGGATGGCTGGATCCTGTGGGTTAGTTTGAGCAAAGTTGACAGTATCTTGTGCCTGCGTATTTGCTATGAACATTGTATTTGATTACGAATAACTATTATCACAACCCATACCTTTATTAAAACAATTACTATCCAATCCACAAACCTGCCTCACATACACAACATTTAGTAAATGGCCCTTTTACCCCTTAACTCATTTAGTCTCCATATCCGCACCAAAATGGTCCAACTCGAACCTGTAAATGAACCCGAACCATCAAGATTAAACCCACATATATGCATGAAAGAGAAGACTGCCGAGAGTGTGTTAGTATACTTACAATATCCTTTTTCTTTCTCGCTGAATCAACTCTCTAACGGGTCGATAAGCTGCTGTTGTACACAAGTTATGTATTTTTAGCAAAGACATTCGCGAGTAGTCGGTTACGATAATAACCAAGGAAGAAAAAAAGAAATACTACCTTCAAAACACTTCCATTGAACCCTTACTTGAATAATCAGAAAAAAATACACACATTGTTATCAGGAAAAAAAAATACACACAGGTAACAATCAATTATACAATTTTGATTTGGAAAAACTTACTTGAATAATGTTGTTAAACTTCTCTGCTCTCATCATCCATGCATCATGAACCATATAATAGATTATATTTGCAAGACTATATTATCTGATAGGTACGGTAATGAATAAATCATATTGGAAACCTATATATATATATATATATTATAACGAAAATAAGAGATTTTGAATTCATATAAGAGACGATAGCTCTGAGATAATTTGCATATCAGTTTTATCATCCAAAAAATATAAAATTAAACAATGTGAAAGATCCTTGATTTTAATTCCAATTAATTGATCGAATTCAAAGATTGAAAACATTCATATAAAATAATAATATATAACCTTTGATGAAGTCTGGACTCTGGAGTCGTTGTTGAAGAACTGGGGAATTTTTTTACAGCAGCAGCAAATGGATGAAGATTAAGAGGATATACATCAAAGCATCGATCTGCACCAAACTCACTATAAATATAAATAAGAATAAAAACCGATAAATGACTTTAAAATCACTGTAAAGAATACCTTGAAGTAGTTGGGTTGCGGATGTGATGGAGAGCAATCGCTGCTGTGGGGATGGAGGGTGATTGCAGTGGTGCGAATTGGTGCTGATAGAGTTAGGGTTTTGTTTTTGTCAGATTAAGAGGGATGAGAAAGAAAAAGATAAGATTTGGGAATAAGGTAACCTAGGGAAAATGAGTTATTTGAAAAAAATTTGGGTAAGTGGAGGGAAGTAATGGTGGTTCAATTGAAATTTTGGGGAAATGTTTTTTTTGTGTGTTTATGATTTTTTTTTCAATTTTATTGATTAATCTTTTTGAACATAACGAGTCATGTACCCGCGCAATAGGACGACGATTGAGATAAGGGCGCGGGATGGTGTGGCGGCGGTGATGGGTGGTGGTAGTGTAGTTATTTTAAGGATTGAAAGGTTTATGTTGTAAATTATTTCATTAAGGGTATTATAGGTATATTAGTAGAGATGTTTAAATTAGTGAATAAATAAGAGAGATATTTTAGGTAGTTGAAAGTTGTAATTTGAGAAAAATGGGGAGGGGTTGATGCTTTATATAGTAGTATAGATGATACCTAAAAATAAGATCATGACACATTACATGATGAATGGTAAAAATTAGAGCGAAAACACATGATACATGTTTCAAATATCTATGACATTGGTTTCTAGGGTCGAAACATTACTATGAACGACCCTTTATACTTTATCGACAACCGAACAGCTTCTTTGGCTAATAAGACAAACGTTTCTCATCGCATCATATTGTAATTTTCGAGTGGTAGTTGAATAAACTATAATGGGAAATGAATCACTTGTTAAGACAACTAAGTAACTTTATTAGTTAAATTAGTATGTTTCTCATCGCATCATATTGTAATTTTCGAGTGGTGGTTTTCACGGTTTTTTCTTTACTCAAACCGTAACCGAACCAAATAACCCGGTTTTCTAAAAACCTAAACCACCGAACCAGACTATAACAACTTAATCCGCCCAAACCAACCCAGATACCCCGGTTTGGTCCGGTTTAGTCGGTTTGACGGTTCAATGAACACCCCTAATTTTAAGTATAACTTGATAGTTCATATGTGAATGAACATGTTTAGAAGTTCTCATGGTTCTTCCAATTCAAATGGTTCTCACATGAACCTTTTCCTATGTGGATGTATGTATGCATGTGTGTCTAATCATTGGACCCATTAGGGCCAATATGTTCACGACTTATATAAATGGGATAAACGGGTCGTGTATGTTTGTCATTCACTCGAATGGGCCTTAAACCTCGTTTTCTCAATCATTCGTTTGGGCTTAACATAATTCATTTATAAGTATGAATGCGTTATGTATGTATGTATGTATGTATGTATGTATGTATGTATGTATGTATGTATGTATGTATGTATGTATGTATGTATGTATGTATGTATGTATGTATGTATGTATGTATGTATGTATGTATGTATGTATGTATGTATGTATGTATGTATGTATGTATGTATGTATGTATGTATGTATGTATGTATGTATGTATGTATGTATGTATGTATGTATGTATGTATGTATGTATGTATGTATGTATGTATGTATGTATGTATGTATGTATGTATGTATGTATGTATGTATGTATGTATGTATGTATGTATGTATGTATGTATGTATGTATGTATGTATGTATGTATGTATGTATGTATGTATGTATGTATGTATGTATGTATGTATGTATGTATGTATGTATGTATGTATGTATGTATATATGGATGTATGGATGTATGGATGTAGGAGTGTCTCATCATTGGGCCTATTGGGCCCAATACATTCACCACTTGTATAAATGGGCTAAATGGGTCGTGTGTGTTCGTCATTCACTCAAATGGGCCTCTTGGGCCTTAAACCTCGTTTGTTATTTCATTGGGCCTAATATGCCCAATATGTTTCTCAATCATTCGTTTGAGTCTAAATGGGCCTCTTGGGCCTTAAACCTCGTTTGTTATTTCATTGGGCCTAATATGCCCAATATGTTTCTCAATCATTCGTTTGAGCCTAACATGATTCATTGATAAGTATGAATGTGTGTATGTATGTATGTATGTATGTATGTATGTATCTATCTATCTATCTATGTATGTACGTATGTCTAATCATTGGGCCTATTAACCCCAATTTGTTCACCTTTTGTATAAATGGGCTAAATAGGTTGTGTGTGTTGGTCTATCATTCGAATATACCCATTGGGCCTTAAATCAAAACGACACATGACTTTATATAGCTTGCGCTACATACTTTAAAACTCCTTCAATCCTGTTTTTAGTATATTGGTGATAGAATATTATATATCGTCTATGTATGTATGTAGGTATATATGTGAGATATGTAGGTACTGTATGTATATATAAGTATGTATGAGATATAGGTATGTCGTGTGTACTAATGATATATATACTTATGTATGACATGTATGTGTTTTATGGATAGATGAGCAGTCTTAAATACATTTATATGTACATATACATGTATTATACGTACATACATATATACACGATACATATAAAATGCAGTATATGTATGTACGGGTATGTTTAGGAATTACATATATGTACTTACATACAATGTACATCGATACATACACTATATCCACACAAAAATGACAATTATATGAATTTGTCACAATTTTCCCAAGGATTTCCCACGGATTACCCACGAAATAACATAATCCGTGGGAAATTTGTGGGAAATTCGTGGAAATCTTTCCCACGAATTACCCACAGATTGTCTAAAGGATTTTTGGAAAAATATTTCCCATGAAATTCCCACGGATTTCCCACCGACTTATATAATCTGTGGGAAATACTTCCCACGGATTACCCACGGACTATCTTTGAAAATTTGTAAAAAACTTTCCCATGGAATTCCCACGGATTACCCACGGAAACATATAATCCGTGGGAAATCCGTAGGTAAATCATTCCCATGGATTATCCACGGATTACCTAAACATATTTTTGAAAAATATTTCCCACAGATTTCCCACGGTTAAGATATATCCGTGGGTAATCCGTGGGTAATTTCTTCCCACGGATTTCCCACGAATATTGAAACATTTTTTGTATGTGATTTCCCACGGATTTCCCACGGATAATTTCTATCAGTGGGTAATCAGTGGGTAATCAGTGGGAAATATTTCCCACGGATTACCCACGGAAGTTAGAAAAAATTTAATAAGTTAAAGTTCCCACGACTTCATATTTGTGGGAAATTCGTGGGAAATATTTTGAATACTTTTTTACTTCCCTTGGATTTCCCACGGATTTCCCACGGATATTTGTTTGGTGGGTATTCCGTGGGAAATCCGTGGAAAAATATAAAAGATAACTTGATTATATAAATTTAACTCCATTCCGTGGGTAATCCGTGGGAAAATTTCCCACGGATTTCTTGCCGTGGGAAAATCCGTGGGTATACACGGATTCTCTAGTAGTGCGGGCTATTTAGATAGTTGTTTATTCTTTGCTATGTATGTATTATTATATTATCTTGTAAGTTTAAGTTCTATATGTATATATTTTTTGAATGGAGTATATGTATAATTATGTAGCTTTTTTAAAGTTTGGACATATATATAGTGTGGAGTAAAGAAAAACTTTTTGAAACAGGCGTTTTTCAAGGGTGTTTTGTCAAACAAGTTTTTGGAATTTTTTTTTTGTGAAAGTGGGTAAACCGGTACTCCCAGAACCGGTTTTGTTTTTTTGGCCCGAACCCGGTATTCCCAAAACCGGGTTCAGATTTGGAAGTTTGACACCGGTTTTCCCAGTACCGGTTTCGCAGTGAATTGACAGCTTGCAGGGGAATCTTTGACTGGAATAGTGGACTTGACAGAAAGCCTTCCACGGTTTGGGGGATTAATTGATTGGATACCCGAGAACCATAATCTTTCCTAGGAACAGCTTCTACGACGATAGATAGGGGTCAGGTTTGTTTGGCATCTATGCCCCCTGCCCTCCAAACAGTATGGGAGCCTTTCAGCTCGTACTGCTCACACTCCTAGATCTTCACGGCACCTCCTCCACCATAGTGTGAGCTGGGAGCAGCTCCGAAAAGCGAGGCCTACTTAAATAAGTAATGAGCTTTCAACAACGTTAACAACACTACGAAAAAAGTAAACTATGGTTGCCCACTGATCTGATCATTGATCAGATCATAGGTGAAATCCAACCCCTCTGTCACACCCCGAAAAATGCGGAAAGGTACGGGGCGCGACCTTCATGAGATCACAACACAAGTTCATAATGAACGGCCATTAAATGGAGTCGTTTGAAAATACATTTATAAAATAGCGTTATTTGATAAGTTGAGACGAAGTATTTGGACGGAAATTGTACTTGAGAAATATCAAACACTTAACGTGTCATTTTAGAATATATATATAGAAAGATAACGTTGTTTAGAAATTTAGAAACAACATATGATATGAAATCGTTTGTCAAAACTTTAAGTTGTCATTAGGATAACATAATTAGAAACATGTCTTTAGCAAATTGACGGAGCGTTCCTAAGGCATGATGGGTGGGGCAAGTTCTTCATATAGCATGTAGCGTCAGTCAATCCAAACATAAAGCGATCATCTAGTACCTGAGAATGCATGCTAAAACGGATCAACAATAATGTTGGTGAATTCATAGGTGTAATAAAATACTTTTTCCATGGAACCACAAGATTTAAGTGCGACCATTGCCAACCCGCAATGTCTTGTAGCCATTGCTCAAAAACAATGCTAGGAAACATAATGTATATATTGTACTAAGCTCATGAATTGAAACTCGACGGTAATAAGTAACAGTGTGCCTCGGCAAGTATTTGATCCATAATACTTGGGAATCCAAATATGCATGCATTCGTTCGACCATCACCGGTCAAGTTGGTGCGACCAACCCGAATGGGGGTGTCAACCCAAATAGTACTATTCACCATATCACGTTTAAATCCATAACTAACAATTCATGATGGGAGGGCTTTAATGGGGATCAATGCAACTTAGACAATCATCATATACATAGTTTTGGTACTTGTGTTCCACATGTAAAACATAGAGCATGCATCTCACCCAAAATAGTAAGAAAGTGTGGGCTATGAACTCACCTTAGTTTCGAGTAGCAACAATTTGCAAATAGAGAATCTTCTTGAATGTGTTAACCTATAGAAATAAAATATAAACTTGTCTTAACAATCTATGCTATTATGTTCCTAAGGAATTTCCCTCATTCTTCCAAATAATATTGTTGTAATACATTTTATCAAAAATGTTTTCTTATGTGATAATCGTTAGGGTTGTCGACATGCTAGTCGGTGTTGGTCTTTTCATGGGTTTATATATAGTAATATATATAATATTTATATAATATAATAGTAATAATTATAATAGCGACATTATGATTATTCTCCCACACAACCCATACACGTGAAATGGCAAAGAAGTATGGTTGCGTGTTGAAATAAATCATAACATGGCATTCGCGATCATTCTCCCTCACAACCCATACGAGTGCACCGGTTTCCATATAGGAGTTGGGCAATTGTCAATTAAGTATGGTCGTGAGTTGGAATAACCACGAATTAAAATTATAAAAATATAATATGTCGCCGCACAACTTTGCACCAACATTCTAAATAGAAGATGGGCATGGTGGGTCTATATATAAATATAATAAGATCATATAGGTCATGTTTGCACCCGAAGCGTGCTAAGTCACCGCACACTTTGCACCGATGTCCTAAATAGGAGGTGGGCATGGTGGGTCAAGTTATATTAATAGATATATATATATATATATATATATATATATATATATATATATATATATATACATTGTTATTTAATGGGCATTTAACTAGCACGTTAAATTTCACTAGCATAGATTATCACAACAATGATTATACTTAAAGCATGCTTTTATATTTCCAAGAAAAAGGCTAATCATTATGCATGTTGGGATTATTGTCATAAAGGTATTACTTGGAAGAGGGAACATTCACCTAGGAACCATACAATCATTTAAATGCATATAATGATTATTAACTTAAACAATTAATTAATTTAATTAATTATGTAACTTTCCAGAAATCATTTTAAAATTCCCAAAAGAAAATCTGTTTTCAAAGTGTGACAATAGCCACAAAACTAGACGTGCATTTGTAGTTGGAATTCGAAAGCTCGTTTTTATTTCGGTTTTACAACTCGGTCGAAGTTCATGGCCAAAAGGAAAACGATTTTAGTTTTGAGCAGCATAAAGGCCGGCATTTCTGTCCCGAAAACAGAGACCAACAATGGTGGTTTATGGTGGTGATATAAGGTGGCAAAAGGTGGTGTTTTATGGTGGTTTCGAACCGAAAACCGAAAAGGAAAACACCTAGACTTAGCATGGTCGCGTATTACATCACAAGAGCCTTAGGGATAGTTTAAACAACCTGTTTCGCGAGTGTAACAGACCTGCAACGGTGGCTGGTGGTGGCTGTTCACGGCGGCTCGCGGCTGAGAATCAAGAAAAACAAGTGAAAAACGTTTTTGAGATTTAAGGCACTATAACTAAGCATGGGCAGCCATGAAACGACCTGAAATGATACCTGTACGCTCCTCCTTCTTCCTGGGTCGTCGCGAGGTGGTGGTGGAGTGGTGGTGCGCGGCTGCGACGGGAAGAAAGAAAAAGAAAAGGAAACCGGTTAGGGTTTTTAGAGAGAAAGGAGAAGTGGGTTTATGTTAGGAGGTATTTACTTACGTTCCTCACCTTCCTGGACGTTAATGGAGTCAAATGGTGGTGGTTGAAGATCCGGCCAGCAGCAGCAGCGGCGGCCAGCAGCAGCAACGGCAGAGCAGGAGTGGTGACGGGGTTTTGGTTGTTTAGGGTTGCAGAAAACCTTAGGGGGTGACTGGGGATGGCTGCCGGGTTTGATTTCCGGCGAGGAGAGGGTGGCAGGCGGCGGTTGGACGGCGGGCAGCAGCAACAGCGGTGGTCTCGCGGTGGTGATGGAGTGTTTGGTGTTTTAGGGTTGCAGAAAACCCTAGAGTTGACTGGGGATGGCTGCCGGGTTTGATTTCCGGCGAGGAGAGGTGGCAGGCGGCGGTTGAGGGTGGCTGGAGTGGTGGCCGGCGGTTAGGGTGAAAGAGGGAGGGAGGAGATGAATAGTCTTTTTGTCTTTTTTTTTTTGTTTTTGTTTCTACGTGTTTTTTTTTTTTTTATGGAGTGCAGGAACATTGGTAACTTATAGTACTAGGAAAATGGGCTTGGGTTTGGGTCTTGGTTTGGGCTTGGGCTGAGATCCGAAAATCTGATGGGTTAGTGCAAGTGGGCTTATTCTTGGTTTAGTAATTACATTAGCTTACTAATGATACTAGTTAGTTGGTCCAAGAGTTTTTATAAATATTTTATATATTATTTTGTAACCATTTTTAGTTAGGAAACTAAAAATAATATGTCATGTTTTTATAATTCATGTTTTTATAAATTGTGTCAATTATTATTATTGCATAAGAGCGTTCTTTAATAATTTAGTAAATATATAACGACATATATTTCATATGGCACTTTTACTAACGAAAGGGATCTTAACTAGATACATATTGTCACATAAAAATCATATATCACAAAAAACGCATATTATGGAGGTCCTCCTTGACCGGTTCATCAACTCAATGAATGTGTGTCGGCATCGTTATTTTATAACGACGTTTGATCATGTTGACACATGAGAAATTCAAACACCAAATATCTAAACTGAACTTTCTAAAAAAATAGATCATGTAATAGTAAACTTTCTAAGTTTAGCAAATCAAAATTTTGCGGGTGTCACACCTTCTCTGCCCCTTTCCTTCGCTACTAGGAGAGTCGCTAGCTTGCTTCATTCTATTCTATAAGCGGAGCGACTTGTCGAGTCTACGAAGCTTCGTAGTTGCTTCCCCCCCCCTTTTCTTTTGCCCCGCCATGCCACTAGATCCATAATGACCGGCGAGTCGGAACATGTATGAATATAACCACGCGGAGCGCCGTACCGGCCTATCGAAGCGAAGAAAGAGATCATTGAGCCTGTTTAGCCGAGCTAAGGTTTGGAACCTTTTAAAATAATATAGATAGATATATATAAAATAATAAGCTAAGGGGGCTGGGAATCGCAAGAATTTAAAAGTCCTCCATTGAATGGGATGAGAAAGACAGGTTCGGAAATGGCCGGATTAGCAGGAGGAAGGGCGGCCCCACCCTGAAACAAAGGTGTACGTACATAAATAAAGAGACTGGCTATGGCCTTGATAGGGCTCCTTCCCATCTATCTTGACCGGGAAGAGGGGGGAGGCTCTTGCGGAAGCCCTGCCCGCCCTTCTCTATTCTATTTTGAGGATCCCTATGGTTAAAAAGATAAATCCTAGGCTAATCACACGATAACTCCAATAATCTAATTGTTGAATCAATTGGGCCTTGTAATAATTCTTAGCATAAAAAAAAGAGGTTTTTTTAAAAATATTGTTTCTTTCATTATTGTATTGGATTTCACCAAATGAAAAAGATTCGTTTAATTTTAATAAATTATTACTTTTAGAACTATAAAAAATCTTTCTAAATGTAATGACAAGAAGTGCTACTGATAATAATGATCCACAAAGAAGAGCTGCATAGCTCAATATCATCATACTTACGTGCATTATTAACCACTCCGATTGTAGAGCGGGTATTAATATTGTGGGTTTATGTATTTCATTTAAAAGACCCGACGTAGCAAAGCCTTGGGTAAAAATAGTACTTGAGGCAGTTATTGTGGTTAAATAATTTTTTCGTTTTTTAAAATAGGGCACTATATGAATAAGGGAGAAACTCCATGAAAGAAAAATTAATGATTCATATAAATCACTTAGTGGGAAATGGCCCGAATAAATCCAACGAGTTATTAATAATCCTGTTAGACATAAAAAAGTAGCTAGCATCCCCTTTTCTGACGAATCATATGGTTTTATGATTTCATTGCCCAATAAGGTTATCAAATGAATTGTAATCACAATTGAAACAATAGAAAAGGAAATATGAGTTAATATATGCTCTAAAGTTGAAAATATCATAAAAAAGAAAAAAGGTGGGGATCCCCCATATTAATATGAATTATTGGGAATTTTATTTATTTTTATTATAGGATCTATTCGATCTCGTTTAGAAGATGGCATGCCGCCACTCGGACTCGAACCGAGATGCTCTAGCACTGCTTCCTAAGAGCAGCGTGTCTACCGATTTCACCATAGCGGCTTGCTCGAATTCATAATAGCCTATTTATATTCAATAGTCGAGATTGAACAAGTCAATTCAATCAAATTGAAGATTTGTTAGTTTCATTTTTTTTTTACTTTAAGTGTCCATTTATCTTAGGGCTTTTTACGTAGTTTATGCGATTCTAAAATCGAACTCTTGTTTATTTATATTATATTGATGATCTGAAAATGATCTGAAAATTGGAGATATATGGTAAATCCATTACATATGGTAAATGCAATAAATTAAGAAGTTAGTTTTTAACATGGAATCCATTAGTTTCAACAATCTGCCCTTCCCGAAAAAGATAAAAAATTTTATTTATTGGAATTGTAAAGGGCGATGGGGAAAAAAAGACTCCCCACCACCAAAATATGAGTGAAAACAAAAAAATAAAAAATTGTATATATTTTTTTTAGATTTAGAATCCAGAAAATAGAAGAATTTTTTAGACCTAACATTAAGATTTTATTTCATATTAATATAATATTAATATGAACTTTGATTTTTAATATAATATTAATATGAACTTTGATTTTTAATATAATATTAAATTAAATATTAATATGAATTGATTTTATATAGACCTAAACATTAAATTTAATATGAATCATATTTTTATATAATATTAATATGAATTTGATTTTTAACCTAACATTAAGATTTTATTTCATATTAATATAATATTAATATGAACTTTGATTTTTAATATAATATTAAATTAAATATTAATATGAATTGATTTTTATATAACATTAAGATTTTATTTCATATTAATATAATATTAATATGAACTTTGATTTTTAATATAATATTAAATTAAATATTAATATGAATTGATTTTATATTAACAAATTAAATATTAATATGAACTTTGATTTTATATAATATTAAATTAAATATTAATATGAACTTTGATTTTATATAATATTAAATTAAATATTAATATGAACTTTGATTTTATATAATATTAAATTAAATATTAATATGAATTGATTTTATATATATTAAATAATATTAATATGAACTTTGATTTTATATAATATTAAATTAAATATTAATATGAACTTTGATTTTATATAATATTAAATTAAATATTAATATGAACTTTGATTTTTATATAATAAAATTAAATATTAATATGAATCATATTTTTAATATAATATTAATATGATTTTATTTCATATTAATATAATATTAATATGAACTTTGATTTTTAATATAATATTAAATTAAATATTAATATGAATTGATTTTATATTAACAAATTACTGATCCAATTTTTTGAATCAAATGCATTTCGATTATTCCAATATTTTAGGACTTATTTGTTTGTCGTACAAAAAAACTTTTTGAATTCCCGGTAGAAAGAGATTTCCCTAATGACAAAGCTTTTAACGATGCCCAATATCCTTTCATTTTCCAAATATTTTTACGAATACGCTTTTTTGATATCGAAGTACGTTTTTTTGGAACTGCCATTTAAAATTACTCATTGTTATAGTTGGATGTGAAAGACATCTATTTCTATTGTTCTATTATTATATTATTCTTATTCATTATCTATTTTTTCTCTAAATAATATAATATTCTCTTCATAAAAAAGAAATATAGATATGTCAAAGATCCACGAAAACTGGATCAAAAATGACTCGAAATAACAAAATATTCCGTAAAACCAAAATTTTTTGGTTTGGAACTATTAGTTCGCGTTGTTTATCTCTCAAAGTTATATCTTTAGAATCTGCATGTCATAGAAATCAAATCAAACTTAATAAAAAAAAATATATATATAAAAGACCTTTATTTTCGGCATTCTATACTTGATTTATAAAATATCAGGATTGTACTTTTGACTAATAATTTAATAGTCAAACTAGAAAATTCAATTTTAAAATTCGAATGAGACTAGTAATAAATCTGTTAAAAGATACGTGGTTTGATAAACAAAGGATCTCAGTCCTTTTTGATCCTTTCTCGCTAAAAAGTTCATTTTAGTTCCATATTTTTCTAAACTTTACTAATAGTGTCAAACCCAATCCCAAGCAATAGTCAAGAAGAAAAACTCAGGACTAGGAAAGAAAGGCAGAGACAGGGAAAGCTAGGGTGATAGCCCTATAGATGAGTAATAGGATAGGGAGCACTCCGCTACACTCATTAGGACAACAACCTCCTAACTACTATGAGTTAAGCAACTAATGGACAGACCAGACCGCATAAGACTACTGGAATAGAAAAAGAGAAGGGATTCACGGGCAGTGAAGGCAACCAAGGGAGAGGAATCATTCCATTCAATTCCGAAGCCTAGCGTCTCCTGTAAGACTCTATCACCTTAATTCTTTTGTTGAGGTTCTGGCACTTCTTCCTCCGGCCCTCTATTTACATAGCGAAGAAAGGCAATCTTGCTCGAATGCGTGACTTATGTCTCTTTTTCCATTTATAAAAAGTAAGATGAATCTACGCTCCTCGGCCTATAGTAAGTGAATGAGAGGGTATGGGGTTCCGGGTCTTTTTCCAGTCAAAATTTACTAATAGGCAATCCCCTTTTTCCGTGATAATGTGAAAGGACTCAATTCCTTCTTTCTTCCCCAGCGAAATGTAGCAGGAACAGCCTTCCCGCAGTCGCATTAAGGAGATTTTTTCTTGAAACTCTTTACTCCTTCACCCGTAGCAAGTACTCATTTCTATTTAGTTGTTTTCTTACTCTATCCGGCTATTGAACCTGGTTTCCCTCTGCATATGGTAATAGAGAGTTAGACAGCTTAGAGAGCTCCTCAAAGGGCTAGTTCTCACTCTGTTTTGGGGACCCCCAAGACTGTCTTTCCCTGTGTTTCCTAGTCTATATAGGTCCAATCTCATCTGCTAGCGCTTCTTCGTTGCTTGGTCGGGACACATTCATCGATTTCTTTTAATTCTTCCTGGGCTTGCAAGTGACTTACTTCTTTTGGCCGTTCTTGCTGTCTTAAGTCGTCCTCTTTTCTTTATAAGCTGTTAATTGATTTCGTGCCTGCCCTAAGGCTAAGGGGAGAACTGCATGTCCTACTAGTCGGATAGAAGCCTACCCACCTACCAGCCTACCTTGTTCATATCGAGCCGGACAGGAGAGACACTCTTTAAAGTTAATAGAAGCAATTCCTTTTATAAGCTTGAAAATAGGCGCTGTAAATCAATTCAAATAGATAGGGGAGTTCCGAACCAGCAGCAAGCCCTTTCTCGCCCTTTCTAATGTCCTAGGCGAAGGCAGTGCAGGTGAAAGCCCAATAGATCCCATTTTTTTTATCGCTCCACATAGCTCACGACCCGGCACGAAGAAATCTCTTAGATGGGCGGATGCGAATGAATCTGGATCTATCAACGGAGCAATTCCATTCCAGTCGTAGTCTCAATCCCATATTCAATGAAAGTCTCCGCCGTGTCTGACCCCCTCAATCTTTCTATCCGGAGTGAGTCAGGCGGCTAAGCCTTTAATCCTGATAAAAGAAAGAGTTTTCCCACCCTCCAAGTATCCATAAATGGAATCGGTTTGAGTGAATTACTTACCGCAGTCAAAGCCAATAGGGAAAGTCAGGCCAAGAGAGAGTCTCTTTCCGATTAGTGCATCTCGCACTTCCAATTCATTCCGAGTTAGAAAAATTTCCTTCCCTCCCTTTTACTTTTTCTAGGGTAAAGTCCTCTTAAATGGATTACTAGTTCCTTCCTTCCCAATCAATGCTAACTCTATCTTCCTCTCTTGTAATTTAGGAGATTTCCCCAGCCCATAAAGAACTGTAGTTACATACAGCTCTCAAAAGATAAAAAGAGAAAGAGCTATGAGTTCAAGTAAGAAAGTGAAAGTTCAGTCCTCACAGTTTCCCTATCCCACTGCCAAAAAGAAGACAGCAACAATCTAGCTCCTCGTACTACTTCTCTCAGTAAATACCATTCTCTTAGTTAGGTAGTAAGTAGATAGACGGATTAGTACTTTTACCCAGGGGTAGCCTTCCTTGTCGCCAAAGAAGAATGAGAATTGATAAAGTTTTCTTGGGGTTTTTCGCTTCAATAGCAGAAGCAAAGAAGTCAAATCAATGCAGCTTTCGTGCCCAGCCTAAAGATCCTATCCTCTTGCAGCTGGAGCTCTTGATGGCACGTTCAAGCGAGTTTATGAATGAATGAAATCAGTTGAAGGAGCGGCCAAGGACGAAAGCTTTGATTGCGTTCTGCTATGGTTGGCTTTTTTCCTTGCCTAAAACAACTATCTTCTCTTCGCGAACGGTTAAGAATCCTCTTTGTATGCGCGTTATCTCTTGTTTATTCTTCTAGTTTTTGCTTCTTATGCTTTATCAACTGGGTGATACTCCGTTTCTTCTTAGGTTGTCTGTAAGTGTAGTTCGTGGTTCACGGGTGAGGTTACCTGGATAGGTGGGCAGTTCCTATCGGTGGAGCTAAGACACCTTCGAGAGATATAGCTGTAGCTCTTGATGGCACGGGCAAGACAGTTCATGAATGAATGGCGAGTTTTCTATTTACTAGAATATCTTTCCTGCGAAGGAAGCTTCTTTTTAGAATTTATTGCTACCGGTGGTGAAGAAATTGAATCAACGGCATCGAATGCAAGCTCTGATAAAGTTTTATTCTTATTTATGGACTACAACGACCTAAAGTAGCTAAATAAGTAGTTAAAGTAAGCTCCTGGCTAAAATGAGTCTTGGTTCTACCCACCGGCAAGAATTTTTCGACCTGATTAAAAGTTTGATTGTAGATTGGCTATTTCGGGGTTCCATGCCCATGGATTGCCTTATTATAGCTTTTTTGATTCGTCGGGTATGCCGGCTAAGAGAATCGCTTCTCGCCTTGCTTGCAAGAGTATAAGCAAGCCGTAGCATTTTGACCCTATATGAGATAGAACTCTTTCAATTCATGAGAGAAAGTGCTTTAGTAGCTATTTCCCTGTTCTAGTGCAAGACGCAAGGAGAAGCACGAGCGGAGCGGTCTGGCTAAACGTGCAATGCCCCGTAGGGAGATCTAGCTTATTGGTCTAGTGCTTCCGGGTGCTTGCCAGTTCTGAATGACTTCACTTAGCTTGCCATGTTCTTACAAGAAAGAATCTCTTCTCCGAATCGAATCTACGCATATCGAATTCAGTAAAGACTTGAATAGATGCCTTCCTTCAAATATAGTTCATCCTGTTGATGGTATTTACTACACTAAGGCTAGATCCGGACTAATCCTAGCCTATTCTTATGAAGGAAGGTGAGCATGCAGCAACGGCTAGATCCTCACAGTAGGCAGCTTAGCTGTGATTATGAAGTCAGGTGAGAAGCGTTATGCAATAGAGAAGTCAGCTAGTGCACTTAGACAGGTAGTTGATTTCATTAGGGAATTGAATTGCAGGAAGGTCAGCAGGTCAGGTAGTCCTTAGGCCGTTGAGCGAAACTCTTGGCATCCTCCTCTTATGAGGGGATAGGAGTGAAAGAATCATTATAAAACTACGAGGTCGCCCCCACTTCTTAGAGCTCTCTTGCTACCTTATAATAGGTTCCTTAGACTATAGGCAGAAAGGCCGAGGCAGAGCCAGCAATTCTCTAAAAGCAAGGACGATTAGCTACGTTCCAATGAAGCACATTCCAACAATTATTGCCTATCGCTTTTGCCTTGGTTGATGAAGAGGCTAATGAAAGTTGGGGATGGTTTTTAAATCTCTTTCAAGAGCATGTCGGATCGCAGCGGCAGGGTGATTTGTGTATCGTTTCAGACCGTCACCAAGGCATAATTAATGCAGTGAACCAAATTGACGGGTGGCATCATCGGTATTGTTTGAGGCACGTTTGTAGCAATGTCAACTCGCACTTCAAGAACAGGCGTATCAAAAATTTGACTTGGGTTGTTGGTTCCACATCCCAACAAACCAAGTATTCTTGGGCGGTGGATGAAATCAGAGGTGAAGAAGAGGGTGTTTGGCCCTATTTGAGAAACATTGGTTTGGATAAGTGGACTCTAAAGCACGACTC
Organism: Erigeron breviscapus; assembly: GCA_034093135.1. NCBI lineage: Eukaryota > Viridiplantae > Streptophyta > Magnoliopsida > Asterales > Asteraceae > Erigeron > Erigeron breviscapus. Next base: position 143,627,178 of record CM067167.1, read on the forward strand.
GGGACTTCGTCGTTGGGGTAACTTAACGACAAACATTGCCGAGTGCCAAAACAATATCCTTGGAAAACCTCATTACGGTGAATGTATTCACCGGGCTCATAGGCAAGGGCTGCAGCTTCGGGGTCTTCTGTTGCGTATTCCTCTCCCGGGTCAGTCACGTAACCATCAGGCCGACTACCAACCGAGCGAAATTCAGCACTAAAGGTATACGCGTGCTGAATCGTGCTCATTATTGAGGACTCGACAAAACTAAGATGGTTATAGGTTAGTTGCAACCATTGGACCTTCTGCTGCTGGTAGGCCTCGTACCACCTGTCTATTTTGGACGGTTGGACCACTGTTGCACGTTCTGCAATTTCAGCCTCATAATCCGACTTTCTCGCCTTTAAACGCTCAATTAAAGATGCCACCTCCGATTTTACGCTTGCCATCATCATTCATGTGACTCCAAACGTTGTTTTTTTTGATTTTTTTTTTTTTTTTTTTTTTTTTTTTTTTTTTTTTTTTTTTTTTTTTTTTTTTTTTTTTTTTTTTCTTTCTGTAAATATAAACTGAGTTTTTTTTTATGTTGGCTACGTTTTTTTCGAATGTTCAGCAAATGTGGTGTGTGAGTATATATAAACTGAGAATTCAAAATGATGCTGCCTCTTTTTTTGTCGCGACTCGTGAACCCGGTTTTGGCAACCCCGGGTTCGAGTGTCTTGTCCCATCAATGACAGAATACTGCTACACTGTTGCTCTGAAAAGTGGCGTACGAACTTCGAGACCGGGTTTGGAAATACCGGTGTCAAGATGCTTTTTTTGAACCCGGTTTTGGGAATACCGGGTTCGGGCCAAAAAAACGAAACCGGTACTGGGAGTACCGGTTTACCCACTTTCACAAAAAAAAAAAAAAAAAAAAAAAAAAAAAAAAAAAAAAAAAAAAAAAAAAAAAAAAAAAAAAAAAAAAAAAAAAAAAAAAAAAAAAAAAAAAAAAAAAAAAAAAAAAAAAAAAAAAAAAAAAAAAAAAAAAAAAGTAATTGGAAAACTGAAAGAGTATTGTGTGGAGTAGAAAACTAAAGAAGTACAAAAAATAAAAAAAACTGAAAAAGTTATGAAGACCATGTGGATTGAACCTGGGTTGCTACAAAAAGAGTTAGCTTTACAAAACAACCTAAAACCAGCTCGACCAACCTATAGTCTTATACAACTTTCTCTGCATTACTAAATATATACCAGTCGTGAATCAGACTTTTGGTGGGGGCATGACCCCTCCCTGCCCCAACATAGTTCCGTCTGTGTATATGCTACTCTTGAGAGCTTGTTTTTTTTCGTTAAAGGTCAAACTTGACTTTGAAAGTCAAACAGCCAATTTTTTTTGTTGTTTGTATAGTGAATTTAATTCTCAATCATTCTGATTTCATATATCATTGTTTCTTAAAACAAATTCATTTATGATTATATGTAGAATAACTATTTTTAGTAATATTATAAAACTATAATGATATCTACTAATTAACTATTAATATATATATATATAATAATACGTACCAAAACAGCTAGCTTGGTATCGGATCTTTTCTAAATGATGAATTTGCCCTTCGTCGACATGATACAAGAACTGACCTTAAAAAACAAGATAAGCGAAGGCAATGAACTTTCGCGTGAGGACTTATATGTACTATTGTACTAATTAAGATAATTGTTTAAACTCGTTTAAACTCGCGAGCTTAATCGAGCCTAATGTTCAAAACTCAGGCCCGAGATCTCTAATATATGCTCGAACTCGGCTCAAACATTTAACGAGTCAAGCTCGAATAATTAACGAGTAACTTATCTCATTTACACTCCTAATAATTATGATTTTATATTTGAACCTATCGCGATAATTCTTAGTCTTCACCCCACCCACCCCCATCCTATCCAACTTTAGTAAACCATGACTTTGTAGCACCTCCCATCTAAATTAGTATACTATTAATTGGCTGATTTGCAAGTTTGACTAAACTAGTACCACCTCTCATGTATATGCTTATATATAAATGTATACTAACACGGTATCAGCGCAATACGGTGGTGGTCATGGAGGCGACGATGTGGTGGTGGGGGCGACTGTTGCTGGTAGATGCGGCGTCGAGTGGGGTAGATATTGATGTAAAATATTAATGTAAAGGGTTAATAAATATTTTAAAAGATAAAAACTGATAGTGTAATTTAATCATTAAGAACATTTTAGACAATTCTCTCATGTAACTTTCAACAAGCGGCTGTTTTTTTTTTACAACATAGAGTAGTAGTTTCTATCTATACTTCATTATAAAACATACTATCTCTCCTCTATTTTCAACTTTCTATCTTTAAAATACCCAAAATACCTTTAATTTTCAACACATTCTCAACTCAAACACTAAATCTACCAAAATATCCCTAAAATATTTTCCAACCATATTTATCCAAACTATCTCTCTCCTTTATTCATTAATTTAAATATTTTCACCTAATATCCCTATAATACTCTTAATAAAATTATTTACAAAAGATACATCCTTAACCATAAAATAACTACACTACCATTTACATCAATTACTTTTAAATTAATAACCACATCCTTACCACCACCACCCATTGCCGCCACCGCCGCCGCATTGCGCGGATACCCATATCGGACACACATACACGTACATTCTATCTACCCTTGAGTATTCATATGACTCTTTACATTTCACATTCCAATGTATAGCCGTGTTTCATGAGATTAAGTATCATTTGTTGTTGTCAATGTATATAATGTTGACATGTTGTGATTGTGGTCTTCCATTAATTACCTAAATGGTTTTCTTATCTATACTACTATATAAAAAAATTATTCCTCCCCTTTAAGCAATTAAGACTTTAAAATGACCATATTATCCTTCTTATTTATTCATAAATTTAAACATCTCCACTTATATACCTATAATACTCTTAATGATATAACTTACAACTTAGGTCCTCCAACCCTTAAATAACCATCTTAACCCTCTTACATCAATTAATTTTACATTTACCACCACATCACCACCTCACACATCGCCGCCACCACTGCTGCCGTCCCCACAACGTCGTCGCTACCACCATCGCCGCTGCATCGCGCGGGCATACGTTTAGTTATACCTAAATCTTATAAGTTAATAAGTTTAGTCCTTAAATTGAAAATCCTACTCTGATGATCTTTAAAATGCTACTCTCATTGCATGATTGATCTTGTAACATATGTTACATTACAAATTGGTTAACTAAAATTTTTCCCAATCAAATTCATATTATCCAATATAAATCAAAATCAATTTAATGTATTGTTATGTAATAAATTAAAAACAAAAGAGTTTAAAAAGGAAAAAAATCTTAATGAAATTAATTTATTTATATATAAACCCAAATTAAATAAACAAAAAATACCTTTGAAACATAGTTAAGACAAGTTGCGCGCGATTTATCTCCTCGTTGTCTTCTCAAAATTTTGGATACGTACTTTCGAATTAACCGGTCATTGAATGACGTCGAAAGGTCATTCAATATGTGAATCAGCATTCAGATTTCAGTAAATGAAAGTATTGAAACTTTGAAAGCGGAATTCCGGAGGTTTTAGGTAAAATAAAACAAGTATTAAAGTAAAACAAATCATCGTACATCAATTACTTCGTGAATCTTCGTGCATCAATTTAACCATGATCTAAAGGTCAAGATCTTTTCATATTTGTTTTACTTTTAATACATGTTTTACAATACCCAACCCCGAATTCCGGAATTAGTACTCGTATTCACTATCCAGTATCCAGTATCCAGTAAGGAACTAGGCCCATATTAAGGATGTGAAGATTGTTGGGCTATTTAGGAAGATTCTTGGAGTATTGGGCCATTTTCATCTAGCACGAATCAATATATGGATTTGTATTGGACTTGAGAATTGAGATATTAAGGCCTGCACAAATCCTGATGTAATAAAATGCTCTATGAGCCAATTGACAAAATGATCAGGAGTTCTACTCTGAAATTGAAGAGACGAGCTAAATTTACCGTTAAAAAAATTAAATTAATAACTTTAAAACATTTTTAAATTAAATACTTTATATGTAAATAATATGATATCTTTTACATAAAAATCTTGCTAAATCATTTAATTAGTTGATGATATGTGTTGCTTGTTTATTAGATAATAAAAAATGAATGGTTTTAATTGGGGGAGGTATATTGTTAAAGGGTCTTACTACTGACAGTCTCATGTGTTGTACTTTTATCATAATATATTCGGAGGGCGAGTTTCTTATATGAAAGGTAAAAAAATTTTGTTCACCCTTATGGTTTTAGTTATCATTTTCCTTAAAAAGAAATTCTCTTCATAACACTAGGATTAAATAACTAATTTGAATTATGTATCTTACACCGTATTACTGCATTACTCTAGTTAGACAAAGATGGCAAAGTTTAAAAAGATAGATAGAATGAGTTGATTTAGCCGCATGAGCCAGAAGCCTAGAAGTCAAAGTGAATGCGAAAGTGTAATTTCTTTTGAACCGTTTGTACACAATAAAGTTATTTATAGGGTTAATTACATAAATAGTACCTGGACTATACACCATATTACTGATTACTTACCTATATTCTAAAAGAATACTTTATTTTTGTAAATATTTATTTTTATTTTATTAAAGAATACTTTATTTTTATAAATATTTATTTTTATTTTATTAAAGAATACTTTATTTTTATAAAAAAATTAATAACTTTAAAACATTTTTAAATTAAATACTTTATATGTAAATAATATGATATCTTTTACATAAAAATCTTGCTAAATCATTTAATTAGTTGATGATATGTGTTGCTTGTTTATTAGATAATAAAAAATGAATGGTTTTAATTGGGGGAGGTATATTGTTAAAGGGTCTTACTACTGACAGTCTCATGTGTTGTACTTTTATCATAATATATTCGGAGGGCGAGTTTCTTATATGAAAGGTAAAAAAATTTTGTTCACCCTTATGGTTTTAGTTATCATTTTCCTTAAAAAGAAATTCTCTTCATAACACTAGGATTAAATAACTAATTTGAATTATGTATCTTACACCGTATTACAGTGGCGGATCTTAAAAGTTTTAGTGGTGGGGGCCTGAATTTTTTTAAAAAAATTAAATTAATAACTTTAAAACATTTTTAAATTAAATACTTTATATGTAAATAATATGATATCTTTTACATAAAAATCTTGCTAAATCATTTAATTAGTTGATGATATGTGTTGCTTGTTTATTAGATAATAAAAAATGAATGGTTTTAATTGGGGGAGGTATATTGTTAAAGGGTCTTACTACTGACAGTCTCATGTGTTGTACTTTTATCATAATATATTCGGAGGGCGAGTTTCTTATATGAAAGGTAAAAAAATTTTGTTCACCCTTATGGTTTTAGTTATCATTTTCCTTAAAAAGAAAAAAAAAAAAAAAACAACAACAACAATAATAATAATAATAATAATATTATGGGGAACACACCTTATGGTCGCACGAAGGTGTGCTACAAGGTGATCCTCTTGGACCCCTACTCTTTGCCTTAGTGTTACATCCTTTAGTATGCAAGATTAGAGATTCCTTTAGCCTTTCTTTTCATGCTTGGTATCTGGATGATGGCTCTATTATCGGAGATACTTTGGTCATAGGGAAGGTTTTAAAGCTTATTATGATGGATGGATCGTGTTATGGTTTGCACCTCAATGTTGATAAAACTGAGGTTTTTTGGCCAAAGGAATATCCTAGAAGTAGAATCGTGGGTGTTTTTCCACCTAATATTGCACGACCCTTGCTTGGTGTTAAATTACTGGGTGGACCTGCCAGCGCGGACTTTAATTTTAGTAGTGAGCTCGTTATGAAAAGGGTTGTTAAAACCATTGAGCTTATGGATTCTGTTGCTAAGATTAATGACCCTCAATGCGAGTTATTGCTCCTTCGTGCTTGCACCGGTATTTCCAAGTTATATTTTGCTATGCGCACATGTTCTCCCTCGGTCTTTGAGCGTGCTCAGATTTCTTTTGATGGGGCACTACGCTCTTCATTGGAGCGTATTGTCACTGCTTCTGGATCTGGTTTTGGCGATTGGCAATGGAGGATTTCCACCCTACCCTTTGCATTTGGTGGACTTGGTGTTTACTCTGCAGGTGATGTCTTAAATTATGCATTCCTTGCGTCTAGAATCCACTCTGCCAACTTGCAGACTAAGCTGCTCCGACACTCTGGTATTGTTACTTCCGGGGCTTTTTTTGATGATGCCTTGCGTGCTTTTAATGTGAAAATGGAGATTGACCTTTTGAGTAATCCAAGTGAGATCGCTGCCCCCAAACTCATGAAGAAACTGGCAGATATATATTTCACACGTGTTACCCAAATGGCGGAATCCACTTTTTCCCTATCCTCTCGACAGATGGGATTGTGGAAATCTCAAATGGAGGAGTGCACTTCGGATTGGCTTAGGGTGGTTCCAATCTCTGGACTGGGACAAACTATGAATGCTAGGACCTATCGGTGTTCTATGTTATCGGCTAGGTATTCCCCTATTTACAGATCTTGCGTCATGCTCAGCTTGTTCCAGGGTATTTCTAGGGGATATCTATGGGGACCATGCTGTATCATGTGCAGGTATTGTTGGTCTTAAACATCGGCATAACGTGGTACGTGACACCCTTGTTGACATATATTCTCGGTTTGGGGTTTCAGCACGTAAAGAAGTTGATATCGGGCTTACTGGAGTAAAAGACAACCATTTGCGCCTGGCTGATATGTTGCTTTATTCGTAGGACAGAGGGCTTGATGTATGTGTCGACTTGAAGTGTAACACCCCAAAGATTTTAAGGTACAAGAAATTAACCCCTTTTTCATAGTTTTGACATTAAATTAATTTCCTAGTATTTTATTTTTGGTTTTGGGGTTAATTTAGTTGGAACTTTAGCGGATAGCGGGTAAAATACCCACTTTTGGAGAGATGGGTCGTGGCATCTCTAGGATGTGCCAGCCAACTCTTTTGCCTTATGAGTCATGCTTCCACTCTATTTCTCTTCTTCACCATTTTCTTCCATGCATTCCTTCACACACTCCTTCAAAAACAAAGATTAATCCTCTCAAGTTCAAAAATAGAAATCATAATAATAATAACAATCACCACCAAGTAATCTTCATTCAAGAAATTAAAGTTAGGGTTTGTAATTGGGGTGGTGGTGGCCGGTTTTTTTCAAGAGAAAAAGGAGAAAGAAGGATTCTCAAATTAAAAGTCTTGCATTAGATTGTCGTTGTTGAGGTATTGAATTCCCCTAATTTAGTTTTTATCCTTCTTTTAAAATTAGGGTTCATGGATGAACCAAATTTGGGGATTTTGCTAGAAATTGATTTATGAGTATGTTTCCCCAATTCCTTAGTTAACCTAGTTGTCATTGAGTTGTATGAATGAGTTTGATTATGAAATGGTTGAGTTCATGTGAAAATTTTAGTTATTGTGAAAAGTTGAATTTTTGATAGTTTTGAAATGTGGATGAAATGGTAGGATGAACTACCTAATGTTGTTGTTTAAGATGAAAGTAACTCAATGACAAATGGGTTGGGTTTTGGGTTTAGAAAGGCTAGTGATTGAGTATGACTAGGTTGAGCTAGTCAAGTGTGAATGTACGCTTATACATGTTATGTGATGATCATAGGTTGAAGCTTGTTGTGCATTATCGTTTTAGCTTTTTGGTTCAAGTTGCGGAGGAGGTGAGTATATTTGCATACCTTTATGTATACGTTGGGTCAATTACCATGAGACGTGGATATTCCGAGCATGGTAATTGATTTGGCGTTGAGCCCATGTGGGGCATAGTATTGATGAGGCCTAAGAACCTCCGGGGCCTAAGAACCCCTATTGTTGACATGAAATGAGGCCTAAGAACCTCCGGGGCCTAAGAACCCCGATTGTCTAAGAACCTCGGGGCCTAAGAACCTCCGGGCCTAAGAACCTCCGGGGCCTAAGAACCTCCGGGGCCTAAGAACCTCCGGGGCCTAAGAACCTCCGGGGCCTAAGAACCTCCGGGGCCTAAGAACCTCCGGGGCCTAAGAACCTCCGGGGCCTAAGAACCTGGGGCCTATAGAATGAGGCCTAAGAACCTCCGGGGCCTAAGAACCCCTATAGTTCGACATGAAATGAGGCCTAAGAACCTCCGGGGCCTAAGAACCCCGAGGCCTAAGAACCTCCGGGGCCTAAGAACCTGGGGCCTATAGAATGAGGCCTAAGAACCTCCGGGGCCTAAGAACCCCTATAGTTCGACATGAAATGAGGCCTAAGAACCTCCGGGGCCTAAGAACCCCGAGAAAAGGCCTAAGAACCTCCGGGGCCTAAGAACCCCGGGGCTAAGAATGGGCCTAAGAACCTCCGGGGCCTAAGAACCGGCCTATAGAATCGGAGGCCTAAGAACCTCCGGGGCCTAAGAACCTCCGGGGCCTAAGAACCTCCGGGGCCTAAGAACCTCCGGGGCCTAAGAACCTCCGGGGCCTAAGAACCTCCGGGGCCTAAGAACCTCCGGGGCCTAAGAACCTCCGGGGCCTAAGAACCTCCGGGGCCTAAGAACCTCCGGGGCCTAAGAACCTCCGGGGCCTAAGAACCTCCGGGGCCTAAGAACCTCCGGGGCCTAAGAACCTCCGGGGCCTAAGAACCTCCGGGGCCTAAGAACCTCCGGGGCCTAAGAACCTCCGGGGCCTAAGAACCTCCGGGGCCTAAGAACCTCCGGGGCCTAAGAACCTCCGGGGCCTAAGAACCTCCGGGGCCTAAGAACCTCCGGGGCCTAAGAACCTCCGGGGCCTAAGAACCTCCGGGGCCTAAGAACCTCCGGGGCCTAAGAACCTCCGGGGCCTAAGAACCTCCGGGGCCTAAGAACCTCCGGGGCCTAAGAACCTCCGGGGCCTAAGAACCTCCGGGGCCTAAGAACCTCCGGGGCCTAAGAATGAAATGAGGCATAAGAACCTCCGGGGCCTAAGAACCTCGAGGCCTAAGAACCTCCGGGGCCTAAGAACCTCCGGGGCCTAAGAATGAGGCCTAAGAACCTCCGGGGCCTAAGAACCCCTATAGTTCGACATGAAATGAGGCCTAAGAACCTCCGGGGCCTAAGAACCTCGAGGCCTAAGAACCTCCGGGGCCTAAGAACCGGGGCCTATAGAATGAGGCCTAAGAACCTCCGGGGCCTAAGAACCCCTATAGTTCGACATGAAATGAGGCCTAAGAACCTCCGGGGCCTAAGAACCCCGAGAAAAGGCCTAAGAACCTTCTCGGGGCCTAAGAACCTCCGGGGCCTAAGAACCTCCGGGGCCTAAGAACCTCCGGGGCCTAAGAACCTCCGGGGCCTAAGAACCTCCGGGGCCTAAGAACCTCCGGGGCCTAAGAACCTCCGGGGCCTAAGAACCTCCGGGGCCTAAGAACCTCCGGGGCCTAAGAACCTCCGGGGCCTAAGAACCTCCGGGGCCTAAGAACCTCGGGGCCTAAGAATGAGGCCTAAGAACCTCCGGGGCCTAAGAACCCCTATAGTTCGACATGAAATGAGGCCTAAGAACCTCCGGGGCCTAAGAACCCGAGGCCTAAGAACCTCCGGGGCCTAAGAACCTGGGGCCTATAGTATTGATGAGGCCTAAGAACCTCCGGGGCCTAAGAACCCCTATAGTTGACATGAAATGAGGCCTAAGAACCTCCGGGGCCTAAGAACCCCGAGGCCTAAGAACCTCCGGGGCCTAAGAACCTGGGGCCTATAGAATGAGGCCTAAGAACCTCCGGGGCCTAAGAACCCCTATAGTTCGACATGAAATGAGGCCTAAGAACCTCCGGGGCCTAAGAACCCCGAGAAAAGGCCTAAGAACCTCCGGGGCCTAAGAACCTCCGGGGCCTAAGAACCTCCGGGGCCTAAGAACCTCCGGGGCCTAAGAACCTCCGGGGCCTAAGAACCTCCGGGGCCTAAGAACCTCCGGGGCCTAAGAACCTCCGGGGCCTAAGAACCTCCGGGGCCTAAGAACCTCCGGGGCCTAAGAACCTGGGGCCTATAGAATGAGGCCTAAGAACCTCCGGGGCCTAAGAACCCCTATAGTTGACATGAAATGAGGCATAAGAACCTCCGGGGCCTAAGAACCTCCGGGGCCTAAGAACCCCTATAGTCGACATGAAATGAGGCCTAAGAACCTCCGGGGCCTAAGAACCTCCGGGGCCTAAAAACCCCTATAGTTGACATGAAATGAGGCCTAAGAACCTCCGGGTCCTAAGAACCCCTATAGTGACATGAAATGAGGCTAAGAACCTCCGGAAGTCAGGGAGTTCCCACTGCGGCGCAGTGGGGGTGTGTCAGACCCACTGCGACGCAGAGGGTTATTACTGTAAAAAAAAAAAAAAAATTTGTCGTTTTGGTTCATCGAGTCCAGTCCTTTCAAGGGTCATCTCCCTTGACACAGACTGGTATGGTTGACTTTGTGCCTGACCGTGCGGTGATTGAGGCTGCACAACGTAAACGTGTCAAATATGAGGCTAAGTGTGCGGATATTGGATATGGGTTTCTCCCTTTCTCATTCTCTTCATTTGGGGAACTCGAGAAGGACGCGGTGACTCTACTAAAGCGAATCTGAAGGTTCTCTGTGGCTCAAGACATTGGTGCACGTGCTGCTACTCATATATTTAGTAGGATTAGTTTTGCTATTGCTAAAGGGGTGGGGGCCCAGATAGTATCTCGGCTTCCCACTAATTTCTTGTAAATCCTACGAATTTCTAATGGAAGTGATTTTTATAAAATAATAATAATAAGGGTTAATTACATAAATGGTACCTGGACTATGCACCATATTACTGATTACCTACCTATAGTTTAAAATTTACGGTAGTCATACCTCAACTTAACGGCCAAACTGACGCCCGTCAGTCCGTCACGTTCAGGTATGATCCGAAGTGCATAAATGACAAGTTGGGGTATGACTAGCGTAAATTTTAAACTATAGGTAGGTAATCAGTAATATGGTGCATAGTCCAGGTACCATTTATGTAATTAACCCTTATTTATACTATTAACTAATTAGACGAGCATGGTACCCGCGCAATGCGGCGGCGGTAACAGCGACGGCGGTATAGTGGTGTTGGTGACGCGTGGTGATGACATCGACAATTGGTGTCGAGTGGTGTAAGTTGATGTTAAGATAATAGAAATATTTTATAAGATAAGGACTTAGAATGTAAATTAGCAAGATAAGGGTTTAGGGTGTAAATTATTTCATTAAGGGCAAATTTGGTAATTTATAAAAACCCTTCCATAGTGGGGTGTTTATTAAGGGCAGTTTAGTAATTTCGCATGTAACTTTCTTGTAACACTTTCCATTTTGAGGGGGGTGGATAATTTTTAATAAGGAGTATAGATATACGTTACACTTAGTTTTATTAGAAAGCTATAAGTTTTTTCTTTCTAATTTAAGTGTTCAGTACATCTATTGATGTATAAATATGAATCCGTATATGATATGTATTAGATTTATGCCCGTGTCAAATACACGGGTTGTTTATAAAACATTGTCAAGATAATATAACTTGTTAAACATATAAATTTAGATGTAAAAAATATAGATAAAATCAAATTAAAAGAATGAAATTCTAAGACAACGTATATATTGTATTTCATAACTGATAATTTTTATATTTAAGTATGTAAGTGAAATGCAGATCTTTAATGCTTGATGGTAGGAAGATTTATTAAATTCAGGAAAAAGTAAGTACCATGATTAATATGATGATGACGAAACAGTTTATGTAACTGAAAGTTCTTTTTATGTTTGAAGATGTGCAAAAAACAATTCTATATCCTAACAATTATAATTATTCTTTTTTCTTTTTTATCTATTTGATTGATTGATTGATATTTTTGTGCCTAAATATATATGAACAAGACTTGAATTATAAGTCATGGCTCATAAGTCATTTCAGTTGGACATGTACACCTCGGTTCTTATTGAGCGTCAAGTTATAATATGACAACAATATTAAACTCATTGCCACAATGACAAGCATTCCGGAGCCAACAAAAACGCCATTTTTAACAAGGTAACAGGTGCCGTCATCCTTCCACCCTTCCCCGTATGCCTGTTCCCGACTCATGCTTGTCGCGGCTCCATTTAATATCGTCGCGATCCAAAAACTTATCCTGCAAAATAAATAAAGTTAGAAATTCATTTTTGTATAATTATCCTAGATTTGAATACTTAACTATAGCGAGATACATCATGTTACGTGTTACATGTTCATTTTCATTATTTTGTTTAAAAAAAAAAAAAACTAGGCCACACACTTTAAAATGTGCAATCACAATTCACAAACACAAGCTCAATTATATGATTAGAACTAAATTAATATGGGATCATATACTAAGTTAACTCGAAATTCGATCATATTTAATTGGTCTACCAAAACCAAGCCAACAAACTTTCATGATAGAATAAGTCAAGAGCTAGAATCCATATTCGCATAGCTACAATCTATATTTGGGTATTGCTCAATAAACAATCAATAGAAGCACCATCTGTTAGAAATCCGAATGCTAAATTTTCTTGCCATGACATATCTAAGAAAGAATATAGAGAAGCACTATTGATTTCAAGCACATAAATCCAAAGTAATAACGTTTGCAAAATGATGTCTATATCGCTAAATATGGGACGTTGTTATCTTTTAGATATAGATATAGATATGCATTATTATTTAGATATAGATATAGATATGCATTATTATATTTATATACCGGGAGTAAATTTAATTACACCTCTGTAAAGATGGATTAAAAAATGATTTACTATGGAAAGTTCAAATGATTAGTTTTTTGGGAAACGATTCTAAATAGTACATATAGGCATTGTTTTGCTTATATGATGGATATAGAACCAGGTTCTTTATAAAAAGTTGTAAATTAAATCATGTAGGAAGACCATTCAAGAAAATAACATTTTATTGATATACATTCGAATTACAACAGGAAAGATTACAAGTAAATTAACTACTAACTAATCAATACAAGAAAATAAATGAAACAGAAACATAAAACAGAAAGAAGAAGGTAAAACGGGCTGAGGATATGGTTAAACCAAGGTCCCTTAAAACTGATTTCGGGCCACCCAAGTGAACCCGTCAGTTTCCCAGGGTACAACAGCCAAAGCAGATTGTACTGCCGGAGTTAACCACAACCCATAATTTACCTTCAAGAACAGCTTGAAGAGAAGAGAAAGTATCCAGAGTGAAGTGTGTGTTTTTCTGATTGAATATCAGAATGATTGAAAACAACTAAGTTTTAGTTGTTTTAAACAAGGAGAAGTTAGTTAGTGTATTACACTTGTTAGCTTGCATGATCAATAACCAGGTGTCACACTTACTACTTAAGCAAGTGTTGTTCCAGGTGTTAAACCAGGAACAACATAACCCACTGAGCCATGAAGCCAAAAAACTGAGCCATAACAACTAAACACTTGAGCCATGTAAGCCATAATCGAGTGCGCCACTAAAACGCCACATTACGCCTCATCGCCCACGACCCCGACCCCGACCCCGGGCGGCTCGCGGGCGCGTCGGGTGCTTCGCACCCTCCTTGCCCACTTGGGGTGTAGCCCCTTATAAGGAATTATTATTCCTCCAACACTCCTCCTTATAAACACACTTAATGTTTATACTTCTACCAATGTGGGACAAACCCACATTAGTTAAACACACTTTCAACTTCATTTTAACATATCTATTCACTTGTATATTTTATGTTATATTATTTAAACATATTAAATAACAAAATACATAAAATTTCCAACAATCCCCCACATGAATAGATATGGTTCTTAAAGATAAATTCTGACAGTCAAGTATTGCAGGAGAAGTAGGTTTTACCCTTTGAACTTTCCTTGTGAGTGCACTTAGTCTCCTAGCAGTTAGTAGAACTTGATGTCTTTGAACTAACTCCTTTTTACGTAGACGTTATTGCACATCACACAATACTCTCCCTAGTCTGGTTAACCCCTCACTTTCGTGTCCGTTATGGTCATGGAACACTATCCTGGTTCTGCGAGAGCTCTAGGAATTGCACCCCCACAATTCCATTTGAAGCGACCACACTTCTCTCTAACATAGGTGATTGCTCACAATCATTAAAAGCTATAAGCTTAACCTCTATAATATCACTGATTTGATATAGGAATGGGCTAGGAAACTTGCAACTCACTTTATTGTGGTGGGTTCTCCCCCCACAGTGACTGCAAACTCCCTTGATTGTTTTGGGGTGCTCCCCCACAGTGACCTCCTCTATTCGTACAATTAGGTTGTCCTATTGAACCTAGATCATGGGATCTCCATTTACATCTAGGTTAGGTTTTCCTTCGTACAAATTTACTCAATGGGCTTTAGCCCCATTCCCTTGACGACTTATAAACTGCCTCACTACTTAAACCTTTAGTTAGCGGATCCGCAATGTTATCCTTTGACCTCACATAGTCAATAGTGATAACCCCTGTTGTGAGCAGTTGTCGTATACTATTATGCCTACGACGAATATGTCTTGACTTGCCATTATACATTGTATTTTGAGCTCTACCAATAGCCGATTGACAATCACAATGTATACAAATAGCCGTCAAAGGCTTTGGCCATCTAGGAACATATTCCAAGAAATGTCGTAGCCATTCTGCTTCTTCTCCAGCTTTATCCAATGCTATAAATTCAGATTCCATCGTGGATCTAGCAATGAGCGTTTGCTTGGATGATTTCCAAGCTATAGCTGCTCCTCCAATAGTAAACACATATCCACTTGTGGATTTGGAATCTTTTATATCGGATATCCAATTAGCATCACTATATCCTTCTAATACAGCTGGATCTCGACCAAAATGCAGCCCATAATTCCTTGTATATCTCAAGTATCTTAGTAACCTAGTCATAGCCTTCCAATGCTCCGAACTAGGATTACTAGTATATCTACTTAGCCTACTCACAGCATAGGCTAAGTCTGGCCTTGTACTTGTCATGAGATACATTAGGCTGCCAATTACCCTTGAGTACTCCAATTGAGCAAACCTTCACCTCTATTCTTCGATAGATGTTGCGTGGTATCTATTGGAGATCGAGCTACTCTTAATTCCTCGGGACTGAATTTCTCAAGGATCTTGTCCACATAGTGAGATTGACTTAACACTAGACCATCTTGGGTTCGAGTAATTTTCATTCCAAGAATGACATCTGCTAAACCCATATCCTTCATGTCAAATCTCGCTTTCAACATGTCTTTGGTAGATCTGATCATACTATCATCACTACCCACAATGAGTATGTCATCGACATATAGACAAAGTATCACATATCCCTTAGATATGTCTTTGACATAAACACATTTGTCACACTCATTGATCTTGAAACCATTGTCGAGCATAACTTGATCAAACTTTTGGTGCCATTGTTTGGGAGCTTGTTTCAATCCATACAAAGACTTGACAAGTTTACAAACCTTGTCCTCCTGGCCAGGAGCGGAAAAACCCTCAGGTTGTTCCATGTATATTTCTTCATCTAGCTCACCATTGAGAAAGGCTGTTTTTACATCCATTTGATGTATTTCCAAATTTCTCAATGCTGCAATCGCAAGCACCAATTTGATCGAAGTTACTCGAGTTACAGGCGCATATGTATCAAAGTAATCAAGATCTTTCTTTTGTCTATATCCTTTGATTACAAGCCTTGCCTTGTACTTATCAATTGAGCCATCAGCTTTCATCTTTTTCTTGAATATCCAACGATGTTCAAGTGGTTTACAACCAGGTGGAAGATGAACTAGTTCCCAAGTATGATTCTGTAAAATAGAATCAATTTCACTCTTGATGGCTTCTTTCCATTGAGGCGCCTCCTCAGAAGTAATCGCTTCTTTATAGGTTTGAGGTTCACTCATAACCATATAAGAAACAAAATCAGGCCCAAAAGATTTTTCAATCTTTTGCCTTTTGCTTCTTCGCGGTTCTACTTCTTCATCTTCTGATTGTTCTTGATTCTCATCTCGAACAATCTTATCAACTGTAGTTGATGTAGTAGCTTTTCCTTTATCCAAACGAGGAAACACATCCTCAAAAAATGATGCATTCCTTGACTCAAGTATGTTGTTTTTGTGTATTTCGGGGTTCTTAGACTCGTGTACTAGAAACCGATATGCACTACTATGTTCAGCAAGATATGAGGATTCACAATCGCTACCATGCTGAGCATATCCTATGAATACACAATCAACAGTTTTCGGTCCTATCTTTTGAACTTTTGGTGGTGGAACCACCACTTTTGCTAAACACCCCCACACTTTCAAGAATTTATAGGATGGTTTTCTATTAAACCATAACTCATAAGGTGTAACATCCTTATTGTTGAAAGGAACTTTGTTCAAAAGATAGTTTGCCGACAAAATGGCATCTCCCCACATGTCTTGGCCTAAACCCGAGCTTATTAGCATGGCATTCATCATCTCTTTAAGAGTTCGATTCTTTCTTTCAGCAATGCCATTTTGTTGTGGGGTATAAGGAGTTGTTTGCTCATGGATAATACCATTTTGAACACAAATTTCAGCAAAAGGAGAAACATATTCACCTCCTCTATCGCTCCTTATTCGTTTAATCTTTTTGTTGAGTTGATTCTCAACTTCATTTTTGTACAAGATAAACTTGTTTATTGCTTCATCCTTGCTTTTTAGCAAGTATACATAGCAATATCTTGTACAATCATCAATAAAGGTGATGAAATATTTGTTACCACCACGAGTGGGAATCGTTCTAAAATCACATACATCGGTATGGATTAAATCAAGTGGCTCGGTGTTTCGTTCAATTGATTTGAAAGATTTCGTGGTTTGTTTTGATTCAACACAAGTTGGACATTTATAATTAGATTCAATGGTAAAAATGGTATATAAGTTGTTTGCTCATGGATAATACCATTTTGAACACAAATTTCAGCAAAAGGAGAAACATATTCACCTCCTCTATCGCTCCTTATTCGTTTAATCTTTTTGTTGAGTTGATTCTCAACTTCATTTTTGTACAAGATAAACTTGTTTATTGCTTCATCCTTGCTTTTTAGCAAGTATACATAGCAATATCTTGTACAATCATCAATAAAGGTGATGAAATATTTGTTACCACCACGAGTGGGAATCGTTCTAAAATCACATACATCGGTATGGATTAAATCAAGTGGCTCGGTGTTTCGTTCAATTGATTTGAAAGATTTCGTGGTTTGTTTTGATTCAACACAAGTTGGACATTTATAATTAGATTCAATGGTAAAAAATGGTATATAATTTAACTTAATTAAACGACGCATTGAATTGAAATTCACATGACCAAGTCGAGCATGCCAAACATTAGAAGACTCAATCAAGTAAGCAGAAGTAGAAGCATTTTCATTCATGTTCTTCATGGCAATTACATTAAGTTTAACATACCATTAAGGGCATAACCCTTACCAACATACAAACCACGTTTAGTTAACACAAACTTATCACTTTCAAACACTAAACGAAACCCATTTTTGTTGAGTAACCATCCCGACACAAGACTCTTGCGCAATTCGGGAACATACAAC
The DNA here is from genome assembly GCA_034093135.1 of Erigeron breviscapus. Lineage (NCBI taxonomy): Eukaryota > Viridiplantae > Streptophyta > Magnoliopsida > Asterales > Asteraceae > Erigeron > Erigeron breviscapus. Next base: position 143,644,803 of record CM067167.1, read on the forward strand.
ACATTAGTCAACTTGAGCTCTCTCCCCGAAGTCCACTTGAGGATCACATCGCCTTCACCCTTGATCTCGGCAGTAGCGGCATTTCCCATATACAACTTGTCTTCACCGGATGCTTCTTTCAAAGTATGAAACATAGTCTTATCCGGACACACATGACGGGTTGCACCCGTATCAACCCACCATCCTTTGATTCCATCGGTGGTAAGATTGACCTCTTCCAACTTAGCAGTGAGGTCAGAAATCATAGCAACAAGAGGCATGTCATCATCGACCATGTTTGCCTTTTCCTTCCTTGGATTCTTGCATTGATCAGCTCGGTGACCAGATTCACCGCAATTGTAACACTTTCCTTTGAACATCCCAACCTTCTTTTTCACACCACCATACTTAGGACTCAAATCCAACCTTTTTCCCTTGTTTTTCTTCTCAGGACGTTTCCCTTTGCCTTTGTAATTACCTTTTCCCTTGGAACTTTGGCCATGCTCAACAAAGTTGGCCTTAGCAAGTCCTTCAATATGACCACCATTTTGAGCAACTCTATTGTCTTCCTCAATTCGAAGACGAACAATAAGTTCTTCAACGGTCATTTGCTTTCGCTTATGCTTAAGGTAATTCTTGAAATCCAACCAACTTGGGGGCAACTTTTCAATTATGGAAGCAACTTGGAATGTTTCACCAAGAACCATTCCTTCTGATAGAATATCACTTATGATGATTTGTAATTCTTCAACTTGAGACACAACAGTTTTTGAATCAACCATCTTGAACTCTAGGAATCTTGCCACAATGAACTTCTTAGTTCCGGCATCTTCGGTTTTGTATTTTTTATCCAAAGATTCCCAGAGTTCTTTGGTCGTGGTTATCTTACAATACACATTGTAAAGTGAATCAACAAGGCCATTCAACACATAATTTCGACAGAGATATTCAGAATGCTTCCAAGCATCAACAGCACTCACTACTTGAACATCAGTGCACCCTTCAGGAATTACAGGGGCTGACTCATTCAAGAATCTCGCAAGATTCACAGTAGTGAGATAGAACAACATCTTTTGTTGCCATCTTTTAAAGTGTGAACCAGAAAATTTCTCTGGTTTTTAGCATGGTTGGCCACAATTTGGGCAGCTTGGGTACCCACCAAAGGTCTCATGTTTGTAGAGACAGTATGTCCTACAGATTGAGAAACAGAAGTGCCAACAGTGTTGGTGGTGGTAGAAGCAGAAGTTCCATTTGTTGAGAAGTTAAATTCAGTAGCCATTTCTGAAATGAAATAGGCAAAGTTTTACTAAAAAACTTCTATGAACATAAAATAAACTAAAGAAGTAACTTTACATAAAAGTAAATTATTACAAAAGTTTTAAGAAAACAGTTTTGTAATTCGAATTAATAGAATGGTGAAGAAGCAAAATCAGTTTTAAGATTGTAGGAAGACCATTCAAGAAAATAACATTTTATTGATATACATTCGAATTACAACAGGAAAGATTACAAGTAAATTAACTACTAACTAATCAATACAAGAAAATAAATGAAACAGAAACATAAAACAGAAAGAAGAAGGCAAAACGGGCTGAGGATATGGTTAAACCAAGGTCCCTTAAAACTGATTTCGGGCCACCCAAGTGAACCCGTCAGTTTCCCAGGGTACAACAACCAAAGCAGATTGTACTGCCGGAGTTAACCACAACCCAGAATTTACCTTCAAGAACAGCTTGAAGAGAAGAGAAAGTGAAGAGAAGAGAAGTTTGAGAAAGAACAGCTTGAAGAGAAGAGAAAGTATCCAGAGTGAAGTGTGTGTTTTTCTGATTGAATATCAGAATGATTGAAAACAACTAAGTTTTAGTTGTGTTAGTTGTTTTAAACAAGGAGAAGTTAGTTAGTGTATTACACTTGTTAGCTTGCATGATCAATAACCAGGTGTCACACTTACTACTTAAGCAAGTGTTGTTCCAGGTGTTAAACCAGGAACAACATAACCCACTGAGCCATGAAGCCAAAAAACTGAGCCATAACAACTAAACACTTGAGCCATGTAAGCCATAATCGAGTGCGCCACTAAAACGCCACATTACGCCTCATCGCCCACGACCCCGACCCCGGTCTCGGCCGCGGGCGCGTCGGGTGCTTCGCACCCTCCTTGCCCACTTGGGGTGTAGCCCCTTATAAGGAATTATTATTCCTCCAACACTCCTCCTTATAAACACACTTAATGTTTATACTTCTACCAATGTGGGACAAACCCACATTAGTTAAACACACTTTCAACTTTATTTTAACATATCTATTCACTTGTATATTTTATGTTATATTATTTAAACATATTAAATAACAAAATACATAAAATTTCCAACAAATCAATTCACAAGTTCGATGCCGAATCTAGCTAACATTGTATCCAAGAAGTTAAATAGAATATAGTTGTGGAATTTAGGGACTAACCATGAGAAAAACAAGAGAATGCTCGCAAAGGAAGTTTTCGTAGCCTTTAAATCACTTGATCTTTTAACAAATATGAAGAATCCGGTCCCAATGATTTGGGCAATCGAAGAACATATCAAAACTGCAATTCCATAACCATATGCTTGACTTTGAGGTAAATAGCATAGCTCTCCGTCAACTCGAAGCTCCTTCTTCTGCAAAACCGGAACAATTGTACCCCATGTAAACTAGGATGCCATGTGGGTGTAAAGTGTATGTGATAAATATGGACATACCTTTGATTTCTTGAGCTCACAAATGATGCATAAGGCAAAAGAAGCAATTGATAGGGAGATGATGGTGGCAATGACTAAAACATGAGAAATGATTTTGGTTTGGTGTTGTTTTTCCATGTAAAAAGAGTTATTGGATTATAGCTTATTTGTTTTTTATACAAATGGAAAAGATATGGGAAGAAAAAGAGGGTTCATTAAGAGCTTGGAGTTTACTCGAAGGAAAGAAAGAAAAGGAAAAAAGTGGTTGTTAAAATGATTCTATCATTTCTTTAGTTAGGAGATTGGGATAGGAATTGAAGAAGAAGGCTATTGCTTAGAAGGAAGGTAGATGTACCATCCCTAGTTGAATGTGTGTGATGCATAATTGCATCTTGGAGAATATGGTATTAAGTTAATTCAAATCGATTAAGTTGTATATATTTATATATATATGTGTGTGTGTGGTTTGAGTTGTAGTTGCTTCATTATGGGTTGACTATTTAGCTAACATCCAAGTTGAGTAGGAGAAAGTGAGAAGGAGTGGTTATGTCTAAGTAGCAAACACAAATGTGATGTTCCTCCTAATCATGTTATTGGTTTGCTAAAGCATGTGATTTTTTCCTTCTAGTGTATCTAATACAAAAAGGGCAAATCAATACATATGCTCTATTATAAAAAGGAGAAATCATCTTTATTACAAAGATCTCAAAACTTTTACTAGATGGTTTCTTTATTATTTTAGAACTAATTAAGTTAGTTGGCTTTTGTTATTTTGAAAGGGAAACAAGGTTTTAGGAATTATTTATTGTTTCAATTTACTAAAATTCAACATGATGTTTTTTATAATACTAATTTAACTAGCTTATATACATGTGTGTTATTACGTGGTTCGAATATGGACTAAGAAATTTATTGTTGGAATATAACATGATTCAATTCGTAATAAACACGTACCGGGGAATCCAGATCGTCCTGTGGAACCTGTAACAGCATAAAGCATTATTGCTATTGATTTCGGGTTCCCATAACAAGATGATTGATTTAGGATGGATTGATGAATTCATGATTAAGGAATTCATCAGAGGATGATGGACGAATTTGTTTTTGGGGAGGCTGTGAAATTATGAGTGATTAACCTTAAATTAGGTTAATTACTCTCTCTATATATAAGGAGAGTATTTTCACATTTAGTCCCTCTGGTGTTTAATTCGTGCCTCATTAGTCCTCTTAGTTCCAATCACCTAATGGGAAACCCTATAATACGTCTTTAAGAGTAAATACGTCCATCGAATATTTACTAGACATAGGGATTTCAGTTATCGTCAATTATCATATCAGGAAGGATAGATGATCAGTGACGGTCACACTAACGTGGTTCCAACATTCTCCCACTTGACCGAGCGATCATTTATCTATGAGTATTTAATAAGTCCGGCCGGGATAATACTCATTTCGTTTTAAACCGAAATCATAGCCAATAAGTACAGTCGTAGAGAAGAACATCAACTCAGGACCCCCACTAGTCAAACTATGACTCAAATTTAAAACTAATAAGCAATGATCAATTGACTGAGACAAATTTTGTTGCTTAATGTCTTTACACTGTTATGAGCTCGAAGTGTAACTAATAGACAAACAAAATCTGAATAAGGAGGAAAATTTTCATTAACATAATAATAATAATGACCAACAAGTACAACATGCTATCATAATAGGTCCTTTAGTAAGCCTCATCTTCGATACGTATCCTACGAAGATTTTTTAGGAGGAAGACCTTCGGTCATTGGATCCAGTAGCATCTTATGTGTACTTATGTACTCAATACAAAGAACATTTTCCTCAATCTGTTTACATACAAACAGAAACTTTGTATCAAGATACATCTCAGCGCCAGTTGAACTGTTACTGTTCAAGCAAGTTACGGTAGCTGAGTTATCACAGTAAAGCTTCAATGGTCTATAAATAAAGTTGACGATTTTCGAGTCCACTGACTAAGTTCTTTAACAACATCCCATGACATGAAATTATGAACGTTCAGACATCATGGTAGACGTTGCAGTCAGTTTCTACTTATGACTCCGTCAAAAGATAGGTTTGCCAACTAACCATAAATATATACATTCAGAAGTAGATTTCTTATTGGAATTAAAACATCCTACTACTTCTAAGTTGTCACCTCTTCTATAAGTTAATGTGTAGTCTTTGGTCTTTAGCAGATATCGTAAAACCTTTTAGCCGCTTTCCAGTGTGCTAATTCGGGATTAGATAAGTAACTCCCAAGCATACCGGCGATATAAGCGATATCTAGATGAGTACAGACCTGAGCGTACATAATGCTCCCAACTACTTATAAGTAAGGTATCATCCTCATTTGCTCCTATTTTATCTCAATGATTGGACTTTGGAAACAATCACATACGTCTCCTTTTACTACTAGAGTTATAGTGGGTGTGTAGTGCTGCATGTTATGGCGTTCTAAGATGTGTTCAATATAAGTCTTTTGAGAAAGAACCAGAACATCATTACGCCTATCTCGTTGTATTTCGATACCTATAACATAAGAGGCATCACGGAGATCTTTTATGTCGACATTCTGCGAAAAAGTAAACGCTTCGACTCATGCAACATATCCAAGTTGTTACTTGCAAGAATATCATCCATGTGCAAAACAAGGATTGTAAATTTACTCCCACTGATCTTGAGATAGGTGCAAAGATCCACTTGATTCTTTAGGAAGTCTTGTCCTTTTATGACTTTATTAAACTTAAGGTACCATTTTAAGTGATGCTTGCTTCAACCCGTATATGGACTTATTCAACTTGCAGACCATGTGCCATTTACCTTCTGGAATTATAGGTTCACATGTATACGTCTTATTGCAAGTTTCCATTCAGGAAAGTGGTTTTGACATCCATCTGATGTAACTCTAAATCATAATGAGCTACTAATGTCATGACAATCCTTAAGGAATCTTTATGAGACAGGAGATAAGGTCTCTTGATAATCGATTCCTTCCTTTTGAGTAAAACCCTTTCGCAACTAGTTATGGCCTTATAGCGTTTGACGTTTCCTTTCGGGTCTAATTTGGTTTTGAAGATCCATTTACAACTTATAGGTTTGGATTCTTCAGAAATTCAACCAAGTCCCAAACGTCATTATGCTATATGGAATTGAGCTTTCAAATTACAGCTTCATTCCACTATGTGGCCTGATCGCTAATAATGGCTTCTTAATAAGAGGTAGGATCAGTAAGCTTTCCAATGTCCTCAACTTCAGTTAAATAAGTTATGAAATCATCAAAAGTTATGGCCTTGCGTGACCTAGATGATCTCCTGAGTTGATTTTCAGGTTGAGTAAGGAAGATGCTTTAGCATTAATAGCATTAATAGTAAGATGCTTTGCTTTAGCATTATTTAATAAGATGCTTTATCATTAGTAGTATCATAATTAGGAGGATTAGGATTCTGATTTGGAGAAGGTGGATCAGTGATTTTAGGAGCAGCGTTGAGTACAAGAGGAGTTATCGGAGGAGTAATAATAACCGACGAGTGGTTCCCCCCGCTTCTTGTACTTATAGCAAATCTTAAGTTATGATTTGTCGTGCTCCCACTGATCTCTTAGTCTTTGAGAAACGTGGCATGATGCGTGTCAATAATGCTAGTAGTGTAGAAAAGACAGTAAAACTAATAACCGATAAAGAAACATGTAAGGGATTTAGGATCCAGTTTCTTTAAGTTAGGGTTACAGACTTATGCTTCGGCATGACAGCCTCATACTTTCATATATTTTAGACTCAGATTCCTTTCTGTCCAGGACTGTTAGGGACAGATTCTAATGGAACTTATATTGAGTATATGAAAAGCTGTTTTAAAGGCCTTAGTCCAAAGGAAAGTTGGTAAGTTAGTGTTGAAAAGGCATACTCTTCACCATGTTCATTAAGGTTCTTTTTCTCCTTTTAGCAACATAACATTTTGTTGAGGAGAACCTGACATGGTGTATTGGTTACTTATGTCTTGTTCCTTTCAAAAGTTATGGAAAAAGACCATGAGCTTCACCAATATCAGTATGTCTACCATAATACTTACCTTCTTTATCTGATCTCACAACTTTTATTTTTACGATCAAGTTTGTTTTAAACCAAAGGTTTAAGATCAATAAAAGTCTTTAAGGGTTCAGATCAGATTTAGGTGCATATAACGTGAATAATCGTTAATGAATGTAATAAATGATGCATGTCCTGAAATGAATGCGGGATAGGGGCCACTTAACGTCAGAGTGAATTATTTCCAACAAGTTGGAACTTTTAGTAGCTCCTTTCTTATTCCCTTTAGCCATCTCACCTTAGAGGCAGTAAATACATGTTTCAAAATCACTAAAGTCAAGAGAATGTAATATTTCATCCTTTATGAGTCGTATCACGCGAACTCGTGATATGTGGCTAAGATATTTATGCCACATTATGGAGGAATTCTCTAATTATTTAGGTGATTTTGTCTTTGTTTTAGTTATGTCATCAATATCAGGAGACAACAAAGACTGTGAGAAATTATGATCTAGTTCTAACTTATACAACATTCCATTCAAGAAACTAGGACCACGTAATGCATTATTATGAGTAATGGCAATCTCGTCATAACCATGAATTATTACATAACCTTCAAGGTCTTAGACTAAAAAAAAACAGATACAAGGTTTCGAGAAATTCTCGATACACATAAGGTATCTACTAGTCTAATACACTTTCCATTGTTTATATGTAAATCATAAGTCTCCATGGTTTTGACATATAAGAGATCAACCCTTCCAACTCTAGGCTTTCTCTGGTCATTTGATAGTTTCTAGATTGCATGGAATCCTTGTATAAAACTAGAATCACTCACACATGTATTGATAAGTACATCAAACATAAAAGAATCAAATATTACAAAAATTAAGTTACCTTTCTTAGCTAGCTACTCCTTGATTTTCGGGCAATCTAGGCACAATCATAATTTGCAGTTAGGATTGCTTGTCAAGGACTTAATGCTAGAGGTAGTAGCACCATGATTAGCCTTTGAACTTTATTTGTAGTTTTTATTACTGTTTTTATCTTTCCTCTTAATGGAATTAGCAGTGGTACTAAGATGAACAACTTAAGGTTGGCCCAACTTAAGGCGACCATTTTCTTGCACACACATTGCTATTAGTTCACTCATCAACCATTTATCCTTCATAGCGCTAAAATTAATTTTGAAGGAGTCGAAATGAGCAAGCAATGAGGTCATTAAAATGCAAAAGAAAATTGTCATAGACTTCCATTTTTTTGGACTCTTAAGCTTATGAGTCATGTCAGTCATTTACATTATGTGTTCACAAGCACTGCTATTTCCTTTGTATTTAAGCTACTTGCAAATGCCTTATACATTCCCTCGGAAACTATGATTGATGAAGTTTCTGACCATCATTATTGACAAGTGATTCGCCCTATCCCACTTTATTAAAAATTCGCTTTCTGAGCTGCGGAAGAGTTAGCAGTAAAGCAGTGGGTTCATTATGGTGAATGACATAGTCAAGGTCTATCATCTACAGAATTAGAGGTAATTAATCCTTTCATAAAGCAAAGTTTGCATCAGTAAGTGGCTCAATGCCTAAGTTAGGTACTTCAGTGGAAATAAGGAGGATATTAATTTATGATACAAGCAATAGAAGATTATAATAGTAATGCCTAAAATAAGTAGGCTTAATAGTAATGAAATTACAGTGACATGATTAGCTATATAAGGCAAACTAAGTAATGTCTATAAAAGTAAGGGAACTAAAGTAATGCCTAAAACTAACTAAGGGCTAATAATAATGTTCCTTATAGCAACATAATTAGATTTCAAAAGGTAATGAGACTAAAACCATTATACTAATGAAGCTAGTGATAAGTAAGCCTATTGTAAACACCAAAACAATAAGCTAAAGTAAGGCTCTACTTAGATGTTACATCACCTTTGGGCAGAAGTAACTAAGATCTAAGCAAACATGAGCATTAGGTCATGCAACACAACGCTTATCTTTTGACCTTTGGGCACAAAATTAAGAATCGTGTATCTTAGGCATGAAAAGAATCCCTTTGCTACACAAAACATATTAAATCACCTTTGGGCAGAATTAATATGCTAAGTGTTAATTATGCGAAAGAGAAAAGAGCGCAACATGAGAATCACATTTGACCTTTGGGCGCAAATGATGAAACCATGTACATTAGTGCGAAGCCCCCACACATTACGGGGGTCCGGGGGCAGCGCCCCTGGAAAGCGGGGTCCAAGGGGCGGCAGCCCCTGGCGGGGTCCAAGGGGCAGAGCCCCTGGCTGGGGTCGAAATTTTTTATTTCCCTTAAAGTGCTGTGGTAAAAACGCCTCAGAAAAAATTATTTTCCGAAAATAAGGGTCATTTTTTTTCCATTTAAACTTTAAGGTAAAACATAAGCACGAACTTGATAATCAACTAAGTTAATCAGTAATCCATGAAAAATAAGCATGGTACGAAGATAGTTAAGTTCGTAATAAGGATTAACTTCGTAAGTAGTGATTATCTTCGTAAGTAGTGATTATCTTCGTAAGAAGTTAATTATCTTCGTAATAAAAGTAAATTCGTAAGTAGTTAACTATCTTCGTAAGTAACTTACGAAGATAGCTTACGAACATAAGCAACGAAGATAGCTTACGAAGATAGCTTACGAAAATAGCTTACGAAAATAGCTTACGAAGATAGCTTACGAAGATAGCTTACGAAGATAGCTTACGAAGATAGCTTACGAAATAGTTCGGTACACAAATAAGCCTTACGAACTTAGAGTTCAAACGAATTTAGAGTTCAAACGAAGTTTAAGTTCGTAAGAAGCTAAACGAATTTAGAGCTCAAACGAATTTAGAGTTCAAACGAATTTAGAGTTCAAACGAATTTAGAGTTCAAACGAACTTTAAGTTCGTAAGAAGCGTACGAACTTAAGTTTCTGCATTCTTCAGTTCGCGATTTAGGGTACGAAAACGAATCAAATCAAGGGATAACTTCGTAACGAGTCTCTGATACCACATGTTGGAATATAACATGATTCAATTCGTAATAAACACGTACCGGGGAATCCAGATCGTCCTGTGGAACCTGTAACAGCATAAAGCATTATTGCTATTGATTTCGGGTTCCCATAACAAGATGATTGATTTAGGATGGATTGATGAATTCATGATTAAGGAATTCATCAGAGGATGATGGACGAATTTGTTTTTGGGGAGGCTGTGAAATTATGAGTGATTAACCTTAAATTAGGTTAATTACTCTCTCTATATATAAGGAGAGTATTTTCACATTTAGTCCCTCTGGTGTTTAATTCGTGCCTCATTAGTCCTCTTAGTTCCAATCACCTAATGGGAAACCCTATAATACGTCTTTAAGAGTAAATACGTCCATCGAATATTTACTAGACATAGGGATTTCAGTTATCGTCAATTATCATATCAGGAAGGATAGATGATCAGTGACGGTCACACTAACGTGGTTCCAACAATTTTTTGACAATTGTTAACTATAAATAATTGAGTGTGTATATAATTAAAACAAATTAAAACAAACAAGTTAGTATTATAGATAAGGGCATAAAAAAGATATGAATATCAATATCAAATTACTCCGTATAAAATAAGTGGTTGAATTAGTGGTTGTGGCACTTGTAGGATTATTCTTGTTCCAAGTTGGTTGAAAATTCAAATTTTTTGCATATATGATTTGACTTTGTTTAGTAAGTTGAAAAAGGAGAGCAATGGTCATGGGGATCTAATTCCTTCGTCGTGTTTGACGGTACATGTAAATCACTTGTCATTTTAGTGAGTATTGTGTTAGAAAAAATGGATTTTATTTCTTATTTCACATGATTTTGTTGTGACAATATCCTTCTTTCATAAAAATAACTTTATTTAATTCAAAGTATGAATTAAATAATTATAAAAAAATACGGATTATATAATTATAAATCCACAAATGGGTTAGTGGCCCATACCTTGGGCATTTAGAGCAACAAAAAGCTATATTGTATTTTTAGATTTTGAATAAGAGGGTGTTTATGATTGTACTTTGAGCTTATTATCTAATCATTACATATGCATAACACAGATAATGGAAAAAATATTTGGCAAAATAATTGATTATCCGCGTTTTCATAGATAAAAAAAATACAATTATGAAAAAACAGGTTAGGAAATATTTTTTTTCAAAACGCAGTTTTTAAATGCATAATCTATTTTACATCGCAATTCCAAACACATCAAAGTGTAAGTGAACCCATTTTGTGTAGCTTATATGGCTCATTATTCCTTGTCATTTGATGTAATTTTGTTTCATCACCTTCTTCGACAATTCGACGTCGTATCAAAATAAGTATTCTATTAATAATAATATTGTGTGTGTCTAAATAGAAAAAAATATAAACATAGGGTTAAAATTATATATTTGATATTTCCAGAAAAGAAATAGTAAACCTCAAATGGGCCTATTATTATAGCTTCTGGCCCATATTGTTACTTTTGCCACCTGGCCCACCTATACAAAAACAACAACCTATATATATGTAACGTAGTTTCATAGCCGTTGAAACCAAAAATCAAAATTCACGATTATTATTAACACAAATATTTCTCGATTTCCATCATCTTCGTCTTCTTGCGATCGATCGATCAATCAATCTTCATCTGCATTTGCATTATTATTATTTCTTTTTTCTGATATCAGTTTTCTTCTTTTTTTTCTGATATTATTATTATTATTATTTACGGATATTATTTTCTTTTATTTGTTATTTTATTTCATCATAATAAATAAATAAATCATAAAATCTTGATTTGTTATGGATGCAGATAATATTTCTGCAACAACACCTTCAGTTTCAACTGAAATGCGCCTAAAGAGATTTCGTCATGATCAGAATGTAACATTCTTTTTATTTGAGTTTTTACATATTTTGTTATTAAACTATTTGTGTTTTGTTTTTATAATTCTTGTATAATTTTTGAGTCTTTAAAAGAATAAAAAAGAATTAGGGTTTATGAAAATTAGGGTTTTAATGATATTCTGTGTTTTATGAGGTTTCTTGGGTATTCGGGTTTTATAAAGTTATGGGCTGAATGTTCTTGTTATAAGTTTTATGTTTTAGTAGAATTCTTGATGTGATCAGGACTTTTTTATTAAGATCAAATCACTTTTTGTGATTAGATATAGAAAATGATAGAATCTGCGTTAGGAAAGTTTCATCGTGTTGTATATTATGAGGTTTCTTGATGATTTTTGTGAATTTGTTGTTAGCTTATCTTTTAGGAGGGTTTTTACTGTGTGATTTGCTATTGATTAGGGCTAGTTATGAAGGTTAATGCTTTTAAGCTACTTTAGCTATTGATAACATCTGATTGTCAAATGATTCGATGAAATATTATAATGAATTCAGAACTCCAGTTAAGACCTTTAATGTGATTATCTAAAGCCGAATTCATGTCTTGGGAAAATGCGTGATCTGTATATTGTTTTATGATATAAAGTCTTGGTTATGTGGGTTTTTAAAATCTTCTTCTTTTTTCTTTTTACTGATTCTTTCTGTTTTGAAATAACAGCTGGACAGATTCATCCCCAATCGTGCTGCAATGGATTTTAACTTTGCGAATTACATGCTTACGGGTGGGAAGGTTCATAAGGAAAGCTCTTCTCCTTGTTCACCATGGAGAGAAAACTACCAAAAGAAGCTTGCTGAAGCTCTCAACATGAATAGGACACGCATCCTTTCTTTCAAAAACAAGCCACCCCCATCACTTGATGCTGACAAGGAGACTTCTCCACCTCTCCTTAAGTCGTCTGTGAAGCATAGGAGATATATTTCTCAAGTTAGTCTTTTTTTCTCCAACTTATAATTTATCATTACTAATTATAATCAGAAACTTAGGATATGGATAATGGCACATTTTTTGCTTGGTTACATTCGTATTGATATTTATTTTTGTTTGGAAATTACAGTCTAGTGATAGTACTTTGGATGCACCTGATGTTGTAGATGACTACTATTTGGATATCGTTGATTGGGGTATCAGCAATATTATTGCTATTGGTCTTGGATATAGTGTCTGTCTGTGGGATGCATCAAACGGGTCAACCTCTGAACTTTTATCAGCTGATTATAACAGTGGCCCAGTTACAAGTGTAAAGTGGGCACCTGATGGAAGACATCTAGCTGTCGGTTTGAACAATTCTAAGGTTCAGCTGTGGGATGTTACTACCACACGACGGGTATGTGTTGTGTTTCCTTTGTGGTTGATTTTGTGATTTCTGTCACTTTTGTTGCCAAAACAGTCTGTTTTACACATTTCTGTCAAAAGAGTTTGTAGTCCAAATGTTTAATACATTTTTAAGCTAGGCATTGATTATTTGTAAAAACTAAAAGCAGCCCTGATTTCAATGTGTTTATGTTTGTTCTGATGATGCATAATCACTTGGGTAACATTTTAATCTGATGGTGGCATTCTTTGACCCACTTGCCAATTAATAAGTTGATTTGATTCGTATATTATCTGAAACGGGTGAATTGGGTAAAGTTATAATAATTAGCTAAAATGGAGATGGGTCATACAAAGGGTTTGCAAATGCTTAACACCTTTAACAAACTTGAAGTTTTATTTTAACAATATAGCTTTTAAACTGTTATATAAGTCAAAAAAGTGTTAGCAGGGCCACCTGACCTGTTTTGTCGGGTATATAGTAAAAGTTACCATTAGCCGACCATCCCTGAATTGCCCTTTTTTCCACATCTACTTCTATAAAATTTCAGACTATAACAATATCTTACTTGATCAGTTGAGGACTCTACAAGGAGGGCATCATTCGAGAGTCGCATCTCTCGATTGGAACAATCATATTTTGACAACCGGTAGCATGGATAGTTTAATAATCAACAATGATGTTAGAATAAGTTCACATATCATTGGGATATACAGAGGCCATCATCAAGAGGTTTGTGGATTGAAATGGTCACCATCAGGTCAACAGTTAGTGAGCGGTGGTAACGACAACCTTGTCTATATATGGAACCTGTCTTCTAATCAAAGCATACACTGCTTCTCAGACCATACATCTGCTGTAAAAGCTCTAGACTGGTGTCCATTTCAGAGTAATTTACTGGCTTCTGGTGGTGGAGTAGGAGATCAGTGCATTAAGTTTTGGAATTCAAACACAGGTGCATGCTTGAATTCAGTGGACACGGGCTCACAGGTGTCATGCTTGCTTTGGAATAGACACGAGCGAGAACTTTTGAGCTCTCATGGGTTCAGTGACAACCAACTCACTCTTTGGAAGTACCCTTCTATGGTTAAGTTGGCTGAACTCCGTGGACATACTTCAAGGGTACTGCATATGACTCAGGTGCGTGAAGGCAATTCCTGATATTAAGAGCAAATTGCAGATGAAAAATAGGCGTCTTGGGTAATGGGTCTGGTCGACTGGTGAAGACATTCTGTCTTTTCTTTTCTTGATCTTTACACATAAATACATAATCAATCTTCTAAATATGATTGTAGACCTATATTTATACAATGATGACTAAAGTTTTGACTTTTGACGTAAAACCTGTTAGGAAGTTTATGGTCATTTTGAATATCCAGTATTTTCTCATTTTGATAACTCATTAGTCAAAGTAGAACCCAAGTCGACCTGTTTACCCATAAACCTGACATCCAGTTTGAAGTGATATTAATGTAAATGAACCATCGTCTTATGTTTATGTTTTTATGCTATCTGTTTCAGAGTCCAGATGGGTATAGGGTTGCATCTATCGGCGCTGATGAGACGCTGCGATTGTGGAACGTGTTTGGTACACCACAAGTGGTGAAGAATACAAGTAACAAGCATGCAGAACCATTTGCTAATGTTGGACGTATTAGATGAGTATGTGAAAACTAATCACAGACAAGAAGTTTACTTTCTGAAATAGCTTTTGAAATGGTTGTAAAGATGCATATCCATTCAAGTTTAAGTTTTATATTGTAAAGTTTTTCTGTATAATTTAAATGTGTATTCACTATAGGTGTTGGCCTTTCTTGTTTTTCTATAGATATACCATCCCGAGTACGATATTTGTTCTTGTACATGTCATTGTAACACTAGATTTAAAGAAACTTTTTTTTTGTTGAACATGTGCCTACATAATGTCATTATACTATAACATGTTTTACATCAAACCTCCTTTTCTCATTTCTTTACCCCAGGCACTAGTGATGAAAATTGTTAAACTGCTTTTCTCACTATTTGACTTGGCTAATCAATCTGCATACAAGTTAGCATATTATTAGTTTTCAATTTGGTTCAAGTTCAGTTTTGGGTTCACAACTTTCATGACAAATGTTATATTATCAGATACACTCTGTTCTTTAACTTACACGGCTGCAATGCATAAATTTTGTTAACTTTCCACAATTTTCTTTACATTCCATACAGATTTCATTTCAATTAGTAAACATCCTCCCGCAACAATGGTCAGTGCACCAAAATGCCATATAATCGTAATTCGTAATGATCAACAGTCACAAATGCAACTTTATTGGGGACGACAACAATTATTTTGTAGTGTTATCAACGGGAAATCATGACATTAATTAATACCTTTCAGGTGGGCTAACTTTTTCTCTCTCTCTCTCTCTCTTTTTTTAACTTGGAAAAAAGAATACCCGAGTCCTCAAAGTCACTTGAGAATCGCAATGTTTGCATCAAGTAAAAATAACAAGCTTTAGACCACATTTACACAAACAAAATAATTTTACCAGTAACTCCCGCTCAAGCCCAAAGAGCTGTCAAAATCCAGCATAAAACTAAGGGGATGCTTGGTTTAAATAGGGTAATGGAAATGGGAAACTGGGAATGCTAAGTAATGCAATCAAAGATTCCTATATATTAATGATGCTTGGTTTGTAATATTAGGTATTAAGTTGTATGTATTTGTATTTGTACAACATACTATTTGTAAACATGTATTTACTCATATATACATAATAAAAAAATAATAATATAATACTAGTAAATATTTATGTATGTATATTTTATATAATATAGATATATAACTACATATACTAAAAATAATATGTACGTAAATAACAAAAAATTTGTTTAGTCGATAAGTATCATTTACAAATTACAACAACATTACATGTAATATGTAAATATTATTTACCAGTTATACATTTGTTGATTTTTTTTGTTATATATATATATATAGAATAGATATATTAGTATTAGTATTAATTAATAATACCCACATAATTAATTAATAATATTAAATTAAATAAAAATGTTATCAAAATACAAACGTACAGGAGGTTGATGTTTTAAAGTGAATGGAGAGAAAAATTATGAGGTGGTTATTGTGAGAAAAAAAACTGGGTAATGGATATATTCATTCCCCCAAATTACTCTATAATGGTCCATTACCTACTTTTGGTATTGATTAACCTCTTTTTTTTTTAACCAACCATATCTATTATTATTATATCCATTCCAAAATAATTGAAAAAAGAGTTAATTACAGAAATCGTCCCTATCGTGGTACCCAGCTTGCAGGTTTCATCCCTAACTTTCAAAAATTACAGTTTTAGTCCAAAAAACTTTGTTCCGTCACCAGTTTTAGTCCAAATGACTAACGGACGTTAAAAACCCCATCATGTGACTTGCATGTGATGGGTATAATGGTCTTTTCATTACCAATGGACCAAAAGTGTAATTAACTCCACTGCACTTTTTTTTCTTTTTCTTTTTTTTTTTATTTCATCTATCATCATCATAAATCTATATCTATATATCTATCATCATCAAAATCATATACATACAACAACAATTTACATCTTCAAATCAACACATCCCAACAAATTTTTTTGCTATAATCTCAAATCAACACATCCAATCTCAAATCAATACATCCCAACAAATATTTTTTTCTAGATCTTCAAATCAAAAAAAAAATTCTAGCAAAAAAAATTGTAATTAACTCTTTTTTTAAACATCCATCTATCATATCTGTACCTATATCTATCTATCATATATCTATACATATATATATTTTTTTCAGATCTATCTATATATACAAACAATATATATATAAACATATATATTTTGAACTGTCACCACTTTCATATATCTATAATTTTTCAAACTAAAATACACTATATATATATAACAAATCAAAGATCAACAAAAGATTAACAAAAAAGAAGATAAGAAAGCCGTCGCCAGAAAGAGAGATTTTCCGGCGGAGGTGAGTAACAAGCTTTTTCTTCCGACCACCGTAGCAGTCGGCAGCCACCAAATCTAGAAACCCAACCACTAAATCTATGTAACAAGCTTTTTCTTCATGTTCTTATTTTTTTCGATCTTATAAAAACTCGGTAGGCCTTTAACTACTTCTGCCAACATACATGTATACAGATCTACATATATTTAGATCTACAGAGGCGAGAGTGGTGGTGGTGGTTGAAACTACAACAGCGGGAGTGGTGGTTGCGGTTGAAGGCTACAGTGTCGGCAGTGGTGGTTGCGGTTGAAGGCTATAGCGGTAGTGGTTCATCTATCAGCTCATACATCTCGAAAACTTCGAAGCTCATAATGTTTGGTGGAGAGGATTAAGTGATTAACATATAAAATTTTTAAATGATGTTCACATTCTCGATCTATCTGTATATAGATCTGGAAAAAGATATAGGTATAAATATAATATAATATATATCAATCAGATGGTTAAAAAGTATATATATAGTTTAGATGGTTGTTGGATTTTGATTTGAAGGTTTTTTTTTCTTTGAATAGTATTTGATTTGGGGATTTCTTTCATAGAACAGATGATTTGGGGATTTTCTTTGATATAGATATAGATATCAATTTTGGTTACACTTTTAGTCCTTAAAGATTCAAAGTTAATTACACTTTTGGTCCTGTGATAATGAAAAGACCAAAATACCCATCATGTGCAGGTCATGTGACCTCTCATTTAACGTCCGTTAGTCATTTGGACTAAAAGTGTTGACGGAGCAAGGTTTTTTGGACTAAAACTGTAATTTTTGAAAGACAAGGACGAAACCTGCAAGCTGGATACCACGACAGGGACGAAAATTGTAATTAACTCTAAAACTAAATCTACCGTCTATAGCTTTCAGACCATTGTTGAAAACAACAGAATAAGCATCACAACGTATTCAAAATATCACTTTTGAAATGCATGCTCAAAATGAACAAAGAAAAGAACACAGTGC
Source organism: Erigeron breviscapus (assembly GCA_034093135.1). Taxonomy (NCBI): domain Eukaryota; kingdom Viridiplantae; phylum Streptophyta; class Magnoliopsida; order Asterales; family Asteraceae; genus Erigeron; species Erigeron breviscapus. Next base: position 143,662,780 of record CM067167.1, read on the forward strand.
TCGTATATCAGTAACTGACAATGTAATCAAGAACACAGTGCTCGTATATCAGTAACTGACAATGTAATCAAGAGCCGGAATTACAGTTATAAAGGCAACATGGTTACTAGGCAGGATTACCACCATATAAAGATGAAAGCAATCTAGATACAAGCATCCATAACCCACCACTGAATGTTATCTAAACTCTTGATTCAAACAAAATAAGTACTAGCCATGGTGTAGCACCAATGCCATGCACAGCATATATTGGTAGTGGTTTAACCAGCAGATTCCTAGAACGGAGTGACTGCTTATGCAGTTGTTGCGCGACAGACAAAAGTCATGTAGTACCTTGCAACTAGAATCCTCAATCAGTCATCCAAATAATAATACGATCCGGCAAGTTTCTGCTCCCTGTCCTTTGTTGAATTCAGCTTGTTGATTCTTGGTCGGAAATTTGTTGGATCCCGCCTAAACGTGATGGTCAGATGCTGTACCACATATTGAACATCAGTTTCAAGCTTTTATCAATAAATAGATGCAAGAATAATAGCAAATGTTGGCAAATAAACAAAACAGCCTCCACCCTGGAAATAATATGAGCAATATAATTTGACACCGTACCTAACAACTTGGTTTTACTTGTATATAATTTGACAGAGGGTTGGCAGAGATGGCAACTTCGCCCTAGTTAGTTGTGATTGCGTTAATTAGAGTTTAGTTTTAGTGCAAGTTTACATATAAGAAAACTAGACATGCTAAATCATCTTATTAAATAGAGATTATCTTTTACCTAGATTAAACGTATAGGTATATATTGTATGTGTGTGTGTGTGTATGCCACCCAACTACCTCCTAATCATCTTAATCAAAAACTACCTTGTTGATATATTTTCCTTCCGACCCGTAACAAAAAATACCCACTTCAACAATCTGGTTTGACCTGTTACTAAACCCACCAGACCTTCAGTTTTGCCACATAAAATAACATAGATGTATTAAGAGCACATGTGAGACTTACTGATAAGAAAAGATTCATGCCAGTCAATAATGACTGAGGCGAATTTGCAACACAATCAATAGATGGTTTCCCTTCATAAACGATCACCCGATCTGCTAGATAAGTTGCCATGATGAAGTCATGTTCCACCACAAATGCAGTCTTTTTAGCATGCAGTATAAATCTCTTTATAACCTTTGAAGCAACAATACGTTGCTCCGAATCAAGGTATGCACTTGGTTCATCAATCAGGTAAATATCAGCAGGCTGAAATGAAAACACAAACCAAGTGAGATCATATGAATTATTAGCTAACAAGTACTCCTAGCAATCAAGGTTTGGCCTACATGAGGGTCATGCTAATAAAAGAAGGCAACAAACACTTCGCACATTTATTCAGAAAAATATGATGACAACTAGTAGAGGCAAGAAGTTAAGTTGTGTTTCTAAAGAGTCAAATGGGGAAAATAGAAGATAAGCAAAAATAAAAACAGTTTAAAGGGAACAAAAGTAGCTTAGATGTATTATTATCTATTAATGCATACAACCCTTTTACCAAAGATAATGCATAGAACCTACTAATTTGTTCAACAACAAAAATTAATATTGGATGAAACGCGTTCCGATTCCAACCGGAATTGATATGAGTAGTCAACAGATATTACACATTTTGACACAAATCGACCTGTTCATTATATCGTTTCTCAAAATTAGAGATATATCACTAATGTAAAGAGACTACTGCCAAACCAAACTTGATGTAAAGAATCAAAAAATATTGTTAATATAAGGTGCTTGTTCAGTTATATAAGTGAAAAAACAAATAAGAATGATGGTTCTTAGGAAAACGTACAGTATTCAACAAAAAATATTACATAGAATTAATTACCTTGCCAAGACACAGAACCAATGCAACCCTTTGCAATTCTCCACCAGAAAGAGTCAAAACTTCTTGATCAATTAATTGATCCATTTGAAGAGGCTTCATGACATCCGAAACAAACTGAGGATGCATGTACGAGTCACGAATCTTATCATGAAATAAATGCCTGACAGAGTGCTTATATTTGGGACTGATCTTCTGGGGCTTGTAAGAAATATTAAACTCGGGTATCTCAACTTCAGAATCTTCCACAGTATCAGGCTTCAGTAAACCAGCCTGCAGGATTAACAAATATACAGGTTTAAACACCCAGGATACGTATGACAACAATTGGAGTGCACAAAGACTGGGCCATGCGGGCCCACGATGACTCCTAATATACCCGGTCCTAAACAGGGAAAAGATACCAACTTGGGCCAGTGAGTAAGCCCTAACCGGACCCAGTTCTATTTTTAAAAATTAATTAATGAAGCAAATTTAAGATAGTTTATATAACCTAACATTAGTTCTGTGGAGCCCAAAAGCTCACACTTACACATATGATACATGTGCACACAAGCACAGAAACAATTATTTTACATCCTGAAATCAAGGAACCAGCACTTAGCCTATGATTTGGACTGGGACGAATCATGCTTTATGATAAAATGTTAATACAGATTACATCTTCTGATTTCATCACGTCTAAACAGACCAGGCTTTTACAGACTCGGACCTATTCCCTATTTCAAAACTAAACAATATTTGCATCTTTTTGAGAAAAATCGTCTCACCAGCATACGAATAAAAGTTGTCTTCCCTGTTCCATTCTCTCCAAGCATAACTATGATCTGAGAGTCAGTGAATTCACCCCCAACCACCTTCAGTTTGAAACCACCTTGCGTTTTAGACATAGTAGGGTATCTATAACGTGCATATGTTTCAGTTTCTTCAGCACTCTCCTGAGGTGTCTCAGCAACCTTTTTCCCATAGAACAAATAGATAAAAGGAGTCGATCAAATCAAAAATAAAAATCTGATGCTATGATTAAATTTCAAAATATTAAGCATGTAAAAACTTTACCTTGAATGTAAGAGATTCTTCACGAAAACGTAGGTTTTCTGTAGGCACAAACCCTTCTAAAAAGATATTTATTCCTTCTCTGACAGAGAAGGGTAGTGTCACGACACCATATGCACCAGGCTTCCCATAAAGGCAGCAAATGAAGTCTGATAGGTAATCAAGCACACTTAAATCGTGCTCAACTACAATCACATAGCTAAAATTAAAGCACCAAGAAAATTGTATGAGTATCTTGTAAAGAAGCAATTTCAACCCATTTACTAATGGTTGGCTTGACTTGGTTTAAATTTTATCTGAAACGAACCGCATGGGTCAGATCAAAACTTTACATAATATTAGGGTGGTGTTTATACCAAATATTATGTGAATGGGCGGATTTGAGTTGTGTTTTATATCAAACAGAATAATGGGTCAAATCAAACTTTTGGGTAGAGAAGAATATGGTCTTTTAAATGCATACAACCTCATACACCCTCTTACTCAAAGATTTAAAAATTATTTTGTAACAGTACTGATTTTGCACTCATTACATGTGTTAGGTATTCAAAAAATGAAATGAAGAGTTCACGGGTCAACCCGACCAGGTCCAATTTGAGCAGTAACAAAAACATGTTCCAGTACGAGTAGCTAACTGGCACGCCCACCCCCCACAAATCAAAAAGAGCTAACTGAACAACCGCAAACATTATTGGTATAATAACCTGCTAGGTCTAAGCAAAGATCTGATAACTTGTGCAGCTTTAAGCCTTTGTTTCACATCAAGATAACTTGAAGGCTCATCGAACATATAAATCTCTGCCATTTGTATGGCAACAACAGCAATTGCAAACCTTTGAAGCTCTCCACCTGATAAATCACCAACATTACGATCTATAACCTGATTCAGTTCAAGATCAGCACAAAGCTCTGCCTTCGCCTCTCTCTCATCTTTTTGATCAAGTACTTGACCCACATTCCCTTGAACTGCTTTAGGAATATGATCCACATACTGCGGTTTTATGATGGCCTGATTTGTACACAAGAAAATTACTTAGAAGATAATACAAACATAGATAAATCACCCCACTGATAGAATATTTCCATGAGCTATAACTCACCTTTAGATTATCTTCAAGAATACGAGTAAAGTAGTTTTGCAACTCAGATCCACGGAAGTGCTGCAAAATTTCACTCCAATCTGGTGGGTTCTGAAAAAAAAGGAAGGAATAAATGAATATTGTAACAACAATACTTGGACCTGCACATAACGAAGGGAAAAAGAAGAAAGGAGCTTGATATATTTACATTAAAACGGCCCAAATTGGGTTTCAATTTTCCAGCCAAAACTTTGAGGGCTGTAGACTTCCCAATTCCATTTGTTCCAACCAAGCCAAGAACTTGCCCGGGCCTTGGAACAGGTAATCTGCCATTGGAGGTTTCTCAATTTAGGGGATGTTTGGCCTAGCTTTTTCTTTTTGGCTTATGCTTATGTTTTATAAGTAGCTTTTCGCTTCTTTTTTTTATAAGTTTATAAGCTCTTACTTTAGTGTTTAGATTAGCTCTTGGCTTTTGCAAAAAAAAAAAAAGAGGAAAGGAAAGCTCTTGGCTTTTGTTATAAAAGCTTTTGTTTTTGGATTGGGTGGCTGATAATGGGTGAAAACAAATAATTTATGCAATGGGGTAAACAACAGAGAAGGTTGGGTTGACCCCAAAAGACTTTTTTTACAGATAAGTAGAGTGTCAAATTATATGACACAGATTAAAAAGTTTCAGTTACAATCTAAATCTGCAAATAAAATATTTTTGAGGTTTCCAAGTCTACTTTTTAATAATTTAGCTAGGCTTAATTATATTAACGATATGTCTGGTTAGATATTGAACATGACCAAGCCCGTCCCATCCATAACCAAACAGTCTGAACTTGCTATCTCTCGTAGCAAATAACACCAGTGCAGCAAAACCTAAGGTGAACCTGTGTAATTTGAAAGTATTGACCCCATAACGATGAGTTGTATCCTTATCCAGATCTTTTGGTATATTAATGATCTCAATTGCATCAAAGGGGCATTTCTGCATTAACAAAGCAAAGAATGGTATGTTCAAAAACCAATTCCTGGATATAGAGAGCAACTCAACATAATAACTATCACATGGTACACAAACCTTAATACATATACCACACCCTATGCACAATTCCTCAGAGATATACGCCACCTTGGATGCAGAAGTAACCTCAATACATTGCTTACCTGCACAATAGATATAGAAACTGTGTGCATAATCACTAAAAAAAAGTCTCCACTCTCCAATACCTTACAAGTGTTTCCCATGGAATTTTTATGTTCAAAATAGTAGTTAATACAAAAATTGGGAGAGTACACTAAACAGCCAGAAAGTCTTAACCTTTAATCAATAAATAAAAATAAAAAGTGCAATTATCAACTACCAACCTAAACTTTTTACAATATATGTATACAAATCCATTATATATATAAAAAACACATATAAATACCCTTTCAGCTAAGAAACATGTGTGTGTCAGCTCAGTTGATTAACATCACTACTAATAAATTGAAACCCTAAAAAATCAGCACATCTTAGATATAGCAATATCAGTTCAACAAGATCCATACATACCTATATATATATAACATGTGTGTGTGTGTGTAGATATGTATATATATGTATATATATATACATATAGAGAGAGAGATTAAAGTGGAAATAGGGGAGATGATACCAGTCATAACAACAGGACATGATTTTTTGCACTCCTGGCGGCATTTTTTGGGCTTACATCGATCTTCTTTGAGAATAGCGATACGAGTTAATCGCTCAGCCATTTTCTGAAATACAAAAACTTTCGATTCAGTTTAACACAAAAGATGATGATGACTATGAGTGTGTACGGCGTGTGGTGGCCACACGTTCAGAAAAAACCTCAGCAACAGAGCAAACGCGTAGTTTTCACACACAACGCCTTGAGACAGGATATTTAATTAGCTATCAACTTATATTATGGTGTCTTGATTGATGATTATCATATATAACACTTTTGATCCCTTTTCTTTTGGTTATTATTTGTCGAAAGATTTTGATTTTAACTAGTATTATACCTGGCCAACGGCCAGGGATAATATACATTAACTGTTTTCTTATTTGAAAAAGAAATTAAATTTTCTCACAAATTAATATACAAATAATTATAAAAATTTAACACCGTTGGCTGTGGATAACAAATATTGAATGTTTTTTTATTTGGATAAATTGTTTAAGAAACTTTTACAAACTAATATACGAATAAATGAAAAACTAAAATATAAAATCGAAGCTAGAAAATCAATCCAAAAGTTATTGCATTATTATGTATCATAATTGAAATAAATTGTACAAATCCAATAATCAATAAAACGTAAAGGTTAGCTAAAATCATAAGATAAAAAAAAAACATATAAATATGAAAAAAAAACCTCAAACAGTAATAAAATACAAAATACTTATATAATAATTAAACTTTAAAGTTGAAATTCATAAAAAAAAAAACAAACAAACAAAATTTAAAAGTTAGCTAAAATCATGATGATAATAAAATAAAAAACATAAAAATATGAAGAAAAAAAAAACTCAAGTAGTAATAAAATACAAAATTTGTTATATATATAGTATAACTAGTTATGTTACCTGGACGTTGCCCCAAGAAGCATAACATTGCTTTCTGACACCCTATACAAGCAGAAGATCCATTCGTTTGTTTCTTGATTAAACATTTTTTGAAAATGTATTGTCGTGTACAGATATAAGATATATTAATCATTTACATGATCAATATTATGAATAGTTGAAGGGGAAAAAATCAAATATTAATCGTGTATCTACTATATATGATTAATTGAAAAAAATATGACAAAACGGGGAAAAAAAATAAAAACGCACTAAAATTATACTATTACATGTGAAATATATAAAAAGAAATGAAAAGTACCATATAAATTAATATAAAAAATAAAAGACAAATGAAACTGAATACCATATTAACTTTGTACAATAAATTGTAAAAAGCCAAAAACAACTTAAAGAACGACAATTTTGTTAAAGATATAAGACAAAAATAAAAACGTAAAACAAAAAAACAAACTTACGTTTTTTGTTAAGTTGGGCAAGATAGAAAATACTAATTTGACACAAATACTACATACTCCAACGTTCGTTAGATAAATGGACCTCATTTGCATCAGTTTTTGTGACTCTTGTTGGATACTAAATAACATCTAACGATCATTAACTCCCGTTTTAGAAAATGATCTAAGTCTCTGTTAGATAAAAGGACTTGATTTGCAGCCATTATTGTTATTCTCTCTAAACACCCAAACAAAAGTTACCAGCCGTTAGTGCTCGTTAAAGTTTTTTAGTACTTATTAACGATGGGGGACTATTAGTGCAAGAAATTAAACGACAGGGACTGAAACTGTCAAAACATGAGGCAGTTGGATTTCCACACACTCAATTTATATATATACTAGTTATGTTACCCGCGCGTTGCCCCAGAAGATAACATTACTTTTAGAAACTTTATACAAACGGGAGTACGTCTGTTTGTTGCTTTATTCAAACGTGTGCTTGAAAATTAAATGCCGTGTACAAATATTATCATTTACATGATCAATTCTTTCAATAGTTTAAGGAATACAAAAACGAATGTTAATCATGTAGCAACTATATGATTAACTCGAAAAAAATGTGACAAAACGGACAAAAAAATTAAAATGCACTAAAATCATATTATTATATGTGAAATACAAAAGAACATGAAAATTAGCATGTAAATCATTGCAAAAATTAAAAGAAAAATGAACGCGAATATTATATTAACTTTGTACAATAAATTGTATAAAGCCAAGAATTAGTTAAAAGTATAAGGCAAAAATAAAACCGTAGAACAAAAAAACAAACTCACGTTTTTTGGTTAAATTGGACGACCGATACACAATATCAATTTGACACAAAATACTATATACTCCAACACCCGATAGAGATTTGGACATGATTTACAACAACTTTTGTAACTCTCATTAGACACTAAATTAGCATCAAACAATCATTGACACCCGTTATAGAAAAGGACTAAACTCCCTGTTAGAGAAAAGGACATGAATTGCAGCTGTTATTGTTATTTCTGTTAAACACACAAACAAAAGTTAACTACCGTTAGCGCTTGTTAGAGTTTAATAATATTTTTTAACGATGGGGACTATTATTGTAACAAATTTGACGACAGGGACTGTTTTCGTTGAAAAAATGTGCGCACGAAAATCTAGTAACGGTATCATATATATATATAGATTTGAATTTTGGGAGTTCGTGCCCGATATTATTTTTTTTCCTTTTTTTCACTTATGTTTAAATTCACTTGCAATAATGGTCCCCATTAGCTAACGGTCGTTAAGTTTTGTTTGGATGTTTAACGGAAATTACGGAAACTGCTGCAAATCAGGTCCTTTTCTTTAACATGGAGTTAGGTCCTTTTTCCCAACGTGTCTTAATAATCGTCAAATGCTATTTGGGTTTGTAAGTTGAGAGATTAACTTATGTTACACTTTTATAAAAATCATCAAACATTTTTTTTCCCTTTTTTCACTTATGTTAATTTCACTTTGATGTGTCTATAATTATACATATTTCTAAATCGTTAGTAAGCCGTTTTTATGATTAATTATGAGTTAAATGCACGAATAATCGATACTTTCAGAGTGTTTGTATGTTTTCAGGTTTGAAGAGTGCAAAATTGTTAGAAATGGCTTTTAGACGACTTTTGGATGCATAAAGAAGGTTCGAGGACGAGTTCGTGTGAAGACCGAATGGAAAATACAAGTTTTGTGAAGTCTGAACATATATGCGGCGCATGGGATACATATGCGGCGCATATAAGGTGTGATTTTGAGGCAGTAGCTCTGGACATCATTTCATGCGGCGCATAGGAGAAGCGTGCGGCGCATAACGGGCAACTTATTTTCAGAAACTTCAACATATGCGGCGCATGGATATCCCATGCGGCGCACATTTTGAGTCGGCAGAACCGAGATTTTCTAAACCCTATAAATAGAAGACCACAACCCTACCATTCGAGATACCATCACTTGTTTACGAAATTAGGGTTATTTTAAAGGGTTTTGCAGCAGCTTTTACGTCCTAAAAGGCTACAGAGTTGTTCGTGAGATCCAAGGCTTTCGATTACGTTTTCTTTGCTTTCTAGTTAGATCAAACACATTGGTACATTATCGTTCTCTTTTCAATTACTCTTTGTGTTTTTCTTATGACTATGAGTAGCTAAATACTTCATCAGCTACTGAGATGAAGTGATATTATTGAATGATGGTTGCATGATTTATATTATCCAAGACGATTCGATTTAACGTTGTGTTGTGATCTTAGCTTATTAATTCTTTATCATTTATCTTCTGATTTCCGATAGATCTTGCTTAATCTCAGTGGTAACTAGGGTTGGGTAAGAGATATTTTGATTGCTTAGGTATAAGTGATTGCTTCTATGACGGGTACGGTAGAAGGGAATCAATCGATAATAAGAATTAACTGGTTAATGGTTGGGTACAATCAATAGGCACAATTGTTATCTAATAATCAAAACAATTAGTTAATTAGTGAAGTTATAAGAGGCGTCTCGGGGTACCGGTCTTGAGTAATTGATCTAGTTGATTAAGGAGATTAAATAAAGTAACGAACTTGACGGGTACGGAGTGAGTCTTTGTTTGGTTCTTGATTATAAGTCGTCGTATTTGAATTGGTCTTTCAATCAAAGTGCAACCTGAATTTGGTGTATCATGGAGTCGAAGTAGATGACCTTTTAATATTATTGTTCTCGGTAAATCTTTTTAAGTTAATTTTAGTTTACTTTTATTTTAGTTTAATTTTCAAATCAACTGACGAGGGTCATAAAACCTAAAAGCATTTTGAACTACTTAGAACTCGCTTATTTCTTATACAGTCCCTGTGGATTCGACCTGGACTTACCTTTAAACTATATTGCAAACGAACGGGTCCACTGCCCGAGAGTGTGTAGTAATCAGTTAATCGGTATTTCTTGTTTATAAATTTTAAAACTAGATTTTCGCACATCAAAGTTTTTGGCGCCGCTGCCGGGGACTGTTTTTAGGATTTTAGTTTGAGATTTTGTAGTTCGATCCTTTCTTGTATTTATTTACGAGGAAGTTACTTGTCTTTATTAGGTTAGCGTAATTTAGTGATAATTTTTTTTATTTAGTTTAATTTAGTTTTTATTAGTATAGTTTCTTTTGTTTTCCATTGGTGCTTTTCACGGGTTGTGCTTGTGTTTGTTTTGCAGGATTAGCATCACCCATGGCATATCAATACTATGTATCCGAGGAGGAATATCCTGACGAGCTTCGGAGCTTTGAGCAGTTTTCTGATGAAACTTATGAGGAAGCTTGGTTAAGGATAAGACGAATGGTTGAAAATTTTGTAATGTACGGGCTTACCATTCGTCAACTTGTTTCGATATATTGTCGTGGGTTGGAAGACGAAACAAAGGAAGTTTTAGGTGACGAATTCTTCTCGATGAATCCAGATGACATGTTTGACTATATGGAAGAATACGCTCAAGCGGAAGAGGGCGAAACACGGGAAGGTAATCAAATGCCACATTCCGAACCGCACGAGTTGTCACCCATTAAGGATGAAAATGAAGATGACGTGGCAGATTTGGAAGATGCAGAGGTTGATTATGAGATGCACGAGCTATCTTCCATTAGCACCGAGGATTTAAATGACATTGCTTATGAGGAAGATCTTACTTCACTTTCTAGTGAGTCCGATCTTGGTGACATGACTATGGAAGAGTTTTTGGATGAATGTGACGAGCCGAATGCTACTTTTTCACAGTCCGATCTTGGTGACATAACTTTGGGAAAGAATGAGAAAGAAGTTGAAATGAAGCAAGAAGACTCAACCCGAAGACGAGGAGACCAAGCTGATTTGTACGGGGACTATCATGACATACCACATCCGGAACCGCATGAGTCGAGTAATAAGGACGGGAGTGACCGTGTTGAGGTGGAATTGGAGGAAGAAGATGAAGTAGTTTGGGATGAAGCTGAATGGAAAGAGGAGGCTGAAATCATATGGGATGAAGAAATAGTGACAACCCCGACCATGGAAACCAAGTTTGTATCCACCATAAAGGATGTGTCACCCATCATTGAAGCTAGTAATGGAGATACGGGAGACATCAGTTGGGAGAAGTCCAATGACCGACTTGAGGATTTCTCGCTTTTTAAGTTTAGACCTCCCGACACTCTAAGTGTGGGGGAGTCTATCATTCCACCGGATATAAACAAAGTGAATTATATATTCACTCATTCAGGTAAGTATTCTAAACCTTTTCATGATTTTACATTTATACCTAACGATATTTGGCAGGTCTTGGAGATTGAACGTTTAAAAATCAAGAAAAAGGTCGAAGACTGGGATCTTGACCGAGACAGCAGCCAGTGCCGCTGGCAGCCCCGTTTCAATCACATTCGCATTCTAAATTTGTTTTGACTCTGGAATGGACTTACAATCAGATCCGGATCGTTTTTCTTCAACAAACGGAGTGTGGAACAGGTAAGCATTTGAACCTACGCGATTTATTATTATCTGAAATGCTTTCCTTTGTATTGTTTGCAGGAGTGCCAAAGTCGTTGACATCTTTAAGGAAGATCATGGCACGAAAGAAAGAGCCGGATAAAAGGCATAAGGCCTTCACGATAGCTGAATGCAAGGACACAGGGCAAGATGTTTTGCAACCCAAGCCGGGTTGTCTAGGGAGTTTCCTTACCATTACCTATTATGATTTGAATTATAACTTTAATTGCATTAGGTTAGGTAATCTTAGGGCTAGTAGTAATTTCAGGCATTATTGTTTATTCTCTAAACTAGCTCCGAAGCACTTAGCTCCCGACCCTTTTGAATGGACGGATATAAGCCTTGACATGAAATACTTGAAAATTCCGTGCCATAACAAAATTTTAGAGATATTCTATGTAAGGATGAAAGGGTGGATTTTTAAAATGAATTTTGAAAAGAAAACAAAGGATTTTGACATCTTAAAAGTGAACTTTGTTAAGGTGAAAGAAATGGTTTGGGTGATGATTAAGATTAGATACACATTTTATTCACCTTATTCGCGTAAACCGCCTGACACTTTAAGTGTAGGGGCGTTTAAGACCCCACCATGGTGACCTTTGTGGAACGAGTCTAGCTAATGACTCGTTAATAAATTAAGCGCTTCTCGGGAGGCAACCCGTGTGTCATTTCTGTTTTTCTTTGTTTTGTTACTGTTATTTTTCGTTTTTATAGTTTTTTTTGTTGAGTAATACATGTCTGGAGGCACCCACACGCGTTACGGTAAGTCAAAACGAGCCAAGGTAAGTTTTAAGTGTGGGGAGATGTACATATGCGCCGCATGGAAGCTTCATGCGCAGCATATCGGGTGTTTAAAAATTGTGTTTTCTGAAAATTAAGAGATATGAGCCGCATGGCAGGGATGATTGATAGAGATGAGTTAGAGGATATTGATACGTATGACTTTTTATGTGGCGGAGTGTTTGATAAGAGGCATTCTGGTTTTGATGATGACAAGAGTTTGACGGATTTCTAGCATGAGATTGGAGGAAGTGGAGATTTGCAGATGTCTAGTAGTAAGCATGTTGAGATTGCTGATCCGTTATTGAGAGTTTTGCATAAGATGATTACCCATTGTTTCTTAGTTAGGGGTGATCACACGGATAAGGTTTCACCATTGGATGTTTGGTTGATGAGATTGTTTCATGAAGGAGCACCATACAGATATGCTTGCGCTCCATTTGTTTTAGCCAGGTACATGGCGACCCATAGGGATCAGATTATTTTTTGCGGGCAATACATTACCCAGATTTACTTGAGGCTAGAGTTGCAGACTGCTAGGTGTAACAGGGGGATTACTAGAGTCCCGTGTGTTCCTTTTGGGTTGGATGATTTGAGGAGATTGGGATTGGTGGTGAGTGTTGATAACAGGGATGTATTCGTTGGTACTTTGACTGGGGAGCAGAGGCCTAACAGGAGACGACAGAGAGATGATGGTACTAGTGAGGCTAGGTATACCGGTGGTGCTTCTTCTTCTTCTACCCCCTTGATCTTTCTTCTATGCAGGAGGCAATATTTGGTTTGCAGGGGACCACAGATATGATCTTGGACCAGCAGCGCACACTTACTAGCATGGTCCATAGGACTTTAGAGACGCAGGAGCATTTTTCTCCATTATGGCAGAGACAGATGGAGCATCAGTATGATCATATGCCAGAGGACTCCCGACCAGCAGTTCCTGCATACAACCCACCACCAATGATACCACCTAGCGAGTCCTCCTTTAACTTTTTTTTTCCTCAACAGGATTATCATCAGGAGCAGTACAGATATCAGCCTGCAACTTATGACCCCACTGCTCAGACTGCAGGATATGGGATGTATACTGGTGCACAGAGGTACAGTGGTAACTATTTTAGTTACTACACGCCGGTAGGAGATAAGGCAGGAGGTAGGGCTACCACAGGGACGCCCAACATTATTCCAGGTAGAGATCTTTTCTTTGAGAGATCCACCACTCACGAGGGTGGTGGCACCGAGTCTATTTTTCCCATGGAGGAAAGGCGTGATTTCTAGATGCTTCGGATTGAGAGAGATTGTGATGGCGATGCCGGCACCGTGGGCATAGAGTCATCAATGTGGTAGAGTGATTTCATTTGTTAAACTTTATTATCTTGTGTTTCCTTTTATTTGGTTTGTAATGCACCTCTGTTGGCGTTTTAACAATTTTGTTTCATTTTTATGCTTATTTGGATTTAATTTTTTTTTTTTTTTTTTTTTTTTTTTTTTTTTTTTTTTTTTTTTTTTTTTTTTTTTTTTTTTTTTTTTTTTTTTTTTTTTTTTTTTTTTTTTTTTTTTTTTTTTTTTTTTTTTTTTTTTTTTTTTTTTTTTTTTTTTTTTTTTTTTTTTTTTTTTTTTTTTTTTTTTTTTTTTTTTTTTTTTTTTTTTTTTTTTTTTTTTTTTTTTTTTTTTTTTTTTTTTCTTTCATTTTTGTTTTTTCCCCATTTCCCATTGTTTTGATTGATTTCATGTACAACAAGGGTGTTGCACAATTCAAGTGTGGGGGGTGGAATAGGAAAAATCAAAAATGCAAGTTTTCTACTAATTTATTCATGCAAAATTTTCATTTTTGAGAAATAAGCTTTGTTATAGACAAAAGATGAGGATAATTAAGCAACATTAACTTCGGTAAGATGAATTGTTAGTTAGAGCTTTGAGCTTAACCATAGATTTGTGGTTGTTCATTTGACCAAGTGGATTATAGTTTAAGCTGAAACGGTATGCGATATAGTTTCTTATAGCACATTTTAACCGGACTTAAATATATACTTAGCAATTAGAACTATCTAGTCTATTGGTAATGGTATATAATTGAACTTTAATGCTTTAAGTGCTTGTGTAAGATCTATATTAGACGTATGGTTTATCCTTAAATCTTGCACTATTGATTGTTGAATAGCTAGTATACTAGGTAAGTGTATGAGTCGTCTGGGATCTCTAATTAAGTCAATGCATGAAATAATGTAAAAATCTTAAAGAAAGACGATCGGTAGATTAATAAATGAGCTCTATGAGCTATTAAACGAGTAAAATTATACACATCAAGTTATGTCGCTTTGCGCGTAGGGAACCACCGACCTGTCACCGCTGTCTTGATGTAAGATATAAACTCTAACCGTTAGTTGAGTTATGTCGCTTTGCGCGTGGGGAACCACTGACCTGTCACCACTGTCTCAACTATTAAAGATGATAATATCGTATAACTGCTTTGGTGTCTAGTTAGGAAGCATGACTGTAGTGTAAGAGTATGTCTATGTAGTGATTTACAAGTACAACCAATAATAAGATAACGTGCCTTGCTAGTAGCTAGTGGAACTAATTGTTATACAAACCTTTATTAAGTGCTTAACTTGTTACGTAAAAGAGTAAGACTGAGCTGTAAGACACTTGGGATTATAGAACGGTTTTAGAGGTATTAACACGAGTATAAGGTTGGCTTTTAGATCTGATTGACTAAGTATCTTTACCTCGTAAGTTAAAGCTTTCTGATTTTGTCTTAAGCTTTCTCTTAAACGTTTTGCATGACTATACTGTCACACCCGCCCCAGACGGGGTATGACGTAAATGGATTCACAACACAAGATATACTGAACGACACAAAACGTTGTCGTTTTAAAATACATTTATATAAAAGCATTGTTCACAAATTTATATTACAATTTATGAAAGATATTATTCTTGAAAACATTTATTTAATATTAAACAATATTAAACAGTAGACAGAGACTTTAGCAAATTGACTTGTCTTTACTAGAGTCTGAGGGTAGGCCATGGTCCAGTATGTTGTATGCAGCGGAAAAATGTCCCATGTATAGAGTATTGTCTAGTTACCTGAGAATACATGCTAAAATACGTCAACATAAAGTTGGTGAGTTCCATAAGTTTTTCATATAGAAAATATAGTTTCCAAAAACCAGAGTTCAGTGTGATCATTGCCTTACCGCAATATCAAGTAGTTATGATACAATATCAGCAAAGAGTATCATATGTTTTTAATTAAAATAAAGAGTATGAACCACAAGATTTAAAGTAACTATTTGATCACACAATGGATCAAATAGAATAAAAGAGTAGATACTGTATACATCAAGTTCTAAGCTCATGAACCGAAACTAGACAAGTATGTGTTTATTTGCCTCCAGAGTAGGTACCTTGTTCAGGGTACCCTAAGCTTTCCAAATATAATGCATCCGTATCCAGTTGGTATGACCAACACGAATGGGGGTGCCTACCCCAATAGTACTATTCAATATACCCACGTTTATGTTTCCATAATTAATCGTTCATGATAGTGAGGACTTTGAGTGAACAGAGCAACTTAGAATCAACCATATATACATTTCTGGAATACTTGTGTTCATCATAACAGTAAAGAGTTTGTATTTTACCCCGAAGGTAAAATAAATAAAGTGGAGTTACAAAATATATATAATATATATATATAATTTTGTAAATATACATATAAGTATATAACTTTGAAAATATACATATAAGTATAACAAGTAGTTTTATTGCATGTATCTCAGTCCCCAAATAAATGTATAAATAATTGAAAAGGGGAGTATGAAGACTCACATTAGTTGTAGTGGCAAGTAACAACAGCAGATAATCCTCGTGATAAGTTAATCTAAAACATATCAAGTATAATTAACACATAATTTATACTAAGGTTTTATTGAGTGATTTATTATCCATCAACTTTTGTAAATACATTTAAAAATGTATTTCTTTTTATTATTAAACAATTTAAATCATTAACATGTTTAAATCAACAGTTTTAACGGTTAGGACCAAAACTGTCAGAAAATCTAACGGTCTATAATGGTCGTCAGAAAATGGACTTGTTTTGTAACAGTTTTAATAACAATCGTTAACGGCAGTTTTTAAGTATATATTTATATATATACTTAATTTATATAAATCTTTTATATATATATTTCTATATATACACGTACATATATATACTCGTATACTCTACGCGTACTTACAGTGGGGTGGTATTATCGGTTCATGGTGGTGATGATTGAAAGTGACAACATGCAAGCAGCAACACATGATGGCAGTGGTGGTTCGATGGTACATGGCAGCCGACTCTCATCATCATCAACGTCTATATCTATACATATATATATATATCTATATATATGCGGTGGGTATATATATATATACCGTAAGGTGGTGAAGGTGGTGGTTTGTATTACATGGTGGTGGTCGTGATTTTAAGGTGAAAGGTGGTCGTGATGTATGGTGTTGATTACCGAGAGAGATGTAGCAAGGTGGAGGATCGTGGTGTTGGAGTCGTGAGGTATAAGGTGGTTCGAGGTGATGTTGTCTAAAGGTGGTGGCCGTGTTACATGGTAGCTAGTCATGGGGTGGTGATGAACAGGTGGTGATGAAACCGTATATATCTATACGTGTATCTTTATGCATGTCTAGATGGTGATGTTAAAGGGTGGTCGTGGTGCATGGTGGAAAGGTGGCTCGTGCATGGTGGTGTTGGAGAAACAATAACGAGCAGCTCATGGTGATGATTTATAGCAGCAATAGTAACAGTAGTTATAGAAGCAGCAGTAGCGATTTGTGGTGGTGATGAAGGTTGCTCGTGGGTTTGTTGTTGCCGAGAGAAAGAGATAGATTATTGTAGTGTGTGTTAGAATGGTGAAATGAGAGTTCTATTTATAGGCAAGAGTTGTGAGGAATGAGTGGTGCTGGTGAATCTTCGTAGGCTTCAAGGAAAAGAACGCAGGAGTGTCGACATTCATTTCCAGTGGGCGCTGCTTTGTTGAAAGAAAAGAAGGAAGAAAACAAGATTTTGTATATATACGTATATAATAAGAAAATAAGCTGGTGCACTTCATGCATGCCAAACTCAAAAATGAGTTTTTCTTCCTTTATGTCGACATCCTATCTATATTCTATCTTGGCGGCAGGAAGCAAAGACATATTCAACAAGTAAATGGGGGTGGGGCGGCTGGACTTAGAAGAAAACAATAGTATGTCGACATTCTGTATGTATATTTTATATTGTTATGTGCTCATCATAAGCAATCAAGAAAAGGTGATGTCTTATTGATTTGTTTAATTGAGATACTTATAAAAGAAAGAAAAGTCATAATATTCTCGATCTTGTAGTTCGTGTATAACAGACAAGGAGTAAAAACATTGAATCTATTTTCATCCTCAATTTGGCTACATCGAATATATATATATAAAGAAGATCACATATATTATACTAATACCGTGAATGTTAAAATGTGATGAATTCGAGTGTGTGCCCTGAGTGTCTTTATAATATATTATTATACTTTATCATAATTGAGGATGCACTGCATTAGAAGAAGAAAGGAAATATGACCAAAAGACATTCACGGATGAATTGTCTGTTCTTAATTATTTGAGTATATATGTCGACATAGATTTAAATTAATAACCATTATTTGCTAAATGTTTAATCCGTGATTTAATCGAAATAGTTGTCGTTAAACTGTCAAAATTTAAATATGATCTTATTAAGGCTTTAGAAATAATACCTTAAGATTTGGTATCCTTTACTTTAATTTAAATATTTTCATTATTCCAACTTATTTTAGTTGTTCATAACATATTATATTAAATAGACAAATTTCTATTTAATATAAAGCTTAATACTTAATATTTCTTAATATTTATAGATTAAATTATAATAAAAAAAATTAAAAAGTTTATCCGAAAATTGACGATTGTCACATATACTTAAAATGGTTTGAAAGTAGAAAAACGGTTTCGTTGTCCAGATTCTTAAATGGTTTGTCTTGAGTATTTGCTTGAGGACAAGCAAAGCTCAATTGCGGGGGAATTTGATGTGTCTATAAATATACATATTTCCACATCGTTAGTAAGCCGTTTTTATGATTAATTATGAGTTAAATGCACGAATATTCGATACTTTCATAGTGTTTGTATGTTTTCAGGTTTGAAGAGTGCAAAATGGTTAGAAATGGCTTTTAGACGACTTTTGGATGCATAAAGAAGGTTCGAGGACGAGTTCGTGTGAAGACCGAATGGAAAATACAAGTTTTGTGAAGTCTGAAGATATATGCGGCGCATGGGATACATATGCGGCGCATATAAGGTGTGATTTTGAGGCAGTAGCTCTGGACATCATTTCATGCGGTGCATAGGAGAAGCGTGCGGCGCATAACGAGCAACTTATTTTCAGAAACTTCAACATATGCGGCGCATGGATATCCCATGCGGCGCACATTTTGAGTCGGCAGAACCGAGATTTTCTAAACCCTATAAATAGAAGACCACAACCCTACAATTCGAGATACCATCATTTGTTTACGAAATTAGGGTTATTTTAAAGGGTTTTGCAGCAGATTTTACGTCCTAAAAGGCTACGGAGTTGTTCGTGAGATCCAAGGCTTTCGATTACGTTTTCTTTGCTTTCTAGTTAGATCAAACACATTGGTACATTATGGCTCTCTTTTCAATTACTCTTTGTGTTTTCTTATGACTATGAGTAGCTAAATACTTCATCATCTACTGAGATGAAGTGATATTATTGAATGATGGTTGCATGATTTATATTATTAAAGACGATTCGATTTAACGTTGTGTCGTGATCTTAGCTTATTAATTCTTTATCATTTATCTTCTGATTTCGGATAGATCTTGCTTAATCTCAGTGGTAACTAGGGTTGAGTAAGAGATATTTTGATTGCTTAGGTATAAGTGATTGCTTCTATGACGGGTACGGTAGAAGGGAATTAATCGATAATAAGAATTAACGGGTTAATGGTTGGGTAAAATCAATAGGCACAATTGTTATCTAATAATCAAAACAATTAGTTAATTATTGAAGTTATAAGAGGCGTCTCGGGGTACCGGTCTTGAGTAATTGATCTAGTTGATTAAGGGGATTTGATACGTCCCAAGGTGTATCAATATACCAAAGTATATTGTACACAGAACAGTTGTAGAGGGGGGGTGAATACAACTTTCCTTAATCTTTATAAACTTTTAAATAAAAACGTTTTAAGATTCAGTTTATATATATTAAGCAAGTAAGTAAAGAGCAGGAATCATTAAAACAGTAAAGCAGTAAAGAAATAAAGACATTCTTGAACACAGATTGTGGTTTTCAAAGTAATCCTTTATTAAGAAATAATCTATACAAAGAATTACAAGGTTGTTGCGGAATAAAGATAGCCTATAGATATCTAAACAACCTCTGAAATGACAAACTACAATCAATAAGTTTTAGCTCAAGAGAATCAGCCCAAGCTGATCTCGTACAGACTAAGCTGTGTATAAGAGCAGAGAAACTTGTGTGAAGAATGATTCTCAGGAAACTTGTATAAGAGCAGAGAAACTTGTGTGAAGAATGATTCTCAGGAAACTTGTGTGAAGAATGATTCTCATCACCAAGTTTATTCAGTCTGGACAGTTTTTCATTATCAGACAGATTGGAAAAAAAAGTTACCTCAGGTGGAGCAGTCTGACTGGTAGATGCCTGGTGAGCTGACTCAGATTGCTGTTGTATTTTCACCAGATCTTCAACAAATCTTTGAGTAGCTTCTTTAGCCATGAAACACTTGGCATCTTTATACAGCTCATCATCAGATGATGTGGCACTTTCAGCCCAGTCTTTGGCTACCAGACTCTTTTCACTTTTGTTCACCTTCTCAGTCAGCTCAGCTACTTGTGCTTTCAAGGCTTTGTACTTAGTCTTGAGCTTTGAGTATTTTTCACCTCTTCCACCTTTGGCTGGCACAACTTGAGTAGATTCTTTAGATCTGCAATCTCCAGCCATATGTCCAGTCTTGCCACACTTGTAACAAGTAACTTTGGACATGTCAAATGGCTTCTTGGTCTTGTCAGCTTGGCTACCTTTTCCTTTTCCTTTAAACTTATTAAAGGATCTCTTTCTGATCCTTTCAGCCAACATAGCTACTTCATTAGCTAGTTCATCACCATCAGATTCATCACATACAGATTCAGCACAAACAAAGTTAGGATTAGACATATCAGGAATATCATCATTAACACAAGGAATGATCTCATTACTAATTGAACTAGGATGTTCAGTCATAGAAGCAACAAGTGCAACAGCAGGCTGACTATAAGAATCACCCATAGCAATTAACTTTTCAGCCTCTGAACATTCTTGGTTATGAAGCAAACCAAAAAGTCCAGGGAGATCAAGATCATGATAAACAGAACTTAATTTAACAGAAGAAATATAGTTGTTCCATTTAGGTGGTAATGAATCAAGAAATTTACTCTTTAAAACCTCATTTTTCTTAACAATTCCAACAGCAGCTAAATCATTTACCAAAGCATTAAAGCGGGTATGAGTGTCAGTCAAGGATTCATTTCTCAAAGAGAAAAATCTCTCATACCTCCTGGTCAATGTAGTAATTGTGGATTCCATGGAAGTAGAGCAACCCTCAAACATGACAGTCAATGTACCCCACATTTTCTTAGCTGTAGAACACATTTTAATAGAATGGTAAAGGTCTTTGGGCACAGCTTAGACAATGAAATTTCTAGCCTTCACATCCAAGTTTGCCAACCTCCTATCCTCATCCCCCCAATCTGCCTTGTCCTTAACAATAGACTTGACTGTGGCAGGAATGGTTGGTTGACCTTCCCTGACCACAGCTTCTACCACAATGGTTTGTGTAGGAACATAAGGACCATCCGCAAGGATGTCAGGCATATTGTTATCGATGGATTCAAGGAACAAAGACATTCGACCTTTCCACCCACTGAAATCATCTTTATCAAACATGGGTGGTCGGGTTGAAGAACCATTATCAATATAGGATGACATAATGCTTTACTATTAAGGGAAATATGCAAGGATCAAGTCAAGTTAATTCTTAACCCCTTCTCTGATACCAATTGATACGTCCCAAGGTGTATCAATATACCAAAGTATATTGTACACAGAACAGTTGTAGAGGGGGGTGAATACAACTTTCCTTAATCTTTACAAACTTTTAAATAAAAACGTTTTAAGATTCAGTTTATATATATTAAGCAAGTAAGTAAAGAGCAGGAATCATTAAAACAGTAAAGCAGTAAAGAAATAAAGACATTCTTGAACACAGATTGTGGTTTTCAAAGTAATCCTTTATTAAGAAATAATCTATACAAAGAATTACAAGGTTGTTGCGGAATAAAGATAGCCTATAGATATCTAAACAACCTCTGAAATGACAAACTACAATCAATAAGTTTTAGCTCAAGAGAATCAGCCCAAGCTGATCTCGTACAGACTAAGCTGTGTATAAGAGCAGAGAAACTTGTGTGAAGAATGATTCTCAGGAAACTTGTGTGAAGAATGATTCTCATCAAACTTGTGTGAAGAATGATTCTCAGAGAAACTTGTGTGAAGAATGATTCTCAGGAAACTTGTGTGAAGAATGATTCTCAGGAAACTTGTGTGAAGAATGATTCTCAGGAAACTTGTGTGAAGAATGATTCTCAGGAAACTTGTGTGAAGAATGATTCTCAGGAAACTTGTGTGAAGAATGATTATCAATATAGGATGACATAATGCTTTACTATTAAGGGAAATATGCAAGGATCAAGTCAAGTTAATTCTTAACCCCTTCTCTGATACCAATTGATACGTCCCAAGGTGTATCAATATACCAAAGTATATTGTACACAGAACAGTTGTAGAGGGGGGTGAATACAACTTTCCTTAATCTTTACAAACTTTTAAATAAAAACGTTTTAAGAATCAGTTTATATATATTAAGCAAGTAAGTAAAGAGCAGGAATCATTAAAACAGTAAAGCAGTAAAGAAACAAAGAAATTCTTGAACACATATTGTGGTTTTCAAAGTAATCCTTTATTAAGAAATAATCTATACAAAGAATTACAAGGTTGTTGCGGAATAAAGATAGCCTATAGATATCTAAACAACCTCTAAAATGACAAACTACAATCAATAAGTTCTAGCTCAAGAGAATCAGCCCAAGCTGATCTCGTACAGACTAAGTTGTGTATAAGAGCAGAGAAACTTGTGTGAAGAATGATTCCCAGGAAATGCCACTCATATGCAATCCATGAATGAGGCTTTTATAGGCGAAAGCGCTTCTTCACTTGGTTTTCGTTGCAGCCACGTATTCTTCATTCAGTGGATGATAAAGGAATAATCAATCGTGCCTTTCATAGTACTTGTGGTCCCCCACGTACTGACGCACATTCTTCATCAACCAATAAGAGTATGGACACGCATATGTAAAACCAACCACCAACCTGGATCCTAGGATTCTTCCTAGTCACGTCATTTGTCTTTATCTTCAATCCAGGTTGTTATCTTCACTTGATTGTCAGACACAGATTGGGCCGTTTGTCAAAGCACCAATCTGCCTAAGTGTTTCCAAGCTGACTGCTAATCCCAAGCTGTCTTCCACTAATAGCTTGGTCTTCTATCTTCAATCCTCCTCTTCGACTTGGACTGAATGCTAACACATTGTTGATGCAGCTTGAATAACACTTGCTTCCATAAGATTTTACAATTACAAAGTATGAAGCATGATCTGGGTCAGTTACAGATCGCAAGCTGTGTCAGCTTAGTCTGACCAGATCAGATTACAAGAACCAAAAGATTACTAAGTGTTTATAGGTCAGATTTGTCATCATTAAATTTACAATTAACATTGGGACTCAACAGGATTAAATAAAGTAACGAACTTGACGGGTACGGAGTGAGTCTTTGTTTGGTTCTTGATTATAAGTCGTCGTATTTGAATTGGTCTTTCAATCAAAGTGCAACCTGAATTTGGTGTATCATGGAGTCGAAGTAGATGACCTTTTAATATTATTGTTCTCGATAAATCTTTTTAAGTTAATTTTAGTTTACTTTTATTTTAGTTTAATTTTCAAATCAACTGACGAGGGTCATAAAACCTAAAAGCATTTTGAACTACTTAGAACTCGCTTATTTCTTATACAGTCCTTGTGGATTCGACCTGGACTTACCTTTAAACTATATTGCAAACGAATGGGTCCACTGCCCGAGAGTGTGTAATAATCAGTTAATCGGTATTTCTTGTTTAAAAATTTTAAAACTAGATTTTCACACACAACACTTGCAATAGTGGTCCCCATTAGCTAACGGTTGTTAAGTTTTGTTTGGATGTTTAACGGAAATTACGGAAACTGCTGCAAATCAGGTCCTTTTCTTTAACAGGGAGTTAGGTCCTTTTTCCCAACGTGTCTTAATAATCGTCAAATGCTATTTGGGTTTGTAAATTGAGAGATTAATTTATGTTACAATTTTAAAAAAATCATCAAACATTACTTATACTTAATAAAGTATACCTACAATATGTCCGACACACAACGAAATGCTGCGTGAATTGAATGTCGTGCCAATATTTTTTATTTATTTATTATTTTTATTTTTATCTTTAATTTTTTTAGTTATGTATTCATTTTCTCTTTTTTGATTTTTTTTTAATAACAACTATCTTCTACTAATAAACTTACATATCTATATGTCAATATAAACTATTGATACAAGTATGAGTTTTACGTGTATTTAGTCCATGTTATTTACCTTTTTCGTATACATGATTTTAAAGAATATATAAAGTCGAATATATTGTTTTAGGGTTTTAAATATTACGTACTATGTTGTAAGTTTTTGGATTTTCTAACCGATTTCTTCCACTTTTATGTTGTATGACACATACAATTCAATGACAAATCACTAGCATTTGTGTAATCTCCATGACATTTAAATGATGTATAAAATTATCCTGAAACATGTTATAAATTTTACATATTATCGCACACAATAAACGTCTGAAAAATCATTTTAATTTTATATGCTACCATATACATAAACGTAATGTCTCCTGGGGCAACGCCCGGATGACATATCTCGTTAATATAATTTATAATATATTTATATAATATACATAACTAGATTTTAGACCCGTGTCAAATACACGGGTTTTACAATATTTTAATATAAAAATTAACATGGAACAACATAAAATACTTATACGTTAAATGTAAAATTATACTTAAAAAAGAATCGGGATATTCAAATGTAAATACTAAATGTTAAATTATATCAAGGCTGAATAGTGTAGTAGTGTTCTTTTTATACAAACTCTTCTAGAAAAACAATATCTTAACTTTGATTAAACAATTAACCGAGTTCTCATTTATATCTTACAAAAAAGTAATTTTATTTTCGTTAGTCATGGTTGTTAAGAACAATAAAAGTAGCAGCTGGTTCGTGGGTTTTCAATAATTTCATGTGTTGTGATATTATTTGTAGGATTCGGTTTATATAAGAATAATATATGTATCCTAACTATAGTTTGATTTCAATTACTAATAACAAAAATGATTATCCTAATTATAGTCCGATTATAATTACTAATAACAACAATATTACAATTAATTTGATTACAATTAGATAAGATATTAAGAGTTTGAATCTTCTTATGTTTATGTAGACAATCGTTACTGCATACACGAAAAAAGTGTAAATTAAAGTTAAAATTGAATACGAAAGTTAACTTTAAGAAATCGAGAGATGTGGTTGGTCAATAAATTATTAGAGCAACTGTCTTTTAGTATATTAAAAGAAAGATTGTAGATAAGTCTTACAATAAAAATAATATAAAAAAATATTGATATAAATTTTAATTCGTATTAATCCAAATGTTGTAACCTTTCTAACTTTTATCTATATTTTGTTATTAGATAGACATTATGCAATAAAGTATTAGTTATTTTTAAATTGGGTTAAAGTGTAAATTGGTGATAGAAAACCAAAAAGTGTAAATTAATTATTTTTAAATTGGGTTAAAGTGTAAATTGGTGATGGAAAACCAAAAAGTGTAAATTAATTTAGACATGTGTTGATTTAATTAATTTTGAGAAATTGAGAGTTGTGATTGGTGAATTGAGGTTAGGTTAGTTGTCTTTTAGTATATATAAAGATAAAGATTCAATTTAAAGTTTGACATTCAAGTAAAAATGTAAACAGGAGTCACCAACAAAGGCCCACTTAAAGTTTGATACTTTAGTAAATTTAAAAAAAAAAGCTATGAAAAACATAATGAAAAAACCCAAAACTGGGAATTGAACCCAGGTTTCAGACTCTAAGACCATCCCCATTCACAACCCAACCCAACGATACTATTCATTAAAAAATTAATTTCTCTCTTACATTTACCCAACCCAACTAAATCAAACTTTTACACTCCCATTAACAACCCAACAAAACTATTTTTTTTAAATAAATAATAATGTTATATAACTAATGTTTGTTTATTTAGAAATTCTTTTAAAAATTAGAAATATTTATATATTTCAAAAAAGTAAATTTTATTATAAATAAAAATAAATTAATTAGATAAAGAAAGTTTTATACTTATTGAACATATTTAATAAAATACATAATTTCTTTATAACATAAAAATTATAAATTCCAATTCCAATTCTAATTATATATAATTTACTCAATAAATAAAAAACGCAAAAGAAAAAAAATAACGATAACCATAAATATATAATTTAGCATGCATGCAGACAAAACTTAGAACAGATCATGAGGTGCAGAGGTGACATCATTTCCCCAAACATTAGTTGGTTCATCCAACGAGTCGGTGGGTTCCAAATTTTTTAATATTTTACTTTTCAACTTTATATCCGACCGAACGATAGATTTCCCCCCGATGGGGAGGGTCTAAAGGCATGGACCATTGCCACTCCGACCAATTGTATCCTTGTTTCAACTTTTCTATATATAATACTTATTTTAACGCCTCATGGATCCCAACCTTTTTTTTTTAGTATCTCGACCACTACGACTATTTGCAGCGATAATCGCTGCAAATAGTGCGGGCCCCCTGCCAGTAATGGCAAATCTGGCAAAGAAATATCGGGCCCCCCTCTATTTGCAGCGATAATCGCTGCAAATAGTTGGATATGGACAAAACACCACTATTTGCAGCGATTATCGCTGCAAATAGTCTGGTGGAGATGCCAGCTAGTAGGTCGGGATCCCACACGCCTATTTTAATCTGTAATCTTTGGGAAAGGTTCACGCATAAACTTTTTAAATAGGTAGTAATTTGTAGATCGTTGTTCACACTTACGTGCACACCAAGTTATCACATTAACAAAGTGTATTAATAAAAAGCCCGAAATGTCTTCTCCAAGCCCCTAACCACAGCCCAAGCTTTTTTGTGCCAAATACATCCAGTATCTAGGATTAATTATCGTGCAACTTGGAACAGTTTTTCTCGTCAAACTTCATAGGTGGTTAATCTTGTTTTATCCATTCATTTTCTAAAATCTGTGCTTACGCACATTCGTATTGCAAGCAATTTTAATTGGATATGAATTCCAAACAACTATCAAGTATATAGAAACCCCAAACCAGAACTCGAAAACATGATCAAATCCACATATAATGATCAAATCCACATATAAACATATGTTCTGTAACATAATATGGACAACATTAGGATCCAAACCAGCACTTCAAAACAAGCTTACCTGTATGAAAAGGTTAGGCGGTAGATTTACATGAGCCTTGCACTCTAAATGGTTAAAGGGATTGGATCAAGTCGATATGATATCAATGACATCATGGCCAGAAGATGTGACGTATTGAAACGACCCCGCCAATTTATACAATTCTTTAAAAAGACATATATCCACGCTATTATCTCAAATTAATCTCCATTGATACTTGAAACCACCACCTCTTGAACTCACAACCGATTTTAACATTTATATGACATTATATGTTGGAATCTTTTCCCCCTTTTGAACTAAGTTAATACAAATTACAATATATAATAATACTTAAATTTGACATAACATAAATAACTTGATTATTTAACAGCAATACAATGTCAAGCTCCAACAGCAGGGAGCCGGGGAAGAAAGTTATATCAAGATCAAACTTAGCAGAACCTCAGGCAGGCTTCGAGCTCTTTCTCATCTTCACAGTTATAACCCAGCTGATAGGCCCGTGCTACAACACATATAACAAAATATATAACTAATGTGATTATAATGTAAAAATGATATAACACAAGGAATAAGTGAGAAGGACTGAGATTAGAGTACCAAAACGGCCAGATCCCATAAATGGCTCTGCTTCGTCCGTGACCCAAGCTTGCAGCTGTTCCTCCTAGTTTTCAACCATAAAAAAGAGAATTAGCATTTTTCAAGCACAGTATGTTTAACCAATGTGTATTATAATCCTGCTATTATTTCTCCCATTTGACAAAAGGTAGCAACTTTAACCTGTTTACTTATAATTGGGTCGATACTGGTCATGTTTTAACTCTAACGGATCAATTGAGTAAACAACATGAGCTAGAATGGTAACAGGTCACACGGGTTGAACTGGTCGAAACTTGTTGAATATGTAAATTTAATGTATAAATCATTTACTTTGTTGAGACAGTTAGATTATTATGATTTTTATAATCACTCTGACATGTTACCCAATGTGCCTAATCGACCCACCCACCTCCACCCAAAGCAAATACGTAGAATAACAAAGACAACGATTACCAAAACCCAATTTATCATGTCAAAGCAAAGGAGGCTTCAATGCAAACAGAATGTGACTCAAAACCAATAGAGTAATTATTTAAGAACTCGTAGCGCTTACTGTTAAAACAGATCAAATCTTCGCAAAAGAGTGAACACAAAAGTTAAAACTTTCAGTTTTCCACTAAATAAATGAGTATATTCAAGATGTGCAATTTCGTTTTTCTAGAACTACTTATATGCAGGCAAGGCAACACCAGAGAATAGTGATGTAACTTACAATGTCTCCTCCAGTTTCAGATGGGGAAAGCAATCGATCAAAACAATGTCCCGAAATGGTACACACCAATAGCTCGTTATCTGGATCAAGGACAGCCTCCTTGCAAGTATCATCACACACTGCACAAGCAAAGTAATACCATGAAAAGCCCTTAGACTCCAACTTCCATGTATCTATGAACTTTAACGCATTGTTCAACAATAAGTCAGAATGGGCAAAAAAGTAACTCTTACCATGAACATATCCAGTATTCTCGCAGACAAAAACATCTCCAATTTGATAGTAAGAGCAATTTTCTCCAGTACAATTATGGTCAGAAAACACCTTATCAGCCAGTCCTTTACTTTTCTTCCATGTGGAGACTTGATCAGCAACAGACTTGTCCAGAATTAACCAGTCATCTTTCAACTACATATGCAAGTAAGAAATGTAATGACCAAAATATTTACTAACCGTTGGACAAATAGACATCAAGTTCAACCCAACCCATTCCTATTTGGAGACAGGTAATAAATTAACAACTTTGATTCGTCCACTTTACCACCCCTAAAGCCCAAATGATATAGGTAGATTAGCAATGAACTATCTTCACCTGTGAAGAGAGAGGTGCTTGGCTTCTTTTTGCTACTTGCATTTGGATGTAGTACTCTTTGAACTCGTTGGGACAATCCCTAACGAACTCAACCATGTCTTCTTCATCACGCTACACAATGGAAAGTTTGGTTCTTTTATAAATAAAAAGCTTGTGTTTGATCAAAATAATCATAGTAAATGCTAAAAAGATAGCCTCGAATACATCGTTGAGTATATTAGAGTTTAGAGTTAATTTTCAGATTAAAATTTAGCAAGTACCAGATAATAAGCTAGATGACGTGCCAATAAAGCCTAAACGTTATTGCAATGGCAATATACTCCCTCTGAGCTCTGTCCCAATGTATATAAGACTTCTGCATTTATGTTTACCTCAAATAAAATTACCCTTTTGGCAATCTGAAGAGTTACCTTTTGTGTCTCTTCCCTCAAAGACTCAAACTTTTGAGCAACCATAAGAGATTCAACACTTATGTTGATAAATTGATTCCGTATTAATCAGATTAAGCTAGTAATATGACTGGAAACCTCAGCTCCTTTACATTCTACAAATTATAGTTTCGTTCTTTCTATGAATTCTACAAAAACTGAAGAATAAAAACACAACCTTTGCAGAGGTTACGTGAGAAAATATATTTCTAATATCATATAAATGATACCACCTCTGTCCCAAAAACACAGACCCCTTCCACATACTCTAAAGTCCTTTAAGAGATTCTTTTTATAGTTACCATTGATGACACGAGATAAACAAACTTAAAGTAAGTTTCTTGATGTTAGTCCGTGAAATAGGATCGTGATGTAAGAAAACGTAGCTTTGCAAAATGTGCCCTCTTTTGGGATACAAACCAATGTCTTTAAGTTTTTCACATAAGATACATCCATTCATCTATTATGAGACCAAACAAAAGAATCCACAAATTTTCATAGTATTAAGATAATAAAGCTACCTGAATATACAGCTTCTTCCAAGCACGATCACGCAAAGTTTTCGTTGGTGGCAAAATACCCCACCGCATACAGTACCTACAGTTAGCATACATATTAAGCGTTACAGCCAATTAACTATGTGACACACAACTCAAACCCTCATAACAGCTCAAGAACAATAAAGAACCAACAACCACCATAATAAAAAACAAAACTTTTTAAATCAGATATATCAAAGAAAGGGAACTCACAAGCGACGCCACAAGGCTTCGTCGGAAGATGCAAAATATAAGAACCTACAAACACCCGAACATGCAACAAGATCCTGCAATATAATCATCACAAATATAAATATCCAATCTATTTAGGAGTACTTGATAACAACTAGAATCAAGCCAGCATATATTATAATCATAAATTATCAATATTAGCAACAACTTTTTTTTCGTAACCAATTCGGAAGATATAAAAAACGCTAAAAAAAAACAAAACCTCAGATGACAGAAACTTGAGGATATGAGGAAAAAGCTCAGGAGGAACCCTAGAAAAGAATCCATCATCTATCCTCCTTGAATTTGAACAAACGACGCCGTTTTGCTCCACTCGAAGCCTTTTCGGCTGCCGTTCATCCTCTTTCAACAAATCTTCATCTTCCTGGATCACATCACATCAAGTCCAAATTTTTATTAAAAAAACACACACACATCACCAAATAATATCATTCGTAATCATCATCATCATCATATCATATAAAATAATATAATATGATATAGTTATACATACACACAGATATATATGTATAAAATAGATTGGATCTAGATACCTGGTCGGAAATTTCAGATAAGACTTCGGATTCAAGGAATTGAGCGAGATGTTTGTCGTCTTCGTCTTCTGAAAGAGTCATGGCCGGAAACGGAGAAACTGGTTTTCTGGTGGTTGGTCTTGTGGAAGGGATAATCTTTTTGGATATCAGAATTTTTGGGGCTGAGCCTTTGCGTGAGAATATTCGGGTCGGATCGATTCGCTTTCCTTGGGTCAAGTCGGGTAGATTCTTATTCGTTTTGTTTTTAATCCTCACGAAACTCAATAACGCTGATCACTATACCTAGGGATGCCAACGGGCCGGGTATGAGCCGGGTATATGCAATCCCGAATCCGGACCCGATTAGAAATACCCGTCCCAAACTCGGATCCAGACCCGACGGGTCCCTGTTTATCTACTAACTGTCAGATAATAAGTTTCTCCATGAGTAATCGGAGATCCATTAACATATTTATGCTTTTTGAAATTCATTTTCAAGCAATATTTATGTCGAACGGGTGGTATCTATGTATGATATTAAAATATAAATCTATTAAAGATTATCAAAATATAAATCTATTAAAGATTGTAAATTCACAATGCTAAGATAACAATGTATTAGAAATTTAGAGCCGTAGCCAAAGTCTTCCATTCACGATAAAGCTAACATAATGAAGAATTAATACATTTCTTACTATATCTATATAGATGTGTATTTGTGATTACTCAATATGTTAACTCAGTTGGCATTACATAGCTTTATATGCATATTGGAAATAGAAATAGTAATATAATGTAGTGTAACATATATGGGTCGGGTATATGGGTTCGGGACGGATTTCGGGTAATACGAGTCGGGTATGCGGGTTTTAAACTAAAACCATCCCCGGAACCGCAAAAAAAACTAATATCATCCTCATATCCGGCCCTAGACCCGCGTACCTGAACCGAACCCTGCCCAAAAATGTCAGGTTTGGGTTTTTCCCATCGGGTACGGGTCTTTTTGCCATCCCTTATTGGGTGATACTTTACAAAACTCAACTTTGGATGAAACGCTCACTAATGGAAGCTACTTTTAATTATACTAATCGCATCTCCACACGATGCGGCAATGTAGTGGTGGTGGTGGCGACGACGGAGGTGATAGCAGTATGATTATTAATGTAAAAATTTTTGATGTAAAAAGGATAGTGCGCTTATTTTAAGGGTTGAATGATATATGTTGAAAATAATTTCATTAAGGGTATTATAAGTATTTCAAGTGGCGATATTTCAAAAAGTGAATAATAAGAAGGGGCATTTTGGAGTTATCAACTACTTAATTGGAGGGAAAAAAGGGGACAAATGATTTATAGAGTAGCATAAATAGATATAGGTGTTTGTTTTTGTTGTTTGTGCTTGATTAAGTTCATTTGTGTTTGTTGATAAACATAACGAACTGACAAAAACATTTAAGTTTTTCCCAAAAAACGAACATGAACACAATTATATGTTCGCTTTTGTATTCGTGATCGCTCGATACTTTGAACAAACAAATATGAACAAGACTTTTGTTTTGTGTGCATGTGGCGGAGGCAATGCTTCACGAGGGTCTCCTCAACCAAGGTTTTGGTTGTTAAATTTTTTGTTAAAAAATTACATTAGACCCCAACCAAAATATTAGGCTCAAATTTAATTTAAGGTAATAAAAAGTTTTATGTCCCCCACTTATAAATATTTTGGACCATCACTGTTGTTTACAACGGAGTTTCTCTCTCTTCTCTCTCTCTCTAACCTCTCCCTCTCCCTCTCCCTAACGGTAACAAATTTCTAGATCTAAGATCTGAATTTGTGAACCGAAGAGTGGGATTGAGATTGAGAGTTTGAGATCGAGATTATCCCTATCCGGTTAAGCTTCCACTCCGGTGGATCTAACCTTATTTTTTTCACCCGGGCCGGAGGTCCCTTCCACTGCGGTGGAACCGGAAGCAGCCTCCCTACCTTTGAGTAGGGGTAAGGTCTGTCTACATCATACCTCCCCCATAGCCCGACTTATGTCGGGATTGGGTACCTTGTTGTTGTTGTTGTTGTTGATTTTGTAACTATACATGTTTAGAATAATTTTGTTGGCTTGATAAAACGGACAAGCGGGTTTTGTTTCACTTGTCTATTGAGGACGAGTTTTTAACTCATATATATACAACTTAATCAGGTATTTTTGTAGTTGTTTCCAAACTCCTCACAAACCACCCCAAGGTATATTTTCAGTTTTACTTTTACAAATTCTGCATTTTATAATCACTTTGTTGTGAGAGTATCAAGAACAATTTTATATGAAAAATATAAGTAGGAACAAAATCTATTGAGAATGAAAAAGAAAACATATATCTACAAAAAATTCAAGTTACATCTACAGTTCCTAGTTGTCTTCCTCTAATAAAAAAGGTAAATAGAATTATTTTCAAAAAGATTTAATTTTTCTATGATGAGTTGTAACTTTTTATAAAAATGGTAAGAGTCATCTCTAATTTTTACTAGTCTGTATACCACACAGGCACACATGCCTCGATTTATATGATTTTTTTTCTCGAACATTTTAATAAACGCTACCTTTTGCTATTTAAATTGTTGCGTCAAATTACTTAGAAATTTAAATAGCTTGAATACACCACAAACATATACTAATAATATTTCATACATTTACAAAACAAAGTTAGTATAAAATACAAATAAAAATATAAAGAACTTCAAGTCTTTCGTGTGACAGAAAAAGCAGCTTATGAGGTGTTTTTGAAAGTGAATCAAACTTGTCATGATTGCATGCATCGATAATCAACTCATAAAATCTTATGTTTTCAAGCTTCCAGATTTTGTAGTATTTTGATAACCTCTTATCACTTATAAACCGAGTAAGACATTGGTTTTACAAACACATGATTGTTGAATAGAACAACAATAAACACAAGAAGTACAGACAGAGAGTTTTGTTGTTCATGTAATGCTTTATTTTTTTTAAATCAAAGGATTTGATTGTACATGTTTTATTCATGAAGGATATCATCAATGCATCCAAGATTTAAAAAAAAAAAAAAGGGAAAAGAAACAACCATATTACATCTCCTTGAGCAGGTTCTCAACAACTGGAAACTCGGGTGCTATATCCACCGGAACCTGCAAAATGGCAAAATGCAAAGCAAATGAGGAGCAAAGATGTGAAACAAGTAATTAGATAACGAAATATATGTGGTAAATACACATTTGAGATTTTTTAGGAAAACCTAAATGTCCTTCACTAATAGCAAAAAGGAGTAATATGTGGAAAAAGAACACAAGAAATAGTATGATGCAATAACAATTATGTAGTTTGATGTAGAAATTTTGACAAACAGCTATGAAGGAAATGCTGCAATTTTTTACGGTTTGGAATTTACCTGAACCTTCTCGAGCTTTTCCAAAGCAATTTTTAACGGTTTTGTCATCACACAGTATTTCGCAAGAAGTTCTTGTGCTGCATCTTTGTCACCTTTTGCTTGTGTTGTTAGTATAACCCTGCTTAAGCTCTCCACTGCATCTTCAATCTATTAAGACGAGTGAAACAGTTTAAGTAAAATTCATCTTCTGTTATCAATTCGTATGGACACTTTTAACTGCACATATATCAGAGAAAAATGTTTGGATGTACATACCTTTTCGAAGTCAACAGAGAATGTGTCATCAGGATGTAAAACAAAGGCCCCTTTGTCGAACAACCAGTTAAACTGCAGTGCTTGTCCTTTTCTGAGAATTCATTAAAATTGATTGAAGAATTATGCAAGCAGACACTATTGTGGGAAAATAGGTGGGTTGTGTAACAGGTCAAATAGTCGACTTTTTGTATGGGTTTAAACAAACGATGGGCCTGCCAGCTAATGCTTCTTTTTATGATTTTCTACGTAAGAAATATATTGAAAAATTATTACAATGTAATCTGAACTTTCTGGGGTAAAAAGATTAAGAAGGGTTTATTTATGCATTCAGATGGCTTTCACCACATTTGGCTGCTTAACCCATTTGACTCGTTCCTTTAAGTTAAATCTAGCAGCATAACCCGTTTGACCCTATCAAGTTAAAAAAATACCCCAAACTGACCCAAAAGCCACCTTGAAAACATTTAATTAGATAAAAATCTTCATGGCTAGAAAGATTACCCATGAGCTTCCTCTAACCCGAAACGTACTGAACGGAAGCAACCTGCAAGAAAAGAAACATACATGGACTTGACCAGGCTTTTTGGAAGCAAACCCTGGTCAACCCAAAAAGATGGTCAAAACAATAGATAACATTATTAAAAAAAAGAAAGTATGCTGACCTCAATACAATCGAGTAAAACAAAATGTTGCCTCTTTACATTAAAAATTATTTTTTGGTACCTCGTGTTTTGATTACCTTTTGGCCATTTCACGATTACAGAGCCAAAAATCAACATTAATAGATAGAATTGCCTTTCAAGCAGCAACATTACATCATTTTCTTTAAAATTGGTCAAGTCACTTTTCTGGTCAGAAAGTAGGACTTGGCACATACCGACATAAAAGCCATAAAAGAATAATATAACTTTTAGACTACAGTAAAAATAACTTGTTTTATTTGAAACTATATGGGTACACGAATGCTTAATATATATGAATAGATGAAGGAAGTTTTCCCTATTCAAGTTACCTAGAGAGGGTAGGTCCGACTCGGATGTATTCGGCATAACAGGGATATCCCCATGACTGTTTCCGAACCCTTTACCTGGCCACCCCAAGATGTATTACCTAAGGAGGTTCGGACCCGAGACCTCTTATGAGGACATTAGAGATTCTGACCACTAGGCCACCTTGGTGCCTTGGTGGTAGTAAATTTGGTAAATCATATCGAATGGTAAATTTGTTTACACACAATCTGATACCAATAATATAGGGAATAGTACTACTTGAATACTAAGTTACATGTTCTGTATTATAAAATATAAGCATCTATGTTCAATGTCAAGCTTAGTAAAATAGCACTAGTTAGGACTACCGTTTATGCATGATCCAGAAGTATGCACAAATGTAAATAATAATAAATCAATATACGGACCTTCTCGATGAGAAATTTTAGGGCCCAGAGACCAACAATGTCAGCTTTAGCTTCTTCCAAAGCCGAATGGAGTTCTTGTAGTTCCTGTTATATCATACTAGTATAAGAGAAGAAATAAAGCGATTATGCTTATTACAAACAAGAAGCGTTAAATTGGTATCAAAATAGTAAACCAACCGACCAATCTCACTGTTGACTTTTGACCATTTGGAAGTGTTATAGCATGTGGTCCAATCCCATGACAGCACTCATGGCAAATTGTATGGGTGAAAAAAGAGTCAAAGTCAACCAGTTCCCGTTCTTCTTTACAGATACATACATCAGATATAGGCTGAAGAATAAGCTTGAACCTGTCAATTCATTTATCCAACTCAGTTCTCAATACTGGAGAAATATTAAGAATGACGAGATGGGCTATCAGGTGGGCTGGTTAGGTTTGGGTGAAACAGTTATTTTTAGTATGTGTTGAGTTGGTCAGCTGAAACATTCTGCTCCATTTTATTAGATACGTAATGTGTTTATTATGTCCAAAAAAACCATTATCTTGAATCTCTACAATAAACGATTTAGGAGTTGTATGCAATAAATTAAAGTTTGGGCGAGTTTCAACCCATTCGGCCAGTTCCCATATTAGCTTAACTTTTTTTATTTGCCCCGTTTGAGATAAATCACAGCCCAAATCAACCCATTCATGAGTTAAAAAAAGGGATATTGCCACGGGTAGGAAAAGCTACTCTTGGCTATGAATTAATGTAGTTTGGCCAAAAATTCATAATGAGATATATTTAGCTGTAAGATCATGGGTTCTATTCTTTACTTTGCCTCCGAAACATTCTTCAGCATCACCATTGATGTTCCACGATCATTGACTATTCGCTCATCATTTGGAAGGTTGAATGCAACGGTTTGAGGACCCTTCACATCCTGCACTAACCTCAGATACATAAAATGACACATCTCAACTTTATAAGTTTATTCTTCTAAATATTATGTAATGCCAAAAATAGCAAGTAGCTAAAAATCCCTTTTATGTCCATAGGACTCACCCCTGAATTATATACAAGCTGCACAACACGAATAGGTGCAGCCATCACTTCTGTTGATTTATAAACGCTGTCCATTGGAAGATTTTGCTCCAAAACCTACATAATATGTTTAATTAAATATATATAAATACTAGGGTTCATAAAACTGAACACAAGTGACATTGATCTAAAATGGCACCTGCAATTGATCCCCAAATAGTTTCACTTGAGCAGTTGCTTTGTCATCTCGCACTCCAATAAATGCCTCAAACGTAGCCTGAGTTGATTTATACAATTACGATGTATTTTTATACTGATATATATGGGAATTTTCGCAGCTCATAATTCAATTCGAAACATCACTAGTTGGTGCTAAAACAAAAATGAGTATAAAATATGTAAGAATACCTTATATCCAAATAGTTCATCTTCATACGTCTCGTATGGGCCAATAGTAACATCCACCTTAGAATCCTAATAGAACATAAGATATGCCCTCCATAAGCAACATTTAATGAAAGGAAGTAAAAGACCACATTTACTAGCTTGAAACAATTCTTGTTGATATTTAAGGTTAAATGTACTCAATACTTTATGTGAGTAACAGATGAAAGAAGATATAATAACAACCAAGTGAAAACCATATAATTTGAGGCTGCCAGCTATTTTTTAATATCATCTACTCTCTTCCATGTGTTGTTTAATAAAAAAAAGGTCAACTAATGAATGAAGATACACAGAAATGAAGTGAGCCATAACCAATTCCATCCAAGCTATATCCGACTCGTAATAATCATTTGAGAGGAAAGCATCAGCCTTGCTGTGAAGCAGTCTCTTTAAACTATAAAAACATGAATGGCATCAAAATTCGATAGCTTTCTAAAACACATGGTCACATAATTTTTTAAAAAAACCTTACCTGGGTGAACTAGTCAGATTAGCTGCTTTATGCAATAATTCAGAAGCTTTTGTGAGATATGCAGAATATTCTTGAGAATAAGGGATGCTATAGAGATCATGTACAGAACGCGTTGTATTATTGAAGTGAGAGTCGCTATGCCTTCTGATAACACTGAAAAACCCAGCTGCATCTTGTTTTTCACCATCTGAAAGCCCTTTTGTCCACAATTCAAATTCCTGACACAAGAAACAAAACTCTTGGTCATTTATCATCAGAGGTGGCAAATTCTGCCCATATACTTATGGATGGGTCAATCTGGGTTATGTACTTATCATCTATCTCTAATAGCCAAATGGGTAATATTAAATATATTATCTTTTAAGGCAACAGGGCAAATGAATTGGAATATGGAAGTCACCCAAAGTGTATTTTCAATTGCATAAAACCTCTTACAACATTATGTTTAAAAAAGTTAGATTTTTATGTGGTAATCTAATCATTTTTCACACACTGATAACTTTGGACAAATTTTTTCCAACCCAACATGTTTCGATCCATACAAAAATGATCCCTCACCCAACCTGGCGGACTCACACATTTTCACCCCTCTGCTCATCTGTCTCATCATGCTAGAATATTTGACTGAATATTGGACATAGTAAATTGAAATAACAAACAAGTTTACTATTTGAGCACTGAAAACCTTATACCGTTTTATCCATGTCTGGAGGGTAGAAATCGGCGCCAGGTGGTTTCTGCAACGGAAAGGCAGCCCTGTATTCAAGACCTTTCCACCCTGTGATTGGCTTTGTCGCTTCAGGAAGTAATTTAATTGCGGAGTCTGCAGTCGTTAAAAATGCTTCATTCTCATCAAGGGAAGACCTGCCAAACCAAGTAACTTCAATTTACTCACTCAAATAACAATTAATTTATTGTCCCAACAGATGACCTGTATTTAATTATCATTTTTATTCGAAAGATGCCATGTCATTTCTTAAAAAAAAATGAAAACAATCAACAAATTTGTGGCTAATTTTCTCTTTGATAGTCGCTAACTATTTTCCTGCAACCCCTTAAATAGGCTTGCAGTGCAGGGTCTTACCATGGACTTTTGTTTATCAAATAGTAACGCCATTTTAACTTGTCAAATTCAGACATCTGAGCACGGCCCTTTAACCATTCCCTTAAAGACGGATTGCTGCACCAAACCTGATTCAATGGAAAAGCAAGAAGATATAAAGAAGGAAAACATTCTACCAAAGCACCTCAGACTAAACAACCAATAATCAGTTCTTACAGTTTAGATAAACAAATTCTCCTGATTATTTAGGCCTTTAGGGGGTCCCATAATCAGTTTAATGTTAACTGCAACAAGACTGATTATCAGAGGGTAAATTACACAATTACCGCTTTTTTTAACTTAACTTGAGAGACTTCCCATCTCACTAGAAACTTCTTTTTGCACAAGAACATCCTTTTATGCAATCTAATGTACTAATTTCTTAAATAATCAGTCAAGCGGCTGATTATTTAAAACTGTTATGAATTCATTAAGACAAACCTGCTGATGGAATATATCATCCATCATTCTCGCCGCACGAATGAGTAAAATCATAGCTTCCTTGTCCTCCGCAGTCAGACCAGTCAGCTGTGTCAAAATATTTTGATTAGTCACACTAGAGTAGAGGTGGCAAATATAGCCTAAATAGACCTACTTACACAAAAGAACCCAAATTGACCCATTTACACAAAAGAAACAAAGATAAAGAAATGAAGGAGAATACAACCTCTGCACTAAGTGAAATAGGAGCATAACGGTTGAGCATCTTTTGAATATCCAAACTTCGTGCTTCTGCATTACACTGGTACCTAATAATAAATTCAATAGAGTATTCGGACATGGAGAAATTAATGTAAAGTTTTAGTTTATAGACACATTTTTCCGCCAATGCATTGGCATCAAGATATCCTTCAACAGAAAATATCCAAGTGCTTGCATCCTAAGTTATGTACCTTTTGATAATTATTTCAAAAAGTTGACCATATTGTCCATCTATACTGTATGGAACATATTGAGGGTCTTCTTTAGCGAGTGCCTGTTTATAATCCTCAATAGAGATATATTTAACAGCAGAAACTTCAGATTCCTAAAACAAAGAACAAACACATGTTTAAATTTCAATAGCATCCAGTCAGGTTCAATAGTAATTATATTGTTTTTAAAAAGTATTAATATACTAACTAATTGCACAAAAGAATGAGTTTGGGTCAATCCGACCCAATCTAAATCATACTAAAAATGACCTCTGTTGACTTTTACCCAACCCGCACATCATGCCACCTCCAACTATGGACATCAGAAGGCATTCCATGAACTTTAGTGAGAAGAGGCCATAGCTAGCAAGTTTTGGTAAATATCCTCAGATCAAACAATGATTGAATCATCCATCACCTGAAGAGTAAACGCCTCCTGAGGAATGGGGGCTACTGTTGTCACCAGATAAACATCATCGAATTCATTATTGATGAAATTACCGTCATTTGTGACACTGCAAATTTAAAAATTATCATTGCATGCAAGAAAAAAACTCAGCTTACAAAATACTCATACATTAAATACATGATGTGTCAAGTGAAACAAGAATGAATTCAACGTAAAACACATTTGACAAGTGATACATGACTACTTACATTACAAGAGCATTCTATTTATTTTACCCTAAAAATAATATAAATACAGTAGCAAAGAATAGCAATTTTACCTCTGTTGCAAGAAAACAAATAGCAATTCAAAGGCATCCTTTGGGAGTGTCAGGCCAAGCTCTTCTTGAAGTTCTCTCCTACGATACAGATATTCGTATTAATAGAGATGAATGTTCAACAAAATCTCCACACACTAAGAGACGGCAATTTTGTCCTATATACCTAACATGTGTAGATTTGGGTATATTTGCTCTAACTTGTTACATGGGTAAACTAAAAAATATCTGTAAAAATGTGGATAGAAACTCTCCCAATGTATATTCATATGATTAACAACCTACATTGCATTTTTAAAAAGATTTAGATTATTAGTTTAAATCTCTTTTGTAATCACACTTAGTTCAATAGAGTTGTAAATTTCAAGCAATTTAGGTCAATGGGTCAATTCTGGTTACGTCTCCTCTCTAACGGGATGAATAGGTAAAATTGTTTTGGGTCAATCCAATCCAATATGCAACAAAGATTTCTCTTTAATACTCGAACCTGTTTGACTCGTTATGCACTACCCAACCCACCTATTTTTTGGGTAAAGTACCCAACCGACCTATTTTGTCACCTTTAGGATCCCTGCATCAACTCTTTGTAGCATTTACCAAACATGGACAACAGTGTTTGCTGCTAGATCCACCAGTTTTCGTCCATACTAAAATACTCCCCATTACCCAACCCACCCATTTTGCGACCTCTAGTCCGTCACTTTACCTAGCAGTGATAAGGGACGCATCTCCAGCCGAGATATGACCCGCACTAGAGATATCCCATAATCCAGGCCATGAATCCTTGCAATCAGCACGCTTTTGTAAAAGAAGCTGTTGTGTACTTTCTGCAAAAATCCACACATGAGCAGCTCGGTGGTAATCCCCATCTCTGTGAACCGCTTCCCTGAAAAAAAACGTAGATAGAACACTAAATTAACGCAGTTGTTCATTCCTTTAACACAATTGATGATAAAATAGTAATTCGGTCCTGATATAAGCTTTAACTTTTAGATGTCAAAATAATGCAAGTAAATACGAACACCAACGACTACAACCGGAAGGTAATGTTTAAACTGACTCAACGGCCTGTATGCACATATTAGAAAACATAACCTTATTATTCGCTAAGGTAAATTCGTATACACCGATTATAATTCTAATCTATGTGATAAGCTATTACAAACTTTTCCCTAAAAGTTATTATAATAATGATTTTAAGATTTTTGATGCTAAAAACCTACTGAAATGCATATATCAATTGAAAGAAAAGATGATTAATTGGAATTAGAAAATAATGATTATGCTAAAATATTGTACTAATAAAAATAACCCAGATATTGGATATGAGTAACAAACTCCAAAAATATAGTAATGAGAGAATGAGATGTAGGTACAAACCTGGGTTTGGAGAAACCAGTTTTCTGACCAGTTTTAGTTAGGGTGTCAAAATGTTCTTCTTCTACTACTTGGTTCATTTTGTGTGTATAATTATGTTTGAATTCTGTGTCAATTGTTTCTGAGTGAGTGTATATATAAATGTTGTTTGAAAGAGATGGAAGAATAGCAAAACCCAGTTTTGTTTTGTTTTTTCTTTTTTTTTCCCCCGAAAGCAAGTTTTGGTTGATGACGTAAGGAATATTAAATTAAATTAAAATAATGTATTGCATTTTGTTATCATGACTATCTAATCTTTTAATAAAAAACTAGATTTTAGCCGGTTTCAAATACACGGGTTTTAGAACATTATCATTATAAGAATTAGTATATGAAAAAAAATATTATATATTAAATGTAAAAATATACTTAATTTTTTTTTGAGATATTCAAATGTAAATACTGAATGCTAAATCATATCAAGGCTGGATGGTGTAGCAGAGTTTCTTTAATACAAACTCTTCCAGAGAAGCAATATCTTAACTTTGATTACACAATTGACTGAGTTTGTATTGATGTCTTGCAAAAAAGTAATTTTATTTTTGTTAGCTATGGTTGTTAAGAATAGTAAAAGTAGCCGCTGGTTCGTGGGGTTTTCAATGATTCCGTGTGAATTTATTTGTAGGATTCAGTTTATATAAGAAGAATCTGTATCCTAATATAGTTTGATTCCAATTAATAATAACAACAATGATAATCCTAATTATAGTCTGATTACAATTATTAATAACAACAATATTACAATTAGTTTGACTACAATTAATAATATAAAATAAAATATTGATATAAGTATTAGTTCGTATTAATCCAAATGTTGTAACCTCTCTAACTTTTAGCTATATTTTGTTATTAAATAGACATTATACAATAAAGTATTAATTATTTTTAAATTGGGTTAAAGTGTAAATTGGTGATGAAAAATCAAAAAGTGTAAATTAATTTAGACATGTGTTGATTTAATTAATTTTGAGAAATTGAGGGTTGTGATTGGTCAATTGAGGTTAGGTCAGTTGTCTTTAGTATATACTATATTTTAGGCCCGTGTCAAATACACGGGTTTTACAACATTATCAATGTAAGAATTAGTATATGGAACAAAAAGATACTTATATGTTAAAATGTAAAAATATAGACTTAAAAAATAATTGAGTTATTCAAATGTAAATACTGAATGCTAAATCATATCAAGGCTGGATGGTGTAGTAGAGTTTCTTTTATACAAACTCTTCCAAAGAAGCAATATCTTAACTTTGATTACACAATTGACCGAGTTCTTATTGATGTCTTGCAAAAAAGTAATTTTGACTATTAATGAGATAACCAAAATCCTTATATTGTAGAAATAATAATCTTTAAATTGTTAGAATCAAAGAAACTTCATGTTGCCGTTGTTGTATCCTATATGCAAAGAAAGCTCTCATAGAAAGCGTTGTCCACCCTAGGAGATGAATAACACGTTTTTAAGAATCAATAACAATTAGATTGATATAAATAAGTAGCTATTTTAATGAAGTTGGTGTTATTACCTGGTCCATCTATGTCTTGTACGTCCCGTAGTGGTATGTCGACCCTGTATCCGTCTTCGGCATAGGGAAATTGTAACACCCGTCGTTTAAAAATA
Organism: Erigeron breviscapus; assembly: GCA_034093135.1. Lineage (NCBI taxonomy): Eukaryota > Viridiplantae > Streptophyta > Magnoliopsida > Asterales > Asteraceae > Erigeron > Erigeron breviscapus. The sequence goes on from CM067167.1 coordinate 143,706,333, forward strand.
TGGGTTTTCAAAAACTTTTCACCTAACGGTGTTAACTTGCGGAAGTAAAGACTGTAAAAGTCAAAACCGATAAAAACATTTCGGTTTCTGCATTTATTTGGTGTTACATGCCATATCAAACAATAGTTCAAATGAAAACCCAACGGTTGCCCAACATAAAACAACCGTTCACACATCACTACATAATTCGACATTAAATACGAAATGTAACGAATGTCTAAAGTAAGCATCGTCTAAGGGTAGCTAAGGCTCCTGCATTGCATCTACCCAAGCTCACACGTCCTGCATCTAGATTCCATCAAGCTAAACCTGAGGGAACAACCACATTAAGAAGCAAGTGTTAGCTATAAGAATAGCTAAGTAAGATAACACTTAATTTAAAAGCATTTGTCCAATTAAAACAATCTTCATTATTAGACAAGTTTTATTAGGCACAACACACATCACACGTTCACACATATACTGCATTTCAACTTCGTTTCAATTAGGATAATCATCCTAAATGTGCCTATCCTGCATTAGTTCCCACATTATCACACATATCTTCGTTATCTGCTTTATTAGTTCACACATTGTCACACGTATCTTCGTTAACTTGCAAAAAAAAAAAAAAAAAAAAAAAAAAAAAAAAAAAAAAAAAAAAAAAAAAAAAAAAAAAAAAAACAAAAAAAAAAAAAAAAAAAAAAAAAAAAAAAAAAAAAAAAAAAAAAAAAAAAAAAAAAAAAAAAAAAAAAAAAAAAAAAAAAAAAAAAAAAAAAAAAAAAAAAAAAAAAAAAAAAAAAAAAAAAAAAAAAAAAAAAAAAAAAAAAAAAAAAAAAAAAAAAAAAAAAAAAAAAAAAAAAAAAAAAAAAAAAAAAAAAAAAAAAAAAAAAAAAAAAAAAAAAAAAAAAAAAAAAAAAAAAAAAAAAAAAAAAAAAAAAAAAAAAAAAAAAAAAAAAAAAAAAAAAAAAAAAAAAAAAAAAAAAAAAAAAAAAAAAAAAAAAAAAAAAAAAAAAAAAAAAAAAAAAAAAAAAAAAAAAAAAAAAAAAAAAAAAAAAAAAAAAAAAAAAAAAAAAAAAAAAAAAAAAAAAAAAAAAAAAAAAAAAAAAAAAAAAAAAAAAAAAAAAAAAAAAAAAAAAAAAAAAAAAAAAAAAAAAAAAAAAAAAAAAAAAAAAAAAAAAAAAAAAAAAAAAAAAAAAAAAAAAAAAAAAAAAAAAAAAAAAAAAAAAAAAAAAAAAAAAAAAAAAAAAAAAAAAAAAAAAAAAAAAAAAAAAAAAAAAAAAAAAAAAAAAAAAAAAAAAAAAAAAAAAAAAAAAAAAAAAAAAAAAAAAAAAAAAAAAAAAAAAAAAAAAAAAAAAAAAAAAAAAAAAAAAAAAAAAAAAAAAAAAAAAAAAAAAAAAAAAAAAAAAAAAAAAAAAAAAAAAAAAAAAAAAAAAAAAAAAAAAAAAAAAAAAAAAAAAAAAAAAAAAAAAAAAAAAAAAAAAAAAAAAAAAAAAAAAAAAAAAAAAAAAAAAAAAAAAAAAAAAAAAAAAAAAAAAAAAAAAAAAAAAAAAAAAAAAAAAAAAAAAAAAAAAAAAAAAAAAAAAAAAAAAAAAAAAAAAAAAAAAAAAAAAAAAAAAAAAAAAAAAAAAAAAAAAAAAAAAAAAAAAAAAAAAAAAAAAAAAAAAAAAAAAAAAAAAAAAAAAAAAAAAAAAAAAAAAAAAAAAAAAAAAAAAAAAAAAAAAAAAAAAAAAAAAAAAAAAAAAAAAAAAAAAAAAAAAAAAAAAAAAAAAAAAAAAAAAAAAAAAAAAAAAAAAAAAAAAAAAAAAAAAAAAAAAAAAAAAAAAAAAAAAAAAAAAAAAAAAAAAAAAAAAAAAAAAAAAAAAAAAAAAAAAAAAAAAAAAAAAAAAAAAAAAAAAAAAAAAAAAAAAAAAAAAAAAAAAAAAAAAAAAAAAAAAAAAAAAAAAAAAAAAAAAAAAAAAAAAAAAAAAAAAAAAAAAAAAAAAAAAAAAAAAAAAAAAAAAAAAAAAAAAAAAAAAAAAAAAAAAAAAAAAAAAAAAAAAAAAAAAAAAAAAAAAAAAAAAAAAAAAAAAAAAAAAAAAAAAAAAAAAAAAAAAAAAAAAAAAAAAAAAAAAAAAAAAAAAAAAAAAAAAAAAAAAAAAAAAAAAAAAAAAAAAAAAAAAAAAAAAAAAAAAAAAAAAAAAAAAAAAAAAAAAAAAAAAAAAAAAAAAAAAAAAAAAAAAAAAAAAAAAAAAAAAAAAAAAAAAAAAAAAAAAAAAAAAAAAAAAAAAAAAAAAAAAAAAAAAAAAAAAAAAAAAAAAAAAAAAAAAAAAAAAAAAAAAAAAAAAAAAAAAAAAAAAAAAAAAAAAAAAAAAAAAAAAAAAAAAAAAAAAAAAAAAAAAAAAAAAAAAAAAAAAAAAAAAAAAAAAAAAAAAAAAAAAAAAAAAAAAAAAAAAAAAAAAAAAAAAAAAAAAAAAAAAAAAAAAAAAAAAAAAAAAAAAAAAAAAAAAAAAAAAAAAAAAAAAAAAAAAAAAAAAAAAAAAAAAAAAAAAAAAAAAAAAATTAACTGCATATAAGTGTGCCCTGCATCACACCCGACTGGATGGTTAGTCAAAAGACTACTCATCTTACGTCGTTAAGGAATGGCAAGCCAATCCTTGAGTAATCCGTATGTGGAGGTTGGTCAAATCTCTCGTATTACTCGCCCTGCGTTATAAAGACCATGTTGCGAGGAGCCACCCAAGCAACAACTGCATCTACGCACTCGCCCGGCTAAGGCTAGTACGGGTTAAGCTTAACACTTTTCACTGCATCTGTTTTATGAGCTCAATTTCACACATATAGATTGGGTCCCTGCATTCCCAAACATTCACACACATATAGTCTAGGTAACACACATTCCTAGACAATCACACACTTTAACTTCATTACGTTTGGATCCTTAAACGTGCAAGTGACATAGCAACCTAGCAAGTCTAGTGAACTAGGTGTACAAGTCAAGCATGCATATCACACATCAACTTCATTTCTATATATATCACGCATATCAATATACTTCATTAAACTACATCAACTGCATAGCTTCATACTGCCTTAAGCAATACTACATTACACTACAATAGGGACTGCATCTCAGGTCTCATGGTCAACTGCATAACCCATAATACCTCCCAAGTAACCCTTAAGCCCACATGCAATAATAAGGTACCGAATGGAAGTGTATATGATTTGAAACCAGCTTTTAGTTGATCCCCCAGCATGACAAAGTAGTGTATCTTACCTGATAGAAGTATACGTGCGCAAACAAAAGCTAGTATTGCCTATAGGTAACCTCCGACACCTATCGTACATTAACATAATGAATATAAGTCATTTAGGACCTTAAATGGACCCTCGTACGAACTTAAACTTCGTTCGATCTACTTTACGAATATAGCTTCTTACGAATATATTTGATCTTACGAAGATAACTTCAAACATTGTTCTTAACTTACGAAGTTATTCTTCGTACGAACTTAAACTTCGTTCGATCTACTTTACGAATATAGCTTCTTACGAATATAGCTTCTTACGAATATATTTGATCTTACGAAGATAACTTCAAACATTGTTCTTACGAACTTAAACTTCGTTCGATCTACTTTACGAATATAGCTTCTTACGAATATATTTGATCTTACGAAGATAACCTCAAACGAAGATCATCTTCGTTCAAACACTGTTCGACAGATTTTTCAAAAACGACTAAGTTCTTCGATTTTCCAATAACCGACTCATCAAAACTTCTTCCAAAACATGTATTTGACACCAGTAAACACATTTTGATCATCCGGATCGATTACAAACTCGTTTAACATCGTTTTGAATGTTAATTAACCAAAACACCTTTTTAAGCCCTAATTACTTGTTAATTCCTTTATAATCAGATTTGATTCATAATTAAACAGCCTCTAAATCTGAAAATACAATCAATACATCAATGATTACCTGCTTGACTCGATGATCGATCAATTTCACACATATAGATTGGGTCCCTGCATTCCCAAACATTCACACACATATAGTCTAGGTAACACACATTCCTAGACAATCACACACTTTAACTTCATTACGTTTGGATCCTTAAACGTGCAAGTGACATAGCAACCTAGCAAGTCTAGTGAACTAGGTGTACAAGTCAAGCATGCATATCACACATCAACTTCATTTCTATATATATCACGCATATCAATATACTTCATTAAACTACATCAACTGCATAGCTTCATACTGCCTTAAGCAATACTACATTACACTACAATAGGGACTGCATCTCAGGTCTCATGGTCAACTGCATAACCCATAATACCTCCCAAGTAACCCTTAAGCCCACATGCAATAATAAGGTACCGAATGGAAGTGTATATGATTTGAAACCAGCTTTTAGTTGATCCCCCAGCATGACAAAGTAGTGTATCTTACCTGATAGAAGTATACGTGCGCAAACAAAAGCTAGTATTGCCTATAGGTAACCTCCGACACCTATCGTACATTAACATAATGAATATAAGTCATTTAGGACCTTAAATGGACCCTCGTACGAACTTAAACTTCGTTCGATCTACTTTACGAATATAGCTTCTTACGAATATATTTGATCTTACGAAGATAACCTCAAACGAAGATCATCTTCGTTCAAACACTGTTCGACAGATTTTTCAAAAACGACTAAGTTCTTCGATTTTCCAATAACCGACTCATCAAAACTTCTTCCAAAACATGTATTTGACACCAGTAAACACATTTTGATCATCCGGATCGATTACAAACTCGTTTAACATCGTTTTGAATGTTAATTAACCAAAACACCTTTTTAAGCCCTAATTACTTGTTAATTCCTTTATAATCAGATTTGATTCATAATTAAACAGCCTCTAAATCTGAAAATACAATCAATACATCAATGATTACCTGCTTGACTCGATGATCGATCAATTTCAACACCAAAACACCCAATCGATTGACCCAAATCTTGTATAATTGCTTTAGGATTCAAGAAAGGATTAATTGCTTAATTATTTGATAATGGCTGCCAAAGTAGACCTAACTACACTTATCAAAACCTTAATCCCGTTTTTTGATTTCAACCTATGTCAAAATCAGTCCCTGGACTTCTAAACCCTTCATTATTGGTCACAAACTGCATTATTGACCATACACAACATTAGTCCTTCATTAAAAGGCACTACATAGCCTTTAAGCGACATTAACCACACTTTTATTCGTCATTAAAAATTTAGGCTTTTAAACCTAACTACTTTATCTACGTTAACCACACATAACTACATTCGAATATATTAAGTAAAGACTTAACGACACCCCAAATTGACTTAACGGCATTAGTCAAACATCAAATAAAAGTTCGGGATGTTACAAATACCTCCCCCTTAAGAGGATTCCGTCCCCGGAATCTCATCAGATAGGAACAACTCGGGATATTTCTCCTTCATTACTGCTTCAGTTTCCCAAGTCAAGCTTTCTCCATGATTATGCTTCCACTTTATCAAGACAAGTTCAATCACTTTTCGGCGTAACTTCTTTTGCTTTCTTCCAAGTATCGCTACCGGTTCGTCTACTATTCTCTTCATTGGGTCAATACTCACGTCTTTAATAGGAATCACACTCGACTCCTCAGCTAAACATTTCCTCAAGTAGGATACATGGAAGGTGTTGTGAATTCCATCCAATTCTGGAGGTAATTCCAACTGATATGCCACATCTTTAATGCGCTTCACCACTTTAAAAGGTCCAATAAATCTTGGACTCAACTTTCCCTTCTTTCCAAATCGGATAACTCCTTTCCAAGGTGATACTTTCAGCATCACTAAATCACCCACATTAAACTCAATCGGTCTCCTTTTCTTATCTGCATATGTTTTCTGCCTTTCTCTTGCCACACGTAAGGCTTCTTTAGCTACATTAACCTTTTCAGAGGTAATTTCAATAATTTCGGGACCGGTCAACTGCTTTTCACCGGGCTCCATCCAACAACTTGGAGTCCTACATCTCCTTCCATATAACATTTCAAATGGTGGCATCCCAATACTTGCATGGTGACTATTATTATAAGCAAATTCAATCAACTTCAAGTGTTCATCCCATGCTCCACCGTATTCAAGTACACACGTTCTTAACATATCCTCCAAGGTTTGAATGGTTCTCTCACTTTGCCCATCGGTTTGGGGATGATAGGCGGTACTCAAATTTATTCTACTACCCAACTCTCGTTGAAGACCCTTCCAAAAGTTTGACACAAACCTCGAGTCTCGATCCGAAACAATAGATAAGGGAACTCCATGTTTCGCTACTACTTCATCAATGTACATCTTTGCCATCTTCGTTAAAGGCACATCTTGTCGGGTAGCTAGAAAATGAGCACTCTTCGTCAATCTATCTACAATCACCCAAATCATATCATTCCCTTTCGGCGTTTTCGGTAGCTTCGTTACAAAGTCCATCGTGATATGATCCCATTTCCATTCGGGAACGTCTAATTGATGCAACAAACCATACGGCTTTTTATGGTCCGTCTTCACACGTGCACACGTCAAACACTTTGCTACAAAATGAGCTACTTCACCTTTAATATCCGGCCACCAATAAATCGGCTTCAAATCTGCATACATTTTGGTGACACCGGGATGCATCGAATACCTACTTCTATGGACCTCTTCAAGGATCAACTCTCGGTTACCACCAAGCAGTGGCACCCAAATGCGACCCTTGTATGTTTTAAACCCACGGCTATTAGTCTCCATCACAAGTCGTTTCTTCTTTCCAATACTCTCATTATCAATATTATCCTTCATTAATGCCAACTTTTGTGCTTCTTTAATTCGATCTAATAGACCCGACTTGGCCTGAACTTGCATGCTCATCAACTTACAAGAAGAGCTTTGCACTTTCCTACTTAGTGCATCCGCCACTACATTGGCTTTACCCGGATGGTATTTGATTTCACAATCATAGTCTTTAAGTAATTCCATCCACCTTCTTTGTCTCACATTCATCTCCTTTTGAGTAAACATATATTGTAAACTCTTATGGTCGGTGTAAAGTGTGCATTTAGTACCATATAAGTAATGTCTCCATAATTTCAATGCAAACACAACCGCCGCTAGCTCAAGATCATGGGTAGGGTAATTCTTCTCATGAGGCTTCAACTGACGTGAAGCATAAGCAATCACTTTGTCTCTCTGCATTAAGACACAACCCAAACCCGTAATAGAAGCATCGCTATATACCACTAAATCATCAGTACCTTCAGGCAAGGCAAGGATAGGAGCTTCACACAACTTCTTTTTCAACGTTTGGAATGCATTTTCCTGCTTTTCAGTCCACTCGTACTTCACACCCTTCTTTGTTAATTCCGTCATTGGCTTGGCTATTCGAGAAAAATCCTGAATAAACCTTCTATAATACCCAGCCAAACCAAGAAAACTCTTAATCTCGGTAGGTGTCTTTGGCTGCTCCCACTTTGAAACAGCTTCAATCTTTGAAGGATCTACTTTAATACCTTCCGATGTAATAACATGACCAAGAAACTGCACTTCTCGGAGCCAAAACTCACATTTAGAAAACTTTGCATACAACTTCTTCTCCCTCAACACCTCCAAAACTGCTTTCAAATGCTCACGGTGTTCATCCTCTGACTTAGAGTAGATCAAAATATCGTCAATAAACACAATAACAAAATGGTCTAGAAAGGGGCGGCATACCCGATTCATTAAGTCCATAAACGCGGCTGGAGCATTGGTCAACCCAAATGGCATGACCAAAAACTCATAATGACCATATCTAGTCCGGAAAGCCGTCTTTGCTACATCTTCCTTCTTTACCTTCAACTGATGGTAACCGGACCGCAAATCAATCTTTGAAAAATACGAAGCACCATGTAGTTGATCAAAAAGATCATCAATTCTCGGGAGAGGATACTTATTCTTGACCGTTCGTTTGTTCAACTCACGGTAGTCAATACACATACGCATTGATCCGTCCTTCTTCTTAACAAAGAGAACCGGAGCTCCCCAAGGCGAGGAACTAGGTTGTATGAACCCCTTGTCAAGTAACTCCTGTAGTTGCGTCATTAATTCCTTCATTTCTGTAGGAGCTAATCGGTAAGGTGCTTTAGCAACGGGTGTAGCACCGGGAATAAGATCTATCTGAAAAGTAACTTCACGATCGGGAGGAATACCTGGTAGATCGTCGGGAAACACATCGGGGAAATTTGATACTACATCAACACTAGCGATTGAAGACTTCTCTTTTCTTGCATCAATGACATAAGCCAAGAAATGGCTCTTGTTTTTCCTTATACATTTAATAGCTTTCATCATACTAATAATCTTTATTCCTCCTCTCTTCTTGTCTCCATACACCGTTATCACCTTACCCTCGATAACTCGGAGGCAAACCATCAACATAGCAAGCAACCTGATCTGCATCAGTACGGAACAGATGGCCTACGAACTTCATCTTCTCCATAAAGGAACGAGCATAATCATTAATTTTGCCAACTTCAGCTGTCAAAGCACGGAACTCTTTTTCCATTTTACGCTGCTCATGTACCCCAATATATTCCTCAATGAATTTCTGCTTAAAGTCAGCCCACGTAATAGCAGTTACCATAGTCGGAGTCATTGAAATTGTAATGCTCTTCCACCAATCCCGAGCACCTTCTTTCAACATCCTGCTAGCACACAACACTTTCTTATCCTCGGGACAATCGCAAGCTTCAAAAACCATCTCAGTATCGTCAAGCCATTCCATGCAACCTACTGCATTAAGTGTTCCATAGAATTTCTGAGCTCCACACTTCTGGAAACTTTCAAACTTGAATCGAGGGGCGCGAGCATCATTAGGAGGAACCACATTAACATTAGCAAGCAACCTGATCTGCATCAGTACGGAACAGATGGCCTACGAACTTCATCTTCTCCATAAAGGAACGAGCATAATCATTAATTTTGCCAACTTCAGCTGTCAAAGCACGGAACTCTTTTTCCATTTTACGCTGCTCATGTACCCCAATATATTCCTCAATGAATTTCTGCTTAAAGTCAGCCCACGTAATAGCAGTTACCATAGTCGGAGTCATTGAAATTGTAATGCTCTTCCACCAATCCCGAGCACCTTCTTTCAACATCCTGCTAGCACACAACACTTTCTTATCCTCGGGACAATCGCAAGCTTCAAAAACCATCTCAGTATCGTCAAGCCATTCCATGCAACCTACTGCATTAAGTGTTCCATAGAATTTCTGAGCTCCACACTTCTGGAAACTTTCAAACTTGAATCGAGGGGCGCGAACATCATTAGGAGGAACCACATTAACATTAGCAAGCAACCTGATCTGCATCAGTACGGAACAGATGGCCTACGAACTTCATCTTCTCCATAAAGGAACGAGCATAATCATTAATTTTGCCAACTTCAGCTGTCAAAGCACGGAACTCTTTTTCCATTTTACGCTGCTCATGTACCCCAATATATTCCTCAATGAATTTCTGCTTAAAGTCAGCCCACGTAATAGCAGTTACCATAGTCGGAGTCATTGAAATTGTAATGCTCTTCCACCAATCCCGAGCACCTTCTTTCAACATCCTGCTAGCACACAACACTTTCTTATCCTCGGGACAATCGCAAGCTTCAAAAACCATCTCAGTATCGTCAAGCCATTCCATGCAACCTACTGCATTAAGTGTTCCATAGAATTTCTGAGCTCCACACTTCTGGAAACTTTCAAACTTGAATCGAGGGGCGCGAGCATCATTAGGAGGAACCACATTAACATTAGCATGGGGAATAACAACATTATCGACCGGTGGCTCAGTGTGATGAGAAGGCACAGAGTGACTGTTACCAGTTCCTTCTGCGTTAGCTGCCAACGCCTGATTCAACTGTTCTTGCGTTTGGGCCAACTGGGCCTGAAGAGTTAGCACAAGATTATACATCTCCGTCTGATTGGGAATCTGATCCACCGCTACATCGTTAACTCTCGGAGGATTGCCAGGTGGTGGAGGCATCGGACCCAATGAGCCTGGTTGATTAACACGGCGGGGGTTCACACGATTCACATTAACATTAGCATGGGGAATAACAACATTATCGACCGGTGGCTCAGTGTGATGAGAAGGCACAGAGTGACTGTTACCAGTTCCTTCTGCGTTAGCTGCCAACGCCTGATTCAACTGTTCTTGCGTTTGGGCCAACTGGGCCTGAAGAGTTAGCACAAGATTATACATCTCCGTCTGATTGGGAATCTGATCCACCGCTACATCGTTAACTCTCGGAGGATTGCCAGGTGGTGGAGGCATCGGACCCAATGAGCCTGGTTGATTAACACGGCGGGGGTTCACACGATTCACATTAACATTAGCATAGGGAATAACAACATTATCGACCGGTGGCTCAGTGTGATGAGAAGGCACAGAGTGACTGTTACCAGTTCCTTCTGCGTTAGCTGCCAACGCCTGATTCAACTGTTCTTGCGTTTGGGCCAACTGGGCCTGAAGAGTTAGCACAAGATTATACATCTCCGTCTGATTGGGAATCTGATCCAATTGTAACACCCGTCGTTTAAAAATATGGGTTTTCAAAAACTTTTCACCTAACGGTGTTAAATTGCGGAAGTAAAGACTGTAAAAGTCAAAACCGATAAAAACATTTCGGTTTCTGCATTTATTTGGTGTTACATGCCATATCAAACAATAGTTCAAATGAAAACCCAACGGTTGCCCAACATAAAACAACCGTTCACACATCACTACATAAATTCGACATTAAATACGAAATGTAACGAATGTCTAAAGTAAGCATCGTCTAAGGGTAGCTAAGGCTCCTGCATTGCATCTACCCAAGCTCACACGTCCTGCATCTAGATTCCATCAAGCTAAACCTGAGGGAACAACCACATTAAGAAGCAAGTGTTAGCTATAAGAATAGCTAAGTAAGATAACACTTAATTTAAAAGCATTTGTCCAATTAAAACAATCTTCATTATTAGACAAGTTTTATTAGGCACAACACACATCACACGTTCACACATATACTGCATTTCAACTTCGTTTCAATTAGGATAATCATCCTAAATGTGCCTATCCTGCATTAGTTCCCACATTATCACACATATCTTCGTTATCTGCTTTATTAGTTCACACATTGTCACACGTATCTTCGTTAACTGCATATAAGTGTGCCCTGCATCACACCCGACTGGATGGTTAGTCAAAAGACTACTCATCTTACGTCGTTAAGGAATGGCAAGCCAATCCTTGAGTAATCCGTATGTGGAGGTTGGTCAAATCTCTCGTATTACTCGCCCTGCATTATAAAGACCATGTTGCGAGGAGCCACCCAAGCAACAACTGCATCTACGCACTCGCCCGGCTAAGGCTAGTACGGGTTAAGCTTAACACTTTTCACTGCATCTGTTTTATGAGCTCAATTTCACACATATAGATTGGGTCCCTGCATTCCCAAACATTCACACACATATAGTCTAGGTAACACACATTCCTAGACAATCACACACTTTAACTTCATTACGTTTGGATCCTTAAACGTGCAAGTGACATAGCAACCTAGCAAGTCTAGTGAACTAGGTGTACAAGTCAAGCATGCATATCACACATCAACTTCATTTCTATATATATCACGCATATCAATATACTTCATTAAACTACATCAACTGCATAGCTTCATACTGCCTTAAGCAATACTACATTACACTACAATAGGGACTGCATCTCAGGTCTCATGGTCAACTGCATAACCCATAATACCTCCCAAGTAACCCTTAAGCCCACATGCAATAATAAGGTACCGAATGGAAGTGTATATGATTTGAAACCAGCTTTTAGTTGATCCCCCAGCATGACAAAGTAGTGTATCTTACCTGATAGAAGTATACGTGCGCAAACAAAAGCTAGTATTGCCTATAGGTAACCTCCGACACCTATCGTACATTAACATAATGAATATAAGTCATTTAGGACCTTAAATGGACCCTCGTACGAACTTAAGACTGGCTACGTAAAATTCCAGAATTACACCTTACGAAGTTAGACTTCGTACGAACTTAACTTACGAAGTTATTCTTCGTACGAACTTAAACTTCGTTCGATCTACTTTACGAATATAGCTTCTTACGAATATATTTGATCTTACGAAGATAACTTCAAACATTGTTCTTACGAACTTAAACCTCATCTTCGTTCGATCTACTTTACGAATATATTTGATCTTACGAAGATAACTTCAAACATTGTTCTTACGAACTTAAACCTCATCTTCGTTTGCTTTCTTTTACGAAAATATTTGAACTTACGAAGATAACCTCAAACGAAGATCATCTTCGTTCAAACACTGTTCGACAGATTTTCAAAAACGACTAAGTTCTTCGATTTTCCAATAACCGACTCATCAAAACTTCTTCCAAAACATGTATTTGACACCAGTAAACACATTTTGATCATCCGGATCGATTACAAACTCGTTTAACATCGTTTTGAATGTTAATTAACCAAAACACCTTTTTAAGCCCTAATTACTTGTTAATTCCTTTATAATCAGATTTGATTCATAATTAAACAGCCTCTAAATCTGAAAATACAATCAATACATCAATGATTACCTGCTTGACTCGATGATCGATCAATTTCAACACCAAAACACCCAATCGATTGACCCAAATCTTGTATAATTGCTTTAGGATTCAAGAAAGGATTAATTGCTTAATTATTTGATAATGGCTGCCAAAGTAGACCTAACTACACTTATCAAAACCTTAATCCCGTTTTTTGATTTCAACCTATGTCAAAATCAGTCCCTGGACTTCTAAACCCTTCATTATTGGTCACAAACTGCATTATTGACCATACACAACATTAGTCCTTCATTAAAAGGCACTACATAGCCTTTAAGCGACATTAACCACACTTTTATTCGTCATTAAAATTTAGGCTTTTAAACCTAACTACTTTATCTACGTTAACCACACATAACTACATTCGAATATATTAAGTAAAGACTTAACGACACCCCAAATTGACTTAACGGCATTAGTCAAACATCAAATAAAAGTTCGGGATGTTACAAATAATAACGGATATTGTAGAGCCAGATATGATGGATGTAGCTCATTGATTTTTTTCAAGGTTCCGGATTTGGTTTCTAAAATTATGTCTCTTTTATCACCAGATTCGTCCATGTCGCGCCGATTATCAATGCCGCGACTTCGTTTGCAGTAGGAAGATTGTGTGTCCTACCGTCCTTGCCCCTGCGGCCGCGCAGTGTGGGGAAGTTAACAGTACCCGACGACATTCAGGGATGGATGTAGACCCATCGGGCACTTATCTAATCTTTTAATAAAAAAATGTTAAACAATGATATGAATAGAATAAGTCATAAAATGGCAAAACTGTCCTTATATATATATTTTTTGAAAGGTGTGAATCATTTGCTCGCAACAGAGATAAAACCCTGACTCAACTTGCTTCACTCGAGGACTTTATTTGTAAAATTCCTTAAAATGTCTTTCTCATGTCTCGAACTCGAGACCTCCAGCATATAAATTTGGTGCTCAACTACTGAGCTATAATGGAAAGTACAACTGTCCTTATATATAAAAGATAAATAACTTATATTTTTTACAATAGTATCTTGTAAATTAGAATTCAATTTTTTTTTCTTTTTGAGTTAAAGTTATACGAATAACTATATTATTACCCGCGTAATACGCGGAAACATATATAATTAATGACATGTTACATTTTTATAATATCATAAGATGACAAATGTAGAGTCCCTCACTTGATGGTTTAACCCAATAGTGTAAAATACAACAAGTCTAATATGCACTAGATTTGGACTAGTATTACTTGAATATAAATGCAAGTATATAAACAAAGTAATACAAGACTTAAAGCAATAATAAAGTAAAGGTGGAACACAATGTAATTTTTCAAGTGTATTTTATTTATGATGTTAAATAAAATACAAGGTTGTGCGGAATCAAGATAATACAAATATGTAAGTATCCTAACAACCTATGAATTACAAATGATCTATATTTGCTAAATAAACTCTTTAGATCGAGATACTTAAAGTTGTGAAGTATCCCTGTTACGATCGAGAGTATTTAGACAAATTCACCTTAATTGCTAAAAGTAATTTTAACAAGGAAATGACTTTGTATTTATAGGCAAACAAATTCACCAGTGAATTTGTGCCGTACAAATATGGTTGCATGCATTTAATGAACCGACAAGGTCATTAAATGCATTGGTTAAAGTACAAGGATAAAGTCACATCAATATGAGTTATTATCCTTTTAACCAACCACCTTTACACACGTAAGTACTTTTGTAAAGACAAGTGGAGTGTTCTTTGAAAAGTGTGTAAAGGCAAAAAGTCAATTCCTCGTAATCAGTGTTCAGACTTGTAAGGTCTAGAACACTGACAAGCTACAGTCGTAGATCTGGTAAGACTTCCAGTGGACTCCGTCATTTGTCAGTCTTCTTTATTCTGACTTCAGTCTTTGACTTCAGTGAGAATGTATTCAGTAGAATAGATATGGACTGGGGTGAAGTCCAGTGAGCTAATCTAGAGGATTCCAGATTTCCTGTACAAGTAAACAGCTCACTTCTTCTATTTTTTTTTTTTTTTTTTTTTTTTTTTTTTTTTTTTTTTTTTTTTTTTTTTTTTTTTTTTTTTTTTTTTTTTTTTTTTTTTTTTTTTTTTTTTTTTTTTTTTTTTTTTTTTTTTTTTTTTTTTTTTTTTTTTTTTTTTTTTTTTTTTTTTTTTTTTTTTTTTTTTTTTTTTTTTTTTTTTTTTTTTTTTTTTTTTTTTTTTTTTTTTTTTTTTTTTTTTTTTTTTTTTTTTTTTTTTTTTTTTTTTTTTTTTTTTTTTTTTTTTTTTTTTTTTTTTTTTTTTTTTTTTTTTTTTTTTTTTTTTTTTTTTTTTTTTTTTTTTTTTTTTTTTTTTTTTTTTTTTTTTTTTTTTTTTTTTTTTTTTTTTTTTTTTTTTTTTTTTTTTTTTTTTTTTTTTTTTTTTTTTTTTTTTTTTTTTTTTTTTTTTTTTTTTTTTTTTTTTTTTTTTTTTTTTTTTTTTTTTTTTTTTTTTTTTTTTTTTTTTTTTTTTTTTTTTTTTTTTTTTTTTTTTTTTTTTTTTTTTTTTTTTTTTTTTTTTTTTTTTTTTTTTTTTTTTTTTTTTTTTTTTTTTTTTTTTTTTTTTTTTTTTTTTTTTTTTTTTTTTTTTTTTTTTTTTTTTTTTTTTTTTTTTTTTTTTTTTTTTTTTTTTTTTTTTTTTTTTTTTTTTTTTTTTTTTTTTTTTTTTTTTTTTTTTTTTTTTTTTTTTTTTTTTTTTTTTTTTTTTTTTTTTTTTTTTTTTTTTTTTTTTTTTTTTTTTTTTTTTTTTTTTTTTTTTTTTTTTTTTTTTTTTTTTTTTTTTTTTTTTTTTTTTTTTTTTTTTTTTTTTTTTTTTTTTTTTTTTTTTTTTTTTTTTTTTTTTTTTTTTTTTTTTTTTTTTTTTTTTTTTTTTTTTTTTTTTTTTTTTTTTTTTTTTTTTTTTTTTTTTTTTTTTTTTTTTTTTTTTTTTTTTTTTTTTTTTTTTTTTTTTTTTTTTTTTTTTTTTTTTTTTTTTTTTTTTTTTTTTTTTTTTTTTTTTTTTTTTTTTTTTTTTTTTTTTTTTTTTTTTTTTTTTTTTTTTTTTTTTTTTTTTTTTTTTTTTTTTTTTTTTTTTTTTTTTTTTTTTTTTTTTTTTTTTTTTTTTTTTTTTTTTTTTTTTTTTTTTTTTTTTTTTTTTTTTTTTTTTTTTTTTTTTTTTTTTTTTTTTTTTTTTTTTTTTTTTTTTTTTTTTTTTTTTTTTTTTTTTTTTTTTTTTTTTTTTTTTTTTTTTTTTTTTTTTTTTTTTTTTTTTTTTTTTTTTTTTTTTTTTTTTTTTTTTTTTTTTTTTTTTTTTTTTTTTTTTTTTTTTTTTTTTTTTTTTTTTTTTTTTTTTTTTTTTTTTTTTTTTTTTTTTTTTTTTTTTTTTTTTTTTTTTTTTTTTTTTTTTTTTTTTTTTTTTTTTTTTTTTTTTTTTTTTTTTTTTTTTTTTTTTTTTTTTTTTTTTTTTTTTTTTTTTTTTTTTTTTTTTTTTTTTTTTTTTTTTTTTTTTTTTTTTTTTTTTTTTTTTTTTTTTTTTTTTTTTTTTTTTTTTTTTTTTTTTTTTTTTTTTTTTTTTTTTTTTTTTTTTTTTTTTTTTTTTTTTTTTTTTTTTTTTTTTTTTTTTTTTTTTTTTTTTTTTTTTTTTTTTTTTTTTTTTTTTTTTTTTTTTTTTTTTTTTTTTTTTTTTTTTTTTTTTTTTTTTTTTTTTTTTTTTTTTTTTTTTTTTTTTTTTTTTTTTTTTTTTTTTTTTTTTTTTTTTTTTTTTTTTTTTTTTTTTTTTTTTTTTTTTTTTTTTTTTTTTTTTTTTTTTTTTTTTTTTTTTTTTTTTTTTTTTTTTTTTTTTTTTTTTTTTTTTTTTTTTTTTTTTTTTTTTTTTTTTTTTTTTTTTTTTTTTTTTTTTTTTTTTTTTTTTTTTTTTTTTTTTTTTTCCTGTACAAGTAAACAGCTCACTGGTCTTCTATTATTTCTGGACAAATCTTCAGTGTCGCTCCAGTCTTCAAGTCTGGAGTGGGTCCAGTAAATCTGGACCTAACAAATATTTAACCAGGTAAGAATTAAACCACTTAAAAACATATGCTTAAAAGTTAAAATATATACATAACGATAAAAAAATTAAATTATGTTTAGCAACTTCTAAAAATAAATACACGGCAGATGTTTGTAGTTTGTTGAGCGCGTAATCGATTGCGGTGAGATGACGCGTTAAACTCTTCGATCATTCTATCTTTATAAATACAAATCATTACATTATCCATTATCGTATCATTAGATAGCATACATAAACTTGTTACATATTTTTTCTTTCGTATTATTAATTTTTCACAAAAGTCACAACCATGGTTTCGACAACAAACCTTGTCGGGGAGACTAGCACCATCATCAAGAAAATCGAAAACAGTAGTCGCCAAGTAACATTCTCGAAGCGAAGAACTGGGCTTTTCAAGAAAGCATCTGAATTGTGTTTATTGACAGGAGCCCAGATAGCGATTCTTGTTAAATCCCCATGTGGGCGTATGTATTCGTTTGGTTACCCGCATGTGGATATCGTCCTTGATAATTACCTTAATAACAGCAGTAACCAAGACGTGATCGCTGAATCAGAAACACAAGCAACCCAGAAAACATATCGAACAACGTTGCCTGTGAACAATTTTCATCAAGATTACGGGTACGATGAGTGTATTGACGGGATGAATGCGATAGAGTTGGAACAGTAAATGTGTTATCTGATGGAATTGAAAAACAAAGTCGTAAGCAGAGCCAATGCACTTGTAATGATCAACGAAAGTGCATTGGCTCTGCTTACGACTTTGTTTTTCAATTCCATCAGATAACACATTTACTGTTCCAACTCTATCGCATTCATCCCGTCAATACACTCATCGTACCCGTAATCTTGATGAAAATTGTTCACAGGCAACGTTGTTCGATATGTTTTCTGGGTTGCTTGTGTTTCTGATTCAGCGATCACGTCTTGGTTACTGCTGTTTGTTAACTAAACAAATACAAGCAAACTTGATATCAAATGATGAACATCGGGTATTTATGTCATAAAGCTCAACATTCTTTTAGATTGCCCACAAACATCATACTTTTTTGCACTTAAAAAACATACGTATATAATAACCTTTTTGTCCATATCAATATATCATA
The DNA here is from genome assembly GCA_034093135.1 of Erigeron breviscapus. Lineage (NCBI taxonomy): Eukaryota > Viridiplantae > Streptophyta > Magnoliopsida > Asterales > Asteraceae > Erigeron > Erigeron breviscapus. The sequence continues at coordinate 143,724,128 of CM067167.1, forward strand.
TTTAATGCCCAATACTAATAATCTAATTGTTATCTGCTATAATTGGTATTAATTAATTACTTTATTATATTATAAGTTGATGTATTAATATTACAAAAATAAAGAAGTTTGTTAAATATAGCCTTAAGTTTATGGTTAATGATAATAAAATATTGGAAAAATGTTAACAAACGATTAAAAACATATGCTTAAAAGTTAAAATATATACATAACGATAAAAAAATTAAATTATGTTTAGCAACTTCTAAAAATAAATACACGGCAGATGTTTGTAGTTTGTTGAGCGCGTAATCGATTGCGGTGAGATGACGCGTTAAACTCTTCGATCATTCTATCTTTATAAATACAAATCATTACATTATCCATTATCGTATCATTAGATAGCATACATAAACTTGTTACATATTTTTTCTTTCGTATTATTAATTTTTCACAAAAGTCACAACCATGGTTTCGACAACAAACCTTGTCGGGGAGACTAGCACCATCATCAAGAAAATCGAAAACAGTAGTCGCCAAGTAACATTCTCGAAGCGAAGAACTGGGCTTTTCAAGAAAGCATCTGAATTGTGTTTATTGACAGGAGCCCAGATAGCGATTCTTGTTAAATCCCCATGTGGGCGTATGTATTCGTTTGGTTACCCGCATGTGGATATCGTCCTTGATAATTACCTTAATAACAGCAGTAACCAAGACGTGATCGCTGAATCAGAAACACAAGCAACCCAGAAAACATATCGAACAACGTTGCCTGTGAACAATTTTCATCAAGATTACGGGTACGATGAGTGTATTGACGGGATGAATGCGATAGAGTTGGAACAGTAAATGTGTTATCTGATGGAATTGAAAAACAAAGTCGTAAGCAGAGCCAATGCACTTGTAATGATCAACGAAACTTCAGCATTATTGGGCTCAAATACGGGACAGAATGATGACATTCACATGGAGAGATTACGTTTAGATTAAGCGATCAATTAGCTTTGGCATCAAGCTATTCAAAGTAGTTGTTAACTCGTTATATGTTTTTAAGTTTTAGTAAATATTATCTAATATAGGTATTCTATTGTTTTGTTAGAGATTTGAAATATTAGTAAGTACCTAATGTAACAGATTAATTTGAAAATTAGGTTTTCACAGATGAGCAAAACATTATAATGACTAACAAGTGCCATCAATTGATAATTTGTAGGCCATGTTTCAAAATCAAAACATGATCATGACTAACAAGTGCCATCAGTTAATAATTTGTAGGCCATGTTTCAAAAGATCACCGAAACAAAAAGCATAGCCATGAGAGCAGATGGGTTTCCTAATAAATCCAAAATTAACATTCACATCATGTAACAAGTTTTTTATTTGATTTGATAGCAAGATCAACTAGACTTCACAAAGTGTGGTGATAGCAGCTTTGCGATCTCCAGGAACCCAACTTGGTCTTTCCCATTGAAAATAGTCTTTAGCTTCGCATCACAGAGGATCTCTTTTTTGTTGGATGGGTTCTGCACAATATCATATATGTCAAGTAACAATAGAGATAGAGATTATATGAAAATATACTAATTCTTTATATAAATGTTTATCAAAACATTTTAGTAGAGATGAAGGACACTGCAAATTCAAGTTATGAACTATTTGCAAGACCCCTGAAAGATGAAACAGTCTGTCTCATTCAAGAAGATGAAAATAGATAAAACAAGTGGAATGTTCTTTGAAAAGTGTGTAAAGGCAAAAAGTTAATTCCTCGTAATCAGTGTTCAGACTTGTAAGGTCTAGAACACTGACAAAGCTCCAGTCGTAGATCTGGTAAGACTTCCATGGACTCCGCCATTTGTCAGTCTTCTTTATTCTGACTTCAGTCTTTGACTTCAGTGAGAATGTCTTCAGTAGAATAGATCTGGACTGGGGTGAAGTCCAGTGAGCTAATTTGGAGGATTCCAGATTTCCTGTACAAGTAAACAGCTCACTGGTCTTCTATTATTTCTGGACAAATCTTCAGTGTCGCTCCAGTCTTCAAGTCTGGAGTGGGTCCAGTAAATCTGGACCTAACAAATTCCCCCTATTTGTTCAGAAATAATGCAAGGTTTTTCAAGCTTCTATCTATACAATTTTGTATGCTTGAAAAACACTTGTTTTGACTTAGTCTAAAAATTTTAAGTTACTGGAAACACTTTATAGATCATCAGTGTTCCAGTTTCATCTTTTAATTCTAACTTAGACTAAATCTGATCACTTACTTTGTGAATCAAAAATTGCAACAATATTTAAATACATCAACTGATAAGTTACAATTTTGAGAAATAAATACAATACAAGTAAGTAATGATAAAAAGTCAGGCCCCTTTTTTGAAGTTTGTCCTTGTGCTTCTTCAGTGGCCTTTCTCTTGGGAGATGGAGAGGATGGTACAGAAACAGGTGGTCGCATACCCAGAGCAGCTTCCATCTGTTGTATTCTCTTCCAGACCTTCTCAATCCTCTTCATAAATGCTTTGACATCAGGAGATAAATCAGTTTTCCCTCTGAAAGTCAAGCCTATCTCCTTCAGTTCAGTCCATCCAAAAGCTTGGACTGAAGCATTCTTCCTTTCATCAGTAAAGTTACCCTCTCTGGTCAACTTTACTTCAAACCTGGTCATGCCTTCATGGTTTTCAGCTAATTTAATCTCTGCACCTATGATCCTTCTGGCATCAGCCCTGAACGTCATCAGTTCATTATATTTGTCTTTCAATTTGGCAGCCTGGATCAATGCTTCAGTTTCCCTGGATACCTTCTCTTGTTCTAAGGCAGTCTGGATTTCTTCACGATTTATTCTTTGTGAAGTATCCAAGGGAATGAAAGTGCTCAGATCTGCATCCCTGATTGCTTTTAGCTGTTTGGCAGTGAGTTTGGGCAAGCCTTTTATCTTCTTTTTGTACTCTATCTCCAGAGCACCAGCATTCTTTCTGATCTTCTTCTGGAGGTTCACCAGTTCCTCTGTCCTTTGTCTGATCAGTTCAACTACACTGACACCATACGTTACTGCATCATAAGTTTGTTCTTCTTCAGAGTACCTGGAGCGAATGTAGACGTCATCCAATGCATCTAGACATTGATGAACTCTGGGGTCTTCCTTCATCTTTTTGTATACATCAATATGAATGCCCAACCTGCCAGCATTATACGAATCAAGAGTCCCCATCTTTGCCATTTCCATCTTGTGAGCCTGAAGTTCATCCTTTTGTCTTTTCTTAAAAATTTCAATCATTATACACTCCTGCTCCAGTCTCTTTGAAGTGTCATCATCAGTAGTAGGAAATTCTGATGAACTTCCAGCAGTTTCAATTTCTCCTCCAGATACCACATGTTGCTTTCTTTTTACTGACTTTAGAGTAGTTGTGATATCTGGGAATGCTTCAAACTGGGGCTCACTGGCATCAGTACCAGCAGCCTCTTTTTCTTGTACATTGGCTTCAGTACCAACTACTTCTTGTGCACTGGCATCAGTACCAGTCACTTTTTCTTGTTGCACGATGGCTTCAGTGCCAAAGGCCTTTTCAATTGCACTGGCCATCACTTCTTTCTTTTTCATCACCAACTCTTCTGGAATAGACTCAGTGGCAGCAGACTTTTCCCCCTTGGAATGTCCACCAGTTTGAGACTTGTGGGCATTCCATAACTGTTCAAGCATGTGTCTGTCTGAAGCACCAAATGTTCTTCCTGCCACTGGAGTTGTGATATTCACAGTCTTCCTTAAACAAGTCACTTCTAGCTATCTGTGAGACATTAGTGGGATGAAAACCCACATATTTTACTTTCCCAAATTAGGTCTTGTTTTAATACGAGTATTTTGATAGATAGATATTTGGGAAAAATATAAAAAGAAAAAGGGTATAACTACTCAAATTACAGATCCAAACACTCTTTTTGTATATTACAGGGTATTATCCCCAAAATATAGTCAGACTTTCAAAATTCCTATTCCCTCCTAACATATTCGATCCTAATCTTCAATCCTTGAAATTCAGTTTCTATCATTTTCAAATTCTTCAAGTTCAATCTCAATTTAATTAGGGTCGAGAAATGGAGAAGAAAAGTACTAACGCGTGGAACAATTTCGTGTAAGTTTGTTTTCAATTTTGTTTATCCCAATTTAATTAGGGCTGCGTCCGGTTGGTTTGTTCCAATGTTAGACGCTCGCCTAGTGGCTTTTGTGGGTCCCTTTTGGTTTATTTCGTTGCTTAATTATAAAAAAAAACGAAATTTGTGCAGGTGTGTGTGATATATGCAGTGTATATATATATATATATATAGATAGATGAAGATGAAGACACATTCAATAGGACAAAAAGTATAATTTAATATGTATCCCTATAAGGAACTAGTCATAGAACATATAAAAAATGATTTAAGTAGTCTTTTATTATCTACTTTAATCTTTTGTATGCTTTATGACTATTAAGTAGTCTCTCAATATGTAAGTAGTCTTTTTTTGTCTATTTTCATCTTCTTGAATGAGACAGACTGTTTCATCTTTCAGGGGTCTTGCAAATAGTTCATAACTTGAATTTGCAGTGTCCTTCATCTCTACTAAAATGCTTTTTGTTTTAAGTTATCAAAAAAATTCAGTATTGAAAGTAGCAATCTAAATCAATTATATGAAAATATACTAATTCAAATTGGTTTGATAACTTAAAACAAAAAGCAGCTAACAATGATAAGGGTCGATTGGTCGAATGAGTTAGACAAGCCAAAAGTGTGGACAGATGGACCCAACTGACCAGTTTTCACCAGCTTATTATAGAAACCATTTTGACCCTAATCCAATTTGATCTGTTATTCTTTCTTGCATGCCCATTATGCACGTTTAAGCAGTATAACCAAGTGGGAACAAGCACATAGCATTAGCATAAGAGTGATCAGGGGTCTGAACCATTGCACTTGGCTCTTTTTTTAAAAAGAAACACTGAGATCTGTGTACAAGTGCAAGAAAGCACAGGATACTTTCCAGTTATGTATGATTTGGGTAAAAGTGTCGGATTTTAATGTTACACTTGCATTTAGACATATGCAAATTCATCCAATATTACCCATTCTCAGAAATTAGGTGCTTTTAATTTTGGCAAATTTGCACAATTAATGGTAAACCTGTAGCAAAACCGAGTATAATGGTTGGAGAATTTGATCCCTATATAAACTTGAAACCGAAGAAAAGTATAAGGCAAGTCTACGCTCTGGATGTCGTACAAAAATTACCATTAGAGTTAAAGAGCAACGAAATTGACACTGCAAAACAATCTCAATTGAAATCCTTCAAGAAACATGGCTATACATCTAAACACACTAGAAGCATGTTCTGATTCTCCAAAAATTAAAAGCATTTAAACAAGAAATTATTTTCTCTTTCTGAATTTGATGTCAAATTCTTTAAAAATCATTTCATACCAAGCCTGACAAAACAGGGAGCTGATTTTTACTAGAGAAAATTTAATCTTATAAATTTACAACTATTTATGTCTTAACATATATCATGACATTTTGGGAGAAAAGAAGGTTTCCTCCACAACAAACAATCAGTTAAAAACTTCATTAAGCTGCAGATATAATAATACTTTGGACAAGACATTAGCTCGGCAAAAAGTTTTGTTTGATCTCATGCCAGTGAAAAACTGAAAGGCACTTTCCACTTTCAAAATTTCAGCTCTCAGTACTTCAAAACCATCCGATTCATTTGTTACACAGGCATGCATATATTCACCAACAGAGAAACACGATTCCATTGCAGTATTCAACCATAAACAAAATGCATAGATACCTCTTAAAAACGACATATAGGTGATCACATTTATCACATGAACCTACACAAACACTTTTTTGCATCAATGACAAGTAATACATAGGTACCTCTAACTTAAAAAGTTACCATGAAAAGAACTCCTGATTTCATGGGTTATACGTTCATACCTATGATGTGAACTTTGAAATATAAACCTACACATCATTTTAGTTTGATTCGGTCTTAACAACTCGAGTAGGCTCTTACATTTCTTCAAGATTTAACGGTGAGCTCTCACTTGATCCAAAATCCCCCTTCAAAGTACTATGTCAATCCTATGTCACTTCAAACCTTCAATTTCTGTCGGGAAAAAAGCTTTTACAAAACGTTGTCTTCTTTTAATTAAACCTAATAATGCGGTTGGTACTTTAAAATGTGGCCATAGTCGCTTCAAATTTGATTAAGCCAAGAATGTCATGAATACTCAGAATAAATCCTAAACATAAGTTTCTTGCAACGACTTCTTGTTTTGTTTCTCGTAAACTTAATCATTATAAACATAAAAAAAGGTCGAATTCATGGAAATCTATCCTAACTAATCACATCTTTATATAATGTCTATCATACTTCTAAACCTTCTTTTGTGTGTATCTAACTTTAAAAATATAGCTATTGTACATATCCAATGACCTCTTCATCAATTAACCGATATTTTCGCATTTTGTGTACTAAACCCTAATTCATCTAACTAGAAATCATTCATAAATTAACAACAACCAAAACAGTAAAAACAACTCTAACATACAAACAAATATTAATCAATAAAACATTAAACATATAATATAAAATATATATATAAAATATAAAAAATTAAATATATACCTGAAGGTTATTTTCCTTAATGTAGACCCAAACTTTTTTCATTGCATCAGTTCGAGAAACTTCGGGAGCACCGAAAAACTCGGCGAGAGACGGAGACACCGGAACGACTTTCCGGATACCGGCGGAACTGCCTTGCTTAGGTGCGACGGCGATGGCGGAGGTGTTGGAGGCCGCCATGAGAGCTCTGGAAGCTTGACTGAAAGCACGTTTCACAAAAGTCATTTTTTCACAGTGTGAAGATTAATTGTTTCTCAAGCTTTTATTTAGGGGAAAATAAAACAAGTGTGTTTGGAAAGAAAAAATAAAAAGCAGCGAAAAGAGAGATTTTTATTCAAAATGGAGGGAGTGGTATTATTTATTCACGTGTCATTCTACATTCTACAAGTCCTTGACCCAACCCAACCCAACCCAACCCAACCCATCCCATTTAGTAATGGGAAGTGATATATTTATTTTGATGTTTTTACCACAACACTGCGTTACTGACTTGTACAGTTACATATATTGTATTTAATGATAGATTGATTGAAAAGAATGGTACACGGGTATATCCGATACATTATGAATTGGTTAAGGTTTGTTATTTGGCAAAAAAAATTGGTTTGTACAATGTTACAATCGATAGTTCCCATCCAATTACCCTTTTTTACAATGTTACAGTCGATAAAGACAAGGCTAAGAATGAGAATGTCTAAAGGGTCTGATTAAGAAAAACGGTGACACATGATTTCTAGTTACATTTACTTGCTTAGAATTAGTAGCAATTAGTATAGTACTCCATGAGACTATGACCATCGCATTTTTTAAATTTTGATTAGTATGCTTGTGAGACTAGTTTTACGTTTTAGAATAGTTGGAAAATTCCCTTCTTTCATACACACCCCAGCTATGGTTACTAAATTATTCGGAGATGAATCGATCCAGTCCAGTTTGGAACGACATCAATCCCAAACCGGTTGGTAATTCTGGAAAAAGAGGACATCAATGACAGAATTTCATGTTTGAACCATAACTATATTTTTCTATAAATGCAACATTTGTATTCCAGTTGTGGACTCAACTATACCAAACGGAAAACGACTTTATAAATAATGAAAAAAAAAAAAAAAAAAAAAAAAAAAAAAAAAAAAAAAAAAAAAAAAAAAAAAAAAAAAAAAAAAAAAAAAAAAAAAAAAAAAAAAAAAAAAAAAAAAAAAAAAAAAAAAAAAAAAAAAAAAAAAAAAAAAAAAAAAAAAAAAAAAAAAAAAAAAAAAAAAAAAAAAAAAAAAAAAAAAAAAAAAAAAAAAAAAAAAAAAAAAAAAAAAAAAAAAAAAAAAAAAAAAAAAAAAAAAAAAAAAAAAAAAAAAAAAAAAAAAAAAAAAAAAAAAAAAAAAAAAAAAAAAAAAAAAAAAAAAAAAAAAAAAAAAAAAAAAAAAAAAAAAAAAAAAAAAAAAAAAAAAAAAAAAAAAAAAAAAAAAAAAAAAAAAAAAAAAAAAAAAAAAAAAAAAAAAAAAAAAAAAAAAAAAAAAAAAAAAAAAAAAAAAAAAAAAAAAAAAAAAAAAAAAAAAAAAAAAAAAAAAAAAAAAAAAAAAAAAAAAAAAAAAAAAAAAAAAAAAAAAAAAAAAAAAAAAAAAAAAAAAAAAAAAAAAAAAAAAAAAAAAAAAAAAAAAAAAAAAAAAAAAAAAAAAAAAAAAAAAAAAAAAAAAAAAAAAAAAAAAAAAAAAAAAAAAAAAAAAAAAAAAAAAAAAAAAAAAAAAAAAAAAAAAAAAAAAAAAAAAAAAAAAAAAAAAAAAAAAAAAAAAAAAAAAAAAAAAAAAAAAAAAAAAAAAAAAAAAAAAAAAAAAAAAAAAAAAAAAAAAAAAAAAAAAAAAAAAAAAAAAAAAAAAAAAAAAAAAAAAAAAAAAAAAAAAAAAAAAAAAAAAAAAAAAAAAAAAAAAAAAAAAAAAAAAAAAAAAAAAAAAAAAAAAAAAAAAAAAAAAAAAAAAAAAAAAAAAAAAAAAAAAAAAAAAAAAAAAAAAAAAAAAAAAAAAAAAAAAAAAAAAAAAAAAAAAAAAAAAAAAAAAAAAATAAGTTAAGTGGTAAAAATAAGAAAAAAAAAAAAAAAAAAAAAAAAAAAAAAAAAAAAAAAAAAAAAAAAAAAAATTACCAGCCCTAAATATGCTTACCCAACCCACCCATTTTTCCACCTATAGATTTTTAGCTAGATCCATATTTATTTTGGCGAGGACTAAGGTAAAGAAAGATAGCGATTGGTTTCTCGGTAAGAATTAGGGTTCATTGTAACTTCACAGACCTCATTTCTCTATCATTCTTGAATAGTATCTATTTAATCTTGCTATTCTTTTTTTAATCTGGTGTTGATTAATTGTGTGTTTGTGCAAATATATTTCTAAGCAAGCTGCCAAGCTTACCTCCATATTCATCAAAAATATCTTCTGCAACAATCTGCTGGTTTGGATCGTCTGGTCTGAACCCACCACGAGGTGGACTCATTCCAGGCTGTTGTTTCAACTCCCATTTAAGAGGCTGCAAAATGAAACTACATCTCAGAACCAAAACTACTTCACCTTAAAATGCTTAAAGTTGTGGAGCTGCAACCATATTTTTAATTTCATAACATTATGTAGAGGTGGCAAAATGGGAAGGTTAGATAACAGGTCAAAACATATAATTAGACACTAGTCAAAACAGGTGGGTTAGGTTGATCATGAGACACTTACTTCTTAGAACTTAATTGGTTAGTTTTTGATAGATAATGAGTGTGACATATATGATTACAATAAACACTACAGTAATAGTCTAAACTTTTAAGTTTGATTAAAAAGGTTCTATGCAATTTGACTTTTAAGTCTACTCATTCATAAAAGAACATAGGTCAAACTTGCCACCTGTAGACAACATAAACAATATATGCTACATACTACCGTTCACTCGTTCAGGTACATCTAAAATCGACAATCTGAACAATCTACCAATTTGTAATTATACCTCAGATGATTCTGTTTGGGCTATGATAGCTGTTAAAGGATCATCTCTTTTCAATCGACTTTCTTCATTAGGCATTATAGCATCCTTTAATGGACATTCTCGATCACCACTTTGGTGGCCAAACGCTCCGCATCTCACACATTTTACATTCCGTATTTCAATTCCAAACGGCCTTGCCCTTCCAGCAACACCAGTCTCCATCCTAAAACAATGTTACCATTTCCATTATACAATCTAGAGCCACATAAAAGTATTTCAATATAAGATGTGATACGAAGGATGATGTATGCAGTCACAACTTTCATATAAATGATAAGCAAGCCTTGACTTGCCTAAAACAAGATGGTTGATTCTAACGCCTTAAAAAAGCCGAATCAGAACTTACGCTACAAGAGAAATTGGTTGAAAGTTGCCCCATGGTTATTTTCCATGCACACAACTTTGTAAACAGTTTCTACAAAGATTTATATTAGTATCATAAAAATATAAGACATTTGAAACTTTTGACATAAAAGAGTTTACGGGTTAGGTTTACCCAACCCAACCATGGTCGTTCTCATATATCATCCTAGAACATCAACAATGAAATACATAGAAGTCTCTTAAGTTCAAACAAAAGATACACAAAGGAATCAGGATTAAATCATAATATTGCCCCATAGAACAAACTCAAAAGCAACATAATTGAATAAAAATGAAGTAAATACATTAAATCAACATTCAACAGTGAGTCATTAATTTTAAAGATAGAAAACCAAAGTAAACACATTAAATCAACAACAGCTCGCATCAGTGAATGAGACTCGAATAGTAAAAGGGTATGATATGAAATATTACATCTTTACGATTGAGAATATGGAACAAAGCAATTTCCTATGGTGGTGTTAGTGGTGTAAGATTTGGTTCTTTGTGAGATAGACGTATATTCATCATATGGTTAAACGTTCAATTCCTATAGCATATGAACGAGCATTTTATTTCAGGCCTACCACGACTACCACTGTGAGAGCAATTCTAACTTCCATAATTTAACAAGTCTAAAGAACCACCCCTCTAAAGCACATCACATTCCATCACTAATCACTAAGTTATAATGAAACAGGAATTGGTAGGATAATACAAACAGCCTCCATAAGATGCTAGTTGAAATGAACTTACAGAAAGATATTTCTCTATGTTTAACTACAGCATGAACCTACTAAAATGGAATCAAAACATTCTTGTGTAAAAGCAGGGAACATACTTTGGGGCATTTTTAAGGGCTTCAAATTGTTCTTCTGTTGGGAGGACACGACCAAAAACATCTTTAGGCCTTGGCTTCTTCTTTTGCTCATTAGGAGGCACAGGTTCTTGCACCCTGCAATCGCAGCAAAAAATAACTCACTTTACATTAAAAAATCTCTCAAATTTAATCAGTAAATGAATGAACTCCGTAATCAATTTACGTATGAGTCTCCTCCGAATGTGGATCTTGTGAGGGGTCCTGAGTTCTCTTCTCTTCGGCAACCTCTGCAGCTTTGGCACTTTCGGGATCATAGCCAGGTGGTCGAATATACATAAAGCTAACAGCTTTCAAATTCTCCATCTTCAAAGTTACATGTCAAATAAATATCAAGTCAAACAAACATATCTAACGTGAAAATCTTCACATTCTCAACAAAAGAAAGAGCTTTTCCTCTTTTAATCTGATTTTCTTTTACAAAAATAAACTCATAGAAAATAATATAACATGACATTGAGTTCCCACTCAATCATGGGTTTGTTGGTAGTGTAAATGGATATATTAAAAAGTTCATAATTTGTTTTCCCTCGGTTCTAACTAAAAGAGAACTTTGACTTTATAGTTAATTCACAAGATCAATGCAAATTCGACATTCTTTCTGATGTTTGTGTTACAAAGAAATTCAAGCTTAAAATTTGACTTCTTCAAAGTTAAACTATACAACACTAAATTAAAAGCACCATAAACTAAGCTTGTCGAAAAATTTCCTAACCTTTTCCTTCTCTTTCCTCGAAACAAGCGCAGCTTGTCGAAAAAACTCTTGTTCCTGAGCATACTGCATTGGACAAAAACCACCACAAATTCAACAAACATAATCAATTCAACAAACATATAATCAACGTACAGGATTGGTTATTGTAAAACAAACCTTTACGGTAAAACAAATAGAAAAGAATGAGAGAGCAATACATGGCGGCTATGCATCAAAATTGGGGTGTATGATCAACCATTCAAAAATAAGTGATGCACATGGATGCACATTGCACACAAATTGTCAAGCATCGGTATCTCGGTCTTTCTTACTTGTTTTACATTAATGATAACTTTACTTGAACTAAACGAAATGATATCCCTGTTCAGGCTAACCAGGGAAAGTCGAGCCTTTGGCTCTGACGTACATAGCCTAACCCGCTAACCGGTAATCCCGCGCCAGTTCCAATAATTATTCCCTGACCATCCCAAGATGTTTATCCAGTAGGGTTCAAACCCTGGTCTTTTACCTGATTTCCGGACACCTTACCACTACACCACCTAGGAGATTGTTAACTGTTTTCAAATATATCCAAATTTAGGCAAAACATTTGTAGCACGTATCATAATTTCAAACTTGTCATTGTGTGTATGAGTGTATCAATGGTTATCATATCTGAACTTCCTATGACTTGACACGGGCTTGCATTGCTTACGAACAGGTGATCGAATACATACAATTACAACAAATCAAAACTTTTTTTTATATAAAAACGCAAACTTTAAAGAGAAGATACAACATTTTTTCTTGTTACACATCCCTAACTAGGGTTAGACTAAGAAACACAAAATATATATAAATAAAAAAGAAAAGATATAGAAGTGAATGAGAGATATAGAAATACCTCACGAGCAACTTCTTCAGCACGGCGTTCTTGGTGGGCATGAGTTTGTTCAGCGATCCATTTACGGCGTTGATTAGGGTACGAAAGAGGATGCCATGGCTTTTGATTTAGATATGAGTGTGACCACGCTGTTCCTGCTTTTTCTTTGTAATCTACTTCCCCTTTTGCGTTTTTGTCGCTGAATCTTTTGCTTAATCTTGGACCTCCTCCTCTTTCTTCGTCTTCCATTTTCTGAAAGTTCGATTGTAAAGTTGCAGACTCGCAGGGGTCAAATTGGATAGATGATGTTAGATTTTGGTTATTGACCCGACCCGGACATTAATTTTCTCATATTAAGCAAAAAAAAAAAGTTTATAGCTGGATCTTTTGTGTTTAGCTTATGTATTTGTGCGAGAATAAATATATTAATTTCAAAATATATAAAAAAAAGTGTAAATGAGTGGAAACCCTCTAGTCTCATGTACCGTTTTGGTAATCAGAGCGCACACCGCATAGAACTCATGTCCGGTAAGTCACCATCCATCCCACACATGGGATCACAAGATATAGTTTCTCCACTTGCCTTTGGCAAGTTTTGAACTTGTGACCTTCAGCCTTCATCTGTGGGCTCATGTGACATGATGGCGCACCCCATTGATATATTAATTTCAAAATATGATATAAAAATTTTTCAAAATTAAATGAGCATATCTAAATAATATTAAAAGTTTGATGGGAACCAATGCAATAAAAAATGGTTTGTTTTTATAAATATTGTAGTAAACTTTGTATCAAAAAAGAAATAATTATAGCTTTTCTTAAATAAAAATAGTATGTTATACATGACACAATTTTTTATATTGACATATATGTATGAGTTATAGTTTTACACGTATTTGTGTTTTTGCGATTTACATATACAAACAAATGCTAACCTTGAATTGCACAAAATAGTATTCATGGCATGGAGACAATATCGTGGAAAATAAAACATTGGAACAACATGAAAACAAAAAAACATATTGGAAACAAAGCTCGTGATCCTGGCAATTTGTAGCACATTTTAAGGAATTCTTGGGGACGGCAAAGGATGTGACTGAGATAAGACTATTAAGAGTAAGGGGTTCTCAAGGACCCCAAAACTTGCACTTTTCTTGCCATGTAGGATGCCACCATGGAGCCACCAAAAGTTTGGAGTAAGGGGTTCTCAAGAACCCCCACTTTCTAATTTTATTTTATTTTTTTTAACTTTGACTTGCCATTTTTTTAATTTTTTTACATTAAACCCCCTATAGTTTTACTTGTTTCTTAATTAGTAAATAAACTTGAAATTATAACAAACTAAATAAAGTAAAATTACATTAAACAAAGTAAATAAAATACGTAACTTAATAAACTAAAAAAACTACTTATTAAGGTTGGAACGAATCTCGTCTTTCCAAGCCTCAATCGCAAGTCGGTCGGCTTCGGGAAGGTTGGAAGTGTCGATCGCCAAAGTTGCCAAATCTTCGTTACGTTGCCTTCGTTTTTTCACTTCAAGTTTTTCTTTTTGAATACCAAGCCGTTCTTTGTTAAACTCGGCTCGTTCTTTCCCGACTCCTATCAAACCCTCCAACTTATCTGTCAAATCACTAAAATCGGTGGTATACCTTCCACCACCACCGGACGAAGACGCTTTTCCTTTCTTTTTAGCCGCGTCCCGACCCGTGGGTCGTATGTACCGCACCTCCCGAGTGTCACCCTCCCCCTCGGCCTCATTCAAATCAATATGAATCCTCGCTTCCGATCCCGAACTATGAGCACCCGGGGAATCGGAAGCGGAAGTCTTGGACATTTTACTCGACGCACCTTGAGTGCTAAGAGGATCCCAATCGCGAATGATATGGAACTTTGAGGTGTCCTTTAAGTACACCCATTCTTCCAAGTAATTGAAAGGCGCCCCCATATCCGCTTTGTATTCGGCTAAGGCATTCGATCGGATGTCGGCTTCGGTAACTCCACTAACATGCCGATTAATCCAATGAGTGTAAATTGCATGAAACTTGGAAATTTGGGTACGCAATTTCCTAAACTTCGAATTGATTGAATCTTGTTTACGGTACTCGCCTTTCTTCATGAGGGTATGGAAAGTGTCTCTAATCCGGGACCAATACTTCTTCTCCCGTTGATAATTAGCTACAAAACAAATAAACGATTTTAGTTTAATAAATAAATTAAAAAAACAAAACGAAAACAGTTAAAAAAAAAAGAAAAAACAGAAAGTTTTAAAATTTAAGAAAAAATGAACCAAACAGAAAGTTTTAAAAACAGAAAACCATTTTTTTTATAAAATGAACCCAACAGTTTTTTTATAAAAAAAAAATTAACATAATCCTAAAAAAAACGAACAGTTTTAGAAAAAAAAAAGAAACAGATTTCTTTAAAAAAAATAAAGCCGAACAGTTTTTTTTTAAAAAGAAACAGAATTTTTTAAAAAAAATTAAAAAGGGTCGAAATGTATTTACCAACGGCGGGATCCTCGGTCACCTCTAGCCACGCTCTCGCTAACGCCATTTGTCCCTCCCTTGACCAATTTTGTTGATTCGGCTTTTCCCGTGGCTCTTCGGGATTCTTCTTTGCGTGAGATCGTTTCTTTCTTGTTGGAGCGGGGTCCGGGATTGGAACTTGGGTTTCTTGAACCGTTTCATCCATTTCATCCGGTTGAGGTTGGGTCGAAAGAGGAGTTTCCGGTGGAGTGGACACCATTCTTTGAGAATCTATACAAACATATATTTATATATATTAACCGAAAAATATATGTATATGTATATAGAAACCGAAATATATATGTATATAATATATATATATATATATATATATATATATATATATATATATATATATATAAAAATAAATATTATATGTACCAAACATTGTTCCCGGTGAAGATGGAATAGCTCCCCACCCGAAATTTTGGCTCGATGAACCAACCCATGGCGCGAATCCGGAACCCATAGGAGCACCCATATTCATGTTCGCCACCATATTGATAAAACCGGGATTATTATGAAGATTCGGGTCGTTCATGTCGGGTGGCGGTGTCGTATTTGTCGGAGGTGGTGGACGAAAGTTGGGGTTATTGTAGTATGGATACATTTTTTGTTATAAAGTTTGTGAGAATTTTATAATTTTTTGGAGAGAAAGTGTATAGAAAATGAGAGAAAGTATAAAGAAATGAGAAAGAAGGAAAGGAAAGGGTTTAAAATGAAAAAAAATAATTTTGGTTCAAAAAGTTGGGTCAGCTAGCCGTTGCCAACGTCTAGTTTTGCATAGAGACTTTCAAATTTCACCCGGCATGGAAGAGACGGGGTGGGAGTTTTTTGCGCCGAGAACGCCGTCGGGGGCGGTGTGCCTAGCGTCTTCCAGGCGTTCCCAGGCGTTCCTGGGTGCTTTTTGGGGGACGCACGCCTTGTTCCTATCAGTCTAAGGGATCCTGGCAGCTTATTCAAACAAACTGTTAATGGTAATGATAGTGAATGGATGACTAGAGAGATAGCTGACAGTGAAATTAAAGAAGCCTTACATGAAATTGATGATAACAAGGCTCCTGGCCAGATGGGTACACTGCAAAGTTCTTTAAAGCATCTTGGGATATAGTCAAATTTGATGTGTGCAGGGCAGTGAAAGATTTCTTTAAAGGAAGTACTAAGTTAGAAGGGTTAAATGCAACTACAATTGCATTGGTTCCTAAGATGGATACACCACTAAAGGTATCTGATTTCAGACCAATTGCGTGTTGTAATGTTGTATACAAAATAATAAGCAAAATCATTACCAACAGGTTAAAAAGGGTGTTGGGTAAGATTGTGGATTTAAACCAAAGTGCCTTCATCCCTGGAAGAAAGATTAGTGATAATATATTGTTAATATAATAATTGATGAAAGCCTATAACAGAAAGAATGGGACACCCAAGTGTGCAATGAAAATAGACTTGCAGAAAGCATATGACACTATAGATTGGGGATTCATCAAGCAAGTCTTGAATGGTTTTGGTTTTCCACAAAAAATGATTAGTTGGATTGTAAGTTGTATCACCACGTCCAAGTTTTCTATAAACATAAATGGTGAGATGAAAGGGTATTTTGAGGGTGCCAGAGGGCTTAGACAAGGGGTCCAGTTTCTCCATACTTGTTCACACTTGTTATGGAAGTATTAAATTTGATTTTGAAAAGGAAAATCAGTGAAAAAGGAGGATTCAAATACCATTGGGGATGTAAAAGATTGGGGATTACACATGTATGCTTTGCAGATGATCTCTTGGCTGTTTGCTATGGGAACATTAGTTCTGTGAATGTTATCATTGAAGCCATCAATGAATTCAGCTTATACTCCGGACTTATGCCAAATGTGGGGAAACGCTCTATATATATTTTGGCAATGTTGATAACAGGAGTAAGGAGGAGATTCTGAAACTTATTCAATTTCGAGAAGGAAAACTGCCTGTTAGATATTTGGGAGTTCCCTTAATTGCCAAAAGTTTAGGTGTGAAAGATTGTAAAAGTCTAAAGGATAAAATCAAAAACAGAATTCATGATTGGAAAAACAGATTTCTCTCATATGCTGGCAGGTTACAGTTGATCACCTCAATTCTCTCAACTATGCACATCTATTGGGCATCGGTTTTTTTTATTCCCAAAACTATATTGAAAGAGATTGAGACCATTTTTAAAAGGTTTCTTTGGTGTGGGGGGACTTTGGGTAAAGGCAAAGCTAAAGTAGCTTGGAAGGAAGTTTGTAAACCCAAGGACTGCGGGGGTTTGGGTTTAAAGAATCTACAAAAGTGGAATGAGGTGCTACTTGCCAAACACACCTGGAATGTGTGCAGTAGACAACACTCAATGTTGATAACAGGAGTAAGGAGGAGATTCTGAAACTTATTCAATTTCGAGAAGGAAAACTGCCTGTTAGATATTTGGGAGTTCCCTTAATTGCCAAAAGTTTAGGTGTGAAAGATTGTAAAAGTCTAAAGGATAAAATCAAAAACAGAATTCATGATTGGAAAAACAGATTTCTCTCATATGCTGGCAGGTTACAGTTGATCACCTCAATTCTCTCAACTATGCACATCTATTGGGCATCGGTTTTTTTTATTCCCAAAACTATATTGAAAGAGATTGAGACCATTTTTAAAAGGTTTCTTTGGTGTGGGGGGACTTTGGGTAAAGGCAAAGCTAAAGTAGCTTGGAAGGAAGTTTGTAAACCCAAGGACTGCGGGGGTTTGGGTTTAAAGAATCTACAAAAGTGGAATGAGGTGCTACTTGCCAAACACACCTGGAATGTGTGCAGTAGACAACACTCATTGTGGGTGAAGTGGATTTACACTGAAAGATTAAAAGGGGAAAGTATTTGGAATGCCAGAGATACTATTAATTCAGCTTGGAGTTGGAGGGGAATCCTTGTAACATTTGCATATTTTGACCCATTTGACTTATAATTAAACGTGGCTTATTTATTTTTGAACCGTTGCCTATGACGAATTAAATGTCTAACTAATTTATTTAGTTGAAATAATGAATGCTATATTTGACAACCTATTGACGTGTATTATACTAGTCGGGACTATGTGGACGTGTTGATCGATTTTGTGACGTAATATGACGTTTAATTAAACTAGTAATGTAATCGGGTGATCCATGGGTCGACCCGTGACCCATGAACCACCACTTTTGACCCTACCTAATCACCACCCTCCACCCTCCTCCACTCATTCAATTCTTCCACCCACACACTCTTCTCTCTCTCACTATATGCTCAATTCTTTTCCTCTCCCTCTCTAAATTCTCATCTCATTAATTGTGGTTTCTAACAATAATTATATTAGAATCTCTATCTTTATCATCATCTAATCATCATATCAAAATTTGGAAAGTCAAAGTGCAAGAAATCTTGAGTTATAGCTTAAATTCGGGTTTGAGCTTCTAGTGGAAGATTTGGTAAGTCAAATTCGTCTCAAAACTATCATTTTATGTTTACAATCAAGTTTTAATCTTATATAATCATTCTTGGTCGATTTCTAAGTCAAAACCGTTTTATGGGTCAAAATTAGGATTTAAATGGCAAAATGGGTCAAAAATCGGGTTTTAGCTCGTTTGATGTTATGAATCGAAACTAAAGAGTGGGTTACATTTGAAAACATATTTCTAAGTTAATACAAACACGTCATGGTCGAATTTCGGGTCAAATCGACTGGAAACTCAAATTAGGATTTTTATTATGTAAAAATTAGGTCAAAACTAAATTCTTGGATTATTGACGAATTCAGAATGATTTTAAAAGGGAGTTGGATTTGTTAACGTTCATCTATGTTACTGAAGCTTAAAACATGTTTCAATCACCATTGAATCGATCCCATAGCATGAATTAGGGTTTTGTGGCTTGAAGGTCAAAGTTGACTAGAAAGTCAACTGTGTTCATCCCCCATTTTCGCCCAGATTTCTGCTCCTTTCTTGACCACCGTAGGTTACGCCCTAAGTGGTGTCTGGTATGCCAACTGCTGGACTTTGGCGTCTGTTACGGTCAACATACCGTAGCTTACGCTGAGCTGCAACCCTCGATTTTACCTTACGTCATTTTCCTCCTGTTTACGCCCTTTTCTTGTCCATCAGACGCTGAAAAACACTTATGGAAGCACCGTAAGGTACGGTGACTTCCACCGTAAGGTACGCCGGTCATATCCTAGCCTACCGTCCTTTACGCCGCCGCATGCCGTCCCTTACACTGGTGGTTGATGACCACCGTAATGCTACGCCACCACCACCGTAATTTACGGTGGTGTGGATTTCCTCATTTCCAGATATTTCCAATTTAAATTTTTGATACAAATATCATGTCTAGCTTTTGTGTAAACCATTTCTTGGTTCCTTTGGCGTCATGTTTAGTCTACGGGAGGCATACAAAGTCGGGAGAACCCTAACCCTAAGTTTTTTTTTAGAACGGCAGAAATATATTAGTAACGAGCAAACTTAATCAATACATGTATATATATATATATATATAAGTACACAGGTGCAAGTTATTTTAGGACCACTCCTTATTTTAGGACCAATTAGGACATGTGTAAATTGTAACTTACACATCATCATCATCATCTCCGACCACCACCATGATCATCTCCGACCACCACCATGATTTTCCGGCGACCACCGGAAAATCATGTTGTAACTTACACATGTGTAAGTTATATACAACTTACACATGTGTAAGTTAACTTAAACATGATTTTCCGGCGACGGCGGTGGTCGCCGTCGCCGGAGGACCATGGTGGTGGTCGGAGATGATCATGGTGGTGGTGGTCGGTGATGATGATGATGATGTGGTCCTAATTGGTCCTAAAATAAGGAGTGGTCCTAAAATAACTCACCCCTAAGTACACATATATGTATATGTATGTATAGTTGTGTAAATATATAAACATACATACTTATATTAATATGCATGTCACGTAAACATAATGATAGGTCGTGAGCATCGAAGATCCTTGGACGTTTGTAGCCGTTGAATACTTATAACTCGATCTAAATTTGCTTTTAATCGACAAAGGTGAGTTTCGTAAACCCCTCCCTACTCAATTGAGATCTGGGCTGAAAAGTGTACATACTTGTTTGATTGTTGATTGTTCGATTGATTGATTGTTCGATTGACGTATTGACTTGTTGCTCTGTAAATTATGCTTTCATTTATGAATATATGTGTTGTGGTTTGGATAGTTGTACATACATGGAAGACGATTATACTTTCAATAAGTTGTAGATGTGGTGGGAAGGCTGCGGGTGACCCTATATATAAGCATCTATGATTCCTTGAAAGTAAAATCGTATGAAGTGTATGTGCATCGTGTGGTCGTTAACTAGATACGTTTTATGATCGTTATATTCCTTATATTCGTTATGTATGTTTTATGATCGTTATATTCGTTATGTTCGTTATATGATCGTTATGCTCGTTATATGTTTGTTATAACCAAATAAAGGTTATATGTTCATTATGACGATATTGTATTAAAACGTATTTTCGTATATAGTGTAAACGTGAACGGTGGATTGACGAATCCACACCCGGTATGATCATTGCCACCAATACAGGTTGTTTAACCTGCGTAAAAACGTTATTATGACGATATTGTATTAAAACGTATTTTCGTATATAGTGTAAACGTGAACGGTGGATTGACGAATCCACACCCGGCATGATCATAACCGTGGATTATGGGTATCTTTATACTCACGTTATGGGTTGTTAAACTCACGTTATGGATTGTTGAATCCACGTTATGGGTATCTTTATACTCACGTTATGGGTTGTTGAGCCCACGTTATTGAACGTTATTAATCGTTATATGGATCGTTGTTGTTAAACGTTGATCGTATTGATATGGTGCTAACGTGTTCCCTTAGCAAGGGTTTGTTGATGTGGTTAGATATTATAACTCTCGTATATCGTTAACGGTTGTTATCCCGACACTTGTTTTCCTATTACTTGTCCCTACGAACTCACCAACTTTATGTTGACCCGTTTTAGTACACTTTTCAGGTGAACAGGTTAGCTCAAAGATGTATTGGATGATTGACTGCTTGATTATGCTAGAATTGGAATTGGACTTGGACTTCTTGGATCCGTGATTCATTATTCCCGATTAGGGGTTATGCTTATGTGTGATCCGGTTACTTGCATTATTGAATGGTTCGTATGGATTACTTGATCCTTTTATGCATTTAGATTTACTCTACATAATTTCCATGTCGTGTTGTGCTTTTCTTGTGATACCCCATGATTCCGCCTTGTTGGGGTGTTACAATCCTAAAGCAAAGAGATATGATGAGAGAGCATTGTATTAGTAAAATTGGCAATGGAGGGGAGATTACACTGCTACATGATATGTGGTGCCACCTTAGCCCATTAAGTAACTACATTACAGAGACAATGCTTAAGGATGCCCATATTGAAAGCAATGTGACAATAAAAGATATGGTTCATAATGAAAACTGGAGCTGGCTTACAAACTGGGTGCAAAGAGTGTTTGCACTAGAGAGAATTGATGTACCAAATCTAGATGAGCAAAAGTCTGGCAAAGTTGTTTGGAAAACAAATTATGGAATTGAGATGGGTTTTTTAATGTTTGGAAGGATAATAGAGAACATAGTACCAAAGTACAATGGGCCAGCACTGTTTGGTTTAGTCAATGCATTCCAAATCACTCATTCATTCTATGGCTAGCAATGAAAGATAGGCTGCAAACCCAGGAGCTAGCAATGAAAGATAGGCTGCAAACCCAGGATAGAATGAAGAAATGGAGTCCTACAATTGATTACAAATGTTCCCTATGTGGAAAGCAAAATGATTCATTGGATCACTTGTTTTTCCAATGTGAGTATTCTGCTCATATTTGGGAAGAAATAAAGAAGGTTATGGACAATCAAATGGCACCAAATGTGTAACAATTGTCATTTTTGGCCCACTAATTGTTGGAAATAATGAAAACAAACTTTTTGAATTTATATTGCCGATATGATTTTGTTCACATTCTGTTCATATTATTGAACCAAATGAAATATGAGGTTGGATTCCATGTCCTGTGATTGGGCTACTGTGATTAGACATTATTTGGAGGAAACGTATATAAGAAGCTTTAGTATAATGTACAGTTTCAGACAGTGTCGGTGGATAAATAATAATGGTACAAATAAGACAAAGGCCGACACAATTATATGAAAAGAAATAATACCCGTGATCCCTTTTGTTTGTTTACTTGACTATGAATCAACAATACATCTTACTTTATAAATCTGATAAAAGATAACTAATGAAGGATATAAAAATTATAAGGTATTATGTCTAAAGCTTTAATCGAATCATATTTAAAGTTTGACAATCTAACGACAATTATTTAGATTAAATCACGGATTAAACATTTAGCAAACAATGACTATCAATTAAATAATTATACGAATTCAGTCCGTGATTTTTGACATAATTCTTCTTCTGCTTTTCTTGACCACTACTTCCACCACCTTTTCTTATCCTTATAAATATATAATATAGATATAGAGTAATAAATAATTAATATAGATAAAGAGATGTCTTTCAAAATTCAACAGCCTGTCAATTTCAATTAACAAAGCCAATTGGCTTTTGGCTTTCTACCTTTTCATTTCTATTCGACAGCCACCAGTACTTATTATATATATATATATATAACATAGATAGAATATAGATATATCATATATATATGAACCTATCACCACCCTCATCACAACACCACAAACCCATCACCTTTTACATGAAAAATCTCGGCTTCTCTCCCTCTCACACTAAAACTCACGAACACCATCTCACACCTACATACACATATATACACGTACATATATATAGCTAAGTATAGATATAGATGTTGATGCATACTCTTTATCATCTTCCTCTCATCTTGCTCGGCCTCCATCATCAACGGCCTGCATACAAACTTCATCATCACCATCACGGCCAAACACCACCACCGTCCGCCTCTCTCTCTCTCTCTCTCTCTCTCTCTCTCTCTCTCTCTCTCTCTCTCTCTCTCTCTCTCTCTCTCTCTCTCTCTCTCTCTCTCTCTCTCTCTCTCTCTCTCTCTCTCTCTCTCTCTCTCTCTCTCTCTCTCTCTCTCTCTCTCTCTCTCTCTCTCTCTCTCTCTCTCTCTCTCTCTCTCTCTCTCTCTCTCTCTCTCTCTCTCTCTCTCTCTCTCTCTCTCTCTCTCTCTCTCTCTCTCTCTCTCTCTCTCTCTCTCTCTCTCTCTCTCTCTCTCTCTCTCTCTCTCTCTCTCTCTCTCTCTCTCTCTCTCTCTCTCTCTCTCTCTCTCTCTCTCTCTCTCTCTCTCTCTCTCTCTCTCTCTCTCTCTCTCTCTCTCTCTCTCTCTCTCTCTCTCTCTCTCTCTCTCTCTCTCTCTCTCTCTCTCTCTCTCTCTCTCTCTCTCTCTCTCTCTCTCTCTCTCTCTCTCTCTCTCTCTCTCTCTCTCTCTCTCTCTCTCTCTCTCTCTCTCTCTCTCTCTCTCTCTCTCTCTCTCTCTCTCTCTCTCTCTCTCTCTCTCTCTCTCTCTCTCTCTCTCTCTCTCTCTCTCTCTCTCTCTCTCTCTCTCTCTCTCTCTCTCTCTCTCTCTCTCTCTCTCTCTCTCTCTCTCTCTCTCTCTCTCTCTCTCTCTCTCTCTCTCTCTCTCTCTCTCTCTCTCTCTCTCTCTCTCTCTCTCTCTCTCTCTCTCTCTCTCTCTCTCTCTCTCTCTCTCTCTCTCTCTCTCTCTCTCTCTCTCTCTCTCTCTCTCTCTCTCTCTCTCTCTCTCTCTCTCTCTCTCTCTCTCTCTCTCTCTCTCTCTCTCTCTCTCTCTCTCTCTCTCTCTCTCTCTCTCTCTCTCTCTCTCTCTCTCTCTCTCTCTCTCTCTCTCTCTCTCTCTCTCTCTCTCTCTCTCTCTCTCTCTCTCTCTCTCTCTCTCTCTCTCTCTCTCTCTCTCTCTCTCTCTCTCTCTCTCTCTCTCTCTCTCTCTCTCTCTCTCTCTCTCTCTCTCTCTCTCTCTCTCTCTCTCTCTCTCTCTCTCTCTCTCTCTCTCTCTCTCTCTCTCTCTCTCTCTCTCTCTCTCTCTCTCTCTCTCTCTCTCTCTCTCTCTCTCTCTCTCGCACACACACACACACACACACACACACTCTCTCTTTCTGCATCTAAAATCTTTTCTCTTCTTTTCTTTAAACTTCTGTCTATCTTTCTTTTCTTATTATGTCTTCTGTTCCTTCTCTGGTTAATAACCTTTTCTCTCTCTCTCTCTCTCTCTCTCTTTCTCTCTCAGGTGAGTTCGTAAACCCTCCCTACTCAATTGAGATTCGGGCTGAAAAGTGTACATGTTTGTTGATTGATGTTTGTTTAATGTATTGACTTGTTGCTCGGTTAACTTTGTCTTCGTTATGAATACTTGTTGTGCTTTAGATAGTTGTACATACATGGAAGATAATTATACTTTTTATGAATAGTAGATGTGGTGGGAAGGCTGCGGGTGACCCTATATATAAGCATCGATGATTCCTTTAAAGTAGAATTATAAGAAGTGTATGTGCATCGTGTTTGTTGGTTGATTCACTTGTTATGATATGGACCGAGATGTTAATTGTTTATTTGTTGATTGTTGATATGATTACTTGTGGTTTAATGTCGCTTTGATTATCATGTAAATGATATATCATATTAGGCGTATTGGTTAATGATGATTGTCGCTTTGATTATCATGTAAATGATATATCATGTTAGGCGTATTGGTTAATGATGATTGTCGCTTTGATTATCATGTAAATGATATATCATATTAGGCGTATTGGTTAATGATGATTGTCGCTTTGATTATCATGTAAATGATATATCATGTTAGGCGTATTGGTTAATGATGATTGTCGCTTTGATTATCATGTAAATGATATATCATGTTAGGCGTATTGGTTAATGATGATTGTCGCTTTGATTATCATGTAAATGATATATCATATTAGGCGTATTGGTTAATGATGATTGTCGCTTTGATTATCATGTAAATGATATATCATATTAGGCGTATTGGTTAATGATGATTGTCGCTTTGATTATCATGTAAATGATATATCATGTTAGGCGTATTGGTTAATGATGATTGTCGCTTTGATTATCATGTAAATGATATATCATGTTAGGCGTATTGGTTAATGATGATTGTCGCTTTGATTATCATGTAAATGATATATCATATTAGGCGTATTGGTTAATGATGATTGTCGCTTTGATTATCATGTAAATGATATATCATGTTAGGCGTATTGGTTAATGATGATTGTCGCTTTGATTATCATGTAAATGATATATCATATTAGGCGTATTGGTTAATGATGATTGTCGCTTTGATTATCATGTAAATGATATATCATGTTAGGCGTATTGGTTAATGATGATTGTCGCTTTGATTATCATGTAAATGATATATCATGTTAGGCGTATTGGTTAATGATGATTGTCGCTTTGATTATCATGTAAATGATATATCATATTAGGCGTATTGGTTAATGATGATTGTCGCTTTGATTATCATGTAAATGATATATCATGTTAGGCGTATTGGTTAATGATGATTGTCGCTTTGATTATCATGTAAATGATATATCATATTAGGCGTATTGGTTAATGATGATTGTCGCTTTGATTATCATGTAAATGATATATCATGTTAGGCGTATTGGTTAATGATGATTGTCGCTTTGATTATCATGTAAATGATATATCATATTAGGCGTATTGGTTAATGATGATTGTCGCTTTGATTATCATGTAAATGATATATCATGTTAGGCGTATTGGTTAATGATGATTGTCGCTTTGATTATCATGTAAATGATATATCATGTTAGGCGTATTGGTTAATGATGATTGTCGCTTTGATTATCATGTAAATGATATATCATGTTAGGCGTATTGGTTAATGATGATTGTCGCTTTGATTATCATGTAAATGATATATCATGTTAGGCGTATTGGTTAATGATGATTGTCGCTTTGATTATCATGTAAATGATATATCATATTAGGCGTATTGGTTAATGATGATTGTCGCTTTGATTATCATGTAAATGATATATCATATTAGGCGTATTGGTTAATGATGATTGTCGCTTTGATTATCATGTAAATGATATATCATATTAGGCGTATTGGTTAATGATGATTGTCGCTTTGATTATCATGTAAATGATATATCATGTTAGGCGTATTGGTTAATGATGATTGTCGCTTTGATTATCATGTAAATGATATATCATGTTAGGCGTATTGGTTAATGATGATTGTCGCTTTGATTATCATGTAAATGATATATCATGTTAGGCGTATTGGTTAATGATGATTGTCGCTTTGATTATCATGTAAATGATATATCATATTAGGCGTATTGGTTAATGATGATTGTCGCTTTGATTATCATGTAAATGATATATCATATTAGGCGTATTGGTTAATGATGATTGTCGCTTTGATTATCATGTAAATGATATATCATATTAGGCGTATTGGTTAATGATGATTGTCGCTTTGATTATCATGTAAATGATATATCATGTTAGGCGTATTGGTTAATGATGATTGTCGCTTTGATTATCATGTAAATGATATATCATATTAGGCGTATTGGTTAATGATGATTGTCGCTTTGATTATCATGTAAATGATATATCATGTTAGGCGTATTGGTTAATAGATTATTGCCATGATAATATCCCTGTAAAGATAACTATATTCATGCAATGATTTATAAGGACTTGATGTGGAAATTATGTATTACTTGAAGGTCAATTTTGATATTCAAGTGTGAATTATGTGGACTTGAATTTTATGTTAATAGAAATGGTAGTACAGGCATAGGGTATTTTGAACGGGTTGGTAATGCGATGGGCTGGCCAATGGTATGCCTTATATTATAAGCATTACCGGATGGCCCATGTATAAGCTATATTACTTATAATTGTCTATAATTATCAGTCATTGTTGGAATAACAGTATAAGAATAAGATCTAGAATACATGCTTATTAAGGTCTTAGATACTTATAATCTATAATTGTAGACCAATGATTTATTATGAACTATAGACTAAGTTCAAATTTATAGCTATGATTGATTGATAGAATGAGCTAAGATTTTTGGAGACTATAATGTTCAATTAAAGTGAGATACTATGAAATATTAGGAGACCTAGTGTGTTAAGAGGCATTTTTACGAACATGAAGTTTGAGTTGGTAATTTAACGAATGTGTTCAAGAAATGACTAGAATAAGAGCAAACACGATGGCCGTAGAAGATTATGAACTTAAATGATTATATGCAGGAATAAAGTCTTGTAGTTTTCACTCTTAAATGATTTGTACCTTAAGGTAAGAATACATGATTTTACTATGAGGTACTATTCGCTTATATAACGTAAGCAATGACGTCAAATGAAAATAATTTTCAAAATGGCCGACAAGGAATAACTCCTCGCCAATAAAGCCAATAATGTAGCGTTATTATATCTATATCTAGAATTGAATGAAATAAAGTTGAATAACTTTATCAGAATAATTTAACGAGACCAATAATAGGGTACTGATTATGAACAGGAGTAGAGCGGGTAATTGGAATGCGATAACTTTGGTATGAATATATATTGCACAATCTATATATATAACTCGCAATAGTAATTGGATGCAATAAAGAAATAAAAATAAAAATGGTGAAATCGGTCGTCCCCGGGATCGAACCTGGGTCTAGGCCACACCCTTTCGCGCATATAGCCAACCGTGCTAAATGCCTAGTGTTGTGAAAGTTCTGTTATGATTAAATATAAACATACGTACAATAAATTCCTAATCCACACATATATTGTAAGCTCATATGAAATTTTCTTTCCTAAACAAAATTTCTCGAGGAAGGGAAAACAAATGAGAAGAGTTGACTACAAGCTGTTTAAGTAATTAAACTTGGAGAAGTTGAACGGAAAAGCTGTAAGAGTGTTCTCTAAGATAGAGAATATTGAAGCAGTCATTTCCACTAATAAGCATGAAGTCGATTATCAAGTTAAAAATGTTGCTAGAACTTTTAACTGGGGAATAGTTTGAGTAAGAGTCGTGAGAGAATCGTAGTGCATATGGAAAAATTGTTATAATTTATAAAATTGAATAAATTATAAACTTGAACAAAAGTAGGAATTTTATTTGATCGAACATAGCAAGCCAATATTACAAACATTAATAATACATTCGTTCTCAACTGGAACATACACTGGACTAAGTGGCTCGGTGTGGCTTTGGCTAACTCTTGCTCAATCTGCCTTAAGAAGTTGATATTACTGGGATCCTTGGAACAAATCTTCCAAATGTTTGTTAAGAAATGAGTAGAAGCCTTATCGATCTCGCCTAAACGGAAGAACTTCTCATCCCCATCCTTTGAAGTGTAGAAGATCCCAGCAGGCCTACTTAAGACCCTTCCTTCCACAAACACTATGCCCTTTGGAAGCTGAAGATTTAACAAGACATCATCGTCAGCTGGTGGAAGCATATCGGAAGCGGATGATGAGGCGCCAACAGTTCTTAGTCTTTTCATGGGTCTTTGAGAAAGTAGAGGAGTGCTACTTTCGTCGCCTCTAAGAGTAGTGTCTTCTTCTCCCATAGTTTCCTGTAGATACTTCCTTAGACTTACTTCACCTTTAGCCATTTTGGCATACCACTCAGCTTCTCTTTTACTAGCAAGTTCTAATATGTTGACATGTTGACTTGCTGGTGTTTGCATCTCAAAACCTGTTTCTCCTGCTTCTGCAAGTAGTAGTTCCTTAGCTAACTTCAGAGAAGCCTCTTCCTCTATCGCTTGTATTTTCTGACGTTCTATAATCTCTTTGAGGATCACGTCTTGAGAACTACTTCGGAGTATTTCAAAATTTTCATGAAATATAACAGGAGAAGGTGATGACATAGGTCTCTTTCCCTTGAAAACAGTTGGGTCAACTGTTGCTTCAACTCTTCTTCAGATTGTGAGAAATCAGCAAGTTGATACAACAACCCTTTAATTTCTCTAATTTCTGCTTCAAGTTTTGTTTGTTTAACGATAGATTTTCTCAATAGTGCTCTATCAGCTGCTAGGAGAAAAGGAGTGCTATAGTGTATTTGGTCAATTTGGGAAGTAAGAGACTTAAACGAGGTGGTTTGTTCAGTAGCAAGTGATACTATAGTACTGTTAAGTTGTTCAATTTGCGTTGACAAAATCTCGATTGAATGTTCAAGTGCAATAAATGTGTGAGTGGCCATGGCTTAGTTGAGAAAGAACGATGGTTGATTTGGATGTGTGGAAATATAGTTTCACACAAAGGAAAATGTAAAAGAGAGAAGGAAATTTCAGAATGTCTATTATCTTTAAAAGTGCCTTTCTTATATAGAGGATGAAAAGGGAAATGTAACCTGAAAGAACGGACAGGTGTCCATAAACTACAGAAATTTTAATCATTGCTACGGTAATTAGTAATTACCGAATTATTTTTTTTTTCTAAAGATAAAATTTCTAAACTTTATCATCCCTTTAACCAAGGTTGAAAGGAGCTGAACAGTTTACTCAAAAGCGTATGCTATGTCGAGAAAATCCTCAACTAAATTAATAGCTTAATGAATAGACCGTCTTCCACACATCACTATTTTTCTTCACTGCTTCTTTTTCAAGAACCATATCAATTGCTAATTCATCTTTTTGACCCTAGATGAATTTTTGATCCAAACTATTGTTTCAGGAGTGATCCAGGTAATATTTGTTTCTTTGACCCGTGGATCGCCTTTAATGATTGAATTTAAGAAAATGAGACAAATGTTATCAACAAAAATATGTCGACTTTTCCAACTGAATAACAGTAGTGTCTTGGTAAAAGAACTTCAAATTTGAAAATAAGAATTATTTGAAAGGCTAAAATTATGATGGGCGTCAACGATTAAAATAGACAAATGAACTTGGTATAAAAATCTATCAAGACAAATATGGGAAATTCTTTTAACTGGGGAATTTCCCTAATCGACAACAATCCCCAAAAGAGAGCGAAGAAAGTTGTATTTCATTATTCGTAGAATACAAGTAAAACTTGTTACATTATTTAAGCGGAAATACAACAATTAGGAATGCAACATACTTAAAAACCATACAAAGAAACCCATGTGGCGACGAACAGTAAGGGAACCACACCAAGAACAAACGCTACTAACCACGGATAAGCCTCATCCAATGGGAGCTGAGCCACAGTAAGTAACCAAGCTATGATAATTATGTAAATCACAATTAGGAAAGGGCTCAACATTTTTGGTATAAGTATTCGTGTTGGTTAGATTTTTGGGAAGGAAAAATGTTAAGTTAATATGTATGGAGAGATCTGGCTTGTTGTATTATTTTATAATCTAAGAAGGAGCCGTTTCTAACGGTCAAATATGGAAGATAAAGTGAATTTGAATTTTGTATAGTGTTTTAGTCAGACTTACCTGTGTACGGACAGATCATCTATACCATAGATGTGTAAGTAGTCTATACTATATGTGTACAAACTATTGATTTCTTCATAAGTACAAGTTGTAGGATGTTATACATGCTAATTATAAATGCTAATCGTGTTTAGGATTGTGTGCAAGATCATCCTACTCTGTTGAGAGTAGAAGGATTCTATTTAGAATCATACGAGTTCATTTTACTCTATTGAGAGTAGAAGGCATCAATTAGGGACGCGCCTTGTATCTTTCTGTTAATTATGTGTGATTGTCTAAAGTAGAATAAATACTTAGATGCCATGTCCTCTAATATCGATTTATTGTCATTGAGATAAAACGTAAATCAAGTTAAGTATAATTTTATACAATCTAGATTTCGAGGTCGAAATCCTTTTAACTGGGGAATAATGTAACAATTGTCATTTTTGGCCCACTAATTGTTGGAAATAATGAAAACAAACTTTTTGAATTTATATTGCCGATATGATTTTGTTCACATTCTGTTCATATTATTGAGCCGAATTAAATATGAGGTTGGATTCCATGTCCTGTGATTGGGCTACAGTGATTAGACATTATTTGGAGGAAACGTATATAAGAAGCTTTAGTATAATGAACAGTTTCAGACAGTGTCGGTAGATAAATAATAATGGTACAAATAAGACAAAGGCCGACACAATTATATGAAAAGAAATAATACCCGTGATCCCTTTTGTTTGTTTACTTGACTATGAATCAACAATACATCTTACTTTATAAATCTGATAAAAGATAACTAATGAAGGATATAAAAATTATAAGGTATTATGTCTAAAACTTTAATAGAATCACATTTAAAGTTTGACAATCTAACGACAATTATTTAGATTAAATCACGGATTAAACATTTAGCAAACAATGACTATCAATTAAATAATTATACGAATTCAGTCCGTGATTTTTGACATAATTCTTCTTCTGCTTTTCTTGACCACTACTTCCACCACCTTTTCTTATCCTTATAAATATATAATATAGATATAGAGTAATAAATAATTAATATAGATAAAGAGATGTCTTTCAAAATTCAACAGCCTGTCAATTTCAATTAACAAAGCCAATTGGCTTTTGGCTTTCTACCTTTTCATTTCTATTCGACAGCCACCAGTACTTATTATATATATATATATATAACATAGATAGAATATAGATATATCATATATATATGAACCTATCACCACCCTCATCACAACACCACAAACCCATCACCTTTTACATGAAAAATCTCGGCTTCTCTCCCTCTCACACTAAAACTCACGAACACCATCTCACACCTACATACACATATATACATATATACATACATAGATTGTAACACCCCAAATATTTTAAAATATAAATTTAATAATTTTATTATGGTTTACCTTTAAATTAAATTCCTAGTATTCTATCTTTGGTTATGTGGTTAATTTAGTTGGAACTTTAGCGGATAGCGGGTAAAAATACCCACAAATTATGAGATGGGTCGTGGCATCCCCTAAGAGTGCCAGCCATCTATTTCACTTCATACTCATTCTTCCACTCACTCTTTTCTTTTCTCCTCCATTTTCTTCATGCAAGATTCATCTCATTCCTTCTCAATCAAAGCAATTTCTCTTTAATTGAAGAACAATAATAATCACCACAAATAGTCTTCATTCAAGAATTTAAGGCTAGGGTTTATGTGGTGGTGATGGTGGCCAATTTTCATAAAGAAAAGAAGGGAAGAAGAATTTCCAAATTAAAGTCTTGAATTAGCATATTATTATTGAGGTATTGATTTCCCCTAAATTTAGTTTTTATCTTCCAAGTGGAGTTAGGGTTCATGGAGTGACAATTTGGGGTTTTTAGTGAAATGGGTCATATTGATTTTAATTTAAGCTAGGGTTCTTGAGATTTATGAAATTTGGGGGTTGTTATATAAAATGTGTTATGTTGATTAAAGTCAAGATTCGGTTCTTAGAATTTGATATAATTGGAAATTATGTGAAATGAGATTTTAAATGAACCAACTAAATAATATAATGGGAACTTAAATGGGTAAAAAGAATGATAGTGAAATTAGTGGTTATGGATAGATAGTCTTGTAGGTGATGGGTTATTAGATGGCCTTATATGCATGTTGTGATTATTGCTAGGTTGAAAGTGATAATAGGTGTTCTTGTGGCCATCTTCAATTCGGTAGTTCATCATTGAGGTGAGTACTCTTATATATGACTATTCTCATGTTGGTCAATTACATAATGATGGTATAATCTATATGACGTATTTAAATGATGGGATAAAGACCATACGGGGTATGGCAATGTGATTTGTATGTGCATGAGATGTTTATTTGGGTAATTGAATGTATAGAAGTGTACATCTGTTGTGTAATTGTGAAGAGTTGCAAGAAGTAAGACCCATGGAATTATGATAGGTATATGGATAAGTTGAGATAAGACCATATGGGATATGGCTATGTGAATTGATTGTTGGCTAGTGTGATTTTATATGGTTGATTGATTTCAGGGTGTCACGTATTGTGTTGATGTGAAGGTATATTTTGAATGATGTGTTATTGTGGTAATGTAGGTTATCCTATCCTTATGAGTTGTTTCAACATGTGCATATTTGTATATAAACGTACTCACTAAGCGTAAAGCTTATTCTTTTAGTTGTTCATCTTTTTATAGGTTCCGGAAGACGGAACTAGTGTTGTTGAATTGAAAGTCTTGGTGTAGAGCTTGAAGTGTTGTTGGAAGACTTGAAGGTATTAGGTCATTCTCGGATGAATGACAACTTTTGGTTTAGAGGCTTAGAAATCCCTCTCCTCATGGCTCTTGGTACATTTTGATTTGATGGTCATACTGTTGTTAAAATTATGTAAAAGTCCAGGAGTAAAGCTTTTGGAAAGTTTGTGAAGTTGCTTTTTGGTCGAAATTATGTCGAAATGGATAAATGACCCACTTGATGTTGTTCATGGGATTCTAAACAAGTTGATGTTGTAATGTATGTTTAAAATGTGTCCATGAAGTTGATATCAGTTTCTGAATTGTGTTTTAAGATGTTTGTTTTGAATGTCGAAGGTCACAAGCTTGGGCAAGCGTTGAAATGATTTTTAGGTCTGCTGTTCTGATGCTCACTGCGACGCAGTGGGGATGGTTTTGCCCACTGCGGCGCAGTGAAATCCCACGGCCATAATCTTTCTTTCTCCCACTGCGGCGCAGTGGGAGAGTGTAAAACCCACTGCGGCGCAGTGGGGCTTTTCCAGACCCGAGTCCGAGATTTCCCACTGCGGCGCAGTGGGAGATTCTCCACCCACTGCGGCGCAGTGGGGTGTATATAAAAAAAAAAAAAAAAAAAAATCTTGTGTTTTCGGTTTATCGAGTTCAGTTCTTTCAAGTTGGTATCAGAGCCGGGGTTTAAGGGATTTAGGTATTCCCTTGTATAGAGAGTGCCTAGACTTAAACCTTAGTTGAGACTCGACCTTAGGTAACCGAAACTTTTTATGGGACTGAAATATGTGTTTGATAATGTTAGATTATCTATTTGTTAGTATTTAAAGCACAATAAGAAGCCGGCCTTATTGCGGTTGAAATACTAATAAATTTATAAACTAGCGGCATCAAACCTTAGGACGGTGTAGTATTAAGTTATAAGTTTTGGCTTCTAGTCATAGAGTTAGATAGGTTGCGTAATTAAATTCGTTTTATCTACTCTTATTGAAGTATGGCCGATTATCATAATGATGAAGAAGAGCACCACAATCAGAACGAAGAAGAAGAGCCCATATTTGCCGAGGGTAGCATGGATATCTCGGATCAAATAGGGAGAGCACTAGAGAAATATACACCCCTCCTACTTAAGAAATTGAATGAGACTATGGAAGGGGCTGTGAATGATCACATCGCTCAAATGATCAGAGAAGAAGTGGCTGTGAATGTTCAACTAGATTTGAGAAGAGGGATGGCAAGGGTAAGGACAAGAAGGATGAAAAAGAGAAAGAAGTGGAAGTGACGGGAGAAAGGGGTTACAAGAAGAAGTTCACTTTTCGAGACTTTGAAGTGTGTCACCCACCGGAGTATCACGGTGACCGTGATCCCATCGTTTGCACACGATGGATATCTGAGATTGAAGGGGCGTTCCGCACTAGTCAATGCCCCTCACACTTGAAGTTATCTTCGCGGTTGGTATGCTAAGGAACAGCGGGAAGAGATGGTGGGATGGTTTGTTGGCGATAAAGAAAGAAACTTTGGATCATGTGGAGTGGCCCGAATTCAAGACCATGTTTTTCAAGGAGTTTAGGTCGGAGGCCGAAGTAACTAAATTGAGAAGTGAATTTCTCAATGATTGTCAAGGGAGTTTAAGCTTGAATGAGTTTCGCGCTCAATTCTTGGATAAGGCACAATTTTGTCCGGAATTTCTTGAAAACGATCATTTGCTCAAGGAACAATTCTACTTGAAGTTGAGGAAGGATATAAGGGAAAGATAAGCCTACGTCAAATGGAGTCTTTCTCCATGTTGGCGGATGTAGCTCGAGATCATGAGATTGAACAAATGAGAGTTGATGATAGTGTTACCAAGAGAGGGATGGAGGGGAGCTACACTCCAAGTAAGCGGGTAGGACAAGATGGAAGCTCAAGTAGTAGCCCGGCAAAGAGGAATGCTCAATTCTGTAGTAAGTGTGAAAAAGTTCACCCGGGGGAATGTCGAGCACCGCCAAAATGTTGCTTCAACTGTGGGCAAACAGGACACATTAGCCGAGATTGCAAAGTCGAATCTTCGAGTGCAATAATTTGTTTCAAATGCCGCCAAAAAGGTCACGTTAAAAGTGTTTGCCCGTACTTAACTAGAGAAGAAAGAGAGACGGAGTCAAGGAAGGAAGCCGAGAGAGGGAACCCTGGCAAGTACGGAAGATAAAATGGAATATCGTTTCAACTATTTGCCGATGAACCTAGAGATACATCAGGTGTAGTTCCTTATACCCTACAATTAAATCATAGTTTTGCGTTATGAATGAGCCTTGTAAAAGTAAAGTTGAGTAAGGTACTACGTGGTGAGATTCTTACACCAAAGTTAAAAAAAAAAAAAAAAAAAAAAAAAAAAAAAACAAGAAAAGGAAGGGGTTTTCTAGTTTCATCTCATAAATAGAGTCGAGTTGTTTCAAGTGCTCTCCACGTAAATTGGTTGTTGGATAACATAATTGAAGTGAATACTTGATGGTGTGGAGCTACATGCTTTGTATTTGTGTAATAATGTAGTGTAAAGTCTTGGTATGTTGGTAGGTGTATTGATGATGAACTTTACGAGGCATGACAACGTGGTTTGGGCGGGGAATGACTTGGTTTATTTGTAAAATTGTTTTACATTTTCATAAATTACTTGGTAGTATAATTGTGAGCATGATTGAGAGCATATAGTGATAAGACCATACGGGGAGTGTGGCATATAGTGATAAGACCATACGGGGAGTGTGGCATATAGTGATAAGACCATACGGGGAGTGTGGCATATAGTGATAAGACCATACGGGGAGTGTGGCATATAGTGATAAGACCATACGGGGAGTGTGGCATATAGTGATAAGACCATACGGGGAGTGTGGCATATAGTGATAAGACCATACGGGGAGTGTGGCATATAGTGATTAAACCATACGGGGTATGGCAATAAGATTCGATTGTGAATGACGTGTTTTAGCTGATTTCTTGGTTTTATATGAAGTATTTGTATTATATGTGAAATGCATGTTATTATAGTTGTTGGTATTGGAATATGTTGAGAGAACGATTGGATTATTGTGAAAGCCATTTTGTTGAAATAACAAGATAAGTCGAGCATAGGCCTTTGGTGTGAATAAAGTCCACGCGAGGGGCTAAAATAGTTGATGAGTATGATAGCATGATTGAGATAGCTGTGATTTCTAGTTGTTTATGCGTTCTCCCCGTTACAGCTTATTTAAAACCAAGTATGTTAATCGGTAATGATTAATCGTTTTTATTTTTATTTTGATGATAATGTTTTATTTGGCTCGAGAATTTATAGAATAGTCGCGTTTGCTTATAGCTTGATTATTTAGGATTTTGAAATCATCAGGTATTATGTCAAGAAATTGAATGTATCTAGTAAATCCCTTAAGTGTGGGAGAGTATAAGCAAATCGGTGTATGTACCATTAGTAACGATAGAAGGTTATAGCTTGGAAGTGAGTAAAATTTTGGAGGTGTATACAAGTATTAAGTGCTTACTTTTTTCGAGGGATACTAAATTAACAAAGTTATGTACATAGAACGTGATTAGTGAGTTAAGACTACAAACTTCACCTTGATTTAAGAGTCGCTTGGTTGTTTAAAGTGCTAAGAAGATAGTATGAAGCATGAATAATAAAAGATTTAGGATAAATGAGGTGAAAAGATTGATCTCAATAGAAAGAGATGTACGATTTTGATTGATTGTCAAGTTAATTTGTAAACTTCAAATTAAATTCAGAGTCCACAACTTAAAGGTTTTGGGCGATGAGGATAGAGTATTAAGATTGAATTGGGAAGATTAATGAATTGATATAGTTTAAGTGTGAATAACAGGAAAGTTTTGAAATGCGAGGTGACGTTCACGAGGACGTGAACCAAATAAGTGTGGGAGAGTTGTAACACCCCAAATATTTTAAAATATAAATTTAATAATTTTATTATGGTTTACCTTTAAATTAAATTCCTAGTATTCTATCTTTGGTTATGTGGTTAATTTAGTTGGAACTTTAGCGGATAGCGGGTAAAAATACCCACAAATTATGAGATGGGTCGTGGCATCCCCTAAGAGTGCCAGCCATCTATTTCACTTCATACTCATTCTTCCACTCACTCTTTTCTTTTCTCCTCCATTTTCTTCATGCAAGATTCATCTCATTCCTTCTCAATCAAAGCAATTTCTCTTTAATTGAAGAACAATAATAATCACCACAAATAGTCTTCATTCAAGAATTTAAGGCTAGGGTTTATGTGGTGGTGATGGTGGCCAATTTTCATAAAGAAAAGAAGGGAAGAAGAATTTCCAAATTAAAGTCTTGAATTAGCATATTATTATTGAGGTATTGATTTCCCCTAAATTTAGTTTTTATCTTCCAAGTGGAGTTAGGGTTCATGGAGTGAACCAATTTGGGGTTTTTAGTGAAATGGGTCATATTGATTTTAATTTAAGCTAGGGTTCTTGAGATTAATGAAATTTGGGGGTTGTTATATAAAATGTGTTATGTTGATTAAAGTCAAGATTCGGTTCTTAGAATTTGATATAATTGGAAATTATGTGAAATGAGATTTTAAATGAACCAACTAAATAATATAATGGGAACTTAAATGGGTAAAAAGAATGATAGTGAAATTAGTGGTTATGGATAGATAGTCTTGTAGGTGATGGGTTATTAGATGGCCTTATATGCATGTTGTGATTATTGCTAGGTTGAAAGTAATAATAGGTGTTCTTGTGGCCATCTTCAATTCGGTAGTTCATCATTGAGGTGAGTACTCTTATATATGACTATTCTCATGTTGGTCAATTACATAATGATGGTATAATCTATATGACGTATTTAAATGATGGGATAAAGACCATACGGGGTATGGCAATGTGATTTGTATGTGCATGAGATGTTTATTTGGGTAATTGAATGTATAGAAGTGTACATCTGTTGTGTAATTGTGAAGAGTTGCAAGAAGTAAGACCCATGGAATTATGATAGGTATATGGATAAGTTGAGATAAGACCATATGGGATATGGCTATGTGAATTGATTGTTGGCTAGTGTGATTTTATATGGTTGATTGATTTCAGGGTGTCACGTATCGTGTTGATGTGAAGGTATATTTTGAATGATGTGTTATTGTGGTAATGTAGGTTATCCTATCCTTATGAGTTGTTTCAACATGTGCATATTTGTATATAAACGTACTCACTAAGCGTAAAGCTTATTCTTTTAGTTGTTCATCTTTTATAGGTTCCGGAAGACGGAACTAGTGTTGTTGAATTGAAAGTCTTGGTGTAGAGCTTGAAGTGTTGTTGGAAGACTTGAAGGTATTAGGTCATTCTCGGATGAATGACAACTTTTGGTTTAGAGGCTTAGAAATCCCTCTCCTCATGGCTCTTGGTACATTTTGATTTGTTGGTCATACTGTTGTTAAAATTATGTAAAAGTCCAGGAGTAAAGCTTTTGGAAAGTTTGTGAAGTTGCTTTTTGGTCGAAATTATGTCGAAATGGATAAATGACCCACTTGATGGTGTTCATGGGATTCTAAACAAGTTGATGTTGTAATGTATGTTTAAAATGTGTCCATGAAGTTGATATCAGTTTCTGAATTGTGTTTTAAGATGTTTGTTTTGAATGTCGAAGGTCACAAGCTTGGGCAAGCGTTGAAATGATTTTTAGGTCTGCTGTTCTGATGCTCACTGCGACGCAGTGGGGATGGTTTTGCCCACTGCGGCGCAGTGAAATCCCACGGCCATAATCTTTCTTTCTCCCACTGCGGCGCAGTGGGAGAGTGTAAAACCCACTGCGGCGCAGTGGGGCTTTTCCAGACCCGAGTCCGAGATTTCCCACTGCGGCGCAGTGGGAGATTCTCCACCCACTGCGGCGCAGTGGGGTGTATATAAAAAAAAAAAAAAATAAAAAAAAATCTTGTGTTTTCGGTTTATCGAGTTCAGTTCTTTCATATATATAGCTAAGTATAGATATAGATGTTGATGCATACTCTTTATCATCTTCCTCTCATCTTGCTCGGCCTCCATCATCAACGGCCTGCATACAAACTTCATCATCACCATCACGGCCAAACACCACCACCGTAAGTATATATATATATATATTTATATATATATATATGTACGTAAGTATGTACATATATATATACGAGTATGTGTGTACGTGTGGTTATATATATGTACCGTATATATACATGTGTGTGTAGTGTGTGAATATATATATATATATATATATATAAAAGATTTATACAAACCAAGTATATACTTAACTGCCATTAACGACCGTCATAAAATCCATTACAAAACAGGTCCATTTTCTGACGACCGTTAAATACCGTTAGATTTCTGACAGTTTCAGTCCTGAACCGTTAAACTGTTTACAGTTTTAGTCCTTTGTCCGTCAGTTTATTACTAAACTGTTGACTCTATTAAAATGGGTTATTCTATACAGTTTCCTTTCCGGAGACTAATACGTTTGGACTATTCGGGTACATTTCAGACTGTTACATACCTCCTACTGTCTGACAGGCGTTTCAGGTGAGTTTCGTAAACCCTCCCTACTCAATTGAGATTCGGGCTGAAAAGTGTACATATTTGTTGATTGATTGTTTGTTTAATGTATTGACTTGTTGCTCGGTTAACTTTGTCTTCGTTATGAATACTTGTTGTGCTTTAGATAGTTGTACATACATGGAAGATAATTATACTTTTTATGAATAGTAGATGTGGTGGGAGGCTGCGGGTGACCCTATATATAAGCATCGATGATTCCTTTAAAGTAGAATTATAAGAAGTGTATGTGCATCGTATTTGTTGGTTGATTCACTTGTTATGATATGGACCGAGATGTTAATTGTTTATTTGTTGATTGTTGATATGATTACTTGTGGTTTAATGTCGCTTTGATTATCATGTAAATGATATATCATGTTAGGCGTATTGGTTAATGATGATTGTCGCTTTGATTATCATGTAAATGATATATCATGTTAGGCGTATTGGTTAATGGTTTAATGTCGCTTTGATTATCATGTAAGGCGTATTGGTTAATGATGATTGTCGCTTTGATTATCATGTAAATGATATATCATGTTAGGCGTATTGGTTAATGATGATTGTCGCTTTGATTATCATGTTAGGCGTATTGGTTAATGTTTAATGTCGCTTTGATTATCATGTTAGGCGTATTGGTTAATGATGATTGTCGCTTTGATTATCATGTAAATGATATATCATGTTAGGCGTATTGGTTAATGATGATTGTCGCTTTGATTATCATGTAAATGATATATCATGTTAGGCGTATTGGTTAATGGTTTAATGTTGCTTTGATTATCATGTAAATGATATATCATGTTAGGCGTATTGGTTAATGATGATTGTCGCTTTGATTATCATGTAAATGATATATCATGTTAGGCGTATTGGTTAATGATGATTGTCGCTTTGATTATCATGTTAATGATAAATCATGTTAGGCGTATTGACTAATGTTTAATGGTGTATTGTATAATGATATTGATGTTGAAACATTGATTGTATTGAACTGTGCTAATGTGAAACCTTTTAGGGTTTCCTTGGACATGATTAGGTATTCTAATCCTCGCTTATTGTTAACGGTTGTTATCTCGACACGGTTATTCCTTGTTACTTGTCCCTACGAACTCACCAACTTTATGTTGATGCTCTTTAGTACATTTTTCAGGAAATCAAGTTAATCAGAGACAAAATGGATGATTGCATGCTTACTTGCTAGGATTGGACTAGCTTTGGACTTTCTGGATCCATGATCCTTACTTCCCTTTTATGAGTTACTTTTAGGATCAACTACTATCGATTGAATTGCCTTTTATTATTGATTGAACATGTATTTCGATGAATGATGATGATTGTATACGTTTGTACAAGTTTATGGATTGTTTCAATCCTATGTTTTTCATATAGTTTGACTCTACATAATTTCCATGTCGTGCTGTGCTTTTCTAAGTGATACCCCATGATTCCGCCATGTTGGGGTGTTACAAAATGATTGGCATGGTATCAAGAATTGGTTTTGCAATGAAAAGAACAATAATAATGTGAAAAGTGTAATTCAAAGACTCTGCCTAGCAGCTTGTGTATACATGATTTGGAAGGAACGGAATGCAAGGATGTTTAACAATAAGAAGATTCTAGAAGAGAAACTACAGAAGCAGATCATGGAGGTAATCAGGAGCAGACTAACTAGACTAAAATTTAAAGAGGGAATATTTGCTTACAGAAAACTAAAGGAGCAATGGAACTTATGAGAGTACAGTATGGCAGTATAGCAATTTTGCAGTGATAAATGAATGTAAATATATTGAAGATTCATACAGCTAGAGGATTTTAGGTTAGATGAAAATAGAAAAGGATGAGTTTATATATATTTGTACACTTGGGGTTGTCCAAGTTTCATTTGAAGAGTTGTGTAATATGTTTTTGGAAATATAATAAAATGAGAGACAGAAGGCCTGACTTGTGGAAAAAAAAAGCTCATGATCTCGTCTTAAGAATTTCTCCATGTATTAAATATTTCCTCGTGACACATTGAAGATACAATGCTACCAACGGTGTCACACCGCGACACACCGTTGGTAGTGGCCTAAGCAAGTACAATATGCCTTCAAGACTTCAATGGTGTATATGTCAACCGAATATTGACCATAATTTTAAAAAAAAAACTCTCAACTAACATTGTCATTCTTTTTAGAAAAAGTGGATATGGAAAGTTAAGGAATCTTAGGGCGTGTTTGGTTTGTGGAATTTGAAGGATTTTGATGGAATTGGAATCTAATTCCATTCCATTTCATGTTTGGTTGAAAATATTGGAAGGAATTCAATTCAAATGGAATGTTAAGATTACCTCATTCATATGGAATCTAATTCCATTCCATTTCATGTTTGGTTGAAAATATTGGAAGGAATTCAATTCAAATGGAATGTTAAGATTACCTCATTCATATGAATCTAATTCTTTGGGTAAGTGTGATGGATTTTAATTCCATCAAGGCTTGAATCTGAAAAATACCATATTATCCCTACAAACATCATCTTCCTTAAACCTTCTCCATCATCTTCCTCAAACCACCACCACCTAAGCCAGCCGGAAACTTCCATCGCCACCCACCCAGCCGATAACAACCACCATCACCCTCCTAAGCCGGAAATACAACCACCCACCCAACCTGAAATAACCACTGACACCCACCCAACCGGAATAACACCACCCACCCAACCGGAAATAACCACTGACACCCTCACAGCCGGAAACTACCGCCACCCACCCAACCGAAAACAACAACAACCACCTATACAGCTGAAACAGGCACCGCTACCACATAGCCGGAAACTACAACCACCCACCCAACCTGAAATAACCACTGACACCCACCCAACCGGAAACAACCCACTTCTGCATAACCGGAAACAACAACAGCTACACACCCAACTGGAAAACAACCCACATCTGGTCACGAGGGAAAAACTGACTGACTTTAAACTATTTGGATGAGTATTGGTGTGTGTTAACAGGAAAAAAGACGATGTA
Source organism: Erigeron breviscapus (assembly GCA_034093135.1). Lineage (NCBI taxonomy): Eukaryota > Viridiplantae > Streptophyta > Magnoliopsida > Asterales > Asteraceae > Erigeron > Erigeron breviscapus. Next base: position 143,766,946 of record CM067167.1, read on the forward strand.
TTTTCTTTTGATTAAGAAAAGCAATGGGAAACAGATGTCGATTAGCCATGGAGATTGATGCATGTTTTCTTTTTATTTAGAAAAGGAATCTTCTTTTTTGTTAATATATATATAAAGAAAGAGAACTTTGATGTCTGTTTTTTTTTCTTTAGAAAAGTAATATTGGTAATATATAAAAAGGGTAGATATGTCATTTCAGGGATTTTGTCAAAACATTCCTTAATACATTTTGACAACCAAACATGTTGATTGAATTTAATTCCATTCCATCAAATTCCATTCTATTGAAAAACATTCTGTGAACCAAACGCGGCCTTAGACTCAATGGCTTGGAATGAGCCTTTTTTTATATATAAAAAAAAATTAAATAAAAAATAATTCAATAATCTTGTTCTTTAAATGAGATAAGAAACAAATACTAAGACGACTTCCAACAATACAGTTGTGTAACTCGATTTCATATCATACCAACAACAACTTTTCACGTACTTATTTGTTGTTTTACTTATAGATACATATACATACATAGATTTACACATACACACAGGCAGGGGGGGGGGGGGGGGGTGGCCCTCCCAAACTTTTGATTCGTAACGTTAGATAAGCAATTATGCATGAGTTTGTAACTAAGTGCAAGTTAGATCAGTTGCATGGAACTTTCATTGAAACTCTTCATTCTCGAGATTAAATTTAAAAGAAAAGAAATGATAAGATTGGATAGGGAAGGAGAAGAAAAGAAATTGTATGCATATAATGCATTCTTGAGTTTAAGAAAAAATGAAAGAAAAGAAAAGAATCAAAAGGATTAATTACATTACTTGAGTTTAAATGAAAGGAAAGGAAAAGAAAAAAAATATAGTTTTACAAATATACCCTTATTAAATAAATTATTAGAAATAGATTGAAGAGTGAAATAGTACTTTTACATAGGTATCCTTTCTTTTCTTTCCAAATCATGCCAATTTGGCAATAAAATTTTAAGACCAAAAATCCTTAAGTTTTCCTATCATTCCATTTCCTTTCTTTTATAAAAAAAACTTAAGAATGAAGATTTAACATTATTCCCTGTCATTTCTTTCCTTATCTCATTTAAAAAAAACTCAAGAATAGAGTTGGAGTAGGCGTGGGTTCCATTCCCCTTGCCAACATCTTTTTAAAATTCTTCTTTTCTTATTTGTGAAAGCCTTTTGCCATTATAACTAATCATTTTTTCCTTTCATGCAACTTTTCAAAAGTAATACACTAATAGAACTATAATTTGTTCTCTACAACAAATATATATATATGCATTAGTATATCTGATAGGTAATTTCTTGTAATTATATAAGTGTAATAGACTAATATCAAACATTAATAGGTGTATAGATGAAATTTCATATTTAATTAGTGTTAAATTGTTATATATACTTGTAAAGTTTTTAGCTACAACGGACAATAACTAATAAAAGCTACAAGATATATAAACGTAATCGTAAGCTTGTCAAATTACTCACTGAGTCCAAGTAGAACTTTACACATAAAGTGTTACGCATCAACTTATTTTGGCCCTCCCTAAAAATTCAGTCAAGTTCCGCCACTGCACACACATGCTCGTTGCTTAACCGAACATTCTCACCGACTAACCCCAGGTGAGGAGGTCGTGCCAATGGTTGACAAAACCAAAGATCTCTTTGGTTGAAAAACATAAAAGGCCATTGACAGACACTCTTCTTACAAAATAGGAATTGTTTTTCGGACTAGTCATGCCTATTTATAGTTTTATACACCAACCAAACCCATAATGACATGATCACTAAAATCACCATGTGCTCTAGAAGAGATCATTGGATGGCTTCCACTCGTATTGCCTGTCAATTCAGCCCACTTCCCCTTGTACCGAGTCACCCACCCATATGATCAGTGACCACCCATTAAACTTGCCAAACTAACATAAGGTTCTAACAAGCTAGTACCCAAGAGACCATATCCGCTATTCGCCATGTACCAAAAACAAAACCATGATATGCTCTTACAAAAGAACTTGGTCCTAAGTTGTAGATTTAATTAAGACCCATTGTGACCAAATTTTATATATATTTTGCTAATTTAGCTACCTTTTTAGGAAAAACTAATCATGTAAAAAAGGATAATCAATGATGACAAATATATGCATAAAACTTGAATATCATGCAAAGGTCAAATTATTCATCACGAATATGACATTACATATTGGGCATTAATTATAGTTGAAGTCATTTAGCCGTAATTTCATCCATGATGTAACAAGTGATAATCAGAAAGTTAAATCTTAAACAATTGTTAAATACTATTTTCCGCTTTTGATCAAGATGATATATATTCGTTACAAGGGTATCATGCTATATATATTGAGCATCGTATATTATTCAAAATGAAAAGCGGATTCTAATATTTGAAGAAGATGATTTATTCTTTTGATTGGGTATATAAATCTATAGTTTTAGGGTGGGAAGGGGATTTGGGGTTGGGGTTGTTCAAGAACAAAACTTTTATTAGCATCTAATTCCATCTTGCAGGCTCTACCCACCCACAAAATTCAATATAAATACTATACAGAATATGATATAGCTAAAAAATACATTTAATAAAATAAGGAATAGAGTTAATTACATTTTTCGTCCTTGTGGTTTGTACCAACTTTCACATACCGTCCCTGAGTATCCGAAATTACGTGTATCATCCCTGAGTATGGAACTCCGTCAACAAGTTTGGTCCACTACCCCAACAGACGTTAAAAAATCCTTAATTACACTTTTGGTCCAAGGGTATATTTGTCAACAAATGCAACCTATTGGATCGACACCAGAAAGGGAAGAGAGGCTACTTTTTCCCCAAATCTTTCATTTAAAAAACAAAATCCAAATCAAAAATCTCATTATCTCTCCCAAAAACAAACTCAATTTTTCTCTGCAAAAACTAACAATGGAAAACAAGATTCACAGCTTACCACCACACAAAAGATTCAATCTTTTGCATCAAGATCCAACCCCTTCTTGTTTACCCGCCAAAAAACGAAAAGAATCTCGAGACCCATTATCGATTTCGACGAATCTTGATAGTTTGGCTTCCCTTGCTGCTACTTACTGCTTACCTGCCAAAAAAAGAATATGTGCCCTTCACCCAAATCATCTTTCTGACAAACCCTTTTCTCCGTTTGATCTAAATCTCGAATATGACCCGAAACAAGAAACGGGTCAAGAAACGGGCCAAAAATCTGTTGATGGTCAAGAAAATGAAGATGATGGTGAAGATGGGATTTTGTGTGCAGTATGTCAAAGTACAGATGGGGATGAATTAGACCCAATTGTGTTTTGTGATGGATGTGATTTAATGGTGCATACAACTTGTTATGGTGACCCATTAACAAAAGGTGTTCCTGAAGGTGATTGGTTTTGTTCGCATATCGTGTGCGCGTTGTTTATACCGGAGGTTTTTTTTGTGGGAGAAGGTACTATAATTAGTAGAGTTAATTAGAACTTATGTACTTCCGCACATAAGCTTGGTGGTGGTGAGTAACTAATGAATAGCAAGAATATGAACTTCCGCATTTTTGTATATAAATTTAGAACTTATGTACTTTCTTTATGATTTATGCAAAAAGTGAGATTTTGTTATTAATACGGGTTTGAATCTGAACTGGACTTTTGGATTATTGGATCAGTAGGATTTTTTATATTAATGTATGTATATATATGTATTGTGTGTTGCTTTTTGTTTGTCTTAATATCATCGTCATCAGATATATGAGATTTAGCCATTTAGGTGATGTTAACATGTTGATTATATATTAGAATGGTAGATCTGGAGATGAGAATGGTAGATCTGGAGATGGATATTGAAGTATTTAGAGATGATGATGATGATGATGATGATGATGATGATGATGATGATGAATTTGGTTTAGAGATGATGATGATGTTTATGAAATATTTTTGGATTTTATTTTTTTGTGTTTGGATTTGGAAAAAAAAGGTTGAGTTGAATCTAAAAAAGAAGATGGAGAAGAAAGAAAGGGTGTTTTTGGTGAAAAAGACTAAAATGCCCTCGGCGTGCAGGTCACGTGACCACCAATCTAACGTCTGTTGGGGTCGTGTACCAAACTTGTTAACGGAGTTCCATACTCAGGGATGATACACGTAATTTCGTGTACTCAGGGACGATCTGTGAAAGTGGGGCAAACCACAGGGACGAAAAATGTAATTAACTCATATAATAAAATATATATAAGTAGTATGTCATAATTTGTGTTGTAAGTGTTTAAAGAAGGATATTGTTGTAGGTATATGACCAAATTTTGTTGTTAACATATCATCTCACAAAAATGTTAAAAATGATGGGTTCAAAACTTCAAATTAAATTTGATACTAGACTCGATTATCATGTTGATTTTGGTTATGCAGTATTTTTTGAAAAAATCTTTTCTACAAAAGTTAGCCGATACTGAGAAAATAAAATGAATTAGGCCGATTATCCAACTTGCCATTTCTTGCAAAATCAGCAAGACGTTGCCTTGTTGGTACTTGACTACTCGGTATATAAAGGCTGCTCGACGATTGCATATTATACGAGCCAAAAACTAAAGAGTAACGTACTAACGTTAGTCTACACTTACATACTGAGCTTTTATATATTGTGTTCAAGTTGATTTGCTCCAATCTAACTGTTCAATTTGGACCTAATGGATTAACAAACAAGTCTAAACCATGTAATTTTTCTATAAACAGATAACAAGAATTTTAAAGTAAAGTGTATGTAAAGAATCTGATAGCTAGCTTTACTTTAGACAAGAAAAGTATTTTCATTTGATTTCTGCACTTTGAATATTTCAACATTTACTTTACTGGTAATATAAACTCGCCTTCTCCTCCACCTACATTGTTCTTGATCACTTTGACCCATTACTTACTGATGATTTTAGTACATCAGCATCAATTCTTCCCCAAGTGGGATACCCCTATACACTAATTTGACTTGTGTTTTTAATTCATCATCTTTTATTTTCTGCAAATTGTTATTAAGAATTGCTCCGAATATTTGCTTTCGTTTCCAGGGACCCGCGTATTCAATCAAGACTGCATTCATCTTCAACTTCCTTTACTTTTATTGATTCTTGAGTACCTGATTCTCATGTTTGAGATGTGTCAGTTGAACCTTAAGCTTCATTAGTATTCTCTTAAACCAACTAAAGATTGCACGTGTACCGAATAAAATATGGGCCTAAAGTAGTCACTCTTGACTTTAAAGTGTACGGAAACAAGTTTTATCTTGCATGTGTCGGCAAGGCCATACATATTATAGTTCATTGAATGAGGCCAAACTCTCTTAAAATGCGAAATTATTCATCCTAAAATGGTAAAAGTTAGACTTCAGTAATGTCTATTAGAAACTTTTAGTAAATTACGTACAAAGAAGGGTTAAACGGATTTATCTAACTTACCCTTGATAAATATAATTTGTTCCGGCTGTTACAAAACTAATTATTCAAAATGGATCGCAAGCATAATCTATATATCTAAACATTAAAAACTACATTGCGACCAAAGGGCCTTTGGGCTAGCCGTATGGGTTTGTGACCCTTTGACCAAATTATATGTTGTGGATTCAAGTGAGAAAAACTGTGTAAATAATTTAGGTGGTTGTAGGTGTGTGTAAGTCATTGTCTTTAAAAAAAAAAGAAGAAGGCATCTTGCGACTTCGTGGAAATCAAATCAAACAGTACTTAAAAGCATTCGCGCCCACCTACACCCACATATATGTATATATACATGTCTTGTGCATGTCACTTTGTTAAGAAACTCAAGTTAACCAAAGCATATAGGTTGCTCCCCTGCCACTACTACTAGCCCAATGGAAGAAGGTACAAATAGAGTGAAACCTGATGATGGTCATTTAAAGTCCTTTCTGCAGACGGCTTTACACCCCATAACTTTAAAGGTTTCTTCCCATTCTCTGGTTACTAATGTCTTCTAAGCTATATGTTTAACTGTTACTTATGTTGCTCTCCATTTCTTTGCAGTTTGAAGAGGTTGTATATACAGTGAAACTAAAGGGTACTAAAGAGAAGACTATACTAAATGGTGTAACCGGTATGGTTTGTCCAGGTGAACTACTAGCCATGTTGGGTCCGTCAGGGAGTGGTAAGACCACCCTGCTAACAGCTCTTGGAGGACGCCTAGCTGGGAAACTATCTGGAAAGATAACGTATAACAACAAACCATTTTGTGGCTCCATTAAACGAAGAACCGGATTTGTGACTCAAGATGATGTTCTTTACCCTCATCTTACTGTAACTGAAACCCTCTTGTTCACTGCTATGTTAAGGCTGCCAACAAGTTTATCCCAACAAGATAAAGTCAACCATGTTGACCGTGTTGTGGCTGAGTTGGGCTTGACAAAATGTCAAAATAGCATGATAGGTGGTCCACTAGTTAGAGGTATATCAGGTGGGGAAAAAAAGAGGGTGAGTATAGGTCAAGAAATGTTCATTAACCCAAGTTTGCTGTTATTGGATGAACCCACTTCAGGTCTTGACTCAACCACAGCTCAGCGGATCTTGACCACGATCAAACGCTTGGCTAATGGTGGCAGAACCGTGGTCACCACAATTCACCAACCGTCTAGCCGGATATATCACATGTTTGATAAAGTGGTCCTGCTCTCTGAAGGCTCACAAATCTACTATGGTCCTGCTTCAACTGCCTTGGAGTATTTTTATTCAATCGGGTTTTCAACACTTGTCACGGTCAACCCAGCTGACCTTCTACTAGATCTTGCTAATGGTAAATCACTTCTTCCAAGTTAACTATTTTAATTTAGCTTGTGTAATATTATATTCATAATAGTAGCAAAATTTAATAAAAAAGAAAAAAAGAAAGCAAGACTCCACTGTTAAGTGTGTAAACCTTTTTTTATATCATTACTAAGCAAGTAAGCATTAAAAGTTTTTTTAAAAACACAGGAATATCACCTGATTCGGTACAAGACGATGAGCAAGGTGAAAATGTAGAGGGGCTGAAAGCAGTAAGGCAGAAACTGGTCAGTTGTTACGACACCCACATCTTAACAAGACTGAAAACTGATTTATGTGATCCGGATGTTTGTAACTTCAATCATGCAAAAGAAGGTTTAACAAGTAAGTATTATACATGAGGCTTACTATGTCTAGCAAATGCTACTTAGAAGTGGCAACATGGGTGGGGCGGGCATGGCGGTGGGTAATGGGTCACAACAGCTTTGGGTTGAAATGGTTTATTTTTGGCACGGTTGAAATAGGAGTTCGAGCGTAAAAAGAGAAAAAGATCATCCATTTATACGTTTTAATTATATTCTAAATAGTACTCGCATTTGGCAAGATAGAACACAACCCAAACTTGGCAATTCATAGATAAATTGGTCAATATTGCCACCTGTAAAGGCAACTATTTGTGTATACGGTTATACACTAACTTTCTTCACATGTAGGAAGCCGTGCCCAATCGGAGCAATGGTGCACAAGCTGGTGGCATCAGTTCAAGGTGCTTATCCAAAGGGGAATTAAAGAGAGAAGATTTGAAGCTTTCAATAAGCTTAGAATCTTCCAAGTTATAAGTGTAGCTATATTGGCCGGACTCCTATGGTGGCATACTCCAACGTCCCATATTGGCGATCGTGTGAGTATTTTGATCTTCAAATCTCATCGATAACTACGATTTAACTGAATTTAACGGAGATAAACATTCTTCTATAGAGCATTTTCTGTAGTTGATTCATTGTATGTATTACATTTGGTGTCTAACACAAGTAATTCTGTTTTTTTCCATGCAGATAGCAATGCTTTTCTTCTTCTCGGTTTTTTGGGGATTTTACCCACTCTACAATGCAGTTTTTACATTCCCTCAGGAAAGAAGAATGCTTATAAAAGAACAGTCGTCAGGGATGTACCGTCTCTCCTCTTACTTCTTAGCAAGAACCATAGGAGACCTCCCACTCGAGCTTGCACTCCCAACGGCTTTCACCTTCATCCTATACTGGATGGGCGGGCTCAAACCCGACCCAGCCACTTTCATCCTTTCCTGGCTCGTTGTACTTTTCACAGTTCTTGTGGCCCAGAGTCTCGGACTGGCAATAGGTGCTATACTTATGGATGTAAAACAAGCCACTACTTTAGCCTCAGTTACAACCCTGGTTTTCCTAATTGCTGGAGGTTATTATATACAACAAATCCCACCATTTATAGTATGGTTGAAGTATCTGAGCTACAGTTACTATTGTTACAAGCTTCTTCTTGGGATTCAATATGACAAGAATGACCTTTACGAGTGTTCAAATGGGGTTTACTGCAAAGTTGCAGATTTTCAAGCAGTTAAATCGGTTGGTCTAGATAATCTTCCAATGGATTTGTCGGTTATGGCATTGATGTTGATTGGGTACCGGTTTGTTGCTTATCTTGCATTACACAGGGTCCGGTGAAGAGATATAATACTAGTAGATTTAGATAACATGTTGCCAGAATTTTCATCACTTTTTACGGGGAAGTAGGTGTGGTACCCGCCCTTGTAGCAACTGTTTGCATAAAACTAACTTGGAAGTTACACAAAACGATAAAGAAAGATCCTCAATGGATTGATTATAAATATGATGTTCGGATTGAGTACATAATGTGTTGTTTACATGCCATTATAGGAGAATCTTTTCATCTTTTTGATTTAGTCATCGAACAATATTCAAGATAATTTGCACAAGTATGTTAAAACATATAGAAACATCACTAATGTCCCATGATATCAAACAAACAAAAGAATTACAGCACTTGGTCTTTGTTATCATCCATTTTAAAACTAGGTAGTTAATTCTTTAGTTTTTGAGGTTAGAACTAGAGGTGGCAAAACGAGTGGGTTGGGTAAGAGGTCAATGAGCAACTTTAGTGCATACTGAAATGGTCCAGGTTAGGCTGACCAACATACTATTCTTGATCGTATAAATAACAAAACTTGTTAAATAAACTACATTATTATAAGAATAATTCAAAGGTTTTTACAATAGGAATTTTGGGAGGTTTTATGTATTAGATTACATTTTTAATAACTTTTGACCCGTTTGACCCATTTCTTGTTTAGTAAAATCATTTTTACTCAGTGACCATTAGAGATAAAACGTAACCCAAGTAATCCCATTCGCAGTTTTTTTTTTTCATTATAAAAATATAGACAACTAATATAGACGTTATTACAAAGTAGTATATCGATTCTCAGAAGTCAATCTATCACTTTTCGTGAGCAGGTAGTAAACACTTTCGTAACGCACACCTGCAAATAACCACTATGACGCTATAGTATATTCTGCAATCAGCATAATTTTATTTATATTTTTTAGGGTTAGGTATACCTTTTTAAGATTAAAGAGAAGAACATTGAGATTTATATCAAACTACAACGAACCAACATGTGGAATCAAACTGACATCAAGATAAATCTTTATCTAAAATGAAAGCAGATTTTTTTCCTAATCTAGACCTACAGATAAACAACTAAAGTTTGATGAAGATAACAAGCAATAAGTGACGCTAAAGTTTAGTTGACCAAACAAACATTCATTTGTCATTTTCTATCCTCGCTATAATTGGTCTTTAGATTCACTATAATTGTGATTTTCCATACATACACACATTTGCCAAGAGGTACTCTAGATGCAGCCCGCGTAGGGTTAAGCTGTCTACATCCCATCTCCCCCATACTTTGCTCATGGTGGGATTGAGTGTCGTTGATATTGACATTATATCACTATAAACAATCTTAATATATAGATAAGAACTTTTCATCATCTAAGTTCTAAAATACGGAATAAGCATACATATAAGATGTTCAAATAAACAATCTCATAAACCTCATAATATATGTTCATTATTTGCATTCAGGGGTTCATAATAAAAAGACTCGACTTGAAGATTCTGGGGATCCAAAGAGAATAATGGTAACAAAATGCAGGAAAACTACGCTTAGCTAAACCATTTGAGAAAAGGCGCAACTTTATTATGCAATAAGCACAACAAACTTCAAATGCAATGATGAATGAAAAAGTTCAAAATCATACGAAACTAGCTTTCTGATTAATGCTTACCACCACATTAGTTTAAGGAATCTCGTACCACTAATTGTAAATAATATCATATTGAACTAATAAGTAGTGCCACTAACTTCATCTTTCCACCCATGTTTTCCACTAAGCAACTTTTGTTAATATAATCCAAGATAATCAGCAACTTTCCTAGGTCTTAACTCAAATCAATTAAAGCCTGTCATAAACCATGTGTCCTGATCATATACTGAAATCATTCCGAATTAGAAAATATAAAATATATGATTTATATCTGCCACACATGTTTTACTAATATATGTATCGAACTTTCACTGTTATCTTTTGATTTGCTACTAATGTGCGTGTAATCAACGTCCGTTCATCTATCTACAAGTTATAAGAAGTCGTATGCATACAATAGTACTAGCAAATTAAAAGTTTGGTACATCAAAAAATGAAACTGAAGATATGCAATGCTGATTTTGATGTAATTAACCAAAAAGAAAAGTTAGAATGGGTTAACCAATCTAATACACACACACAAACCATGCATTATAGACTGAAGTTTCTAATGCGCATTTGTGGAACAGTTAATGATAATTACATGTTTGTTGTTGGTTTAGTGAAGTTTAGTAGATAGTGTAGTGAGACATAATGTACTTAGTAAATGTGGTTTTTGACATCATGAAGTGTCATAAAGAAACACTTAAGCATTACTAATTGGTTTTGGTCAATAAAGTTTCAATGTGATAGCACAAACTGAAGTAGGAAAATGATTGCAAAGTTGTCATTCTTTGTAGATTTCCTATTTGCACATTGTTATGACGTCCCATGAAATGTGGCTGTGAATAAGGGAAAACATTGACACGAAGCGATCTACTTAATCTTACAATTATGTTTTCGGTGAAAGTGCTACTAAATTGTTAACAATCCGATGAATATACACTTACAATCTACTGATCACAAAAAACACCAAATACTGTAGTTATAATCTTGTAATGACTGGTCTCTTGAGTCCTGACTACGACGTACGTACCACCTTAATAGATTTCTTTTACTCTTTGGGTTGGATCAGGATCACATTTTCAATAAGTCAATGGGCTAAACAATAATCTATAGTTGGGTTAAGAAGTTAATCCAGAAAATAACAAATGGGTCTAATGTAATGCGTGAATTAGCCCAACAAGGAAAAAAGAAAAAGTCATGTGATAGGATAGGGCTGGGCCATATGTCATAAAACGAATTGGCAAAACTTCAATCCTAAGATGACTCCCACCACCTAATAATTCAAGTGTCATACTCAAAACAAAAGGATATCTCAACCAACCTTTTAATGTATAATATACAGCAACAGATTTGTAATGTGTTTGTGTGTGTGTGTGTGTGTCTGTCGGTGTAGATGGAGATATCATTAGGTGGTGGTGGTGGTGGTGCGGGAGGAGAAGCATTAAAGGCACATGTGGCAATGGCGTCGGTACAATTGTTCAGTGGCGGATACCATGTGATCACTAAAATAGCTCTAAATGGAGGAGTGAATAAAATTGTTTTTTGTATGTATCGTGACGCCATTGCCCTCTCTATCCTTGCTCCCCTCGCGTATTTTCGTGAAAAGTACGTAGTTTCTTAGTCCTCTCTATTTCATTACTCGTATATTTTAGGGGGCTATGTTTGGGGTGAAATTCAATCGATATATAAAACTCAACTCTTTGTATTTATATATATTTTCATGTTTTATATAAAACGTACAAAATAACAAAAATGTTAAGAAGGCCCGGACCCTCCACGCCCCTTCATAGTCCTGCCCTTGCCTTCTGCTATAAATCATGTGAACAATTTAATTTGTTTGGTACATACATTAGAAAGTAGTATTTGATTAGAAGCTCTGCATCTTTTTAGCTTTAAATTTTGTATATGTTTCTAAGTGAGATGAAATCTAGAGTGAAGTATAACTATGAGAGTATTATACTCGTATATGAGAGACAAATGTGTAAATACATTTTTGTCCTTCCGAGAGAAATGCGTGGTCAAAGGCAAACAAGTGAAGGGAAGATGCATAGTCAATGGAGATGGCACAATTTGTATTAACAACATAGTTGTATTAACAAAGGGACTTTCGGCGAACACCGAAAAACACCACAATTATAATAAATAATTAGGACAAACTAGTTTTTGTACCCGCGCGTTGCCGTGGAGTACGCTTTCTACATGACAAAGTTTTGTACCCAAATTTATGTCAAATATTCGAACTCAAAATTTAAAAAATACAATTAAACATGTAGCAATAACAATAAAAAATACAAAAGAGTAATAAGATGTATAAAAACATATACAATAACTATATTAATGCTTTAAATGTTATAAGAACGTAAGACGTAATGATGATAAAAGTTATTATATATTAAAAACGTTATTTATATAAAAATACAGATGAAAATAATCAAAACCAAATGTTTAAAAGTAAATCCGTAACTGTGTGAAAGTTGTCTGATGAAAATCCAAAAGTTTAGTGTCACGAAAATGAAAACTTTGATGTAGGGCAAAAGTTAAAAGATAGAAAAAATTGGTAAAAATTATTATATGTTATAATAACTTGTACATTTCAGGCTTAAAGGACTTGTAAATTTGTATAGACTTTTTTTATAAAAACATAAACAATAACTATATTAATGCTTTAAATGTTAAATAAACGTAAGAAGTAACGATAATGAAAGTTATTATATATTAAAAACGTTATTTATAAAAAAAGACGGATAAAAATATCAAAACTATATATATATTAAAAATGTTATATATATATATAAAAAGACGGATAAAAATAGTCAAAACCAAATGTTTAAAAGTAAAATCGTAACCATGTGAAAGTTATTTGATGAAAACATGAGAACCCAAAAATTTAGTGTCAAGAGGGCAAAAGTTAAAAGATAGAGTAAAAATTATTATATGCTATAAGAACTTGTACATTTCAGGCTTAAAGGACTTGTAAATTTGTATAGACTTTTTTTTATAAAAACATAAACAATAACTATATTAATGCTTTAAATGTTAAATAAACGTAAGAAGTAACGATAATGAAAGTTATTATATATTAAAAACGTTATTTATAAATATAATATATATATATAAAAAGACGGATAAAAATAGTCAAAACCAAATGTTTAAAAGTAAAATCGTAACCATGTGAAAGTTATTTGATGAAAACATGAGAACCCAAAAATTTAGTGTCAAGAGGGCAAAAGTTAAAAGATAGAGTAAAAATTATTATATGCTATAAGAACTTGTACATTTCAGGCTTAAAGGACTTGTAAATTTGTATAGACTTTTTTTATAAAAACATAAACAATAACTATATTAATGCTTTAAATGTTAAATAAACGTAAGAAGTAACGATAATGAAAGTTATTATATATTAAAAACGTTATTTATAAAAAAAGACGGATAAAAATAGTCAAAACCAAATGTTTAAAAGTAAAATCGTAACCATGTGAAAGTTATTTGATGAAAACATGAGAACCCAAAAATTTAGTGTCAAGAGGGCAAAAGTTAAAAGATAGAGTAAAAATTATTATATGCTATAAGAACTTGTACATTTCAGGCTTAAAGGACTTGTAAATTTGTATAGACTTTTTTTATAAAAACATAAACAATAACTATATTAATGCTTTAAATGTTAAATAAACGTAAGAAGTAACGATAATGAAAGTTATTATATATTAAAAACGTTATTTATAAAAAAAGACGGATAAAAATAGTCAAAACCAAATGTTTAAAAGTAAAATCGTAACCATGTGAAAGTTATTTGATGAAAACATGAGAACCCAAAAATTTAGTGTCAAGAAAATAAAAACGAAAACTTTGATGTGAGACAAAAGTTAAAAGATAGAAAGTTCAGGGGGTTAAAATGAAAAATGGTAAAAATTATTATATGCTATAAGAACTTGTACATTCCACGCATAAAGTACTTGTACATTCATATAACTTGTACATTCCACGCATAAAGTACTTGTACATTCATATAACTTTTTAGTATATTATAAATAAATATGTCATAAGGGCTAAACTATGTTTTTTTTTACTACGACATTTAATAAAAAAATGAAAAGTAACTATTTCTCAAAATTTGTCGATGCTAGACAAGAAATTGTCTTTAAAAACTAGATTATCCCGATTCTTTCACACAGAACCGGTCTGATGCTTAGGGCATGATATCAAAAATATGCGCAACTAAAATTTTGTAAGCATATTACATAGGTGTTTATAACATTGTCAAATATGGGATTCATTTATGCATCAGTTTTTATTAAATAAATGAAATATTTTAAACTTATATTTTTATTCTTAAAAAAGTAATAAAAACACAACAAGTGATGTTTAAATGTTTCCACTTGTAATTATATGATCGGATTTGAAAATCATTCAATCGTTAATGGGTAAATCACTGGGCATTGGAATTGTTATTAATATACTGTAACGCTTTTTATGTTTTCTAAATTGACACACTAGTCGTCAATAAATTGACCAAAATTATTTGGATGTTTTGACTGGTTATCTGAGTTTTGACTGGTTTTTAGGAAAAAAAAATTGTAGGTCGGTTAGTTTCGAAAGTTGAAGACAGAAAAGTTATGACTGTTCAAAAGCTCGTTTATGAATATGGAATTATGGATTCAAGCGAGGTAGTCGAGCGCCACAAGTCATACAAGTTTATTTAAAATGAGCTCTATGGCTCTACCATATTGTTAACTTTGATCATGCATTATGAAGATGAGATTATCGAGCTCGTAAACAAGTAATGATTTTAGCTAGTTTTTAAGTAAAATAAAAAAACATAAATCAGCATCATGTTCAAGTTTGAATAATGATGAAATATTAGGGGCGCGTTTAGTTGGAGAAAACACCCATTGTTTTCCATTTCTGTTTTATAAGAAAACATGGAAAACAGAGAATGCGATCAAATCATAGTTTTTCAAAAATGTTTTCCAAAAAAATAACACATTGTTTTCCATTTTTTCATGAGAAACTAGAAAACATTTTTTTTTTTATTGTTTTCCACTTTTTACTTTCCATTTTCTAAATTTTGAAAACCTCAAATTATATTAAACTCTCCCTACGCCCCCGTCCATGCCCCCGTCACTCCCCGCCCCCATCCCACCCCCACTTCCACTTAACCAAATATATTAGAACATATTGTTTAATATGGAATATGAAAATAACATTTTTTAGTTTTGAATGCGTTTTCAAATTTTTCATTTATTTTCTAAAGATGGAAAACTCCTTCCATTTTTTAAAAAGTTTAAAATGAAAAATTAAAAAACATTTTATACAACTAAACACGGCTGGAGTTTTGATTTACGTTTATTCACATTTCAAGGAGATAGCCATGGGCCCATGGCTACTGAACTCGTCATCAACTTGGGACAATTTTGAGTCATCCATGGTCTATCTTTTTCAGATAAATTGATTTTTAAAAGATAGGAATAAAAAAAATGCCTAAGGATAAAACAGGGACAAATCATAATAGTAGTTGTCAAGCGATGGATATCGAATTATCGATGGACGCATCACACAGAGATCCGTGCGGTCCTCACTATATCATAAAAATAAATAAAATAAATAAATCATAAACATTTATTTTAACTATAATATATTTCTACTATTAATAATAGTAATAAATTTTATTTATTTATAAAAAATTAACTTTTTTTTAACAGATATATTAAAATAAAGTTCTTTCAAGTGCCTCCTTAAATTTTTAAAAAATTTCAAAGATGCAATACACATGTTTTCCACTTATTCTCTTCCATCATCTCTACCTTTGATCTTGCCACATGGCTTGATCTCTCTTTTAGACCTATCTTTAGACATACAAATTAGGCATATTAATCATTTTACTTCATAGAATAATAGCGGAAAGACTAAAAATCACACAAACACAATTATTTTTTCTATTTTTGTTAATGTTGAAATGTTGTATAATATTTTCATTTAAACTACCCTTAACATTAATATTGATTAAATTATTCTATCAATATTTTTATCTACACTACCTCTTAACATTAATAATGATTAAATCACACTATCAATTCTTTATCTTTTAGAATATATCCATTAATCTTTTACATCGATTATTTACACCACTCGACGCCGCATCCCCACCATCAGTGATCTCCAATACCACATCATCCTCGACACGACTACTGCCGTTTTATATTAAAAAAAAACAGGACATTTCATTCATATAAAATATTATCTGATTTAAATCCAGGAAGAAAAAACACACATACTTGTTCATTTTATATTCTATCTATATATATAGATATAGAAACACACTTCATTCATTTCATTGAATTCAATTATATTATACTCTGTTCAATTAGACTATTATCCACCTAATCCTAGTTAGATAGATAGATTGATAGGTGATAAATTTAGCCAAATCAATTTCATTTTCAGTTCAGATCAATTTCAAACGAAATCTCAACATACTACAACTACCACTACTACTACGCATAATCACATCTATATATCTAAAAAAATAACTACTATTGTGTGTGTGAGATATATATATATAGATATAGTCATATAGATGCTTGGATAGAGTAAGGAAGGATGTCTTGGGGTGGGGGTGGAGCATGGAAGGCGCACACAGGGATGGCGTTGGTGCAGCTGTTTAATGGAGGATATCATGTGATAACAAAAGTGGCACTGAATGGGGGAGTTAATGAGATCGTTTTTTGTTTGTATCGGGATCTTATCGCTCTCTCTATCCTTGCCCCCATTGCGTTTTTCCATGATAGGTCTGTCTCTCCTCTGTCTCCTTGTTTCCTTTTTTTTTTTTCACTCTGTTCTTGATTAAATTAAATAAACAAATGCAGCGTTATATACTTATCTACGTTTATATATACTTTAAAGTAAAGTAAAGTAACACCTAATTCAGTTTTTTCACGAGTTATGAAACTCAATATCGTTTTTGTCGATGTATGGACTATGGAGGCGAGATGTCGATATATATATAGCACTTTTTGTCTAAATATTTGAGAAACTTAAGATCACCAAACCACAAATTGACCTTCACATGACAATTATTTATATGGTAAGTTTATTAATATTCAACAAAATTGTTAACAATATAAACACAATATTTCCTTAGATAGTAGAGACCTCTCTTACACCACCACCATTGACCACAATCCAAATCGGCGGTCATCTAAGTCGGACGCCATCACCTATAGCCGTGTCCCTTTGTTCAAAATGTTGAATTTCTCTAATCTTAAAAAGTTGAGAAAAGATCAATCTCCACGGCTCCACGCTTGTGTGGATACAATTATAGACTTATAGTATGTATATATGTTTCTAATATATGGTTGAGAATCATATCTATATTTATGTTTTTACTTTTTAACACCTATTGTTATTCAAACTAATGTTTTATGTAGAATGGTGAAATATACCAAACTTGTCCCATTTAGCTATTATATCAACTCTTGATAAATCGAACATTTGATTTTTGCTATATGACCTTGTATAACATGTTAACTACTGACGTGACACCGGTTTTGATGACTTGCCGACTTGGCAACTTATATTAGCTGTCATGTGTGTTATGTGTTGCTTGACAAGACTAGATACATACAAGTTTATATGTACAATAGGCATTTTGAGAGTTGAATGCATACAGTAGCAACATGAGACACGTTTAATATAGTCATGTATTATCTGGGAACCATGGTCAAACTAAAGATGATTTATATTTTTCTGTTTGTAGGAGAACCAGACCAGCCATGACTAGGCACTTTCTTATGACACTCTTCTTTCTTGGGTTGACGGGGTAAGTCTATAATCTTCAAAGTTGTCATTCATATATCTGCTCACTCTATTTGTTTTTGGTTTCAGCTATGCCTTTTGTATTGCTTAATGCCTTAATATATGTGTTGATCTTGAATAGGATATTTGGAAATCAGCTTTTGTTTCTTGTTGGTCTTGGCTTCACAAATCCGACATATGCTGCGGCCTTTCAACCTGCGATTCCTGTCTTTACATTTATAATTGCTACAATGATTGGGTATGTCCTTTAAGGTTTAACCTATAAATCGTATCTACATGTACCTATAATTCTTAAACAGAGCATCTGCAGTCCTTGCATAGTTCATACGTGTATTTATGTGTGAAGTGATCTACCTGCAGTGTAGAGACGGTGAATGTGCTCAAGACTGAAGGTCAGGCAAAGGTTGGAGGTACTTTTGTTTGCGTTTCTGGTGCCATTCTAATGGTTCTGTTCAAAGGACCAGTTTTACTGGGTTATGCAGACAATGTACCTGAGCAACATCACAAAATAATTGCAGCGGCTCAACCTGAGCTTGATGGATGGATGTTTTCTGGTCTTGCCACCTTGGGAATGGATAACTGGCATCTTGGTGTCCTATGCTTAATAGGGAACTGCATCTGCATGGCAGCCTTTCTTTCTATTCAGGTACTCAAACGTATATTTCGATATATATGCAATAGGCACACCAGAATGGACGGGTAGGGTAGAATGGTTATGGGTAGCACTGATGAATTTGATAGGTTGGATACACTCCAAACACTTATTTCTAAGAATATTAAAATGCATACCGCAGCATCAACATTTAAAGGCCCTTTGCTTCGAAAAACTAGGTAAATGACCCTTCGCTTTATATTAAAAGTTGCTAAATGGGTGGGTTGGATAACATGTCAAAACAAGTTTATATTTCAAACCCACATAATGTGCCCTCTAAAAAAGTATATTGATATTAATGTGTTAATAATACGACAATAATCTATTTTTGTTTAAAAAGAATAATCTGGACTGAGGTTGCGTGCCTTATTTTGGGCGACTATTCGCCCATTTGACCAGTTCCTCTTTTAGCTACATTCTTATTTTATGGACCCATCTGAGCTGAAACACATCCCAGGTCTACCCATTTACCAGTGAATGAGTGATTGGGTGGGTCAAAATTGCCACTTCACTTTTTACGATCATCGGAGTTTGATTTTTGATTTTATATAAATTTAGGCTCCACTGTTGGCCAAGTATCCTGCAAACCTATCCGTTACAGCATATTCGTACTTTTTCGGAACTCTTTTAATGGTAGTGACAGCATTCTCTGTGAGCAATGAGTCAACAAACTGGAATTTGACAAAGTCTGACATTTGGGCAGTAATTTATGCTGTAAGTATCTTCTCCTTTGCCATTGAATTTAATGCAACTACTCAGCAATAACACTGTCTTTCTTGTTATGCAACTAAATTTGATAGGGTGCTTTGGATCTTTGAAATCTGTATGTGCTAATAAAATTCTTGGGGGGTACACTTTATAATATGCTATGCCGTGCTTATGAAAAGATATGCCTTATGTTCTGATTTATTTTTTTCCTTGATTAAATACATGCAAATTATAAATTTTCATAACTTTTATAGTAGGAACAATTATAAAATTCTAGCAGATACTGCAAGAGAGGTACAATAACCCAAGCCTCCATGTAACATCTTGTTACTCCTAACGCGCTGACTGTGTATGATCCAATTTATTAAAATTTACATTTTATTTGTATTTCTTCCAGGGAATTGTCACCTCTGCATTGAATTACGGACTTATGACATGGTCCAACAAGATCCTGGGACCTGCTTTGGTTGCTCTTTACAATCCACTGCAACCTGCTGCAACTGCTTTTTTGTCCAGAATCTTCCTAGGAGATGCAATATATTTGGGAAGGTATGTTCTTCAGCCTTCACCTTACTGCTAGTCTGTCTTGTCAGTATGCAATCATATATAAGTTTCAAAGTTTATTAAACATTTCAACAATCTAACTTGGTCTTTCGTTACAAACATACCAATGGGATAAAATTGGTGGATTGGGTAATGGATCAATATTGTTCGCTTCAAAGTGGGCAATATTTTTTACTACAATCATCCCTAAACTCCTTATGCGAGTTGTTTAGATGTTTCATACATAATTCACGTTTGGGTAATGGATCAATATTGTTCGCTTCAAAATGGGCAATTTTTTTTACTACAACCATCCCTAAACTCCTTATGCGAGTTGTTTAGATGTTTCATACATAATTCACGTTCCCATTTTAACTAAAAGAACTACAGAGATAAAAGGATTCATGAGGTTTTATGCATTTAAAATACACTTTGAGAGACTTTCGGCCCGGTCTAATGAAGGTAAGCTTTTTTCATTTTGAAACGTTAGATATATAGTTATATGCAAAAAAGAGCGCTGCAGTTTGTAGATGAATGACATTGGATAAATTATGGAGATGTAAATGATATAACTATGGTCATTTGTCTCCGAAACTGTGTCTTTCTGCAAAGTGCAGTGTTCTTTTTAATTGTTGCAAAAAAACTGGGCTGTGCCGAAAGAAAAGAAGCTAACTAGGATGGTTTGAAAAGCTACTCACTTCACTTTAGATGCGAGTAGATCCCCCCCCCCCTTCTCTCTTTTAAACTTCATTTCTGCTGCTCTGATTGACTAAGAACTTTCAACAAAAAACTAGTATAAAGAAGGGCATGAACCAATGAACCTGTTGGGACCATTGTGCTTTCAGAGGGCTTGGTTAGGACATCCAAGGACCGTCGATCCATCCGAGTAGAAGTGGCAAAATGAGTAGGCCGTACAGGTTGGGTTGTGGGTCAAAATGGGTGTTTCTTTGTCTGAGTTGGGGAGGGTTTCACTTTCGATCTAAATTTTCCTGGAATTCATAGTAGTTTTGTAGGTTTTTATGCATCACCAACACCCTCATCTGTTTCCTTTATTTACCTGTTAGAGAAAAACATAACCCAAATAGAAAAGGGGCTGAAATAAAGAAATGCCGCCTCTACTTCCATGGCTTTGATAGACCTGGAAGGGAAAATAATTCTCATTTCTATTCCCACGTTTGTATCTGACCTGTAACTTGTATTTGTGAACAGCATTGTAGGAGGACTGTTGATCATAGCGGGATTATATTTGGTAACTTGGGCAAGATATCGAGAAAAACAACAGGCAGCTTCACATGCTAATCATTCTCGGGAGTCAGAGCCACTAATTGGCCAGGTTTTCTCTGGGCCTTCACCATCAGTAGTCAAGAGCAACTAAGACGCGGACACTAAGTGTTCTTGTTTATCTCCCTGTTTGAAACATTCAAAATAGTGACTAAATAGAAAATTTTCCCGGGACTTGTTTTGCATGGTTCAGAATTTTCTAATGATTCAATAGAGGTCATTGTGTTCGTCAAGATGAACTTGACTCAACGAAGAACAAGAAGTAATGGAACCAAAAGCCATGCTCAGCTATGAAGACAATATTTACAACGGAATGTGAATTGAGAGCAAACAAATCACATGTTATTGTGAATTGTCAGGTGGTGATATCCAATTTACTGAGATGATAAGCAGCCTATTTTCTTTTCTTTTTTTAGTTTTACTTTGTATATTTTTAGTGTTCTATATTTTTTTCTAGCTTGTTTAAAATGACAATTTTGTTTTTAAATACAGTAACACTGTCATTATATATGTTCAAAATTAGATTTATTATGATATCGAGTTGTAAAGTTTGTTGAAAATATTTCCGTTATATTTATTTGTACTTTGTTGTTATCATTTTTTTTTCTTCATACAATTATTTGTTCAGATATTTTAAGATAGTCATAAGTTTAACAATGATTGGTATTTGGGGAAAATAGACGAAATTTACATCATTTATTGGACTTTGGAAACATGTCAATTAACAAGAGAATTTGGTGTACTCTTCCAAATTAATGGTTCGACTCTATCACTTGGGAGAATTGGATCGACTTTGATGTAGCAGCTCTTTTATAACTTTGTAATATGTATTTTGGTGTGTCCTCAGCTTCTTGCTGTACTATAGTGTACTTTTCTCGGTTTTTACTGGACCTTTATATCTATATATAAAGTTGATGTTGTTCAAAAAAAAAAACAAGAGAATTTGGTGGTTTTGTCATGACCTGTTGTTTTTGTTGACCATTTCCGATGTGTTTTATGTTTATCTTATCCTTATTGTTTAGGATTATACTTTCGTTTGAATAATTCATTCATCAAGTACTGTTTATAATCTATATTTCCCCTTATATATCTATATTCTCTTATATAAAAAATAACATTCTAAAACCGCCCCTAACAAAGAGTTTTAGGCAGCTAAAAGGCGCGGGTTCGAATTCTTGCTAAGCAGATTCCCTCCCACCTATGTCTTTGGTGAGTTACCGGGCTGTAGTCTATGCGGTAGTGACTCATGGTACCTATTCGGTACATGGTACAGAGGGTTCCCACCTATTTACCCTTTCCCCAAAAATAACACAGCTTTTAAGTGTTGAAAATGTAATCTGCAAATATATGAAATTGCCCCTCATATATTTCAATTCAAATTTATACTTATTTATTTTATAATTATCTATTACAAGGGGTTTGTCTAAAAATACCCTCTTACAAAAAAAAATCCTCCTTTTATTTACAGTCATTCACACACACACACAATCTCTCAATATCTCTCTTTTTCTTTCATTTGCATCCTGTTAATACTATTCGCTGAAACGTTCGGGTACCATGCTAGTTAGACAAAAAAGGTTATTGCAAAAATATACTCTCTTTAATTTTCTATTAATAGTAGGTGTTATGGATAAAGCAATACCACATTTAAGTCAAAAAGTTAAGTTTAATAAAAAAAAATGTTATTGTATGACTAAACATAAAAAACTTTATTAAAAAAAGAAAAACTTTATTAATGTATGACTAATCCTGGGTTAGAGACATGGGAAAGACATTTGAAGGAATTTCACAATAAAGTCCTCCAGTGAAGCATGTTTGAGTCCTGCAGAGGGGCAGGGTTTTATCCCAATTAAATGTCGTGAGGGGGCTCTCTAGCGCGGACCCGGTTAAGACAACGTAAGCTCTGTTGCGAGCAAATGATCCACACCTTTCAAAAAAAAAAATGAGATACAGAGTCATGTTTTTGGTTGTCTTGTGTATATTTGTTAAAAATTTATATAATACATGTTGATCTATATTTTATGTAACTATATATTGTATCACTCAAAATTCATTATTATTATAAATTCATAATATAGGTTGTAAACAAACATACTGATACAAATAGGACCTTGTTCATGACCTTGACCATCGATGATGGTTTTTCATTTTTGTAAACAATAGGACTACCGGGTAGTTTTCCTTTTGTAAACACCCATATTGTGTTAGTCAAAGTCCATAAACTGTTTTTTGTTGTTTATCATCTATATCTATACTTCTTTATAAAAATTATTAGGTGGTGTTGAAAGTTTAGATTTTTTGATACATATGAATTTACTTATTTGTAGTACACAACCATTATTCTCTACCCATGCTATTCCATATTCTATAGCTCTTTTTCTTTAACAAACAATCTCTTCTTTCTTTGACAAACAATCTCCTCTTTCTTTGACAAACAATTAAGAAAGTAATACACAAAATGACCAAAAATCAAGAGTCAAAAACAAGGTAATCGTGACATAAGAAACTATGTCCATGGTATCTACCGCACCTCGCGGGTACATGCTCGTTAAGACTTGTTATTACAAAAATAAAACTTATTTTATGTGGAGAGAAAGGTATAAGCAAAAGGGGTACATAACTTATACTGTACTATCAATTAGTCAATCTCGACCTGTTGTTTTCGGATGAGGATTCTCTACATTTACTCCAACTTCATAGGTGAAGTTGGAGTAAATGTAACCATTGGATTAAATCCAATGGTCAAACATCAACTTTTAATCTTGACCATTGGATTTAATCCAATGGTTAT
Source organism: Erigeron breviscapus (assembly GCA_034093135.1). Lineage (NCBI taxonomy): Eukaryota > Viridiplantae > Streptophyta > Magnoliopsida > Asterales > Asteraceae > Erigeron > Erigeron breviscapus. Next base: position 143,790,810 of record CM067167.1, read on the forward strand.
TTACTCCTATGAAGTTGGAGTGAATGTAGAGAATCTCAATCCGTTGTTTTCACACACTGTCAGTGAGGAATAAACAAAGAAATACTGAAACCAAAAATTAAAAGAACAAAAACCAAAAACCCCTCCTACAAACAGTCAAACACGATCATTCATTTTTATATAATTTTTATGATTTCTGATTGATTTATACAAACAAGAATTGAATTAAATCTGAACAATTTTCAGAATAAATGGGAAGCGAAGAAGAAGAACATCAACAAAAGCAGAAAAATTGGATGATACCGCCTCCAACTGACCGACCAGTTCGTGTATATGCAGACGGCATTTATGACCTCTTTCACTTTGGCCATGCTCGTTCTCTTGAACAAGCCAAAAAATCGTATGTATCTATCCATACTATATCTATCTATATATTTTTCCCTTGTTATATATAATTTGAGCTCCATGATTTTAGTTGCTTTATGACTTTGTATTAATTAACTTAAAATATAATTTATTGTGTTCTGTATGTAGCCAAAATTTGGTGATTGTGATTTGGGTTTGAGTGTGTAGCTTGTTGGGGTCATTATAATACAGTACTTGGCAAGGTGGATTTTGGTTAGAAGAACATTATTTGTTTGGGGGGGGACTTTACGTAACGGATCTGATGTTGGCCGTTTGGGGTTGCTATAATTTTTTGTTATTGATGGTAACTGGTTATGGATTCTAAGGAGTTTAGAGTGATGAATTATGAATATTTGGTGGAATAATTGGGGCCGAACAACTAGTCAATAAGGTTAGTGTTACATAGCTTCTTACCATAAGATTATAGGATACATACGGAATAGAATTTCATAGGATAGGTGAAATTTTATCCTAAGCACAACTATAAAATGACAACTTCCACTAATATTTTGGAACTATTTTGATGCTAGTTTTTGCAAGGAATACTATTTACATCACCAAAATAATTTACAAGATATTAGTAGAAGTCCCGACCTGTTTTGTCATGCATATTGGATAGATTTTAAGTTTTAATCGAAGGTACTCCCTGCCCTGGGCATTTGCAATTTTCAGTATATGCATCTGAAGGGCTTTCAATTTCTCTTCATGCTTCCAAATGGCTTCAAAAGGCTTCCTAGTTCCAAGCGCTTTCATATGACACTTATGATTCCACCTAAACGTTTTACCACATTCAACGAATTAAGCACCAAATTACAAGCAATTGCTATCCGTTTGTTGTCAATATTAGATAGACTTTACCCCTAGATGCACAATTAAGTACATATAAAGTTGTTTAATCTTCTTTTGTGTGTTTAATCTCACCAAGCCTATCTTGCTTGTTGTCTTTAAGTTCGTTGCAAGTTGTTCTTCTTCTTGTGTTTATGTAAACAATGACGTTTGAAAATTTGGTCAAATGAAGGTACCTAGTAAGTTAGTGGAGTATAATTACATGGTCCTAAATTGCTTATAATCTGAAGTATTAAAATAAAAATTAACATTGTCATAATTTCTTCTGTTAAATTACTGACAAACGGGAATGGCTTACTGAATAGTTACTTCTGCTAAACTTGTATGCTCTTCACTAATTAGGGAAACTCTCATGGTCATCGAGAGTCAAGAGATTCGAAGAATCTAATTTCCAACAACAAACTTTAGATCTACTAGAACTAAAAGAAATCCATCGTTTGAATCAGTATGTTAATCTAAGATAATATATACAAGGCAATAAACTTAAATTAAATTGACGGGTAAGTAATAAGGTTGCTATTAGTACTTTCCGCATACAACGTTAAATAAATCACTTAAAAGATCCTCAACAATAAATACTACTCCTATGCTCCCCATTGAATTAATTACTAGTGATGAACTTGTGGGTATTATAAAATCATTTCGGGTCAATATTGCAAGGCGGGATTGGGTGTTGTTGACATTGAGATATTGCATGGCAAGTTATTTGGTGTCCGTTACCATCTGCTCCTTAATTTTCCTATCATAGGGAAACTTGGTGCTTGAGTTTTATAATGAAGGGAAACAACTCAACAAGAAGTCATTACAAATTATTTTACAATTTTGTTTTATACAGTTCATAAGGTTATGCAATATAAATCATGCTAGCAAAGTTAGGACATCCTTTAATATTGTCGTTTCTTTATATCTATAGGTTTCCAAATACTTATTTGCTTGTTGGATGTTGCAATGATGAAGTCACTCACAGACTGAAGGGTAAAACAGTCATGACTGATAAGGAACGTTATGAATCTCTCCGTCACTGCAAGTAGGTTTTTATTTAGTACTTAATCTGGTACTTACTTTAGTCCCTGTAATCTAGTACTTAATATAGACTGACAGTAATTTTTGGTTTTGTTTTATAATTATTGAACGTCTCTCTGAGTTACACTGATATTATAATATGGAAATGTTATTTGTTTTATGTAGGTGGGTTGATGAAGTTATTCCAGATGCACCATGGGTACTTACACAAGAATTTATGGATAAACATAAGATTGATTATGTGGCTCACGATTCTCTCCCGTAAGTATATGTATACTTGTGCATATGCATGTTAATTTCCATCCTGCCTTCCTTTAGCCTGCAACAAACTGTGGAAACGGCTTTAATACGATATACCAAATTTATTTTCAGTTGAAAATTTTGATACTCATTATTGTTGATCGTGTACACTGTGTTAACTGTGTGCTGGCTCCTTAAATAATCAGTTATGCTGATGCAAGCGGTGCCGTAAATGATGTCTATGACTTTGTAAGTTGAACTTCGTAAATAATTAACATAAGCTTCCTTTTCTACAATTCTTACTCTGATTATCAAATGACACACATGTTATTTGGGTCAATTTGCTGACACCTCTTGCATTATTTCCATGTTTAGGTGAAGTCAATTGGAAGATTTAAGGAGACAAAACGGACAGATGGGATCTCAACATCAGATATTATTATGAGAATCATCAAGGACTACAATGAGTATGTGATGCGCAACCTGGATCGAGGGTACTCGAGAAAAGAGCTTGGTGTTAGCTACGTGAAAGTGGGTTTTGTCATTTATCTATCATCGTTTGCTATTGTGGATTATATACCTTAATTGACTGTCATCTATTTTTAGGTCGAAATGTGAATTTGCCTCTTTCGTTGTTTTAGGAAAAGAGGTTGAGAGTGAACATGGGTTTAAAGAAGTTGCATGAAAAAGTAAAGAAGCATCAAGAAAAGGTGGAGGAAAAGGCAAGTTGTATATTTATTTATTTATTTATTTTAGGGTTCGTTCCTACGCGCCAAACGATGGTTTAGGATAAAGTTACACAGCTTTGTCTGAGCAACTATGCAAACACTTAATTAGCAGATTTGTTTGGGGGGTTATGTTTAAAACGGGTCAAATGGATCAGTAAAAATATCTAGCAACTAACATTCCAGGAAGTGTATTTTAAACATACAATATGGGTGGATCAAAGTTAAACTTCAACAGAGTAGAACTCAAAAAGTATTGCACATGGGACTGAAAACTCCATGCCTATGGCATCAACCTCTGGAAACACTGAAAGCTAGAACTGGGATCATGCATAATTGCAGGACTTGCACTTCTAACATAGTATATGACATAAGTGTGTTATCGTTAGAGCGGTGAGTGTGATGGAATTGTTCAGTATTCTAGTTATTGGCTGAAAATTGTATTCTTTATTGTATGCAGATCCAAATAGTGGCGAAAACTGCCGGTATGAATCATAACCTGTGGGTGGAGAACGCTGATCGTTTGGTTGCTGGTTTCCTTGAAATGTTTGAAGAACGTTGCCACAAAATGGTATTCTATTTCCCTCTCTCTATCGTTTAGAAAACACAAACACAGGCATGAATGTGTCTTTATGAACCAATCATTGAGTGGCCAGAATGAAACTTGGGAAGTACTAAATGTGTCGTTATGGGTAACCGGGTTGATTCTGGTTTGATCTTCTCCTTAATGGGCCCAACGTGTAAATAAAAATATATGCATAAAAAACCTCCTAAAATCATTCTATTTCAAGAATTTGGATATCATTGTAATAATATTGTTTTATTATAATATATTAATACCTTACTATTTTTATAAATATTTTATTAATCGTTAACCTGCTACCAAAACACTCAGACCTGCCCATTTACCTCCTCTAGAAAGAACATACAAGTAATATCTTGGAAATCTCTCAGGGAACAGCCATTAGAGACAGAATACAAGAACAGTTAAAGGCAAACGCAAATAGGAGGGGTCTTGCTTATGACAAAAACGGAAATGTAGAGGTTGATGAAGATGATGAATATTATTACGATTATAGTAGTGACGAAGAAGAATACTCGAGTGGATCAGAAGCAGTAGCATGAGCATGAGTTCGTCATTCTCGCGCTTTTTCTTATAAAAGTCTGCCAAAACTGTGTGTGAACAATATTAGTTGTGACAAAAGATTGGTAGTTTTACTGTATCATAAAGTTACAATCCGTTTTCGTTTTCAACGATGTATGAAATGGAAGGATCTCAAATATAAGCAGAATTTGTGTTTTGAACTAGTATCTTAGACAACTTGCTTGGCACATACTTGATCCTTTTTTCCATTTTTCTTGGAACATATTCATCGTTGCGAGGGGACATGTAGGACTCAAATTTTGTCGTTTGTGCAAACCGAAAAGACAATTGTGACATTCTCTCTGGATACTTCTCGACCACTACTTTCTTCATATTATTATTGATGACAGCTGACTTCTTCTCCAATGCATATGTTATGCATGTTTAATAATGCATGATTGTCGGTTTAATTATAGTACGAGTAACTCTTATCTATACTCTCATTTAGATTATTTATGTCATGTGACTTTGATAGTGGTCCTAAAACTACAAGACTATTACATAAAAATATATAAAACATGTTATCTTTTTTCTATTAAGCCACACCGGGACTTAGGGCATGTCAGAGACTTCTACAAGAGGTAGCAGTGGGGAATTTTCCACAAGGCTTGCGGAGCAACATTGCATAGAGGTAGAAGGCCCCATGGATCCTGAACTTCCGGAGAAAAAGCAATGACAATATATTTGGGAAATAAAATAAGCATCGGCTTACTCTGTTGGCGCAGTCGTGTTAATACAGAGAATCCAGAAGACCAGAATGATTATATGTATTCCATAACTTCTTTAACACAGTATAAGTATCTTACAAGTCCCATGTGTTGTATAATATCTTTTGTGGTTTTTTACCCAAAAATATATATATATATATCTTTTGTGGTAGCCAGATTTAAAGACCAAAGGGATCTATTAGTTGCTGGCCAAAAAAAAAAAGCCCAACTAATAAGGGAACAACTCACTAAAACCAGAAAAGAATACAAAGTTTGAGTGTTCATATTATTATCAAGTACTATATTTGGAATAAAAAGGTTGAAAGAATCATCTAGAATTGAGTATTTTCATTAACAAGTATATACTTTTTGCAAACAGTAGTAATTATAATTTAAAAGAATGTATCTATCAACGCCTGATATTTTGATGTATATCATAGTTTATATTTTGTTTCGTTTTCAAAGAAAAAACAATAGTTATATTCAAATGAAATCAATTACGGAGTAACGTTTAAGAAAGTTAAGAATGAAAACGATTACTTGTGATTTATGGACCAACCATAAATTCTACCATAATCCGGAATATAATTACTATACCTGTCTATAAAAGTTATGACATATATAAAAAGTTATGGCAGAAACTTCTGAAGTTGAACATTTTGAAGTTGTGAAAAACCGAACCACCAACATGACCAATCCAACAACGCATCAGTGCTTCCTTTTAACGGAATTGATATTGTTATATTGGTACCAAAGAAATTGACATACACATACCTAACACATACATATATACGTAATACTAGTACTAATACTCGTGCACGATGCACGGATTGACTAATAATATTTATATTTATATTTATTTTATTATATTAAAGTTTATATATCTATTTGATTATTTGATGCATAAACCATGTAATGCAAGTTTAAACATTTATAAATCATAAATAATTTTTAAAAGGATTATAGCATATAATTAAGAAAAAAACAAAAGCTAAATCTATCATCCTATATTTAATCATATGCTCTTACCCAAATTAAACGTATAGCCTAAAATTTCATAAGGTAAAAAATCGTTCAGAATATAAAAAACAACATCCTTGTTGTGAAAGAGTAATTTTTTGAAACCCCAAATCAATTAACTTAGAATTATACATATCAATAATAATAACAATAATAATAATCTATCAATATATTAAAATAAAAAATTTACTCTACACTCAATGGAGTTTCTAATTACCAATTAAATATTCAAAACATTGTATGGAACAGATTATAAAAAATAAAAATAAGAAATATAAAGAAAATTATTCCCCATGGATGAATTTATATTATTACTTGTTAAAAGATTATATAGATAATGTATAGATTACAATCATATGTTGTTGTTTCTATTAAATAATATTCACTAATTTAATTAATTTTAATTAGAATCATAATTGGATTATGATTCTTTAATTAAATCTATGTATTTAAAAAATTAAATCAAAAAGACACGTGTCGATCTAGGATCTCGACATATGTCGTTTCAAGAATACTACAATCCTGTTTTAGTATATTGGTAGATAGATTTGTATACTGTGTTAGAAAAGTTGTATCATATGATAAAACAATAATAAACCATGATACATACATCATTTTTCATGATGTAATTAGTCATTTTTTGACTAAAGTCTTCATGTAATTATCTCTGATTCATTAGAGTTAAACTGAAGATCAAAGACATTTTCTTTTTTTATTTATCAACTAGTTTAATACGAGTATTTTCATCGTATCTCCCAACAAAATGCATAGGGGCATGGCTCACTTCGATTTGTCAAACATACAAGCGTGTTATAGTTTCTAGGACCATATTAAAAGTTAAATCCATTTCAATATAGTTACATATGTTATAAATCAATTTAAAAAAAGAAACATATATTTTAAATTAATAACTCTCGTTGTTATTATAATTTAAGTTTAAAACTACATTTAAAGGTGAATGATTCTGGAATATTTAAATTTAAGATAACGCCGATAAACTGTAGCCGTAAAGACATTTGCCGACTTAGGATGATAACATTTTGATGATCGATGGTGTAACATATAGAGTTGTTGGTTATGACTTGAATTTTTTTTTATTGTTGATAGCTATACATTTTATTAGTGTTGACCTTTTTATATATTATTTAATAACTTAAATATAGATATTTAGGTGAAAGAATAGGATAATATTTTTCTAGAATAATTAAGAAAGTTAAGACTACAAGTAGATATGCATTATGAATTTGATGATTTGACATTGCAAATAAAATAAAGTATACATCACAATAAATTGATTGATTGTTATTATTTCAAAAGACACACACAAAAACCATGTGTTTCCTAGAAACAATTCTCTCAAAACAGTTATATACCAGTTGAAATACAAGAATTATACATACATACTGACATACATATACAAACATGACCTGTAAATATGACACTAAAACTCATACAAAGAAACAAACACATCTATATCTATCTATCTATCCACTAAAATAATAATAATAATAACTCTGTCTAATTCCAGTTGAGTTGACACACATTATACATTACAGCCTCTCCACACCCAATCACCAAACCCTAATTACCAATAACATTCACCTAATTTCCATATGAATCTAGATTGCGGATTAAGAACCAGATCCTGCCGTGTGATCCAAGACACGTCATCAATAATCAGTGCGATTGCGATGAAATCGGAAGATAAAGAAATTGACGATGAAGAAGAAGAAGGGAGGTGTTGTTGGGCGAATATGCCTCCGGAGCTGTTACGTGAAGTTTTGATCCGGATCGAATCGTCGGAAGAAAAGTGGCCGTCGAGGAAGAATGTTGTAGGGTGTGCAACTGTGTGTAGAAGCTGGAGAGAAATTATGAAGGAGATTGTTAAGAGACCTGAGGTTTCTGGCTTGTTGACTTTTCCTATCTCCGTCAAACAGGTTGTTATTTTTTTTATTCATTATTTGTTGTTGTCAATTGGTTGAATTTTTTGTATAATTATTATTTGATATAGTGATATTGGATTAGGGTAGGTTAGATTACTGGCATGTTGATTTTTTTAGATTTCTTGTGTTTAATTAATTTAAATTCGTGTTTAATTGTATTAAAGATTAGGAATTTTTATTATATATGATATAGTGATAGTGATATAGGATTAGGTTTGGTACTCTGGTTATTGGTGTGTGTATGTGTGTTTTCATATTTATGTTCGGTTAAATAGGTGATTTAGTGAGTTGTATTTTATTTTATTTTTCAGTTTTTGTGGGGTGGTGTTGATTTTGCTGTCGCTGATGGTTATGTAGTGTCTTAGTGTCTTATGTTTCAGTGGTCTAGTAGCTGATAATTTTTTATCTCAGTTTTGAAGAATTGTGGTGATTTTGTATTTGATGTCTGTATAGTTTTTAGCATCGGGATTTTGTTGTGTGATTCTCTGTTAAGTTAGAAATTGTGTGGAGTTGTTTAGGGCTTTGGGCTATTGATAGATGACCACTGATTAATAGTTTTGGCGCATACTTGTGATATAGATTTATGGGGTTTAGGATTGAGCTTTGGTTATGTGGTTTGCTGTTAGGTTAGATCGTGTGGTGAGTGTTTTGTTTATTGATTGATGTAAGTTTAAAAGCATTTGGTTGGCGTATACAATTATACAAAGGGATTTATAAGTAATTGATTGCATCAATCACAGAAGGAAAAACAAAATAGAATACATATGCAATACACGAGCCGTGAAGTTAAAAGATAGCTTTAAGCATCCTTTGAACTCTTAAACACTTGTCAGTTGTGGGAGGCTTCCTTGAAGCACCTTCCTTTATTATATTCACAAAGAATAGTATTATATCAGAACATAATAACCATCCGACCATTTTCTTTCATTGTAGCACGATAACTGACGGCATGTGTAATTCAGGTCTCTAATATAGTAATATTTATGTAGTAAAAGCCTCCAAGCAGTATCTATCCTCTCATAGTCTCATCCATGTTAAAGATGCATTATATATATCTTGTAGAAAGATTCAAATTGTTTTGGGTTTGTTACTTCTTTTGTATTTCTTCACTGTGCTACGGATGTCAGGATGTGTAATATCTACCGTGACGTTAGGGGTAAGCCATCACAAGATGTCTATCTGAACTTGTTAAAGTTGAGAACCATCTCCCATGAAGTATTTGTGCCTGTTTTTTTTTTTTTTTTGTTGTTGTCAAATCTATATGATGTGTTTTTAGACTTGTTTAGAAAGGGAAGAAAACTGGATATATCTGCACAGGTTGGAGTTTACTTTAGGTGCCCCAAATGAAAAAATAGAAACATATGTGATTTTAGGGTGAGTTACTCATGGAAAAACTGTATGATGGTCCTTCAACTATCATTCCCATATTGCATGCAGATAAGGAAAGGTCTTTTATTTTCTGTTTCAGGCTGCGTCTTATGTTCTGGAAAGTGGAAACCGTCTCATGCATCATCTGCCAAAAGTGTCTTTATGTTTTGGTACTTGATGCTTCTCTTCGGGAGTCTTGTATGGAGACTCGGACTATTCAGAGTTTCATTCATGGTTAATTATTAAAATTACATTACATATAGCTTCCATGATAAGCCATAAGTATACTACATAAAATAAGATTAGCAAAGGTTGGTTGCTTAATTTAATATGGATTCTGATGATCAATTGAGCATCATATGGAGAGCTGGTGTACCTCTTGGAAGTAGATCTAGTAATGTTAGGTTGTGTCTTAAGTCTATGTTGTTATCTTTGTATACTTAGTTTATTAGTAGTTTGTCTGGGTTTTCTTTTTCGTGATTAATATTTTGTGTAGATCTTTTGTCATTATTATATATCTAGATAGAAATGAACTAGAAAGCGTCATTGGGAGAGTTGGCTCACCTCTTGAAAGTAAACTGTAATCTAGTCATGTCAATGATGGTCTATCTCTCAAATCCAGGTCGTTAGTGTATTTTTTTGTAGTTATTTCTGTTATTTGTTATATTGGTGTGTCCATACTTCAATTAAGGTGCACATATGTTATAATTTCTATCAGCTTCATAAGTGTTTTTATTCTAGTTAAGGACTAAAGGCATTTTCAGTTAAACTTGCTTCTTAATTGTTTTATGTAATCTGTTTATATCACGTGCAGCCTGGTCCAAGAGAGACTCTCCTCCAATGTTTTATCAAACGGAAACGGTCTACCCAAACATATTCTCTTTACCTTAGTTTGACTCAAGGTCAGCATCCTTTTTTAAATACTTTATATATCTATCTATCTATCTATCTATATATTATAATAATTTCTCACCTTTTGGATTCTTATTAATCAATGTGGCAGCACTTGCTGATGATGGAAAATTTCTTCTTGCTGCTCGGAAGTTTAGACGTCCCACATGTACCGATTACATCATCTCTTTACATGCTGATGACATGTCAAAGGGAAGCAGTAGATATATTGGGAAATTAAGGTTTAGATTCCACTTAATAAACATTTAGCTTGTTTAAACTTATTTGGAAATTTAAGAACATTATATTCTAATGATTTTTTATAGATCAAACTTTTTGGGAACAAAGTTCGTTGTGTATGATGGTCTGCCACCTCATGATGGAGCTAAAATGACAAAGAGTCGGTCCACTAGGTTTATTGGTTCCACTCAAGTCTCCCCTAGAGTTCCTGCTGGAAGCTATCCAGTAGCTCACATCTCATATGAGTTGAACATGTTGGGATCCAGGTTAGATGAAATGCTTGTTTTATTTTGAGTTATACATAGGCCTAAAATCCATAAGCCTAAACATGCCTGATCAACTCAACTATTGACACATGGATCCCACTCTTTCTCTTTCCTGATCTCCATCTTTGGTCTTGCCATGTGTCTTGATCTCCTTCTTAGGCATATAAATTCTTGTCATATGAATCTTTCTTCTATTATTTTGGGTTCTGTTTTGGAACTGATTATATTATTATTGCGAGATGAAAGTGCAATCATTAGTTTTACTATTCGGATAATCAAAACTTCCCTCCACAAATATCATATTTTTGTTCATTTTATCAACTTATTCTTTAAGTCATTAGAATTTGCCTATCACTTAAACATCTGATTATCTTATAATTACTTGTACTACTTTAAGCAACATAAACACATCCAAACTCTATCTTGGCAAAACTGTTTTTATCATAGTTGATCTTCTGATTCTCTTTATTTAATATCACATGGTCAATTAATCACCTTGAAAAAACACATCCAAACACCACCTATATTGGCACCCTTGTCATAAACGTTTTATGTTAATTTTTTAAGTTTGACAAAATTTTAAAATAGTATCATTCTTTTTTCTCTGTACCACAAGCAGGGGTCCAAGAAGAATGCAGTGCATCATGGATCCCATCCCCGCTTCTGCAATTGAACCGGGAGGTGTGGCGCCAACACAAACTGAGTTTCCCCTTAGCAGTGGTGAATCTTTTCCTTCAATTCCTTTTTTCCGATCCCGATCAAGCTGCGTGGAAAAAAGTGGTCTTGGAGTATCAGGCAATCAACGGGATGGACCTCTAATTTTGAAAAACAAATCTCCTAGATGGCATGAACAGCTTCAGTGCTGGTGCTTAAATTTTCAAGGACGAGTTACAGTTGCTTCAGTCAAGAATTTTCAGTTAGTAGCTACACCGCCAAGTGGACAATCGGGGCGGCAATATGAGAAGGTTATTCTTCAGTTTGGAAAGGTAGGGAAGGATGTGTTTACCATGGATTATCGCTATCCTATATCAGCTTTTCAAGCATTTGCCATCTGCCTCAGCAGCTTTGACACCAAGATAGCTTGTGAATGATGTGGACTGACAGGTTTGCAACTTACTCGTTATATGTTTGATATTTATATAACTACAATTCTTTTAAGAGACTATTCACTAGATGTCAACAAATGGGCGAGTTTGGGTAATGGGTCGATACTCGATACAGGTCATTTTTGTATGCGTCAAAATGGTTCTTCTTTTTTAAGCTTAGATATATTCCATGATAAGTTCAGTGCAGAAATGATAAAATCTAGTGAGGTATTTGACTATATAAAACAATGGAGTGCATGAGGTTAAGTAGTTAACACATTGTTGGCCAATCAATAATAGTGCAGGGTATTGCAGTGAGTCAAAACAATGCATATAACTTGAAGTAGATGTCTTTCTCGATTATGTGACTATTTTGTTGAGGAATGTACACACATATTGAGGAATAGTATTCTCAGCATATCTTAAATTTGTTAAATTCTTTGGAAAAACACTCCTTTGCATCATTACTACGAAAGGGTTTAGTTTAGGCTCCAAATATATTAGCTCCAAACATGTAAATTTTGAGATATAAGAAAGACCTTGGCACAAGAACGAGACAAATGCAAATTGATCTATAATAACCGTCAAGACACAAGAATGTCATCAATTCAAATTGATCTATCATACCCATTAGCAAAAGAAACTTCACAACCTTATAAGACATAGCCGCCAGTATCATTATCTGTTTGGCTTCCAATCAATAATCTGATTAGGTTCACTTTAATTAGATGTTAATTTTATACCGGACTCTTTGCACAACTAGTGACCCCTGAATTTGCTTATGAGTTTCAATTGCCTATAATGGACATAGAAGTTTATCTCAAAAATTCATGAGCTTTAGCAGGGACGGAGCCAGAAACTTTCCTATGAGGGGGCAAAAAATTTTTTTACCAATTTGCGTTTTTCGAAAACATAAAACATTTGGTACTCAGCCTGAATAAAAATTGACTCTTTTAATAGGAAGTCAAAAACAAAATATAAAAACATAATATTATAACAATAGATTTAAACATTGTCAATATAATATAATGAGTTTATAACATATAATTAACCATCAAGTTTTAAATCTTGAGTTATGTAATTATATTAGCTATGCTTCGTAAGCCATAATAAAATAAATATAATATATAACTTAAATAATAATAATAGCGATAATAATAAAGATACAAATGCTCCAACTTCCAAAGCCATTTATGATGTCAAATAGCTATAAAAGTAAAAGTGATCTGAATATGCACCCCTTTTTATTTTGAAACCTACAAAGCTATATTATTTTAATAAAAAAAGTTATATATATCTGTATATCACCATTACATACATACACATTCATATATTATCATGCATTCTGCTTCATCCATTCTGCTTCTTTCGGTTCCACTTTGGTCAAATCAAAAGAACATATACTACACCATTTTCTCGTACAGTAATAATACATACACAATCATTCAACTTCAGTCACTTACTATATTTAAAATGAAGATCCACATCTGGTCAATCAAAGGGACGATTTTGGGTATCTTAGCTCGCGATTTTCAGATTCAAACCTCAAGGCAAATCATCATCTCGAATGAAATCGGATCAGATTTTCAGTTTCGATATTAGTCGTCATCATCTTCTTCGTCTCTTTAACATCATCACCTAAATATTCTCTATTTTTGATTTTTTTTTGGAATAAAAGTTCAAATATACCATAAAAATAAATTTTTTTAGCTTATAAATTATTATAAGCTAAAATCCGTCCCTGCTTGTAGTATAGCCAGTTTGACCACTGAAACCTTATAAATTATTTCTTGAGATTTCAACTGTTGTAGATGTATGCTCTGAGGCGTAGTTATAATATTGTGTTTGAATATACATTTTGAAAGCGATTATGTAATTTTAATAATCATAATCGGGTAATGAGCTGGAATAAGACTATTGTAGGAGAGAAAGTTTGAATATGCGTTTGATAATCAAATTCGTTGATTGTAAGAGATATCAATATGTAGCTATGTAAGTGTACGTTTTGATAATCAGTTCTGTTGCAGCTGGTATCAACCCGATGTCAAAAGTTGGTTTTTTCCGGTGTGTAATCAGATAAACAAGAAGCAAATTATAATCCAAACAATGCTAAAGAGATCTGTACATCTATGATTGAGCAAGCTTCTGGCTCTATTTATTACTGAATTTTTCACTTGCTTGGTGTTTTACAGGAGCAACTTGATGCACTAAACTCAAGTGAAGGATGGAAATAAAATTCTGAAAGAGGAATGTTTTCATGGCGTGAATGAGGCAGACTTGATGCTTCAGCGTGTCTTTGCTCGGAGTGAGTCAAAAGAAAATCAAAAATAAGAAGCCATTCATTGATGGTGATGCTTTTGTGGGTTTTTGTTGTTTCTCTTGTAAATAGTATTTATTTCTTTTCACTGTCTGCTTGTTTCTCTTTCACATTTCAGTATGTTTGACTTGGAACCATACAGTTCACTGATTTTTTCTTTCCGACTCTTTTTGATTAACACATACGCAGAAAAACAAATTTACATTCAGTAAAGATTTTATTAACTGTTAAACGTAAGAATATCCAAACATTTTAATTAACCCAAACATTTTCAACAATAAACGTAAGAATTACTGTATAAAATAAACATCTCATTAGTAAATTGGTTTATAAAGTCAAATATTGGTTTATAAAATCAAATATTTACGCAGTTAGTTTGATTGTTGATTCCACCATTAAGAGTATTATGAATCGTTGTAATAAACTAATAACTCAGGCACATTGTAATTCTTTCAAATGAACCTCCCTAAGTTTTTTAAAAAGGAATATTTACATATATATCCTACTTTTTATAAAAACAAATAACATCCTAATGTTATGAACTTTTTATAAATTATTAACGTATAACGAATCTTTTAATGTTAATTTAACATAATTAATCATCAAATTGATTTCGTTTTGATGTAAACAACCATTATACTGAAATTAAATGCTAAATTGTAAAAATTAGTTGTAAAGGTCGAAAGTCAATATAAAAATAAGGTAATTTACTGAAATGATACATGATTTATGGTCTAATACGACTGGTTCAATATTTAATGTTCATTATTTACTCGGACTATACTCAATGTTTGCAATTCGCTACTATACCTAAAGTTAACGTCCGTCATGTTGGCTGTTAAGTCATGTCACGTGCACCGCACGTGGGTAATGAAACCAGCAACTTTTGACAACCCACATATATTAATATCATGTGATGGTTTAGTGGCAAATAGACTTGTTTTCTTATAAGAGGTCTGAAATTCGAGTCGTTACCCTAGGCATATTTGAAGGTGGCTACAGGTATTTAGTTTAAACTTATGATAGGTCCGGTTGAGTTTTCTCTTTCAAATCTCTCGGTGATATATTGTTTAATTAACTTAAGGGTGGAAAGGAGAGGGAAGAGAATTTTTCCTTCCTAATCACCTAAAAAATGAGGGGAAAGCTTTTGAAACAAAAAACAATTACACTTCTCCCCTCTAATCCTCTCTATTCTTTCCCTTTTCACACTTAAAAAAATCTTAAAAATGCATTTTATAATTTTTCCCTCTCCTCTCCTTTCCTTTTAACCCTTAAATAAACTAAACAATACAGTAGTTTAAATTGGGGATCTATACTGCAAAAAATCTCTCTAACACGGATCAATATATGTTAGACCTCCCGACATTCGTGGGTACCTATCAAATATATATTACATCATTTATTTCTCTATTTTCTTTGTTGGATTATCAAAACTCATAAAACTTTAAGATTAGAATAAGAGTTTGTAAGCGAAAAGCTTATACACATTCTTCCTGCATGGAAAAAAAGGTGAGCAAATGTTCATTAATCCTTTTTAATGAAAAAAAGAAAGAGACCAAATGTTAACTAATCCTTTTCAATTACAACATATAGATCTCATCGATTCTAATTTCTCTATATAACGTAATTATCTTTCACTCTTAATTTCGTATTTGTCATTAAAAAAAAGTAACATGTAAATGTTTGTGTTTTGACGTTACACTTCAAATTATGATCATGATTCTTATTTACCTTTTTGGGGTAATGTAGGCTACAATGGATTCGTCTGTCGGATCTGCAGATTGGAGGAGTCGGTTGCCATCGAATTCACGACAAAAGGTTCTCAACAAGATGTATGGTTATCTGGTTTACATAATTATTAGTGTTTCGTATATATATACATATATATAGAAAAAATACATTACTTGAAATGGTAGATTTTGATATACTGACATGAGTATATTAAGAATACTTGATGGCTAAAGAGGTCACTGAGAAAGAATACTTGTTTGCTTTTTCTAACTAACGTATGCGTCTATGTAGAATTGATACCTTGAGCAAGCATGCCAAGTTTTCAGGAGATATGAATCAGCTTAAGAATGCTGCTAAGAGGTTTGAGGAGAAGGCTTTTACTGTTGCAACAAGCCATGTTAGTGCATTTATGCCCTTTTTTACTATGCTAATATCCTTTTATACATTATGCCTCTAATTTTAATGGAATAAAAATTTCATATACCATTTTTGTTTGATTTTGCAGGCTGAGTATATGAATAAAATATGTGTTAAGCTTGTGACCATGGAAAAAAGATCTACAAATGACACGAATACCTCGGCTAGTAATCCTGTAAACCCATCTGAATCAGGTATTCAGTCATAGATTAAGATTTAAATAATTCCATATGTATGTATCTATGTTTTTAAGAATTGTATTAAAATCTATATAAACTGTGTTTATCAATTAGTCCTTTTTGTTTTCATTATTTTGGGATGTTTTTTGTCTAGCCCTACATGATATGCTAGCCAAAAATCATAGGTTTCAAAGCTTTTTTTTCCCCATCAATCATAACATTTTGTGTCTTTTTTCCATTCCATAACTGGTAGGATCTCAGAGCATGTCGCAAGTCAACAACCAAAGTCAATCACCTCCGGTTCTTGTAACTTCTAATCATCCGATTTTACCTCAGAATATCCACACTAATATTGTGTCATCTGCATTGCCACCTATCAGTGGCATATCACAATCTAGCATTCCAAATATTGTCAGCCAAACTTCAAGCTTGCAGACCATGCCTGAGGTTCAACAAATTTCTATAGGAAATACCATGGAGCAAGCGATACGAGTTCCTCCTACTAGTTTTGCAAGCCAAGGGCAGATATCAGGAAGTCAGCAACAGTCTCAATACTCACAGCATTATCGTTATCAGCAACACTTTCATCAAATTGCAAAGCAGCAGCACGAGCAGAATAATAGTACAACAGCAGTGCAATCAAACATTCAACAACAAAAGTTGCATCCAAGTCATTTCCAGTCATCTCAACGATCTATTATACAGCCCACAATGTTGCAACCATCTCTCTCTACCGTTCAACAAAATCACCAGCCTATTTTTTCACAATCGAGTCAACCCGTAAGTCAACAGTCGGTCTTAAAACAACAAAGGTACCAACAGTTTCAGCCTCAGTTGATGGGCCATCAAAATAATCTTTCCAATGTAAAGCTACATTCAAGTGGTCAACATAACTTTCCTGCTATTCATCAGCAACATTTTGCACCTCAAAGTAGTATGAAACAGCATCATAAGCACCAGTTACTTGGAACTCAATCTGGTAATTCCACGCCAAACAATCAACATTCGGCACATCTACTTCAGTCAACGCAAGGTCAAAAGTCACAAGTGGAATTACAGCAACAGGGGATGCCACAGTTACATATGCAGTCAAGTCATTTGCAATGCCAATCTACTGTTAAATTTCAGGCAAACATGTCACAAGGAGATATGCAACAGAGGCTTCCAACATCAGGAGCATTTCAGCAGCAAAGTGTGATAGATCAACAGAAACAGCTAACGCACCAACAAAGAGCAAAGCCAGAGGCTTCATCAAGTAAGTTATAAACACTAACAAATAGATTTTTCTGGCTTTTACTTGTATCATGTTTGCGTATGTAACACTCAAGTTGTCAATGAATTTTGTTACTGTACGTTTTTGTTTTGTAGCATCCTCGGATTCCACTGCTCAAACAGGAAATCCTAATGGCGGAGATTGGCAACAGGAAGTGTATCAAAAGGTGTTGAACATGAAATAGTTATTGATTGATTTCAAATATGTTAAGTTAAATATCCATTCTTCGGTTCTTCCTGAACTTGAGTTTTAATTATTAAACATCTTGCATTAGTTGAATATGGTTATATTCAATTAGAGTAGTCACTTAATATATCTTTATATATATTGTATCATATTCATTTATATACAAGAAAAAGATCTTATACATATAATGTATCTCTTGTAATATTCAGATGACTCCCTTCTGGTACTTATACATACAAGATTTTTCGTCTCGGTAGTTTCACATTTTGTTAGACCTTGAATATGCATATAAATGAGATGTTACACTATGTCTGATAATTTAATGTTTGCAGATAAAAGCTATGAAGGATAAGTATTTGCTACATTTGAAAGACGTGTACCATATAACTATAAGCAAACTACATCAAGTAAGATTTGCTTCTATCCATGAATATTGAACATAATTAGGGAACAACATTTTGGATCATGTACACTTGCACACTTTTCTTTCATCCGTTAGGTTATTTAGGGAGTCTCAGATAATCATGTGAAACACCATAACTTTAGTATAAAGTTAATATTTCTTCTATTTTCTGAATTTGATAGATAAATTTTGTTTGCCCAGTATGATTCTCTTCCTCGACAAATTGAAAAACTGAAAATGTATATACAAGCCATGGAGCATTACATGTCAGTCCTTCAAATCGACAAGACCAAGATATCTCTCATTCATAAAGAAAAATTGGGCCTTTTTGAGAGGGATATTGTTTGCATTATAAATTATCTTAAGGGCACGTTTGGGGTCACAATGCCACAACCACTTACAAGTTCTCTGCACCAATCACAACAGACACAAGCGAAGCCACGTGAAAATCAGATGAACTCCCAGATGCAGTCGGTTAATTTACAGCAGAATAATATGGCTATTTTGCATCACAATAATATGGGTATCATGCAGACAAGTTCCAAGATCCTTCAACATCCGCAATACCAACAATTTCTGCATAAACAACTCCACCAGAAGCAACATCAGTTTTATTCGCAAACAAAGCAACAACAACAAAATGGGAATCAGATGATTAATGGTAATGAGTTAAAAGTTAGACAGCAAATTGGAATGAAGTCAGAATCCTTGCAGCAGCTTCTTACATGTCACCAACAATCAAAGTTGGGAGCTTCTTTTTCCTCTCCACAAACTGATCAGAAAAATGCACTAAATACGGATACCAAATCCGATACACCTGTGAATTCTGCAAACTCACAATTTATTGCGTCATCTCCGTCAACTCCATCTACATCTCATACGCTAATGGACTCTGAGAAAGTTAATTTTGGTATTGCATCACTTTCTAATGTGGTGAATATTGGACATCAACCAACTTCTGCAATTTCCCAGTCTCAGCCTCTTGTTATAGGTACACCTGTAGTATCACCGTCGCCTTTGCTTGCAGAGTTCTCAAGTCTAGATGGAAATGATGGTAATGGTATTTCAGTAGTTTCAGAGAAGTCAAGTACTATAGAAGATCCAATGGAGCGCTTGCTCAAAGTGGTAAGTAATCACTTCTAATCTAACTAGTGTATAAATATAGATAGCAAAATGAGCAGTTGGGTGGGTTGGACAATGGCTCAATACAATAATTTTGTGTTGTTCGGAACAGCAGGAGTTGGTTTTACCCAAAACACTCGTTATTCGATCTTATATATCTTTATAACGAAAAATATAGCAATACATCACTAATATAACTTTTATTAAATAAAAAATAATTTAGGAGTTCATACAAAAGAATTACACATGGGGTTGATATTCAACCCATTTAATGTGTTCCTTTTACTGCTAGTAGTTTTTATTTAGCTCGTTAGAGATAAAAATTTAACCCGGATCCACTCATGTATAAGTAAGTAGGTTGTAACTGTTTGCTATATGCATAACATAAACATGACTTCATTTTTTGGTTTTTCAGTAGGTTTCTCTTATGATAAGTTAAAAGCTTATGTTAACTCATTGTATTATCTTTGCTTCATAGGTAAAGTCAAGTTCACCAAAATCCTTGAGTTCTGCGATTAGCAACATTGGTTCAGTTTTGAGTATGATTGACAACATCGCAGGATCTGAACCGGGTAAGAGATCAATGGCTGCAATTGGTGAAAACTTGGCTGCCATGACAAAATTTCATCTTCATAGCACTTCCATCACCCACGATGAAACAAGGAACGCAAATCACTTGAATGTTGTATCATCTGCTAGCGATGTAATTGATAGCTCAAAGCATATAAATTGCTGGGAGACTTCGGAGTTGGAATCCACCGCAACTTCTACCATTAAAAGACCCCGGGTTGAGGTATTGTCTTTTTAATAGTACATATAACGTATATGTGCATATGCGTGCTTGTTAAGGTTTGTATACTTATTTCCGAAGTATATATGTATTTGTGTAAGTTTTGTGAGTCAAACAGATTGTGTCGGATTGGGCAACCCTGCAAAAGTTATCGTTATCCACCTTTTTGAACTTCAAAATAATTAATGTGTTACATATATGATTAGAGAAGTTTTCTTATCACAATAACATTTTTTTCTTTTTTTTTAGATGACTTATCGCCAACGTAATAGTTATTTATTTAACTTTCTTGTGTCAAAATGTTGCAGAAAAGGCATCCCCTATTGGATGAAATAAGAGGGATAAATCAAGGACTCATAGATACTGTCGTAGATATTAGTCATGAATCAGAAGTTGGTAAAGGAACTGTCGTTAAGTGTTCATTTAGGAATATTTCTCTTACTCCAGACCTTAAGTCACAATATGGTCCAGTATTGGTATGTTTCTTTACCCTCGAACATTATTTATTTCCTTGAGTTTAGAGGTGGCAAAATGGGCGCGTCATGTGCTAATTGAAATGGGTTAAGTTGAGTTGTTAACTGTCAAACCGACTTTCAAATTACGCACAAATATTAATTTGGTGTCAAACATGATTATAAATTATCGAGGGTAAACTCTTTACCCAAAATAAAGTGTGATTACAGATATATACTATTTTATGTTAATCTAAATTTTCAAATAAAATGATTTTGAAGGGACAATACACTTTCAGTGACTTTACATCCATATGACGCGTTAGATATATATGGTTTTAACTGTTCAAAAAATAAAAATAAAAATAGTTTTCCATTGTTTTTCCTTTAGGATACATTGTGCATTTTTGTGTGCAAAAAACTAGCTAGTTTATAAGTAAAGGGATTGAATATTGTTGCCTCTTGTTATTTATACTTAAGTTGACCATTAAATGTTTGTTTAACCGTTGTGCAGTCTATACAACCATTGCAGTTGCTTGTTCCTGCAAATTATCCATATTGCTCCCCAATATTCTTAGATAAGTCTCTAGTTGAAGTCAGGTTAGAATTCTTCTTTCTCTTTTCACAATCAAATATGTGCATGTGACCTTCTTTATATTTATATACTAACAAACATTGCAAAGACGATTCACTAGTAAAACTTTTTGATTAAATTCAAAACATGGTTTTTAGCTTCACCAAGTAAAGTCATTTTGAAACGTCCACATATAATTTGTATCAACTGAACAGCAAGGAAAATGAAGATCTTTCAACAAAAGCAAAGTGTCGGTTCAGTAGGTGCGTAAGAAGGCTTTCAGACCCGATATCACTCAAGGAAATGGTAAAGACTTGGGATATTTGTGCTCATGCAGTTCTTGTGGAGTTCGCGCAACAAAGTGGTGGTGGTACATTTACCTCTAAATATGGTGCCTGGGAGGAATGCTTCCCGGCTGCATAATTAATAATCTGGTTTTAATGTCAATGTCAATAGGACTCACTATTTATAAGTAATATATACAAATTTGTATATATTAAAAAAGAAAAAAAAAATACCAATACGTCTGTATCTCCCACCACATTTACCCATGAGACAAAATATTAAACTATGTACTAGTCAATGTCTTTGTTAATGTTCTTCACATACATTTGAAAGTTTTGCAACCTTTTAACCTCCATTGTTTTTTCTATATCGTTTTATGGGTAGAAAGGTTAGACTCTATGTCGAGTTGTAGTTTTATATTAGTTTTTAAATATAAAGATTTAATTATTTTAAGTTTAAAATTTTACTTCTATATAATACAGTTTTTAAAAATTTGAAATATATGTTTATTTTGTTTTTTCATAAATATAGTTTGATGTTAATTTGAGTATTTGACAACCGAAAACAATAAATCATTATTTTCTTGATGAATTTAATCTATTTTGAGATACAAAAATAGACATAATATTAGAAGATAAAATTAATACTTCATCCGTCCCAATTTAAATGTCCTATTTTAACTTTTGAAGTCTTTCTTTCAGAAATTTAACCATAAATTCTTTTGTTTGTGTTATACAATATTTGATGTAGAATATATGGATAGATTGAGCTTTGGATGTATTTTGCATTGATATAACTTTCTTTAGGTATTATGTTATATAAACAAAAATATTCATGATCAAATTTGGCAAGTCAAATTTGGACATTTAAATTGGGACGGAGGGAATGGTAGTTTTTTAAAAGTGTTTTTTGTCAAAAACTAATTATAGAAAAGCTTATTTATCAATGATAAAAATTTTAAAAAAATAATTGAAATATTTTTTGATAATATGATTTAATAAATAAAAAACAAGGTTTTTGATCTTGGGAAAATCTATCAGGGTTCGAATCTCACTTCCTACATTTGTAGGAGTGGATTATTGGAGGAGTTTTCGAGAGTCCTGAGTTTCATCCCAGACATGCGTGGTTCGAGCTCCGCATACTGCCAATTGGATGACACTGTGGTATCTCGAATGCTAACCGCTAACTATTAACTATTAACTCGCTGTTCAAAAAAAATGTCATTGTATTTGATAATAATAAAAAAACAAGTCATTATATTTTGATAATAAAATATTTTTTATCAACCCCGCAAACTATACGGCGACGCTCTAGGAGTCCTCCCCCTTAAACGACTGGAAAAAGCCATGAACATTACCGTTCTAGGCGTTTCGATCTTTTTTTTTTGTTCTCCACGGTTGGGCACAACCGTTGAAACCCTTTTTTTTTACATAAAACATTATATTAACTGACCACTTATTAAAAAGTTCCCAACCATTGTCTCACCCCTATATTTTTACAAGACGCCTACTTTGTTGACATGGCTCCACATGTGAAAGACGCCCTTCCCATAAAACGCCTCATACCCTTTAGTCTCGGTTCGAGACTCTCTTCTACGAGTAATACATTTTATCTTAAAATAAAGTATTCGTATTTGAAAATTTAAATATATTTTGTTAAAATTTTAAGAGTTAATTACATTTTTTGTCCCTGTGGTTTGTACCAACTTTCACAGACCGTCCCTGAGTATCCGAAATTACACGTTTCGTCCCTATGTATGGAACTCCGTCAACGCTTTTAGTCTACTACCCAAACGGACGTTAAAAAATCTTTAATTACACTTTTGGTCCCTGAAAAAGCGAACTGACCATTTTGCCCATGGTGTGCCTCTCACGTGACCATTTTTTAACGGACGTTTTGGTCGTGGACCAAATATGTTAACGGAGTTCCATACTTAGGGATGAAAGACGTAATTTCGTATACTCAGGGATGATCCTTGAAAGTGGGGCAAACCACAGGGACGAAAAATGTAATTAACTCAAATTTTAATTTTCGATTTTCAATCTCACTCAGATACCTTCTATCCCGCCCAAACTTCACAAAAACACACACTTATTACACACACACTGCATCTCTCTCCAATCAATACACACAATTTTTATCTAAATCAATCATTGATAATAAAGCTTCAGATTTTTAGTCATCGTTGGATCTTGATGGTGGTGGGATGTGATGGATAGATCTTGTGGTGGCGGTGATGGGATGGGCGGATCTTGATGGTGGCGGTGATGAGATGGCCGGATCTTGATGGTGGCGGTGATGAGATGGCCGGGTCTTGATGGTGGCGGTGATAGGCGGGTGGCCATATCACAATCTCAATATTTTTTTCCCATAGGTGTGAGATTTGGGGTTTAGGTTTTCTTCCCGGAAATGGTAGCGGCGGTTATCGAGGCGGTGATGGTGGTCATGGTGACGCCGGAAAACTGATATATATGTATACACCTATATGTATCTATGTATAATCTATTTTTGTAGTTTGACGAAAAAAGCACATTCTGACTTTCGATGCCGATGGACGAGGTCGGAGATGGGGATAAAGTTCACCAGAGTTCTATTTTTTATCAACCATCCAACACAATATTTATTCATCTTCCTTTTCTATCTTGTGACCAACAAGAACCATCAAGATTCAAGAACAAAAGACTATCTTGAAATTCAAATCTAACAAATTGAATTGCAATTAGCAACTTTATTTTTATGTAGATGGATTTCGCACTAAAAAATTCGCACTTTATTTGTCTGCAATTAAAAGCTTCTTCTTGGTCAAACCAATTCCATATGGCAAAACCTCAAATTCCCCAAACCCACCACCACCGCGCCATCACCATCCCACCTCTGGTACCCGTCGAGCCTGCATCAAACAGGAACCCAAACCTATCCAACACCCAAATCCACCACCAGATTTCAAACCCGAACCCATCCAAAAAAATTCCACCGATCGGATCTTTAGTAGATGAGAGATTGGAGTAAAGGATGAAAATTTTTGGATCTCATCTCGTCCCAACAGTGTCCCAATTCATGCAATTCAAATGGCGACTGTGTTGATGGAAAGTGTGTTTGCTTTCTTGGGTTTGATGGCCATGATTGTAGCAAGCGTAAGATCTTTTCGATGAGATATATATGTATGGAACAGATGGATGGATATTTATGTATAGATTGATGGATGGATCTTCTTTTCCCCATATATGTATACTGATATGTATATATAGACATAGAGTATTTTATATTAGAGTTGGTGAAAAATCAAATGAGATTCTTGAAGAAGATCTAAAAAATTATGTTTAGGAATGGAGGAATGTGTGTGGAGAATAAGGTTGTTGAAGAATGTGTGTGTGCAGAATAAGGGATATAGAGAAAAGAGTTAATTACACTTTTGGTCCCTGAAAAAGCGAACTGACCATTTTGCCCATGGTGTGCCTCTCACGTGACCATTTTTTAACGGACGTTTTGGTCGTGGACCAAATATGTTAACGGAGTTCCATACTTAGGGATGAAAGACGTAATTTCGTATACTCAGGGATGATCCTTGAAAGTGGGGCAAACCACAGGGACGAAAAATGTAATTAACTCAAATTTTAATTTTCGATTTTCAATCTCACTCAGATACCTTCTATCCCGCCCAAACTTCACAAAAACACACACTTATTACACACACACTGCATCTCTCTCCAATCAATACACACAATTTTTATCTAAAAAATCATCTTTATCAATTATCATCATCATCGTCTCATCCCACACTTCCTAATTTAGTATCAAATCAAAGCTACACTAAATAAACTAATTTCCCCCAATTTTCACTTTACCTAAACCCTAGAATACAGATACATACAACTATTATATAAATAATTATAACATAAATAATAATAATATGAATCAGTATCATATATACGAAGCAATCGGTCAAGGAAAATACTCGGTAATCATTTCTAGCTTTATACTACATCGATCTTCTTAGTCTGTATACAAAATTTATATATATATATATATAATTCAATATGTCTATTTGTTTGTAGACTGTGTATAAAGGAAGGAAGAAGAAGAGTATTGAGTATTTTGCTATTAAAAGTGTTGATAAAGCTCACAAGAGCAAAGTTCTTCAGGAAGTAAGTTATTTTTTTTTTAATTTTAATTTTAATAATAAAAGTGTGCTTATTGTGTAATTGTAGATCTATATTTATTTGTTATTGTACACTGGTAGAGGATCCATAAAAAAAATTAATTTTTTTTCCTGCTTTGGAGCTTGGCGGAGATGTTTCCGTTAGTTAGTGAGACCGGTGTCACTATTACGATATATTTTCACCAAAAAACGAACTTGTTATGGTTGCTATTGTATGCATTTGGTTACCTGTATGTATATTTGGTGACATGAATCCATGATATCCATATAAGTTGCCATGTAATATGCATTTCATTAAATTCGGCTCAATGTCAGTGGTTTACAAGTTATAAGATGTCACTATATCAGGTGTGAATTGAAAGTTCTATACTTATGATAGACAATTTATAATCTAATAGCCATTTAATTTGTGATGGTATATCAATACATTATATACATGAGCTCTAAAATAAGAATTCTTGTTAGTGATATTGTTCCTCTCTTATTCATATTTTCAACTCTGAAATATTAAGTTTTGGTTTCTTCACATTTGCATTGCAGGTCAGAATTCTTCACTCATTGGATCATGGTAATGTACTCAAATTCTATTCCTGGTAAGACCGTCTACTGAAAAGCTGAAGTCTGTAATATTCTATTGTTTGAATTTTCTAATTTAAATGATTATATTTATAATTTGTTGTCTTGGATGATTTATATTGATTTCTTTTAATAACATTATATTTTTATCCTTTTGAATCAGGTATGAAACTAGTGCTCATTTATGGCTGGTTTTAGAATACTGTGTTGGAGGTGACCTCAAGACATTACTGGAGCAGGTATTACTATTTTTATTTTATTTTTGAAGTATGATATTCATCACAGAAAGCTTCTTAAGATTTTTGCGAGAATTGTGCATGTTAGGGCATTTATATGTATATTAAAATATTTGGATTGTAAAATCCTGGGGCTTCTTTCAACTCTATTGTTTCATATGCTTTCTGTGGTTTGACTCTCTTTGACCATTCTTTACCATCAACCTTTCTGTATCTAAGTATTGAGTATGGGTTTGAGACCTTGGTGGAAATTTGTCAGTTTTAGTTTGTGTTTCGTTCTAGGGAATGAGATACTTTTTCCTTTTTGCTAAAGGGGTTTCTATTCCGGGGTATGTTGCCAAGTAATTGGACCTTAAGTTATTTCTTGCTCTTGATTTTTCTCATCTACGCGTTTTGGTATCGAAGTTACAATCTTCTGCTGGTTTCAACTTTATTTGCGTGCCTTGCCTTTCTTCTGCGACATGATATCTGTAGCTCTTTGATCCATGTTCATGATCTAGGATTGATTTTTATTAAACCAAGTAGGTTTTGATTTCTAAAATATTAGGAACATGAATGTTGTTTCCAAGTTAGATCTATGAAAGTTTTCGGGTCAAGTCTTACAATGTACTTTGTGTTTCATGTTTCAAGTTTTTTACTTTATGTAAAGATTAAAAAGATGAATTAGAAGATTAAAATTACTCTTTTTTTGGTCTTTCGTTAGAACTCATGTGATATACATATAACCTGAACAACGCTTTACTTTAGAAGGTTACTTTCATTGTTGAAAAGCATGCAAAAGATGAGAATTGTTGACTGAACAGTGATATGTACAAAGTTTAGATGAAAAACAAGTCGAATAATAAAGACATATCTTTTAAATAACTGAACTAAAGTTTAATGTGATGACTTTATGTGAAAACAAAATGCGAAGCATTGCTCATCATAAGACCAGCATTAATTTTGTGATGTGCATGACTGCATGTGAGGTCAAGAGCTAATTTGCCAAATTTCAGGACACTAAACTTCCAGAAGATTCAGTACATGATCTGGCACGGGATCTTGTCAGAGGTTTGCGGTAAAAGACTTTTCTAGCCATCATATACACAAAATAAATAGAGTGTGTATCATTTGACTCTGTTTTTGAATCTATCAAATTTTCATCAGGTTTTTACACTCGAAGGGAATCATCTATTGTGACTTGAAGCCATCAAACATCTTATTAGATGAAAATGGTCGTACCAAGGTATTTTTGATGTATTTATGAATCTCTAGTTGGTTATTTTTCTGCTAACAATTTTTATTTGTTATATGCTCTGCAGCTGTGTGATTTCGGGTTATCCAGAAAGTTGAGTGATATATCCAAAACACCTTCTTCTCTGGTGTGTTTCTGAACAACTGACACTGCATGTCTTTATTTCTTTATTCGCTGGATGGGTTTATATTGGAGGTACATTATGGGTTGATGGCAGGTTGGCTTACTAGTGGGGCTGGGTTGACATTGAACACTTTGTTTATGTTGATCTAATGATATAAATATTAGTGTTACAAATATGATGATGAAAGTTATATAATTTCAATAACGGTCGAATTTTTTTGAATAAGTTTTTTAAGAAAATTTTATCTATCAAAGGGTGACTATTGACCAATTTAACCCATTTGTGGAGTTTCCATTTTAGCTACATAGAGTTTTCTATTTAGTATTTTTCCGTCTGACTTGTTAATGATAAACTGTAACCCGAAAAAAACCTTAATTAGTAAATGGATCTAAATTGCTGGCTCTCTGAATACTGGTGATAAGTGAATTATTGTCTTTATGACTTCTTTTCTTGATATTGATTAGTTACCACAAGCAAAACGTGGCACTCCATGCTACATGGCTCCTGAGTTGTTTCATGATGGTGGAGTTCATTCTTATGCTTCTGATTTCTGGGCTCTTGGCTGTGTGCTTTATGAATGTTATGCTGGCAGACCCCCGTTTATAGGAAAGGAATTTACGCAATTAGTAAAATCAATTCTCTCTGACCCAACTCCTCCACTTCCGGGGAATCCAAGCCGTTCATTTGCTAACCTTGTGAATTCTCTTTTAATAAAAGATCCAGCTGAAAGAATTCAATGGTCTGAAATTTGTGGCCATGCCTACTGGAACACAAAGCTCACACCACTGCCTTTACCCCCTCAACCCGCTTTTGATAACATGATTGAACTTTGTTATAAGCCTTGTCTGACAGAACGAAACAGTAACAAAACCCCACCGAGAAACCGTGATAATACGAAAGGCAGAGTGGGTCCAAATGAAAATATCAATCATAATACACCTAGTAAGGGTGTATCCAGTGGGCGAAAGATTCAATCTAAGATTTCCAGTGCTACAAAAGGTGTGAATCTTCTACGTCTATCTAGGATTGCAAAGACAAACTTACAGAGGGAAAACGAAAAGGAAAATTACCGTAGGCCCTTGCCCAATAACTCGGAAAATGATAACGATGTTAAAATTGAAAATACTGATATGGAGCTTGATTTTAATGAGAACAATGAGGATGATGCACAAGATGAGCCAGAAATGACAACCCCTGCGCAAACTGTTGAAGAGAATTCGTTGAATCCAGATCATGATCTGGTTGCCTCACCAATGATTAACACACTTGCTACAGATGACTCGAGAACTGACTTTGAAACCTCCTCAGATCATATTGAAGTTCCTGCTACTCCACCGAGTGCTTCACCACAGCCAAAGATAAAAAGAGTTCCAGAAGGTTCAGAAGGTGCTTTTAACCTGTCAAACGTCCTGTGGCATACATCTGACCTCTCAGTTCGACCTGTCATGCCAAGTAAAAAGTCAGACAAAATGCCAGGGTCTGAGGTCGTTCCTTCTCTTCCATTTGATGCAATTCCTGTATCTGATTTTGCGAAAGTATCAAAAGATCAGCTGGAAGCACTCACGAAGTGTATTGTAAGCATTCTTAATGGAAATACTACAATTGGTGAGAAGCAGAATGTTATTCGATATCTTGAGATGTTAAGCTGCAATGTGGATGCAGCCAATATACTGACCAATGGTCAAATAATGCCGGTTTTGGTCAAAATGCTTCGGCAGTCAAAGGCTGCAGCTTTGCGGGTCCAACTCGCTTCACTTCTGGGCTTGTTGATACGACATTCCACCTTAATTGATGATGATTTGGCAAATTCGGGAATACTGGGTTCTTTGAATGAAGGGTTAGTTGACCGCCAAGAAAAAGTCAGAAGGTTTTCTATGGCTGCATTAGGCGAGTTATTGTTCTATATATCAACTCAAAACGACCAATTGAAAGGAACAAATCCCTCAGAAACTCCGTCAAAGGAAACGAGGACCCAATCTGGGTGGCAGGTCAGATTTTATTACCATTGCTATGATATTGGTCTGCAAAGATCTTATTGAACTTGGGTTATATTGTTATATATTCACTGGGCTTTTTTCCTATTGGTACATGCTAAACTGATTTTAAAAAATCGAATCATAACATAATTATGTGCTTTATCGTTACATTTATCATATCACTCTTTATTTATGATATTCAAAAAATTGGAGAAAAGAAGTATTGATGTGTCATCCCAGTCCAACACAAATTGTGACCCAAGAGACTTATCTTTCCACCTATAGATCGACATGTTTTATATTCTGAAGCTTTAATCTTGGTTTGCGAAGTGCTTGATGAACTTAGATCTTATATTTACCAAGCTTCCTATTTAAAGCATGAATATGTGATATGTATATAAACTTATAAAGCATTTGAGAGGTGTCTTAAAACTTTGGATATGTTAGTACATTCCAATTTTACTCTTGTACTTAATACTCCAATCAAATTTAATGCAATATCTATTTGTTAAAACAAAACTGTATTATTTAAAAGTTAAAATATATTTTTAAAATATGATCAACATAACCTGAAATGGTACTGTAAAAAATAAACATTAATAACAAATTAACTTTGTAGCGTAATACCCCTAACACTCTCTCATTTACACAACTATACCCTTCAACCTTTAAGTCGTGTGTTCTTGCTAAAATATTTAATACACATTCGTTTTTTGTGCATTGCATGGGCACACTTCTACTCGCATCTAACATATATTAAGTATATATAATTAATTGAAATCCATTCTAGCTTTAGCTATGTCGTATGGGCTCTTGCGTCCTTGGGAGAAGTTCAGGCTTCAAATTCAGGCATTGGTGGATTAGATACATATTGCGGTAGTTTAGGAGTAGAAATAACGTAATGTATGTCGTATCCCGTTCAAAATAAGGATTGAAATTTTTTTGGAAGATAATTGTTCTGGGTTAACCCAGCCCTGCGTAACTTGCTTCGACTTGCAAAGACACTCATTTGACCGTAATCTAACCTGTTCACTTTGTGGCTGCTTATAATTTATGATACTAAAATCGATAGAAGTACAGTGTCATCTTGCCAATTCAACTGGCACAATACCGCTTATCCTTTCACAAACTAGCCCATTTTGCAACTTATAGACTACATACTTTTAATATTGAAGCCCTATAGTTTCTCCATAATATCCTTTAATAAAATTAATATGTTGTTTCTATTGATGAAGCAGGTTCCCAGTACATTGATTTCACTTGTAACATCGCTTTTACGAAAGGGTGAAGATGATATGACTCAACTTTATGCATTGAGAACAATAGAAAACATCTCAAGTCAAGGAGGATCTTGGGCTACTCGTTTCACCAGCCAAGATGTAATCAACAACCTCTGTTACATATTTCGAGCTCCCGGAAAACAAGAAACCATGAGACTCACAGCTGGATCATGTCTGGTTCGGTTGAGTCGTTTCAATCCACCCACAATCCAACAGGTGATGGAAAAACTCACATTTAAAGAAATCGCAGCTGCCATTTCAAAAGGAGGTTCCCGTGAACAGCAAATATGTTTAAATCTTCTGAACATGGCCATGCTAGGCAACAACCTTTTCACCAATATCGGGCGCCACCTCTTACCCTTAATAGAAGATAAGAGCTTAGTACCAAATTTGATCTCTCTCATGGAACAT
The DNA here is from genome assembly GCA_034093135.1 of Erigeron breviscapus. Classification (NCBI taxonomy): domain Eukaryota; kingdom Viridiplantae; phylum Streptophyta; class Magnoliopsida; order Asterales; family Asteraceae; genus Erigeron; species Erigeron breviscapus. Next base: position 143,822,417 of record CM067167.1, read on the forward strand.
GGGGGTGAAGTATTGAGAGGGAAAACACTCGTTTTTGTGACTTTGCTTTGTAAAAACCGAAAAAGATGGCTTGCACATTTTTTCTTCAATATGAAGTTATTGTCAAGTGTGGATAGGTTGGTGAAGGAGAAGGGTGTTTATTTGCATCAATGTCTAGAGGCATTTTTGAATGGGGTGGTGTCTATTATACCTGGGTTACTGGAATTGATAATTGTTGATATTCAGCAACTACTGGGCGGTAAACGGCATATGCAAGTTGGTGGTCTAACGGGCAGAGGTGGTTCTAAAACAAATTTGCAACTTTTCCCCGTTGTTCTTAATCTTCTTGGAAGTGCATCTTTTAAGCGCAGGGTGGTTGACTCTCAGGTCCTTCACCTACTCAAAGTTCTAATCAAATTGGTCGAATCACCCTTTCAGGTATATAAAGCATCTCTTGTTTTATATTCTAAATTTTATGTACTACCTTCATAGTGAATATTTAAATATTTTTGGCTGCTTTTTTATGAGTGATACAGATTCTAATCTATTAACTTGTCTTTCTAACGACAAAAGAATCATCATTGCTTTACACGTATGGGGTGTCTGGATGTGTGTTTTGAGAATGATAATTTGAATTCAGATCTGATTATCAAATATAGGTTAACAGGTTGTAAAAGATCATGCTAAACCTGTATCTGCTTTTGCTGCTCAAAGTTGACATAATAATAATTCAGATGTTTGAGTGTCTTTTTTTCTAAGGGAATTAATAGATTAAAGTGGAAAAGTCTCTTAGTGTGCAAGAAGCTAATCTTTTTTTACCTTTAGATACCCAGTTTTGTTGTAGACTTGTAGCTGGTGTGAACTGATTATTAGACTTGAAAAACAAGAGATATCAGATTAATAGCACAATCTGCTCACCCAAACATTACAAATTGATTATTACAACTTTAAGCGACATTACACATAACTAGTTCCAAAATGAAAATCCAAAAGACTCCTCACTTTTGGAGAAGTAAGATGATTTGTGTGGCTGTTATAACTCTACTTTTGATCCTGAACACCCTATTGTTAACTATATAGTGTTTTCAGTTAACATCTCTGGAATTGCTAAATTAATCCTGAACATGCTATTTGTTAATTATAGTGTTTGGATTTAATGTTTTTTACTACCACAAAATTTGTTTCCAAAAACTTGAAGATTTTTCATTGGATTTCAGGGAAGGGATGATTTTCTATTAACCCTTCTACGCGTTCTTGAGGCCATTACAGAAGAGCCAGCTGTGATTGAAGAAAACCATGCGACATTTGTCAACGAAATACTCCCGAGCCTGTCTGTTCTTTGTAAGGGAAGTAAAGATGGTGATGCCAGATTTTTGTGCCTGAAAATATGGTTTGAGGTGGTAGTTAACATGTTAAATGAAGCGCCCGAGGATAAGGGAAGACGGGAGGATTTGAAGTCAATATGCAGTGGTCATTTTGTCCCTATGTATCCAATGCTGATGGAGGATGAAGATCCCACTCCCATATACGCACAAAAGCTACTACAGATGCTTATGGAATTCAATATTATTGAACAATAGTAAGTTTTGTAATTGGATGTGATCTGAAATGTATTAATGGTTTGTATTCTATGCACTCATCGTTCCTCAACCGACAGACACTGCTGTTTTTATTTGAATGGTCATCTAGTTGCCATTTTAGAGCAAATTGTATTGCTCACAATGTTATTATTAAGTTACCACTTTACTCATCATGGACACAAACAACCCAGTGTAATAATGATGACTAGCGTATATACTCTGTATGAAAGCATGTTATTTTCCGTTAAACAATAAACATTTACGTTGGAAAATGCTACCAGATGCATGCTGAAGCATAATAATTGTGCATCATGAATAATGGAACAGTTCTTTGCGGGATGAATAAAGGCTTGTAAACGAATTCGAACGAAACTTTGTTCATATTCGTTTGTTAATTCAATGAACTGGTCACAAATACCAAATTTAGAACTGTATTGATGTTTGCTTGTTCGTGTTCATAAACAGATAGAATCACGAGACACGAACACAAATAAACTGTAAGTTAATATATAACTAGAAACTTTACAATGCAAGTTAAATACTAAAAAAATTGAAAGTTTTTAATTTTTTTTTAAAGTAATTCAAAAAAGAGAGACGAAATGTCATCGGAATATAAATATACTCCAAAAAACTTAAAAAGTTACTTTTAGGTCTTGTTACTTTTGATCCCCACAAATTTTTTGAAGATTTGTCAGTTATAATTATAGTTATTAACTTACCAATCATCAATAGATGGATTGGTATATGGTGGAGCCTGAGACCGAGAGGTCTTGGGTTCAAATCTTTTCCATAATGGGTTTCCTCTGAAATTGGAGTTGGGTATATGAAGAGGCATGCCGCTGAGCCCAAATTTGCCGTTCAAAAAAAAAAAAAGTTATTAACGTCAGTAGGTTAGATGATAGCCTATCTAATTTAAGTACTTAATAAATGTTTAGTAGACACTAGGTTACACTTTGAACCCGATTACCATTTGCTAGTATGTGGATTTTTTATGTATCTATTTCTTTTAACATTAAATTTAGGTTCAATGTCATGTCTTTTTATATACTCAATTTCAATTTTAAAAAAAATTCATTCAAAAAAACCTTCGATTTCATTCTTGAAAGCATTTCACACCAAGATCTAAAACCAAAAACTTGAAAGTTTCAAGTTCTCTCAAATACCAAATTTAGAACTGTATTGATGTTTGCTTGTTCGTGTTCATAAACAGATAGAATCACGAGACACGAACACAAATAAACTGTAAGTTAATATATAACTAGAAACTTTACAATGCAAGTTAAATACTAAAAAAATTGAAAGTTTTTAATTTTTTTTTAAAGTAATTCAAAAAAAAAAAAGTAGAGGTTATTAATGCTATAATAGCTTGTATATTCTCGATGATAAATTTGAGCTCAGTGGTATTGCATTTCTATATATCTAATTCTAATTTATGAGAAAACAATTATAGTAAAAACCGTTTCCAATTCTTGAATATTTTGCTCACATTGAGATTTGAACCTAAGACCTTAAAGTCTCAAATCACTCACGTACCAATCCATCTATTGACGATTGTTTAATAACTTGTAGTTTAAGTTTGATTTTAGACCACTAGGTTGTATTCACTTGGATCTTTTAAAAATGGTGGAAACCAAAGGACTAATTTAAGCCCTTGGATCAAACAATCATCAAAATCCAATCAAACATGATTGGTTACTCCGGCGAATTACTCCGGTGAATTACTCCGGCGACATTATCCAATCATATTTGATTGGTTAAGCCAATCAAGCTTGATTGGTTACTCCGTCGAATTACTCCGGCGACATTATCCAATCATATTTGATTGGTTAAGCCAATCAAGCTTGATTGGTTACTCCGGCGAATTACTCCGGTGAATTACTCCGGCGACATTATCCAATCATATTTGATTGGTTAAGCCAATCAAGCTTGATTGGTTACTCCGGTGAATTACTCCGGCGACATTGTCCAATCATATTTGATTGGTCAAGCCAATCAAGCTTGATTGGTTACTCCGGCGAATTACTCCGGTGAATTACTCCGGCGACATTGTCCAATCATATTTGATTGGTCAAGCCAATCAAGCTTGATTAGTTACTCCGTCGAATTACTCCGGCGACATTATCCAATCATATTTGATTGGTTAAGCCAATCAAGCATGATTGGTTACTCCGGCCAAATTCCGGCGACACTGTGATTTTTCCGGCGAGCTCGAAAACAGTGTTTATTGGCTAGGGTTTGTGCGGAATGTGTTTCTGAGTGATTTGGTACAAGTTTCATGCATTAATTCGAAGAAACAACAAAGATATAGTGTTTTTAATTTTTCCGGTGAGTTTTTCATGTTTTCCGGCGAGTATAGATCGGATTAATTTCTGGTCAGGGTTTGTTCGCGGTGTGATTGTGAGTGTTTTGGTGTAAGTGTGATGTTCTAATTCGAAGGAACGAAGGTTTTATCGGCGTTTGAAGTTTTCCGGCGAAGTTGTATCGCCGGAGAAGAAGGAGGAGGAGGTGGTGGTTGTATCGCCGGCCAGAGATAAAGGTGGAGATGGCGGTGGTTGTATCGCCGGAGAAGAAGGAGGAGGAGGTGGTGGTTGTATCGCCGGAGAAGAAGGAGGAGGAGGTGGTGGTTGTATCGCCGGAGAAGAAGGAGGAGGATGGTGGTGGTTGTATCGCCGGAGAAGAAGGAGGAGGAGGTGGTGGTTGTATCGCCGGAGAAGAAGGAGGAGGAGGTGGTGGTTGTATCGCCGGAGAAGAAGGAGGAGGAGGTGGTGGTTGTATCGCCGGAGAAGAAGGAGGAGGAGGTGGTGGTTGTATCGCCGGAGAAGAAGGAGGAGGATGGTGGTGGTTGTATCGCCGGAGAAGAAGGAGGAGGAGGTGGTGGTTGTATCGCCGGAGAAGAAGGAGGAGGAGGTGGTGGTTGTATCGCCGGAGAAGAAGGAGGAGGAGGTGGTGGTTGTATCGCCGGAGAAGAAGGAGGAGGAGGTGGTGGTTGTATCGCCGGAGAAGAAGGAGGAGGATGGTGGTGGTTGTATCGCCGGAGAAGAAGGAGGAGGAGGTGGTGGTTGTATCGCCGGAGAAGAAGGAGGAGGAGGTGGTGGTTGTATCGCCGGAGAAGAAGGAGGAGGAGGTGGTGGTTGTATCGCCGGAGAAGAAGGAGGAGGAGGTGGTGGTTGTATCGCCGGAGAAGAAGGAGGAGGATGGTGGTGGTTGTATCGCCGGAGAAGAAGGAGGAGGAGGTGGTGGTTGTATCGCCGGAGAAGAAGGAGGAGGAGGTGGTGGTTGTATCGCCGGAGAAGAAGGAGGAGGAGGTGGTGGTTGTATCGCCGGAGAAGAAGGAGGAGGAGGTGGTGGTTGTATCGCCGGAGAAGAAGGAGGAGGATGGTGGTGGTTGTATCGCCGGAGAAGAAGGAGGAGGAGGTGGTGGTTGTATCGCCGGAGAAGAAGGAGGAGGAGGTGGTGGTTGTATCGCCGGAGAAGAAGGAGGAGGAGGTGGTGGTTGTATCGCCGGAGAAGAAGGAGGAGGAGGTGGTGGTTGTATCGCCGGAGAAGAAGGAGGAGGATGGTGGTGGTTGTATCGCCGGAGAAGAAGGAGGAGGAGGTGGTGGTTGTATCGCCGGAGAAGAAGGAGGAGGAGGTGGTGGTTGTATCGCCGGAGAAGAAGGAGGAGGAGGTGGTGGTTGTATCGCCGGAGAAGAAGGAGGAGGAGGTGGTGGTTGTATCGCCGGAGAAGAAGGAGGAGGATGGTGGTGGTTGTATCGCCGGAGAAGAAGGAGGAGGAGGTGGTGGTTGTATCGCCGGAGAAGAAGGAGGAGGAGGTGGTGGTTGTATCGCCGGAGAAGAAGGAGGAGGAGGTGGTGGTTGTATCGCCGGAGAAGAAGGAGGAGGAGGTGGTGGTTGTATCGCCGGAGAAGAAGGAGGAGGATGGTGGTGGTTGTATCGCCGGAGAAGAAGGAGGAGGAGGTGGTGGTTGTATCGCCGGAGAAGAAGGAGGAGGAGGTGGTGGTTGTATCGCCGGAGAAGAAGGAGGAGGAGGTGGTGGTTGTATCGCCGGAGAAGAAGGAGGAGGAGGTGGTGGTTGTATCGCCGGAGAAGAAGGAGGAGGATGGTGGTGGTTGTATCGCCGGAGAAGAAGGAGGAGGAGGTGGTGGTTGTATCGCCGGAGAAGAAGGAGGAGGAGGTGGTGGTTGTATCGCCGGAGAAGAAGGAGGAGGAGGTGGTGGTTGTATCGCCGGAGAAGAAGGAGGAGGAGGTGGTGGTTGTATCGCCGGAGAAGAAGGAGGAGGATGGTGGTGGTTGTATCGCCGGAGAAGAAGGAGGAGGAGGTGGTGGTTGTATCGCCGGAGAAGAAGGAGGAGGAGGTGGTGGTTGTATCGCCGGAGAAGAAGGAGGAGGAGGTGGTGGTTGTATCGCCGGAGAAGAAGGAGGAGGAGGTGGTGGTTGTATCGCCGGAGAAGAAGGAGGAGGATGGTGGTGGTTGTATCGCCGGAGAAGAAGGAGGAGGAGGTGGTGGTTGTATCGCCGGAGAAGAAGGAGGAGGAGGTGGTGGTTGTATCGCCGGAGAAGAAGGAGGAGGAGGTGGTGGTTGTATCGCCGGAGAAGAAGGAGGAGGAGGTGGTGGTTGTATCGCCGGAGAAGAAGGAGGAGGATGGTGGTGGTTGTATCGCCGGAGAAGAAGGAGGAGGAGGTGGTGGTTGTATCGCCGGAGAAGAAGGAGGAGGAGGTGGTGGTTGTATCGCCGGAGAAGAAGGAGGAGGAGGTGGTGGTTGTATCGCCGGAGAAGAAGGAGGAGGAGGTGGTGGTTGTATCGCCGGAGAAGAAGGAGGAGGATGGTGGTGGTTGTATCGCCGGAGAAGAAGGAGGAGGAGGTGGTGGTTGTATCGCCGGAGAAGAAGGAGGAGGAGGTGGTGGTTGTATCGCCGGAGAAGAAGGAGGAGGAGGTGGTGGTTGTATCGCCGGAGAAGAAGGAGGAGGAGGTGGTGGTTGTATCGCCGGAGAAGAAGGAGGAGGATGGTGGTGGTTGTATCGCCGGAGAAGAAGGAGGAGGAGGTGGTGGTTGTATCGCCGGAGAAGAAGGAGGAGGAGGTGGTGGTTGTATCGCCGGAGAAGAAGGAGGAGGAGGTGGTGGTTGTATCGCCGGAGAAGAAGGAGGAGGAGGTGGTGGTTGTATCGCCGGAGAAGAAGGAGGAGGATGGTGGTGGTTGTATCGCCGGAGAAGAAGGAGGAGGAGGTGGTGGTTGTATCGCCGGAGAAGAAGGAGGAGGAGGTGGTGGTTGTATCGCCGGAGAAGAAGGAGGAGGAGGTGGTGGTTGTATCGCCGGAGAAGAAGGAGGAGGAGGTGGTGGTTGTATCGCCGGAGAAGAAGGAGGAGGATGGTGGTGGTTGTATCGCCGGAGAAGAAGGAGGAGGAGGTGGTGGTTGTATCGCCGGAGAAGAAGGAGGAGGAGGTGGTGGTTGTATCGCCGGAGAAGAAGGAGGAGGAGGTGGTGGTTGTATCGCCGGAGAAGAAGGAGGAGGAGGTGGTGGTTGTATCGCCGGAGAAGAAGGAGGAGGATGGTGGTGGTTGTATCGCCGGAGAAGAAGGTCGGGAAGTTCGTTCGTGTTCGTTCGTTTAGTTAAATGAACGAACATGAACACAAAAATTTGTTCGTTTAGTTAAACGAACGAACATGAACACAACTCCCGTTCGTTCACTTATGTTCGTGAACGTTCGATAATATGTTCGTGAACGATGTTCGTGAACATTTGTTCATGAACACAAATGAACGAACATGAACAACGTTATGTCCATTCGTTTATGTTCGTGAACATTTCATTTTGCTATATATATTAATATTAATATTAATATTAATATTAACATTAATATCTAATCATTTATATACTTAAAAAGAAAATTAAATACAAATTATAAAGATAAATACTCATTTTATATCAAACCGTAAGATATTTTCACTTTTTAAAGTAGAAAGTTTTGTAAAATTTTTAGCCGATCAATAATTTGTAACCTTGAATATGAAGTCTAATATTTCTAATTATATGTTTGTAAATATTTTTAGTTATATGTTTGTTCATTGGTGTTTGTTTGTTTTCGTTCATTTGTGTTCGTTCGTTTGTGTTCGTTCATTAGTGTTCGTTCGTTTGTGTTCGTGAACATTCGTTCATGAACACAAATGAACGAACATGAACAAGCCATTATATTCGTTTATCTGTTCGTGAACACAACATTATGTTCGTTTATCCGTTCGTGAACCGTTCGTTAAGTTAAACGAACGAACATGAACAAGCTCTCGTTCGTGTTCGTTCGGTTCGTTTACAGCCCTAAGTGTAGGTCGGTAATTCCCTTTAAAACTAGATCGACTATAACAACAATCATGCTAAAATATTCCAAGTCTACCTTTATAAAAGGCATCATCAAAACTATATTTCTAAGTAAAATATAACATCATCATCAAATGTAAACAATACATGATTCGTCGTATTTGAAAAACTAATCATAACTTTAACATTAATCTGAAAAACACAAGTAATATATGAACAACAATGATGATCCAATTCGTATCAATAAGACCAAAAAGATCGAAATAAAAGTACTAGTCGAGTTAATCCCATAGGGATATTGATGAACCACCATTATAACAACTAAGTACTACAAAATCAACATTTTTCCAAACTAAACAGCTTACCAAACTAAACACACAAACAAATACACACACATTAAATATATTTTTTTTATTATTATTTTTGCTTTTCGATACAAACTATAAACCCAACATTTTTCATATTCATTACGAGTATTATTCCCCTATATAATATTGAGTCACACTCTTCGTGCTCTTCGCCTCTCTCCCCTTTCTTTTTCTTTCTTTCAAAAATCCCAATCTTTCTTTCTTTCATTCATTTCCAGATCTCATTTTCCATCAATGGCTGCTTCTATTAATGCTGGATCCAACACTTTGATGGCTTCTCTTTCTTCCCACAAGCCCACCCAGGTTGGTTTTTTGTTTTATCTATACATATAAAGTTTTTGTATCTATATATTTCTTAAACCCTAATCTTGATTCTGTGAATCTTAATCTTAAAGTTTTGATTTTTTTGTTTGATTTTGCTATAACATCTTATTGGGTTTTGTTATTTATGTATAAAGATTGTAGCTTTAATCTTATTGTGTTATTTATGTTGCCAGTCTTTATCATTTTGTAATATTGATCTATCATTAATATGATGTTAATTAGTATTCGTAAGATGTTAATTAGTATTAGTACCAGTATGATAAGATTTGTGTGATATAAAAGATATGCTTTCTTAGTCTAATTATGCTTTGGGATTAGTTTTTAGTTTTTTAAGCTGGATTTTTGATTAGTAGTTCAGTTTTGATAATACTTTAATGTGGTTATTTATAGCTAAGATTTTTTTTTGTGTAATTGACAGGGACTTGCCCGGGCTTCGAATTTCAATGGGGTGTCACTTGCCATTAGTGGGAAATCTTTCCCATCTCTTAAGTTGCGATCACCACGATTCAATGTTTCTTGTGCGGTATATGTTCTATCCCGTTGAATCGTATTTGTCAAATCATGAAGTTTATTTTGTTTTTCTGTTAAACTACGGAATTTTTACCTAGTATTTTGCATGTGATTGGATCAGTGTGTATGTGAATTATAGTTCTCGTGGTTATGTCGGATGATAGCAGCCCTGTATGTATATTCATCAATCTGTTACTGATTAGTTATTTGTATGTTGTAATTTGTAAATGATTCAAAGTCGGCTTGACTTAGAGTTGGTAAAAGAAAAAGTAAGGAGAAAACCTGTAGTTTTGTAGATTTTATATCATGTAAAAGACATATATAAAGCATATTGCAGTAATTTTTCCATAAGTAAAATGTAGGATGACTGAGTGTTTCAACTTTTGTCAGGCGACACCTGAGACCGTGGACAAGGTTTGTAGCATTGTTAGGAAGCAATTGGCACTACCAGAAGACTCTACTGTAACCGGAGAGTCTAAGTTTGCTTCACTCGGAGCTGATTCTCTTGATACGGTATTGTGGTTTATTGGATACTAGTTTGAGCTCTTTTATGTTGTTTACAATTGTTGTTGTAAGTGGCAGCATTGGCATAATATCAAGCAGGCTGGGTAACAGGTTATGGTGTTGGCTTAAAATGTGTACTTTTCATGTATAAATTGAATTGTATCGACCAAAGCACAGTTTCTCCAAAGTTTTTTAATTTTCATATAAATTGTTTTATGCATTAGAAGTATATCTTAGACGACTGCCCCTTATAACTCATTTGACGTGTTTCCTTTCTTGCCAGTCCTTTTCAGTCTGACCCCTTTGAGGCTCTATATATAAAACACTTTCCGAATAAACTCTTTCTTAAGTAGTTGAACGAGACGTTCACCTCTACTCATTGCAAAGTAATATCAATGATATGACAGGTCGAGATTGTGATGGGCCTTGAAGAGGAATTTGGAATCAGTGTGGAAGAGGAAAGTGCCCAGACTATTGCCACCGTTCAAGATGCTGCGGATCTGATTGAGAAGCTCATTGAGAAGAAGTAAGAAAAAAAATGAAGTCGGAATAGGTTGCTGGTTATCCTTTTTTCTGTTTTATTGGGATCTTTTATTCAAACCGAAAATCTTCATAAGATTATGTAGTTTGTAAGGCTAAGAATGTGGGAGTTGGATCATTGAACAAGTATGTTATAATATTTTGTGGTGGTTCTTAGCGAAGTATTTTTTTCTTTCTTAACAATTTTATAAAGGGATTTACGCGGGCAAATATATTATAATCTAGAAAAAAACACTAATATTGGGGGAATGTCATATTTGAGCTTAAATGACAAACCACAAAACAAGCCAAAAAGCTAGACTATCTAAAACTTGACTGCTACTTCAAGTGTCATCTTCTTGGAGGCTTGTCCTCCGTCTCAAACTCAATGCCAAGATTATTAATAAAAGTTCCCATCTCACTGGCCACTTCTTCAATATCGAACTTCTCATTCTCTACATTAACTATTTAACTCTAAATCCGCCTCAATATTTTCCTTGTGCATCATCCATCCCTTCTAATGCATTTGAGGTTCGAATTGTCGCACCATCAGCGTCTTCTTAGGTCGATATATGAATTTTGCCTTGCTTGGATCCCCAATTGTGTATTTGAGGCTTTGTTTCCTTTCTTTGCTTGATGGAAACCATCATCTTGTTTCGCTCTTCTTAGGCTGAGAGGAGTGAGGCTACCCATGGAGGAGGGGACTTGCGCCATGTGGCGCCATGTCACCAAGTGAGTAGCCCGTTAAAAATGGGGGAGTGGGGCTATCTAATAGTGTTAGGCGACTTCCGACAAGTGTATTAAGGTAATTGGTTGGGAGGTGATAAAGTAAGAGAGAGAGAGAGAGTTACCTGCACTTTTTGTTGGAGAAGTGGGCGACGGTTTTCTATCGCAATCCTCGCAATTTTGGAGCTATCGCCACCTGGGGGTGGTGTTTTAGGCGATGTAGTAGGCGACTAAGGGGTGGGTTCGCCCCACTCCCTTTAGTCTTAGGGAGCTCCTTGGAGACATTGTGGTCACATCTTTGGGGTTTTCACTCATACTCAATCCAAACTGTTTCACGTGTATATCCATTTTCGTCCAGTTTGGGAATTTATAAGGCTTCCGATCACCTTTTTTTTTCCTAAAAAAAAATCTTAAATAATAATAATAATAATGATAATAAGGTAAAGATCTGCCATAAAAAAGTTATAAAATGATTGGGAGAAAAAATAAATTAAAATTAAAACAAGTTAAACAATCGTTAAAAGATGGTATGTTTTGATGATTAAAGTATAAGATATGTTGTGTAAGTTACCAAAATACTTTATCAAATGTAACTATTTTACTGGTTTGCTACTTGTTTTCACTTTAGATCTGAGACACTCTCCGGCTTCTCTCTAGATCTGAGATCGAGAGTCTTGCTTCTCTTTCAGCTTTGCTCCGCTAGCCGTTGAGACTATTTTTTCAAGGGTAATACCCTAGGCCGGAGGTCCTTAGGAAGCAGCCTCTCTACCATTGGGTAGGGGTAAGGCTGTCTACGTCACACCTCCCTCAAACCCCGGCACTCGCCGGGATTGAGTACCGTTGTTGTTGTTGTTGTTGTTGCTACTTGTTTTCACTTTGTTATTGGATGACGACTTCAATACATTGTCTATTTTGATTTTGAAGTGGTAGTTGGATCACTATGGGTTTCAAGGTTTTTCATACATATGATCTCTTATGCTTTCAAGACACCATATCTGTCATGAGCTCGTTATAGTGGTACGCTACAATAATGAGTTGTATTATTACTTTTCTTAGTGTTTAGGTATACGGCATTATCTTTTTTTGAACATTCGTGTCGCGGGACGGCTAGCCGTTACATCCAATTGGGCAGGTAGTCACTAGCGACCGATCCACGAAGTCAGGGAACCACAGGGGAGGGAAAACCACACCAAATTAGCCGCTACAGAAGGGACGACGCTAAATTGGGGAAAAACCTTGATTGCTCGGATTCGAACCCTGGTCTCTCAGGACCCAAACGTCATTGCAACACGGGGATGTCCACTGCACTATTAAGGCAGGGACAACGACATTATCTATATATGGTGATAGGTAGTAAAACTCACATTAATGCAGCATAAGGCCTATCCTTATAAGGCTTCTAAGCCACGTCCGACGCACAGCCGACGCCAACCCGGCCGACGACGCTGGTAGTACGGCCGGCGTCTAGGCCGGCGTCCGGAGGTTTATTCCAATCTTGAACGCGCGTTAGGAGGAGGAAGAGGGGCCGCTTTTGGCTTAAAATAAAAAAAAAGACTTTTTACACCCAAATTCAAAAACCAAAGGCTACATTTTTTTTCTTTTTTCTTTTTTCTTTTTTTAACTTTTCATACCCCTATTTATAACCAACTTAATACAACCATTTCAAATCACAACTTGTTTCTTTCAACTCATTTTCATCTTCCTCAAACCATTCCATAACCATTTTCCATAAACCATTACATAAACCATTTTCCATAAACCATTCCATTAACAATGTCTAGAAGTGGGTGGACTCAATCAGAAGATCTTTGTTTGTCGAGATGTTGGATGTTGAGGAGACCGGACCCTGTTACCGGTAGGTGTGAAATGAATAATTCCGGCGAATCCTTTTGGAACGACGTTACTGAAATGTTCAACATGGACAACACTGAAGGACCACCAAGCAAAGATCAACTAGTGGGTCACTGTACCATAATTCGGAAGGAATGTAAGCGGTTTGAGGCAATTTGCTCGCACTTGAATGCACAGGAGAGGCCCGACGATGATGAGCAATATTATGCAACGGCGCATCAGCTTTACCGAGAGCAGCATGTTTAGATACGAGCACTGCTTCAGGGAGCTTATCATGGTTCCTTTTTAATTGTTCTGAATTATGAAGTGTTTTTTAGTAGTTTAATTAAGTGTGTTTTAGTATTTTTATTAAGTGTGTTTTAGTAGTTTGAATTATGTATTGTCTTTTAGTATTGTAATGTCTTTAAGTATTTTAATAAAATATGCCTACTTGATGATTTAATAAGAACAGAAGTTTATTCATAATTTTAAAAACTTATAAAGAGAAACATACAACATAATAGTTCGTATAACACATTATTAAAATACAAACTTATTTCTTCATCTATAAACTGCTTTGGCAGTTATGATCAAATGGTCCAAGGTGATGACCGCACAAGCAAGTTGTTCCACAGCAATTTGAATCTTGTCGATCTTCCCCTGCAAATAAGTAAAGTATTGACACTCAAGATCAGTACAATACCCGGTTTGTATATAATCGATTTGTTCTCGACACCATTGCTTCTTCGCATTTAGTTTTCGACGAACTGCAACAAGTTCCTCTTTGAACCTTTGGTGGTCGAGGATATCAGCCATGATACTGTTCTGCACTTGATCGACAGTCATTGGTGGTTTTCGGTAAGGGGCATTTGATGAAGAAGCCATTTTAGATGTATAAAAGTTTGAGTTTTGATCAGAAATATTTGATAAGGAGCCAGTATTTATAGGTAAACTAAAAGACGCTCCTCCAACGTTCAAAATTCAAAATATTTACACAATTAGTCCCTCCAACGTTTGAATTCAAAATATTTACACTTTCAGACCCTCAAACGGCCAAAATTTCAAAAACATTTATACTTTCAGTCCCTGAACGGCTAGCTGGATTGTCACTCTATAAATACCCACCCATAGCATAATTCAGTTTCATCACCATTCCAATTTTCATTCTTCTACAAACTCACTCACTCTTTCTAACCAAATGGCGTCCTCATCATCAAAAAAGAATGTTCACCGACCTCGTCTGACCGAAGATGAGATGAAAACACGAATCATGGCTGATATCAAAGAGGACACCCTCCATCAAACTGACCTCTCTGGGGTCATGGGCTACCTACGGGAGAAAAGGCGACAATGCGAGCAAGAGGTTGAGGCAATACAAGCACCAGGCCGCAAGGTCTCGAAACACGAAGAGACATATTCTTTGTTTCTGCAGATGAGATCAAGAAGGTCAAGAGGGTGGTCGATGATGTTTTTAAGGCCGGTCACACGTTGGGTGACCAATGCACTTGGGCCGAATCGTACCACGACAATTGCGGGGAAGACAAAAGTACGTGGGAAGTCAAATGCCCGCAACACGACAAGTGGTGGCTCGACGATTACGCTTACCGTGGCTTAGGAAAAATGTCAATCAAAGATGATGAAGATGAAGAGTAATCGTATCATTATTATGTATTTCGTGTTTTTATCAAGTACTGTCTTTTTTAATTTTGTGTTGTCTTTTATTTTTAAGTAATGTAATGTGTTTTAATTATAATAAAATGTGTTTTTTTAATTTTGTGAAAAATAAAAATGATATAATAAAATAATGGATGAATAGTGGAAGAAGTGGAGAAGAAGTGGATTATAAGGAGGGGGTGTTCTTGGGGTGTGTAGGAGAGAGAAAAGCTGATGAATAATGGAAGAAGTGGGTTCCTACAAGGAGGGACCTAATGCTACACATAGTTGAGAAAACTTGACTAGTTAAAAGTTACTACAATCTGATTGATGGTGAAATTGAAATGGTTCAAAATCTCTTTACTTTCTATTTCCACTTATAGAAACTTTCAATTTTATGACCATTCGTTATTCTACTACGTCAGCACATTGAGCATAATACTGAATCACTTTTTACCTCTACCCTTTTAGTTGTCTCAATATTATCACTCCACTTTTAATTTTAAAAAAGAACAAAAATATCTAAAATAAAAGAATAAACAGCACCGCTTGCTCGACGTTCAACCGACCTTAAAGATGACAGGCGATATCTTCTAAGACCATCCCCATCGGCTTAAAAATGAAAGGGGCGGTCGGACATAAAGTTACAAGATAATATTAAACTATTGCAAAGCCAACCAACTAAGTGGATCCACCAACGCACGTTCGTGGCATAAACAAGTAGACGTGGCATGCTTATTGTAGTACACGAGATATGCAAGTGGCTGCAGTTTCATTAATTTCGAATATATGCAAGTGGCATGCTCAATGTTTTTATTTTTCATACACTACATGCTATATTTTTTTAATTAAAAAACATTATAATGTATTAAAAAAATAGTTTGGTTGAGTTGTTGATGGGAGTGTAAAAATTGGTATTAGTTAGGTTGGGTAAATATAAGAGAGATAAAGTAATTTTTTAATGAATAATATCGGTTGGGTTGGGTTGCGAATGAGGATGGCCTAAGGGCTCAATCACTTCACCAAATTGCGTAGATATGTCGACTTTTGCCCACTCAATTCCTTTTGCCAAAATCGCATGCTTAGGGGCAAGGGGGTAATACACAAATTGGCTCTTTGGCAAGTTTTTGGCAACTTGAGAACCAATGGGGTGTTGACACATGTTTTTGCCAAAATGAAGCCAAAACTTGTCAATTCTTGCCAAAAGTCATGGTGTAGTGCCAAAACTTGCCAATTCTTGGCAAAAAAAAACTTACCAAATAAACCCTAAACTTTCATTAATTTTAAAAACACAATACAAATAAATAAAACATTTCATTTAAATCTTATACAACCAAACAACTAACGGCTATATGTCTTTTTTATTATTATCTTTTTCCTTTTACACTCTATTTATACCTAACAAACACAACCATTTCAAACCAGAACAATATTATCTCAAATCCTTTCTATCTTTATCAAATCATTTCATTCAAACATCACAACCAAATGGCGCATCAGAGGTGGACTGAAGCAGAAGATCTTTTGTTGTCGAGGTGTTGGATGTTGAGGCATCCTGACCCAGTGACCGGTAGATGTGAAATGGCTAACCCAAGCGAAAACTTGTGGAACGACATTACTGAAATGTTCAACAGAGACACGACTGAAGGTCCACGGAGCGAACATCAAATAGCAAGTCACATGAGAAGAATTCGGCAGGCATGTAAGCAGTTTGAGGCAATTTGTATGAGGTTGAATGCACATGGGAGGTACGTCTCTGATGAGTTGCTTTATGCAACGGCGCATCAGGAGTACCGTGACAAGTATGGGAGGCATTTCAGTTACGAGCACTGTTTCAGGGAGCTTATCATGGTTGCTTATTAAGTGTTTTCAATTATGAAGTGTGTTTTAGTATTTTAATTAAGTGTGTTTTAGTATTTTAATTAAGTGTGTTTTAGTATTTTAATTAAGTGTGTTTTAGTGTTCTAAATTATGTAATGTCTTTAAGTATTTTAATAAAAGATGTCTACTTGGTAATTTAATAACAACGAAAATTTATTCATAATTTAAAAATATTACAAACTTATTAAAGAGAAACATACAACATAATAGTGTTCCAGAGCAATTTAACAACAGAAATTATTCATTGCTTTCGCCCATATGATCAGATGGTCCAAGGTGATGACCGCAAGCAAGTTGTTCCACAGCAATTTGAATCTTGTCGATCTTCCCCTGCAAATAAGTAAAGTATTGACACTCAAGATCAGAACAATACCCGGTTTGTATATAATCGATTTGTTCTCGACACCATTGCTTCTTCACATTTAGTTTTCGCATAACTGCAACAAGTTCCTCTTTAAACCTTTGGTGGTCGAGGATATCAGCCATGATACTCTCGTGCACTTGATCGACAGTCATTATTGGGTTTCTAACATTTGATGAAGAAGACATTTTTCAAATGTATAAAAGTTTGTGTTTTGAGTTTCAGATGAAGGAGCCAATATTTAAAGTTAAACTACAAGACGCTCCTTCAACGTTCAAAATTCAAAATATTTACACAATTAGCCCCTCCAACGGCCGAATTCAAAATATTTACACTTTTAGTCCCTCAAACGGCCAAAAATTCAAATACATTTACACTTTCAGTCCCTGAACGGCTAGCTGGATTGTCACTCTATAAATACGAACCCAGAGCTCAATTCAGTTTCATTACCATCAAAATATTTTCATCCTTCTACAAACTCACTCTTTCTAACCAAATGGCGTCCTCATCATCAAAAAAGAATGTTCACCGACCTCGTCTGACTTTAGATGAGATGAAAACACGAATCATGGCTGATATCAAAGAGGACACCCTTCATCAAACAGAACTTTCTAGGGTTATGGGCTACCTACGGGAGAAAAGACGACGATGCGAGCAACAGGTAGAGGCAATACAAGCGCGAGGCCGCAATGTTTCGAAGCACGAAGAGCACTATTCTTCGTTTCTACAGGGGGAGATCAGCAAGGTCAAGAAGGTAGTCGATGATGTTTTTAAGGCCGGTCACACGTTGGGTGACCAATGCACTTGGGCCGAATCGTTCCATGACAAATGCGGGGAAGACAAAACCACATGGGAAGTCAAATGCCCGCAACACGACAAGTGGTGGCTCGACGATTACGCTTACCGTGGCTTAGGAAGTATGTCAATAAAAGATGATGATGAGTAATCGTAGGCTTCTAATGTATTTCGTGTTTTTATCATGTACTGTCTTTTTTAATTATGTGTTGTCTTTTTATTGTAAAATGTGTTTTTTTATAATAATAAAATGTGTTTTGTTTAATTATATTTGAAAAAATGTATGTGTATGTTGTATATGTAGAAGTTGAGGGGGGAAAGTTAAAAAAAACAAAAACTACAACACGCTACAACGTTCACTTTTCTTGCCATAAATGGCCACGTGACACTTGCCCAACGTTCACTAGCATCGGCCAAAACCAGCCGATCCAACTTGCCGATGTAACTTGCCAAAAGTTGCCGATGCATGTGCTATAGGCTTGCCAAAGAGCCGATACTAGCCGATCTTTTTTGCCGATAAAACTTGCCGACTACACCCTTGCCCCTCATTGCATCATTTTCAAATTTAATTGGAAGCATAACGATCTAGCTTGTTGCATTAATTAGCTAAGAACTTCCATCATGTGCAATTATATCATGAATTAATGTTTTTGATTTTATTGTTCTTAAGAGGAAGAACAAATGTTTGCTATGATAGTCGAAAGCTAACACATTATCAAGACGTGACAAATCTAGGATTCAGAATCACGTATTTCCTACTTAGTTGAAGTAAAACAACCAGGGCCGTGATGGATTGGGTGCTCATTGCGTAGAATAACATCATATATTTATATCCAAGTACTAATACACATCTTGATGATGTCCAATCAAACAAACATGTTTGTTATCGTAAACTAAACAAATTACTTTTAAATATTGATTAGGCAATCATTATACGAATATGATCATCAACAAACCATCTCACGAAACTACTAATAAATCAGTGCAATTAGGCAACCAAACTTAGTAAAATTATCTTAAGAAGTTGGTGTAAGTTGGGTGGGATGTCTAACAGTCCAGATTTTCTCGACTGTATGACTTGAGGTACAAATGTTGCTAGGTAGAAGTAATGTTGATCTCTCAATATTGTGGTAAATATAGCTTAGATTTTTTGACGATCCTTTGAGTTGCGTTATAAAGAATGCACTTGCGAAATACCTTAGATTATCATTCCAATAAGTAGAAGATAGACAAGATTTTTTTCATCATTGTAATTAGGAAAATGTTTTAATCCTCCTAAATATTAGCCTAAAAATCCTCTTAATACCATATGAATGTGAAAAGTGGATTCCACTTAATCTATTTCCTAATCTTACCCCTTGATTTTTCACCTGTTAACATCTTATGATTTATAAGAATTTTTAGGCTCACCTAATTCGTCCAATCCGAGAGCTATAATATCTTGAAGTTTTGTAACTTCTTATTATTATGTTAGATTATATATTCAATAAAGAGAACTGTAATAAGAAAACGGAAGCAAAAATAAAAACCTAATCGGATTTTTGTGACTAAAAAGCTCACATTTTAATAAATAATAATAAACTTGTAGAAATATTCGAGACTAACCCATCCACAAACTTGTAGATCTTTAAACAACCATGACACATGCTTATAATAAAACTAATCTTCAGCCCGTCCCATGGATATTTTATATATATATATATATATATATAGGGGTGGGATAAATTGAGTCCAGCTTAATTTGAGTCCAAAAAGGGTTCATGTAACTTACACATGTGTAAGTTAACTTACACATGTGTAAGTCGTGGTGGCGGTGATCGCCGTCGCCGGAAAATCATGGTGGTGGTCGGAGATGATGGTGGTGGTGGTAGGAGGTGGTTGGAATTTGAGGAGATGGAAGAAAATCAATGGACTCAAAATAAGCTGGACTCATTTTATCTTTTCCCTATATATATATATATATATCAAAGGTAAATATCAAAATAATAAATAACAAAACAGGTGGAAAATAACAAAACATGAACAAAATAAATTTAAAAGAATAAACCCTTTGTAGTAGGAGAATAAGTCATAATCAAACTACAATTGACAACAAATTAATTAAAAGAGATGAAAAATAACAATAACATAACAATTCAATATCAAATAATAAACAAACACGAACAAAATACCAAAAAGAAAATTAAAGTAATATAAAAAAAACCGTAATTTTTTTTTGTTGAGAAATTTACTTAACTTGATTTGTTTATTAAAGATAGGAAGGAGAGGAATAATATGAATGAGAATGATTAATAAAAATTTAGGTTGTACATATAATAATTTATTGGGAGAGTTTTAAGGATATTATATATCTTTAAAATTTAAAAAGATTTGTTTTGATATAAAAAGATTTATGATAGAGTTTTAAATATAATTATCTATTTAATAAGCAAATAAAAAATAAAAAAATCTAAAAAAGAGAGAGATCTAAAATAATTAGGAGAGAGTTTTAGGCTTAAAAAGATCTTTAAGGGGTGTCAAGTGTACCCCCAACCTCCTCTTTTAGCTATAGTATAGATTATTCATGGTCAACGAAGTCTTAGTATGAACAACAAACCCATAACCAATATGTTCATAACCAAGCCCATTTGGCTAATGAATTATTCAATTTGGACTTTGTTTTATCTTCGAAAGAGTTAACTTTATGGAAATCCAAATCGACCCATATTAGCTTATGAGTAATAACCAATTGACATTGACCATCATACAACAACAACAACAACAAGACCCAATCCCTAAACGGGGTATGGGTGAGATGAGCTTTCGACATTGACCATTATGTGAAAGATTAATCGAGATAATTTAATAGCTCGTAAAGATGATTGGCATAATCAAGTATGTTTCTGATTAATTAATCACTGTTTTCTTCATGACTTGGTTTGGGACTTTGGGATTAAACCCATAATATTGATATTCAAATTCAACTTAAAATGCTCTCATTTATAAACTAAATGGGTAAATAAAGAAAAACTTCCCAGGTCAACAAGATGAAATGGTTCTCTTATTGTATATAGAACATGTATCTGTCACATCTTAATGTGGTATTTACTAATCGCTTAAAACCTCAAAACATAATGAAATGGCAAGATTCAATTTTTTAGAACTCTTGCTTCTTAGGGTGGACGGAGTGGAGCGGGCACCAAACCAGTACCGGTCCGGTACCGGAGGGAACACCGCCCCGTGGTACCGGTACCGGTCGGGTGGTGAGCGAAGTGGAGACAGCCGTCCCCGGGTGTGTCTCGATTATTTGACCGTTACACGCTTAAAAAAAAGACCATGAGGGGCCCACATTTAAACGACTAGTCTCTCTCTCCTCTCCCTTTTCTTCTTCTTTTCTTCTTTCTTTCTTTCTTTTCTGTTCTTTCTTTCTTTTCTTTTCTTTTCTCTTTTCTTTCTTTCTTTTCTTTCTTTCACATAACAATTAAATCACACATATCAAATAAATCACAAAAATGAATCGAGGGAGGGGAAAACCAAAACGTAACGATCTTACGTACAATCAACTTCCCAAACGTCGCAAAAACCCACCGCCCCCAAACAATCGCGATTCAATGCCACCTCCTCCTCCGCCTCAAAACACCACCGAAAATGTTTATAGACCGCAGCCCACTGATGATTTTCTGAGTCCAATGGATCCCGCGTTTTTCGAAACTACCGGGTTTTCGCAATATGGAAATGAAAGTCTATCCGGGTTTTCGCAATTTGCGGGTGGTTCTTCATCACAACAATACGATGATGTCGAAGAAGATGTAGAAGAAGAAGAAGAAGAGGAGGCCGAGGAGGAAGAAGAAGAAGCAATACCGGAAACCCAAGTCCCGGTTAAAGGAAAAAGAGAGTGTCGAAATTGGGGGAAAGATGAGGAGGCGTGTTTGGCAAAAGGTTGGTTAAACGTTTTCGAGGATCCGTACACCGGAAACGCCCAAACGGGCAACTCGTTTTGGAGGAGGGTGAAGCATGAGATGGAAAACCACTTGAAGCGTGATTCGAACCGTACCCGGAAATGATTCGTCGAAATGGAAGGATTTGAAGCATAAGGTTTCGGGTTTTTGTGGTATTTATAATGTTAAGAAGAGTAAGATGTCGAGTGGCCAAAACGACGAGGATGTGTTTAAGGCGGCCGTGGCGGTGTACATGCGGAAATACAATAACAGGTCCGGGTTTCCACATGTAGAGGCGTGGCAAGTTTTGAGAAACGCGCCCAAATGGGCGGAAGTTCTTACCTTGGAGGGGATGGAGGATTCGGGGAACAAAATGGCACGAACGGAAGGGTCAAATGTGAATGTCCGTTCATCCGGGGAGGCGTCGATCCATATTGACTTGAACGAGGAACAGGGTGATCAAGAAGATGAAGGTGGGAACGACGTTGATGCACCACCACGGCCTGCTAGACCCGTGCCGCCGCCCCGACGTAGACCTAGAGGTAAGCAGGCTGCTACATCCGCCTCCACCACATCTGAAGAATTCTTGAAGATGGTCGCCGAGTTGAAATGCGCCAATGAGGATAAAAAACGAGCTCGGGAGGAGAAGCTTCAGATTCATAAGGCGATGATGGATAGTTATATGGCGGCGGAGGTGGCTAGGAAAGTACGGGAGGAGGAGATGACACGTATGGTCCAAAGTCAACAGCTGCAGAACGATATGGACTTCGTCATCAGGCCGCACGATCACCTCACCGGGCCGATGTTGGAGATGGTGTTGGCGCAAAAACGCACCATTTGTGCGAAATACGGATGGCCGATGCCTTAGTTTATATGTTTAAGTTGTATGTTTTAGTTATTTTGTGTGTTTGAATAAAAGATTATGTGTTTTAGTTGTGTTTGTAGTTGTATTTTTAATTTATTAAATAAAAGTTTTAGTTATTATTTGAATAAAAATAAATAGAAAATAAGTTAAATATAAAAGGGTGGGAAGAGGCGGGGAGGGGCGGGGAAGCAATCCGTGTCATTAGGGAGTGGGCAGGGAGGGGCGGTGAAGCACTCCCCCCACCCTTATGTAAACTAGTTATCAAGACATCACCTTTGCTTTTCTCGCTCTTTTGTCAAAACGTGTATTTGTTTCAAATAAGGCTCTGAAAATGGTGAAGAATACTTACATTATGACAAAAGAAAGGAGATTTGGAGTAATGTTAGTTATTCTAGGTAGAGTTTATGAATATAAAATAACATAGCATAGACAAACATATTGTTGTCAAAAATTACTTCTAAAAGATTATAGCCCTATTTATTTATAAAAATATATATAATATCAAACTCATTTGTGTAAAGGGTAAGTTGTAAACTATAAAAGGTCCAAGGTCCATCAATGACAATTGACACATTCATTTTCGTCAAGAAGTCTATTTTAGTTTTCTACCATCAGTGAATACATATGGGCTTTCTTCTTCCACCTGGCCTGTTAATATATAATAAAACAAAACCCCAGGCCCAACTTTTGAACAAAGAATAAAGCACTGTGAAACCAAACCCATCTACACTATATCTACGTACATCACACGCACTAACATAAATATGACATCTGTCGTTACACTCTAAACTCTCCGAAAAGCGCGTGGTAATAGGGGGTAGGTGGTAGAGAGTTGATCAGGCCAGTCATAAATGGCGACCTGCTGTATCTATTTATAATTATTATTATAAAAATTATATATATATATATATATATACATACACACACATCGCCGTGCCCTATCTCTATATTCAGCTCTCATTTACTTGCTTCCTCTCTCTCTCTCACACACAGTTGCAGGGGTGTTCTGAGGTATAATTTTTTTATATTATTTATTTTGATTCCGATCGTTGTTTTATGTGTATGATCGTCTAATCTGTTTTTGTAATTTGATTGAAATGTTTCTATTTGATACATACATTGATGAATTTGTATATATATATATATATATATGATTGTTTATGTCTCTATAATATCGATGAAATGAATCAGATTGTATTTAGGGTTGGCGGAAACAACTTGTGTAAAATATGATTTTGTGGTTTTTAGTGATAGAGGTATGTGATTTTATATAACTTCAGTATCTTAAGTTTATTTTTGGGTTTCTAGGAAAATCGTCGCTTGATTAGAGCTAAGAAGTTAATTTATGTTAGTAATACATAGGATATAGATATATAGTTTCAGTATTTTAATTTTATTTTTGAGTTCTTTGAGGAAAATCGTGTCTTGGTTAGAGCTAACAAGTTAATTTATATGTTAGTAACTTAGTAATACATAGGATATATTATACTTGCGAGTTTTAATGATTGAAATAAAAAAGGGTTATCGAACATCATGAATGCTTTGCACCATTACGAAAAATGGAAATGTCACTGCAACCAATTTTTATATGGTAGTAACATATGAAAATGTTGTGAGCACACAACTACCACAAGTAAAATACCGCAAGTCCACAAGTAACATGGTTGTTGTGTGTTCATATTATGTTTTCGTATGTGTACTCGCCAATGGAAATTTATAACGACATGTGCTTTTTAAATATTGTGCGACACCACACAGATGTTCATGAGCCTTTTTTTGTCTTCATTTCAGTGATTAAAACTTGTATGTATTCTTTCTCAGAATGGTTATGAGTAATAACCGTCATAAACAAATTGAGTTCAGATAGGGTCAATCATCTAGGAGTGATGTTATTGTTTACAATTAGGAACTTGGTGTCTAACATAATTGTTCGTCTGAAGTTGTAGGTGCTTAATATTTGGTTATTCAATTGTTTAGATCACATACAAAAATGGTGAAGGCAGTTGCAGTTCTTAGCAGCAGTGAAGGTGTTAGCGGCACCATCCTCTTCAGTCAAGAGGCAGAAGGTAGTATTTGAGTTGCATATTGACGTTTTACTGACTGATTATGATTATATTAGTTATCTTACTTAATTGCTGTTGCAGGTGCTCCCACTACTGTTAACGGAGATCTTTCTGGCCTTAAACCCGGACTTCATGGTTTCCATGTTCACGCACTTGGTGATACAACAAATGGATGCATGTCAACTGGTATGTGTTCCTTATGGAATTTGTTAAGTAGTAGTATTATTTTGTGCTTGGTGCCCGTTTAAATAATTATTGAAACCTCTTATCTGATGCTAGGGCCTCATTACAATCCTCATGGCAAGGATCATGGTGCTCCTGATGATGAGCATCGCCATGCTGGCGATCTTGGGAATGTTACAGTGGGCGAAGACGGTACACATACTTTAAGTTTTAACATTCTGCATTTTGAATTTTTTCCCGTGAAAAGCTTTATATAAAATTAATTTTCATGCTCTATTGTTGCTCGTTCAAGCTTTATCATGCACTATTTTAGTGGGAAACTCATTCAATCATTTGTCATAGATGTTGTGATTATAATGTTATGTGACAACTCTTTTTTTTTTTTACTTCAGCTGTGGGTACCATTAGGTTCTTAACAGAATGTATGGCTTGACTTTTGACGTAGTTTTTTTATATCTGTTGGGAGCTTTTTTACCATTGTAGTAAAATAATCAGGGATCTTTTTAGTTTGGAAAAGCATTACCAAAGGGACTTTGACCTATTGGTATTCGAGGTGAGCCATTAACCAATGGCTTGTTGTTCAAGTCCCATTGGGACAAATATGTGAAACTGTCTAGTGTGTGAAAGAAAGAAAGCGATTGGACATGTATTGGTTGCCTACTTTATTCAAGTAGAAAACTTTGCATTGAAAATAAAACGTATGTAGTATCTGTAAGCAAGTTTTGACCTTTGGATTTATTTATCACCTAATATGAGAAGACACATGACCATGAATAATTTTTTCAAAATTTAAACTTCTAATGTTCACTTCTCATGAACTTTTTTGTTTGTTTGTCATTTCAGGTACTGCAAAATTCACCATTGTTGATAAGCAGGTTGGTTCCTTGCAGGGCTTTCCGTAACTTATCATTGATATACATTTCTGGCTGTACAAATCTAACATATGTTAATACATGTAGATTCCTCTAATCGGAGCTCAATCCATCATTGGAAGGGCTGTAGTTGTCCATGCTGATCCTGATGATCTTGGAAAGGGTAAACTTCATTTTTATTCTGTACCATTATATGCATGTCTGTGTATGTATCTGTATGCATGTGTATATATAATTCTGTGTGTTATTTTTTCTGAAACACTATTTGTTAACGAAAGAGTTTATTTATTTTACTTATACAAAATGGTTAAGATTATAAATGAATACTTTTGGCACATT
Source organism: Erigeron breviscapus (assembly GCA_034093135.1). Lineage (NCBI taxonomy): Eukaryota > Viridiplantae > Streptophyta > Magnoliopsida > Asterales > Asteraceae > Erigeron > Erigeron breviscapus. The sequence continues at coordinate 143,847,998 of CM067167.1, forward strand.
TTGGGCTAAGATCCATGGTATAATTCTTATAGATTTCAACTCATGTAGCGCTTGTTCTTCACTCGCTACTCGCTAGAAAAGTAGAAATCTGTAGGTTCAACTTATGATGATCTTGGAAGGCCATCTTAAGAATTTAATGCGTTACGGAGGCTACTTTAGATTTCTTTAGCACTTCAATGTTGATTTTAGAGCTTGATAGTCTGGTGATTATTTACCTCGTTCCTGTTATGGTAATTATCTCTTATTCTTTCAGGAGGCCATGAGCTCAGCAAAACCACTGGAAATGCTGGTGGAAGAGTTGCATGTGGTAAGCTAATTTGTGATCCCTCCCATATTTTTATTCGCCTTTTTCTTTGATGGGCAACATTATGTGTCTATAAATTTGGAAGAATTATAAATAAGAAACTGACGGTATTGGAGCTTCTAGATTGAACCCATGTAAAGAATTTAATTGTTTAGTAAGAGTGGCAAAATGGGTAACTTATTAGTATGGGGAAAACTGGCTGGGTTGACCTGAAATGCATTTTTTCTCTTTTATTTTTTAATGCAAGTTAATTCTTCATGGATAAATTAAACAATATAGGAGGTAAGAGGTTGTATGCAATTAACCATGCCTTCATCTTGTTTGACCAGTTTTGTCCATATGACCCATTTATGTTTGTGATAAAACAAACGTAACTCGGGAACATGTTACTTTCTAATTAGTTCTCTGCTTGGCAACTGATACATAGACGTAATTACACACATATTAGTACGATACATATTTGAAAGTTTGAGTAACGGGATCTAAGTGAGTTTTTTGAATTAAACATTAACAATGGGCGGCTTTCAACTTGTTTAAATCCATTGGAACCATTTCACTTTCGGCTAAACTTTTATTTGGCCCATTTGGCTTGTTTGTGATTAAACACAACCCAGACTGAATGCATAAAAGTTATCCCTAGTTCTATGTATCTTCTCACTTGAACAAAACTAGTTGACTTATGTTTGCAGTTTGTCTTACATATGGAAATAAAGCTTGGTCTTTTTACTTAGAAGACGAGCATAAAAATGCTCCTGAATGACAAAACCAAAAAACTGAAATTACTTGCCTTATTTACACCGACGTTGAAATTGTTGCAGGTATCATTGGATTGCAGGGTTGATTGTCTGCTGATCTCCATACTTGGGAATACCAATGCTTTTTTGAATATGTCATGAGAATCTATATAATTTGATGTATCCGTATCCCCAACACTATGGTTTGTGTCAATACTCACTGGTGTGTTTGTTCAATAAAGTATTCCCTATGCTAGTTGAATACTCGAGTATGATTTTGGAGTATTTTGAATTGGAATGTCTTATACCATGATAAATTTCTCAGAAATGTTTGTTGGGCTTTTTGAGTCTTTCCTAGTGCAATAAGGCATGTCCCCTGAAAAGTTCAACAATTAGCTCGAGCCATATGGGTTCTAGTATGTTTTTGTTTCCTTGTGGTCTCAAGTAAAAATCAACGGATTATCATTATTGTCTGATGAAATCGAAAGTTTGGCGCTTGGCGGTGAGTTATAGGTTCAACACCGTATGCAGGTAGACAATTTTTTTGAAATAAAAACTAATATTCACAGTGGGACATTAATCGATAGGTTATTGCTATTTTGATTTTCTAACAATTTTATATCGAATCTATATGGTTTTGTACATAAACTTTGGACTTGTAACTTTGCAAGGGTTAAAATTAGTTAAAGAAATAAAAATTGATGCATAAAACCTAAAACGTTATAGTTTCATTTATTGAAAATTAAAATCATACAGAAATTAGTGTTTTTTTTTCTAGTATACATACTGCAAACACTCTGACACAGTTTTCAGGTGTAATCCCATATTATGAAGTTAAAGGAGTTGTTTACTATGCAAAGGAAGAATTTTGTATCGCACAAGAGCAAAACAGAGTTTTACCGTCACAATGCCATATTGGAAATGCTTTTGTTTCTAAGATAAAATTTTCTTTCTGAAATATAATGCTCGTCTATATGTTTATCCATATATGTTTCTACCGTGTTACATGCATGTATGGATGTGTAAGACAAAACCTTATAATATATGGACAGTGGCGAAGCCAGGAATTGCACTTTGGACGGGCCGAAACTAAACAACGCGAAATAAAGGCTAAAAATTGACTAAAGAAAAAGCCGGATAATATATATATGAAAAAAAGATTACAATAAACTTTTAAAACAATACTAGCTAATTAATCCAGTGCTTCGCCTAGTGATATATATATATATATATATATATATATATATATATATATATATATATATATATATATATATATATATATATATATATATATATATATATATATATATATATATATATATATATATATATATATATATATATATATATATATATATATATATATATATATATATATATATATATATATATATATATATATATATATATATATATATATATATATATATATATATATATATATATATATATATATATATATATATATATATATATATATATATATATATATATATATATATATATATATATATATATATATATATATATATATATATATATATATATATATATATATATATATATATATATATATATATATATATATATATATATATATATATATATATATATATATATATATATATATATATATATATATATATATATATATATATATATATATATATATATATATATATATATATATATATATATATATATATATATATATATATATATATATATATATATATATATATATATATATATATATATATATATATATATATATATATATATATATATATATATATATATATATATATATATATATATATATATATATATATATATATATATATATATATATATATATATATATATATATATATATATATATATATATATATATATATATATATATATATATATATATATATATATATATATATATATATATATATATATATATATATATATATATATATATATATATATATATATATATATATATATATATATATATATATATATATATATATATATATATATATATATATATATATATATATATATATATATATATATATATATATATATATATATATATATATATATATATATATATATATATATATATATATATATATATATATATATATATATATATATATATATATATATATATATATATATATATATATATATATATATATATATATATATATATATATATATATATATATGTTGTTTTATGTTTATATATATATATATATATATATATATATATATATATATATAGACATATTAATAAAGTTAATATATCTTCGCGTAAATAACAAACATAAATACATTACTTATAACCTCGGAATAGTATATCTTATGTTTCAAATAAATATAATTAACTTATTAACTTGCATAATATGCAAATAATTTAAAATCTGTTATGACATAGAAATTTAAAAGTGTAACATCCCAAACTTTTCAAGTTTGACTTTTGACGTTGACCGTCAACTTGTCGTTAGTGACCGTTAGTAACTATGTGTTGTATATGTGCTTATGTGAATTAAACGAATTACGTGAGTTATGTGTTAAAATGATTTAAAATAATGAAATTAAAGTAGATAATGATAAATGAAGTCATTTAATGTTCCCGATAAGATTTAAGGGTCGATAAGTGTTTCTGTGGGCGTTAAACGAGCCGTTGAGTGACGAAACGAGTTGTAACGAAGTGCGAGGGCCTAGATGTAAAGTTTTGAAAGTTGTTCCACTATATATAGGACCTTATGAACGACCTAAAGGCTGGGAAATCAGATCTAAACCCTAGAATATTCTCACACACAAAACCCTAGGTCAATTCCTCAATTCTAGTCGAATTCGGGGGATTTCGGAAGGGTTTTTGCTTGGTTTTCGATCCGTTGATCAACCCAACAGGTATTATATCATCAATTGATTGTTGATTAAGTTTTAAAGTAGGTTTTGTCCCTGTAGATTCGACCATGAGGGCTGGGGTTGTTGGAAGTTGATGTTTTCGGTTAAAAACAATGTTTTCGTGAGTAAAATCATTAATAGAGTTGATTAACTATGTCAAGATGCAAACTTTAATGTTGAATAATGTTGTTTATATGTAAATAAGTGAATCCCAGGTGTTTAATTAGATCCATGTGTGTTCAATTGTGTTTTTGTAACCAAACGTTGCGGTTTCGAGTCGTTTTGATGATCAAAAAGAGGGATTCATTTATGCAATTGATTCAAGGATTAATTGATGTTTTCAAATGCTTAATTGTGACCTATTTGATGTCAATTTAATGGGTGTAAGTCGCGGTGGAGGTTTGGGATCCGTTCGGAAGGTGAATAAAGAGAAACGAAGTTGGTTTTGCTGGTCGACACCCGAGGTGCGGCGCACCTGGGCCTTGGTGCGGCGCACCTGGTGCTGGGCTGAAGTCCCTGGTTGTTTGGTGCGACGCACAGATGGGGGGTGCGGCGCACTTGGAGGTCTGGTGGTCGTTTAGGCTTGTTTTAGTGCTCATTTGACCCATAGACCTTAGGTATAAGTTATGTTGATGTTTAGGGAACTTGGAGATGTTCTTTAAGATCCCGTTTATGTTACATGTCGATTATATGTGTGTGATAGGTAGTTGGGAACTCAAGAAAGATACGTTAAATTTGCTTGTTGATCGTTGTGCTCGTCGTCAGGTAAGATACATGTCTTTTATCACGCTGGAGGCACAACAAAAGTAGTTTTTTTTAATTAACCTCTTAACTGGATTATCTTATGTGTGTTGGGTTTTCCGGGTTATGCGGGAGGTTATGTGGGAAGGTATGTATGATGAAGTGGCTTATTATGATATGATGACGTTTAAAGTAAAGTGGGTATATGATGATAAGATGTATATGTTGATATGAAATGAAATGTGATGCAATGTGGGAAAAGGGGAGTATGAGTTGATCTATGATTGTTGTGGATGATATGTAATGTGGTTACGTTTTGATAAGTAAAATATGACGAAGTTTATGAAAGTAAAATGAAGAACGTTTTATCAGAATGTGTGTATCTTACTTAGCTAATTTTATTAGCTAACACTTGCTTTTATGAAAATGTTGTGTCCTTCAGGATAAGCAGGTATAAGCTAGTGAAGTGCGTGGATCGTGAGATGGGTAGAAGAATAAAGGAAGATTAGCATTAGTCTCCCTATGATTAGACTTTACCCATAGCCATATGTTCGGCTACTTTATTTATGATTTATGTCTCTTGTAGTGTTGATGGCAATTATGTTAGTGCCATAACTTGGATTTTACTTTGACTATTACGATGATGCTATTAGTAACACCAAACTTTAATGAAAGGTACCATCCGTTACGGATGGGGCAGTTTTTAAGTGATCCTTTTCCGCTATGTTTTAAACGCCGTTTGGCAAAAGTTTTTGAAATCCAGGTTTTTAAAATGACGGGTGTTACAAAAAGACCATGTATAAATTATTAGAGATTTTAAAAACTATATTTTTTTTTAAAAAATGACATCCTAAATAACAAAAATAAAAGAAAAATAAATTTAAAAAAGAAAGTGTTTATAGCATTATAAGTAAATGAAAACAAAAAACTAAGCTAAGAAAAATGTGAAGATAACAAATAAGCTATTTTTATAAAATACTTATGTCATAACAATTATCGATTTTATACATTTATGAACTTGACATAACAAAACCCACAATGACTAGGTTAAAATAAATATACTAAACATGTATGGCACTATCAAAATACATATCTATATATCTATAAACACACACATATGTGATTGTTAGTGTAATAGATTCAAAAGGCTAAAAAAAGTGGAATTAAATGATCAAGAAATTAATATACTTTCGTTAGATAAAGCTAAAAAGGCAGGTTGAAATAAAGAATTTTAAACTTTTAGAGAAAAAACTGTGATTGTTTTTAATTAAGAGAGAAACAACAATAAGTTTTTAATTTGTTTTGCAAACAATGTAACTACGTACGGATATTCGGATTTCTAAATAAGTTAGTGGGCCTCATGTCAAATATAAGTTTGTATTGGATGGGCCAAGTACACTCCATGAATAAAAACCTTGTAAATTTATACGTATAAATATAATATTATTAGCATGTTGGGATGGGCCATGGCCCTGCCTGGTTCTAACGTGGCTTCGCCACTGTATATGGATAATAGCGGCTATTCATATAAATGTGTCTTCTTTTCTTTATGCCTATTTATGGACTAAATATTTTATCCAGATTACGATTGGAGTGAAGACTCATCATTTGCGTATGCGGTATAAAACCCTCTATTGTTTGGGGAAAGTACTAGTAATCAACTTACCATACTTTTTGATTAATTTATTATATTATACAACTTTTATAACAGACTAATTCATTAATGCATACAAACAGGGGAGGCTCGGAGGGGGGCAAGCAAGACCTCCGGTCGGAGCACAATTTTGAGGTGTCACAAATTTTTTAAAAAGTTTCTATATATATTATATATGTAAAAGTCTAATATATTATATTATATAGATATATTTGATTCTAGTAACAAGTTAATGCCTAAATTATAAATATACAATATTTTAGGTACTAAATATGTATATACATACAAAGTTATGTTCTTAGTAATAAGTTATACATTTATACCAATTTACTTTAATTAATAATTAAACATCTAAATGAAGTGTAGAAGATAAATAGTAAATCCTTCTAGCACTTTTTCATCGCAGAGAGGGTTCAAATGAAATTTATACGATAAAGAGTAACATAAAAAAAGATTTAGTTTTACTCTAGTGAGTAAAAAACTTCAAAGAAAGGATATGCATCTTGATATAGCTATCAAAGGAAATAAACAGATTGATCCAATACTTCAAGGATTATAGAGAAACAGGGTATTCAAAAGCAATTGATGAAGCAAAGGTGATTGCTCGTGAAATGGGTATTGATCCGATTTTTCCACAAAACCGCGTGATTCATGGGAAAAAACAATTTGGTGAGAATCTAAGTAGCCAAGAAGCTTTATTTACCCCGGAAGAGAACTTTAGAGTGAACTATTTTTTATATATTGTTGATCAGGCTCGTTCTTCCCTTGAGACAAGATTTGAACAATTCAAAAATGTCCCAAGAAAGACTTAGTGGATTGGTAATGATAGCTATTGAGAATGAAATCTTAGAGAATATAGACTGCGAAGAGCTAATCAACCAATTTGCTATGAAGAATGATAGGCGAGCTTCTCGAATCATTGGTTAACTATTGTGGTATGTATTTCTCATACTATCATTATGTTATTGTTATAACGTCTCAATTATTAAAAAAAATTGCTTATATAATTAGAATCCTATGAGTTGGGGGCATTTTTCTCTCGGTTCGGACTGGGCACTTGAATTCTCAGGGCCGCCACTGCATACATATGTTGTATTTTAAAGATAGGAATAAATAAAAGTGGAATAATTTGTCGTTCTAAATAAATAAATACAAGTAAGTATTTAAGATAGATATCAAGTGTCATAGTATGGAAAATTGATGACATAATGTAACGATTCTATTTTTTCAAGACTATAAGTGTTGTGTAGAGAGAGGATATATAATTGTTTTGAGACATATGGAATGTATTATGCAGATTAACTTGCACATACTAGTAAAACCTTTTACAAGTCTCTATCACGGTTTCCGTTTCAATCATTATCAGGCGACTTTAGAAGTTTTAGAAGGAAAAAGACATCTTCCAATCTTATCTAGATTCTAAGGTGGATGCAAATATAAGTAGTAAGGTTGTCTATTCATAATCAATATTTTATTTTAGTAAGTAGTAAAACATATATATGAAAAGTATTATTTTTAATAGTCAGTCGGTATTCAGCATTAGAAGACACTTGATGAAGTTTGCACATACTTTAGATTACGAGATGTAAACCATGAATTGTACAGGTGATTTAATGGAAAAGTTTCCAGAACATATCACTCTGGAAAGTCAAACCCATTACTAGAGGTACAACCAGAAAAGACTCCAGTTGATCAAGCTTTCAATTGAAAAATTATTTTTTGGACGGGTACGGATCGAATTTTAAAATTGAAGGTCTAGACTATGTTGTTTTAACCGATTTCACGTTATAGAGGCCCCTCACCCAAGAAGGAAAAACCCGTTAATAGTCCGTCCAAAGGTACGACAAGTTATTATTAAGTTTTGATATTAAGAGAAAACCTTGTCTTTTAAGTTTTGAATATGGGTTAGTTTCACTAAATCCAAACAAAAAACTTCGTTATCATTAGGTTTACTAATTGACAAGTTAAAATCAATCATGAAGCATTTTGTATCCCGAAGATACATTTGCATTGAATGAGTAAATTTATTGTTTTTTAAAAAAATTAAAAAAATTTGCATCAATATGTCAATGCATCATATCAACTTAATTATGATCTTGATCGCAAATAAAATTTTATTAGTGTTCATACAGCTGATTTGAGATATAAACTATATTTTAGTGTTCATACATATAGTATGAACCAACTTGTAATGGTGTATAGATTTACTGATATGGAAGGTAATTTAAATAAATACATAAAAACATTTTCTAATAATCTAGCTAATTGATAATTTATAAAGACAAAAAAAAAACATGAATAAACTAACAATAAATTGTATTAAAAACGCATAAACTAAAGATTCCATTCTTATTCACTTTGCTATCTCGATTGATAAAAATAGCATGTTTGTCCAATAGCTCTTGTTTTCTATTTTTTTAATCTTGAAGTAATAATTAAATCGTGATTGACCTCAACTGGAGGCATTGGATACTTTCTTTGCTTCTATTGATCTCCATTCTTGGCGCTAGCGTATCAAAATGTTTATCTGAAAAGCAAAGTAGATGTTAAGTTGTCGTATTTGTTGGTAACAAATCAATAACACTGTATTGTTTAGTTAACTTAAGAAAAGAAAAGGAGAGGAGAGGAAAGAGAAGTTTTCCTTCCTAATCACCTTAAAAATGAGGGGAAAACTTTTGAAACAAAAGTTAACGTATCAATTATCAAACATTTTGATAAGAGTACATCAAAATCATAAAGTTATAAATAATAATCCCATATAATTTAAACAACGTATCAATTATCAAACATTTTGAATTGAATGACTTGGTCATTTGATTCATAGCTTATTAAGAAATAAAAATAAGTGAAATAGACAAACTAGTCCATACAAATATCACTACCCATAACAGTCAAAGTATACATACAGCTATAATAAAACTATGTTATGGTATATTAAATAGTGTGTAGTGCACGAATCATGTACCATGTTTAAACTCGCCATTTTTTTTCCCACTCCATACTAATTGGCCACCAACCCATTGACAAACCCGCCATTTATAATTACTTTATAGCTAAATGCTTTATCTACGATCTCATTACCTGTTAATGTGATAGTTAATAAATATACTCAATTTCTTGCCATTAAAAAAAAAAGTAAAAAAAAAAAATTTAATTATCAGCTCTACAAGTACTAGAATCATTCATTCATTTGATCGATAAACAATGCACCCTCATCTCTAATCAAGGAGACTGAAATAGGCATATTATGCTCATTTTGAGTTTAAGCATCTTCATTCGGCCTATTCGGATCCCAGTGGTTTTAGATCCATTTAGACATAGCCAGGAGCGGAGTAACAAGGTAAGAGTAGTTTGACATACAAGTCTCCTCAACACGTACGGTATAAAATATTCTAAATTTGTTATGTTATTGAGTGGTGCTACGAGTCAAAAAGTTATGCGACACTATTCAATATTATATTACTCGTACTAATTTAAACTTTTGAAAGATTTTTCTGACAATGAAACTTATAAAGTCATATTTGTACAACCGAATAAGAAATGAAAACCGCGTGCCAAAAGTTTAAATAACTCTTAAAAACCGCTAAAAATAGCCAAAAGTTTCTTAAAGACGGCTAAAACTCATAGTAATCGTTACTTTGTGCAGGTATAAGGTTAGCTATGAAAAATTTGTGCTACGATCACTTTCAATCATGATTCTATCACTGAACATACCTATGAAACTAGTGTGTTTTTGTGTATGTACAATACTAAATATATATAGTTACAAAAGCATTTATTATTGAGAAAAGTTCATGCATAGTACTAATTATACGTCATTATAATCTACATAGTATATTAGTTTGTGTGAAATGTTCATTTGAAAACTAAAATTTGCATGAAAACTAGAAAATTGGTCAAACACATTATGATTTAAAACTTAACGCAATGTGTTTACAGCTGTCCGCCACCACCACCACATCATCTCTCTCTCTCTCTTTCTCTCTTCCTACTATGACTCACATGATTCATTGAACGAAGGGTCGACTCGCCATAACTTTCGATGCATAACATATCCCTCAATAGAGTCTTATGGTTAGACCGTAATACCCACTTTGTTCATAATAAGCTTTCTTGGCTCACCACAAAACCTTCAGTCAATTTTGAGCTAATCAGAACACTTCTTTAACGATTCCAACTTCATGAACTATTATCTTCATGATCTTTGGCTCCACAACTTTCCTTTCAATAACATGTCGTATCATGAAGTGACATCTAACGCCTATGGCATAACCATGGTTGCATAGGAACACAACAATAAATCTCGATGTACCATCGCACAATCATATGATTTTCCTGAATTTCTAAATCATTCTTTCTCTTTCCCATCAATCTAGGAGTGATAGGCACCATTTGAGTTCACCATTCCCTTCGTACTTTGCCAAAACATATTTGAAAATTATTTACATAACGACCGTCTCGATTTGAAGCATTCAACAATTAGCTTTCACACTTTAAGAGAACTTCCTTAACATACATCTTTTTTTTTTCATGTCCCATGAAGCGGTGCAATAGTTACCAGGAAATAAACATTCTTGGACAACCAGTTTACTAATGGCTCATATCATATCATTACCTTTAGCTTCCCACGCAACCTTGTCTCTTAGTCCATGATAACGTGACTCCTCACTTCCGTTAAAGGATCATTAAATAATCATTTGTAACAAAACTTTCGGTGTCTAGTCTTGGCTTTTAACCCCATCACACGTCAACATATAAAATTTACTACACCCCGTATCATAATATGTCGTATCACATTTCAGGCGGCATCCAATAAAGCATTTCAACACGGTTCATAAGCCTCCTCAAGTACAACTTTTGGGTCATTTCGTTCTCGGATACCGAAATCTTACTTTTAAACGTATTGCTTCATGATGGTTTATCTCGACTCTTCTGACTATGCTCCCGTTCTACTACATTCTTTGTCTCAAAGGACATTACGTTGAGCTGATTTTCCATAGTCAAGCACTCACTATAGCCTCGCAACCACGGACTTAGCTAATAAATAGAACTTTGTTCCTTTCAACATTAAGCGTCAGCTGCTCCCTTAACTTTTACTCACTTTTGACGAATTTAAAACTAAATCTCTTCGAGTTGAAAATCGTAATAATAACTTTATCAGGACTTTCATCATCAACAAATGGTAGTAACATCGTAAATCTATCTTATAGAAAGAAATACATCTCACAGTCGAAATCGTTAACTTCTTCCTATAATGGAGAACATAACGGAAAATGCGTTTGCATGAAATTAACACTAGACACACATCACTTGAAGGCTCGACCTCACGATTGCAACAAAACCGGGAACATTATTAGAGCGTCTCAAAACTACGGGTGACCTCGACTTTAGAAATATAATCTTTGCCTTACATGAGTAAATCACATAGGCGAGAAACATGATTAATTCGGGATCAAATGTTCTTGAAAATTTTACTTCTTGTGCTTTAAGAAACCATAATCAACTCCATCATCTTATCTCTTAACTTTTCTTAAGGAAAAACTCTTTATCTTGAGAAGCAGTCATACATAAGATTTTGTACAAATATAAGATATCAACATCACCTTTACACTCATGCGATATAAGGAAGAATCTCTACCTGTAGATACTCGTCCCAATCGTCATATATCATCCTGTAGCGAAATAAAAACTAAACGAGTCGTAAATCTAAAACAGACCATAACATGCGCCGCATGGATGGTGCATGCGCCGCATATTCCACATTAGGGCACCTATGCGCCGTATAAAAGAATTATGCTCCGCATATTTCACCTATTTTTGTCACAGAAAACACCAAGCGTTTGGGCAACACAAAATATGCGCCGCATGGAAGATTTATGCGCCGCATATCGGGCTTCCTTCAGAAGACCCAATTCCAAAACTGGGCAGGTGTGCGCCGCACCCCCTTTTGGTGCGCCGCATATCATCCAGTTCGACCAAGTACCCCCAACTTTCAACCTTTAATCGAATTTCATACGAAACCTAAACGTTTTCCCTACGCCCAAGCACAACTTTAACACTTCACAGCTCGAATGTAGCTTCGCATCATAACATGATGTTCATAGAATGGGAGAGCTTCATGGTTAAAAGGTTCAATCAACGGTAGTGTTACTACTTTACTTGCTTCAACTTCATTATTCTTTATTCCATTTATACGTGTCTATTCTTCGCGTGGTTAAATACGATACCATTCAGTGATTCCATCCTTCCCATCTTCACTTCATTCGGATCAACACAGACACAGTCTCACAAACACACACATGTCGTGATACATTTACAATTACGTTCGCGACCAGAATTGTAACTATATCCTTTCATACGTGTGCCCAGTAACCCTTCTATGCGTCACCTACTTATAATCGGGTAGAGATCCCCTCAAGTTGAAATTAACTTGAGGGGTCAAGTTAAAAGAATCTTAACTCTTAGATGAAAATCAAAAGTCAAGATTTAAAGTTAATCTTTTAATCTTGACCTTTGATTTTAATTCAAGGGTTAGGTTTCCCCAACTTGAGTTAAGTTGAGGAAGGAACTTGAGGGAATCCTCACCCTTTATAATCCTTTAAGGATCCAGCATCAACTCTACTCGTCAAACTTCAAGTCCATGTCTTTTAAGCCCGTGGGCTCCACAACACAATACAACACTTCATAGAGATCTTACCAACTTCGTTACTTTCTACTCCGGTCAACACAAGCATGGCCATACAAACACGCTCGCGTCGTGATACGCTTGCAATTATGTTCTGGACCATAATTGTAATTTATCCTTTCACTCACATGTTCGTTACCACATTTGTGTATCGTCTTCTTTTCACCAAATCCTTTCACGCGACCTTTATTACGCATACAACATATATTTTCCATTGTGGCCCTTGTCCCTAACCTCATGGGTTCGACATTGATAGAATACATTTCACCTAATCCTCCAACTTTTGTCCATCTCAACAATTTCCCACGTAATAATAAGCACAAATTTATCAAATTCAATTAGAGAAATAGAAGATCACCTCGAGGGCCGTCTATCGCAGCAATGGAATAATTAGCGACGGAGAAGTGAGAGACGGAAGAATAAAGGCTAAAATACACATTCACATATCAATAAACAATCATCACGTAGCCTTAATCCTACACTCTCACTCAATCCCAAACCCGTCCTAAAGCATTTCATCTCAAAGGCTAAGCATACCTACTTAAGCCTACTTGTCCTCTATCGGTTTAAGTCCAATTCCTATGGCAAACCTATAGTCATTGGTTCACTTAAACCATTTCTCTGATACCACCATGTAACACCCATCATTTAAAAACCTGGATTTTCAAAAGCTTTTGCCTAACGGCGTTTAGAAATGCGGAAAGCAGAATCTTTAAAACATAACTAACCCTTAATGAATAGTTCATTTATAAAAGTGGTGTTACAACATTCATATCAGTAAAATGGTATAAGATAATCCAGATTTGGCACCAACAATAAATGCCATCATAAGCAATACATAAGTCATATTGAAAGTAGCCAATCATCATTAAGGCTAACATAAATGACTAAGCGGGGAGACTAAATGTCTTCTTCATAGCAACTACCCGCCTCACCAAGCTAAGTCTTTCAATAGCTCAACCTGCTTAACCTGAGGGAGCAACATATTTCAAGAAACAAGTGTTAGCTAACGAATTAGCTAAGTAAGATAACACATAGTTTATACAGTTTTTTTTCCATTTAAGACATTATAGAAAAGTCATATTTTATCTTTAAGGCACATATCATCACAAGTCATCACATCTATTATATCACATCTTGCATTACACATCTTTCATATAGGATGGGTCATCCTAAATGTGCCTAGTCATCTTTTGCATCTTCACATATATCATCTAAACATCTTTGTAGTTGTGACATAAGTCACGCATCTCATATAACATATACATCTTTGTAAGTGTGACATAAGTCACACCCGACTAGATGGACAAACCTTACGGCAGTACATCAATGTCGTTAAGGAATGGCAAGCCAATCCCTGAGTAGTCCGTATGTTTAAAGACATTGGTGGGTAATCACGCCACCCGGAGATACTCATACCACGTAATTATGTTGCAAGGAGCCACCCAAGCAACCACATCAACGTACTACCCTGGCAAAGGCACGTACGGGTTAAGCTTAACACTTCTCACATCATTTACGAGCTCGTTTTGCATCACATATAGTTTAGGTGTCCACATTACCTAAACAATCATCACATCACATCAAAGCACTTTAACGTTTGGGCCCTTAAACGTGCACGTGTCATGGCAACTTATAAAGTCTAGTGAACTAGATGTACACGCCATGTAATCATCATATCTTACATATACACATGCACATATACATATTTTAGCATCGTCACATATCATACATGGTTACATCACGTTCATCATCACATATCTCATGTCGTTACACATCATGTGTCATTGTATATCCTCTTTCATTGCATATCATTTTTCATCACATATTGTATCTCATAACATCTCAAAGCATTTCATATCATTTCACATCATATCAAATCATCTCATAGCAATACATATCATTGGGGTAGCATTTCATAGCATCTCATCACAATATATATCATCTCAAGACATTACATAGCATTTCATAGCATATCATAACATCTCATATCATTGCATAACATTTCATAGCATATCATTACATCTCATATCATTGGGATAGCATTTCAGGCCACAATAGTCATGTACATAGTCCATATCACCTCCCGTGTAACCCCGAAAACCCATAAGCAAACCAGATAACATTTGGGAAGTTATTATATGAAAACCATGTTTTTTTGTTGAACCCTCAGCGTGTCAAAGTACTGTATCTTACCTCGAAGATGCGCACAACAAATGGTAACTATGCTACCGTGCAAAGCAAGTATTCCCGACTACCTATAATCATTAAGCGACCATTAGACGAGCTAAAAAATACCCACTCAATTATGGTCATAACTCAGACCTAAACATCATAAGCATGTCCCATTACAATGCTTGATGCATTGAAGATTCGATTAATACTTTAGAGCTCACAGAACTCGACGAACTCGACCTTCACTCACTAAATCAACCTTTTAGGTACTTTGACATAAGAACAATCCTTTAAAAGCATTACCATTAGAAAGTAGACTCTCTCACGATTCCGTGGATAGCTTATTTGTCAAAAACAGAGTTACAGTTCAAACGTTATGGCCATTTAAAAATTCTGTCGCTATTGCGTCGCAGTGGGCAAATTGCGTCGCAACTTAAGTCACTGTATTCTAGTTGCGTCGCAACCTAGGTATTGCACCGCAACTGACCCCGAATCTGCACAAACCTCATTATTTAACCTCCAAAACTTAACCAAACACATCCCAAACGACCCCAAACCTTATGAACGACTTTTGTACCTCAAAATTCATCATTTTAAGACCATAATGATGCAATGAAATCATTGATTAATCCCTACTTGATTTGTATCACAATAACAAACGTTTTAGGTTACCGAATCAATTAAAACACACGATTATGACTCCAATCAACCCTCTAAAGACCTAGACCAGTAATCAAGCGAATCATATGATTGAAAGGACATAAAATCAATATTATTATACCTTAGATTACAAGAGGGATGCAAAAGCTTGATCAAAACACTCCCGAATCAACCAAATAACGATGAAATCGAACAATAGAATGCTATAGAACTAAGGGGACGGCTAGGGCTTCAAAGGAAAAGTATAATCTCTGTATTATGAGTCTAATGACAAGTTAATAGACCCTTAACCCGTTTTTGGGTTTAACCCTTTGTCAAAACTAGTCCCTAAGCTTCCAAACGGCTCATATTTAGCTCAAAACACCTATAGGGAATACTTACAACACATTAAACACTTCAAGTACCTCTAAAGGCATATAAATATACCTTAAACACATTAGTACATCAATCATTAAGGCATTAAAGCCTTACACATATAGCACATTAAACACATCTAAGCATTAAATCTCCTAGAGACTTAACGGACACGTAGTGTTGACTTAACGACTCAAGTCAGCCGTTAATTAAAAAGTTTGGGATGTTACACTATAGTCATAGGGTACATCAACCTTACTTCTTTTGAAGGGTTCAGCAGCTTTGATGGTAAGCTGCTGAGGAGCAACAAGTTTAAATCCATCGCTGGAGATGTCACCTTCAAATGATTCCCCAGAAGAGTATTGAACTCTTCCTTCGTTTAGTATCATACCCACAATGGGTAGATGAGGATAAGGATTACTGGTGCTAGCTGAAGAGCTTGCACCATTCACTTCAGCAGAGGGTGAAGTGGAGGGATCGCTGGAGGAAGAAGAGGTTGAACCAGCGTCCATTTCAGTGTGATAATCATTAAGACCCTTAATGAAATACCACTTTTTCATCTCCTCTAGAGACATAACTGCTGAAGGAGGGATGGCAATTTCAGGTTTCACATCATCAGCGAACAAGTCAGAGAGTGTGGCAGCAGCCTAAAAGTCACCGCCTATGAGTGCCTGTACTTGGGCAGGAACTTGTTCGTTTAAGCATTTGTGGTAAAACCTAGAAGCTTTTGACCAAGATGTCACAATCTTCTTTAAGTTAGTGACCTCAAGCTTGAGTTTTTCATTCTCAAGTTGAAGTCTCTGTGCCAGCAATTCATGAGATTGGAGTTCAACATGAACATTCCTCAACTCATTGAGCTTTTCAGATTTTTTACTTAACTCTGAGCAGACAGAGTCAAGTTTAGCTTGGAGTTCAACACGTATTGATTCAACGAACTGAATATCACATGATAAGGATTCAAAGATTTTGGATTTATCCTCATCAGTGGCTGCTGAGTGAGCACATACATTTTTGATGGTGACGTTTACCCACTGAATAGAGGAGACTTGATCTTTTGTCAGTGCATCGCCATCAGCGAGTGCCATGAGGCACATGGCATCAACGTACTCTTCACTGTCTGAATCATATGATTCAGCCCAGTCATGCTCTTCAGCGACCAACCCTTTAGCTGGTGTTTTGACTTCCTCCATTTCGGCCACTTTTGCCTTGAGCTGGTAGTACTTGTTCATGTACTCATCAACAGGTTTATAAGGGTTAGGTTTAGGGGCAACAGGAGTTGGAATAGCAACTCTGCACTCCTTTTGGTAGTGTCCCTTCCTACCACATCTCCAGCACTCTTCTTGAGATTTGTCAACAAGAGGCTTATAGGCAGTAACCGACTTACGGTTATTCCACCTTTTAGAGTACCTCTTACCAGCGACTAGAGCGAACTCCATAAAGTCGCTGAACATCTCTTGTTTCTCTTCAGCATCAAGATCATTAACAAGAGATTGAATAGGAGGTGAGAGAGAGGAGCTGGCACCATTATTAAAGTTAATGGACTCAGCAGAGACAAGGGCAAGGGGGTCAGATACAGAATAAGCAGAAGAGATAGTAGAAGAAGAAGAACCAGCACTTCGTCGTGCTTCAGCTTCAGCTCTTTGGTTTTGAGCAAGAGCTCTTTCTTCAAATTGAAGCATACCAAAGAGTGATTCTAAGTCCAGTGACTGGAGTTGCTTGGTGGTTCTAAGAATTTGTCTTAAGCCTTTCCATTTGATAGGAAGACTATCAATGAACTTATGACAAACCTCAAAAGTATCATGGGTTATGCCAAGGTTTGTCATATCATTCAGCAACCCTTTGAAACGGGTATAGGTGCTGTCAAGACTTTCTCCGGGTCTAGAAAAGAAATTTTCATAAGCACGTTTTAGATCAATTCTTTTTGTGGCAATTGTGTCAGCAGTCCCTTCGAACATGTTGCACAACCTATCCCAAACTATTTTAGAGAGGGATATTTGATGATGAGCTTCATGATGTCAGTGGGAAGAGAAGCGACAATCATGTTTTTGAGCCTAGCATCAAGATTTACTAGTCTCCTCTCATCATCAGTCCATTGTACCTCTGGTTTGACCATGTCAATCGCAATCTCAGGAGTATCAGCAGTTGCTCCTGGTGTTCTTTGAACCAGAGTGGGTACATAAGGACCTTTGGTCAGAATGGTCATTAAGTATGGTTCTACACCCACTATGTGTAGTAGCATTCTTTCCTTCCAAGATCCAAAGTCATCTGACTCAAATCTTGGAGGAGTGGACACATAACCAAAGTCACGTGTATTAACAAGAGTAGGTACAACAATCATACTTTTAATGTTAAGAAAAGATTAAAGTGATACCACTTGACAGTCCACTATTTGCTTGACTTATGTAAATTATCTAGACAAGAATGTAAAGAACAGAAAGTAAAGAACAAGAACAAAGGTAGAATTCAAATACAAGAATCTATGCAAGTCTAATCATATGTATCATTGATTAAACAGTGAATACACGGTCGATATTACAACTTGTCTTACAAGAAAGTAAATGAAAAATACAATTGTTAAGTTTAGACTAACTAGAAACTTAAACAATTACAAGAGAGAAAATAAGTGACACACACTTTATGGTGACAAACACAAAGTGTTTGGTGCGGCTGTGTTGCCTTATATAGGGGAGGAATTAGGGCAACACAGCCTTGCTTTGATAGTGAAAGGATGGTGGTTGTTGAGATCCTATTGGATTGAAGTACTTGCATCAGAAAGCTTTGTCTTCTTTACCAAATCGGGTATGAGAGAGAAACCCTTATCTTCTGGATCCAACTGCATCTTTGCTATAAAAGGTACAAGACAGTAGGAACAACCACCATTTGACTCTTGTCTTCTTCTTGTTTGAATCCTTCCCGCCTTGAGTTGCAATTTGGATAAGAATGCAACTTTGGCAGAGAGTCACTTGACTCGTTGATGGCTCGCTGATAAATTTCACCAGCGACCAAGTCTGATCATCGAATCCTTGACCTAACTCATTTTTCCCTCTCCTACATAAATCATTTTATTCTTCTAATTCATTCAAAATCTTTTATCTCAAAAACCGTACATCGATAAATTATAAAAATTATATGGGTGTTCTTAAAATTTCATGCTCTTTCATTAGAGATGTCATTCGATATATTTTTCGACGAATTTTTAAATCCGAGGGCGGAGCCCGTACGACTAAGGCATTTGGCTATCACACTCTATGACCTATCACCTCCTATGACCTATCACACTCTATGACCTATCACCCCACCATCTCACCGCCGCAACGCGCGGGTACTTTCTCTCGTATTATAAAGCATATAGGGTTTTCAACTTTCAACAATGTACATATAATAATGCATGATGTACAATACATCTAAACCACATTACATCAATAACCTACGCTACTCGCCACCACCACCGCCACTGCCACCGCCTCGCGCCACCACCACCGCCGCCGCCGCCATTACATCGCCACCATCACCGCCACCTCCACCACCACACGCCACCGCCGCATCGCGCGGGTACCGTTCTATACAAGTAAGCGGAAGAACTAGGTTGGGATGACTGAGATGTGTGATCAGTAGATCTTCCTTCAATTCCTTCCTAAAATGACTTTTCTTTTCACGTTTATAGCATGTCAAATTGGTCTTATCAGATTTGAAAGTGCGCGCTAGATATTTAATCTCCTTTGGAAATCGTTAAATGTTTTAGCGATCATCATCATCATCATTTCCATCACAATAATCAGCGATACCATCCAATACAACTACATTAAAGACGTACTCTAAAGTTTACATATATATATAACAATTGCAAACATTTTTAATTCCAACAGTTGATTGATGATAAGACAACTACGTTCTTCTTTCCACTTAGACGGCTTTTGAGTTACTACATGCAAGTACGCTGTCAAGGGACTGTGTAAATCATAATCATGCCTTAAGCTGGTAATTAACACTATGATTGTTAATATATAAGTGCCTTCTGAACAAGGTTATAATTATTAAGCTTAATTAAAGCTTGTCTCAAGGTCTCAGCTGGCTAAACCAGCTAACGATTTGCTTTAATTACCAGCTAATTAAACTTACAGGCAAAAATGTTTGGAACAACGCAAATTAAATATATACAGTAGATGATATTGACTAAAGGTTGATTTATCTTGAATTGAACATTGGCATGAAAATATATATATATATATGTTCGTTATGTTATAAGATATATATATATATATATATATATATATATATATATATATATATATATATATATATATATATATATATATATATATATATATATATATATATATATATATATATATATATATATATATATATATATATATATATATATATATATATATATATATATATATATATATATATATATATATATATATATATATATATATATATATATATATATATATATATATATATATTAATATCTATCATATATATATTAAAACCTGCTGAAATGATTTTCCGATCTTCAATTCCCTGAGAGTGGCCGGAGTATATATATATAATCAACATCTTTAACAATACTATTCTTCACAATAGTTCATGACGACCGTCTGCTTGTTTTTTCTATTGTCTGCTTTCCTGCAAACTGAACAAAAGCTAGGTAGCTAGTAATTGATATTATTACAAAGAATATTGTCAAGTAATTGAATAGAAAAAAAAAAAAAAAGAAGAAGAAAAAGAGGAAGAAATAGTACTTTAATTTGATCTATTTTGCAAAATTAAACATGCATACATACTACTAGCTTGAACTCAATTTGAACTCATCAATCTAGCTATATATAAAATTTCAACAAATTACTAATTAAGAAAAACAAAAAAGGTGAAGAAGAGATCTATGATTAATATGGCTTCGTATTTGGATTGAAGTCGGCTGCAGAAGAAGAAGAAGGTAATTGGCTCTCGTCTTCATTCCTTTGTGGAGTAGTAGCACCAGACCGATCGGCTCCTTCAACCTCACGATATCTATCTAAATACCGTTTCAACGGTGGAGCATAATCATCGAACCCTAGGGTACCCATAGCCCAACAAACATCATCACCGTTCACCGTCTTCCTTCTTTCTTTTTTGCATTTCTCGGAGGCTTCACCGGTGACAAAACTAATAAACTCGGAAGCACACTCTTGCATAGTTTCCTTGGCTTCTTTGGAGATCTTTGCGTTATGTGGGAGGATTTGTTTCATGATCCGGCCAACGTTGGCAATAGGAAGAAGTCTTTCTTGTTGGTTTGCGGTATCCTCTTCGCCGGTGGTTATTAATTTGCTTGATGATGAGGAATCATCCATCAAATTCGATGCTGTCAAAGAAGTATAGTGATGACATAGTTGTGTATGTATATCTATGTTTATATATATGGTCAACCCACCAATAAGTCCCATTCAGATGTTTTTAAAGTAGGCCAAGTGGATTTGCATTGTCATTATATATGTGCTAGTTCACAGCCGTTGGATCACATTTTTATATTAGTTAATCGAATGGTTGAAGTTTATTCTCACTGTTACTAGTGTGGAGGCGCATGGGCCGGGAATACTTACAGACCAGGGTTCGAAACATGGCTGAGTCTTGTATGAGTTTTTTTCCATAGAGATTAATAGTATATAAGTTTACTGACTTGGAGTATAATTATCAAAACACAAAATTATAAAACCGGTTCGGTTTTTCTGTTGACTTGTTAACAATATATTTCTTACTTGAAGTATCCTATCATGTGTTAATGTGTATATATGTCCACTAATTTACCTGATTTTTTGTTAGATTGAACTATACAGTACGTGGTATATGTAAACAGCCATCTAGCTAGCTAGCACAATTTTACTCCACCCATGACAAGTTACAAAATGCGTATTTCTATTAGTTATCCAGTTGAAACAGAACACACATGGATGAACTTCTCGCAGTTAGTGAAGCTAGAGGCTTTCGGAACAATATATGCTGCTACGGTTCCTCTACTGCCCGCGGCATCCAACTTATGTGTGATCAAGGCCGGAGGTACCAAAAGGGGGCAAAGAGGGGCCAATGCCCCCTTGGAAATTTATATTTTGCTATGGATTTTTAAGTTTATTTTTTTCATGGATTTTTAAAATTTTCTTATGGATTTTAAATTTGCCCCTTCTTAATTGGATATTTTTTTCCTAAAATATTTAATTTTGCCTAATCATCCAGCCCATGCGACCATGCGTGTGATAGTATTATGCGTGTGATAGTACTAGATCGAAATTTGAAATCGACCTAGGAGAGGAGCCTGAAGAATTAATTAAAATTGGATGTAGATGATTTTTCTTTGTAGTGTTAAATTGTTTAGCTACCATTCAAAAACTCGTTTAAATCAATTAATACCTCAAGACGGCCTTCACATCTTATTGGTTTCGAATATGTGATTCTATCTATGAATTAAGGATTCTAGCCTAATACAAAGACAACTAGCTAGTTATATACCAAAACAACCAGGGTCATGACTAAACTAATTAACCAATAACTTGTATCTCATTGGTTTCGATCTAGGGGTGTAAACGAGACGAGACAAGTCGAGAGCTGCCTGAAATTGACTCGCAAACTATTCAAAATCGACTCGGTCTGAGTCGAGCTGAGCTCGAGCTACTCGAGTAGACTTTCGAGTCTAGATCGAGCCTCAAAATAGCCTACTCGAAAAGCTCGCAAGCTTAATCGAGGTTGTGCTTATTTATAGTTTTATCTTGAGTATTATAAGTTTCATATAAACACTATACTAGCGAGCCAAGCTTAATCGAGTCGAGCTTCAAACTTTCGAGTTTATAGGTGTCACTTGATTTAAAACTTAGTTTAATACTTGATTGAGTGGAGCTCGAAAGTGTCGACTCGTATGGCGAGCTGTCAACGGAATAATTTAATGTTTTTTTTTTATCGAATTCTTTTTATAAGTCGTAAATGTAACAAATCATATAATTTTCCCAACTATCTAACTACATGTAGAAATAGTCATCATAAATTGTTGCACACTGTCAACGGAAATTTTTTTTTAACCCTGGTATATTGTACGGACGTTATGTTAGCTAGTATACACTAATATCGATATCTATCATTTGTATACAGACATTAAATGAGATAAAGGAACCTACTTATTTATTTTTATTATATTATACAGTCTGATATCAATTACAAGTAAAATTACCTAACTTATATTTTAAATTTCGAAACCAACTAACTTATAAATAAAAAAAGTTCGAACACGCCACAATGAGTTGACCATATTAAAATTTCCCTTAACAGATATATATATGTCCTCATTTTCCCAACTTTTTCCTTCCAGCATCTCTGGGTTGTCTTTTATGTGCATACAAGGTATATTATAATGAAGAAGCCCAAATAGTTTAATCTTTTTTGACAAAACAAGTACACATATATACAAGTTGTTTTCCAATGAGATTTGAATCTTATTCAAATTTCAAGGAGAATTCTAGAGAGTGGACTCCAAAGATTACAAAACATACCCCACTCATTTCATGAAAGATTCCAATTGCATTCTTCCTTATTGGTTTTATGTTCCATACATGAAAATTTTATATATGAGAATGCATTCTATTCGTGGTCTTTAAGAAAACGTACCTCATCCAGGTGCCCTACAGAGTGTATATGAACAAAAATCTCGTTTATTATTTAAAGACACATATATGTAGAACCGCTAGATTAATTGAACGTAGTCCATATTTGATATTTGTGGTAGGTACAAGGTATAGCTAATACCCACATATATATGTCGTTTGTGACCAAACATATACTCTTTTTGATCATCGGCAATAAATATTCATATTATGCTAGTTAGCTAATTTTGTTTAGTGATGATGTACCATCCTTAATCCTCCGGACTCTCCGGATTACACGTACAAAGCATGGGTTAAACCCCTCTAAATCTATCAATGGACAAAGGATCGGAGCCTAATGATCAGTAAGACAACCGAAAGCCTCCGAAGAATGCGCCCGTCTTACAGACAAACAGTACAAGATAGAACGTGCACTAGTACGTGCGACCCGTACTTGTACTTTCGAGCCAGAGTTTGTTACACAGCTGTCCAACGGTAACGGCTATATGCTAACGTTACCGTTAACCTCCAACTTCTGGATCCTTCACAAGGGGTCTATAAATACCCCTCAAAGGATCCACCTAAAACCCTAATGAAAAACACACACAAACACCTAAATATCACACTTGGTGGCGTGAAGCTAATTAGTACTTCACACCATTAGGGAACCGCCAACAAGTATAAATCACTCATTATCATTTTCCTAAACAAGATTAACCCCCTTTAATTTAAGAGTAACTTTACCCTTAAACAAATGGCGCCATCCGCACTAAAACAACCATAATCTTGTACGAAAATGGCAGAAGACGGTGATCCACGGTCACCTCCGGGTTTCGAAACCTCAAGAACAACACCAATGGCTCCTCCGACTGCCAGACAGTTAGAGGAGCTCACACCACTCTTAAGAGAATATCTTAGGTGTGACAACTCGTAATTAATTAACATCGGGTTAGTCTTAATCTCAATTAGACAGTCATTAGACGTGGAAATTGTTAGACTTTTGGACTTTTGACTTAGTCAAATTAGACGTATCTTGATGACGTAGACTATTAGCTATCTAGACGAATGCCGAGTCTTAATATATAACTTTAAATGAATATTTAAAGGTTATGTCTTGTACAAAATAAATAGACTGTCTAGACTTAATATTTTTAAAGTTTAGTTTGTCGAAGTTTTATCGGCTTGTCTTAACTAAAATGAGATGAGGGAAAATACATTTACTTTAAATTATAACCTTTTAGTCATACGGTATTTAATCGTAAGCATTTTACCAAATTAAGGGTATTAATATATCAAAAAGGGACACATGGGCCGTCCTCTTTACTTGTGGCTGGGAAGAAAACAACCAAACACCCCCTGCCCCCTTTCTTTTGGCTGATCGAGACTCACACACACAAAGACACACACATACAACATTTCTTTTATCTTCTAAATTGGTTTGGCAAAAGGGAAATCAAAAGGGCAAGATTTAAAGGAAGGGATTTTATAGAAATAATAATCATTTGACAAGGGTTCATCATCATCACTTCATCTTCATCTTCTAAATTTTATTTCAAGAACATCGAGTGGTAAGTAAACTCTTTTAAATTAAACTTTTGATTTGATAAATTCAATTCTTTGATTTAATTTCAGTTTTGTTAGTTGAATTAGTAGACTTTGCATATGAAATGAGTTGTGGGTTTTGATGATAAATGAAATTTTAATTAGATTTAGGTCTTGGATTTTGAAAGTGTTTGAAATGGTAAATGGTTGGCAAAATGGTTTGTTTTCAGACTCTTTGAACGTGTTTGAAGTCATTGCAATGAAAAGAATTGGTTAGAAAACGATTTGGTTTACGGAAAATGGTCGAAAACAAAGTTTTCATTCGGCCAGGCTAAACTCGCGCCGCGAGGTATGTGTTTTTCGAACAGAACCTGTATTTGGAGCTAAGACTCACGCCGCGACCCTTCAGACTCGCGCCGCGAGGTGCTGCACAGCCCAGGTCGCGCCGCGAGCCATCCAGGTCGCGCCGCGAGTTCTGGAGCTGTTTGACATTTCAGATTTTGACGACTTAAAATCTTGGAGTTAATCAATTGGCTGGAAAGCATAGAGGCAGTGCTTCATATCAGCCGTTGTGCCGAAGAGCACAAAGTGGAATATGCCTCCACTCAATTCCAAAAGCACGCCCTGTCATGGTGGAACGAGCAGATTAGGACTCGTGGCCGAGAGCCGGCTAATAGCATACCTTGGTTGAACTTTAAAAGGATGTTAATGGAAAAGTACTGTCCTCGGGAGGAAGTACAGAGAATGGAAGGCGAATTTTGGAATCATACTATGGTCGGGCTAGAAAACGAGAAATACACTACTCGTTTTCATGAGCTGACAAGACTAGTTCCTCGTATGGTAGATACGGAGGAGAAAGTTGAAAGATACTGTTATGGCTTGTCACCTGAGATCCGAAGGTTGGTAGCCGCTTTTAATCCTTTGACTCTTCAAGCGGCAGTTAGTGCAACCAACCGGATGGTGATAGACTTGAAAAGAACCACTGGCTCTTCTGTTGGAACGTTGAGATAGGTTGTCTAGAGTTCGCGCCGATATTGGTTGTTACGAGAAAGTTGTAAGAATACCCCTTCTAAATGGCGAGACATTGATAGTGCAAGGAGACAAGTCAGGGAAGGAATTGATTTTGGTGTCGGCGATAAAAGCGAATAAATATTTACAAAAAGAATACCCTGCTTTCTTGGCACTAGTGGTTGAAAGGAAACCAGAGGGTAAAGGCATTCAAGATATTCCAGTAGTTAAAGATTTTCCGGAGGTATTTCCCGAAGATTTGACGGGACTTCCACCTCATAGACCAGTCGAGTTTGGAATAGACTTGGTCCCTGGAGCTGCACCGGTGGCCAAGGCACCCTATCGCCTTGCGCCATCAGAAATGCAAGAATTGTCCGAACAACTTCAAGAGTTGTTAGCAAAAGGACTAATTCGTCCAAGTTCATCACCCTGGGGAGCTCCGATCTTATTTGTTAAGAAGAAAGACGGCTCTATGCGCATGTGTATTGACTATAGAGAACTGAACAAGTTGACCGTCAAGAACAGGTACCCTTTACCTCGTATTGACGACTTGTTCGACCAACTGGAAGGTGCATCACACTTTTCCAAGATCGATCTCAGATCTGGGTATCATCAACTCAGAGTCCGAGAGACAGACATTCCTAAAACAGCCTTCAAAACTCGTTATGGACATTATGAGTTTTTGGTTATGCCATTTGGCTTAACCAATGCACCTGCTGTGTTCATGGACTTAATGAATAAAGTATGTCGACCATATCTAGACAAGTTTGTCATCGTGTTCATTGATGACATATTGATTTACTCAAGAACTAAAGACGAACATGAAGGTCATCTGAGGACCATTCTGCAACTGCTCAAGGATCAAGAACTGTACGCAAAGTTCTCAAAATGTGAATTCTGGATTAGGGAAGTACACTTCTTGGGTCATGTGGTGAATGCGGATGGAATCCATGTAGATCCATCTAAGGTCGGGGCAATAAAGAAGTGGGAAGCTCCTAAGACTCCGACAGAAATTCATCAATTTCTTGGACTGGCTGGCTATTACAGGAGATTCATTGAGAATTTCTCTAAGGTTGCTCAACCTTTGACTTTATTAACTCAGAAGACTAAGGAGTTTATTTGGCAGGATGCCCAAGAAAAGGCATTTCAGACGTTAAAGGACAGGCTATGTAATGCTCCTATTCTAGCATTACCAAATGGCATGGAAAACTTCGTGGTATACTGTGACGCCTCACATCAGGGCATGGGATGTGTACTTATACAAGAAGGTAAGGTCATTGCTTACGCTTCTAGACAGCTCAAAATCCACGAAAAGAATTATACAACCCACGATCTCGAACTCGGAGCGGTTGTTTTTGCCTTAAAGATATGGAGGCACTATTTGTATGGTACAAAGTGTACGGTATTCACAGATCACAAAAGTCTTCAGCATATCTTCGATCAGAAAATGCTAAATATGAGACAACGAAGATGGGTAGAATTACTCAGTGACTACGACTGTGAACTCAAATATCATCCCGGTAAAGCAAATGTTGTTGCTGACGCGCTAAGTCGAAAAGATAGAATTTCACTATCTGTCATAAAAGAGCAAGTTCTTATCTTGGCTCATCATTAAGGGATAGAGTTTGGACGATCAAAACGATGCCCTACAGCCAGGGCATATCGAGAAAGAAGCATTGTGGAATGCTGAATGTTTATTTGAATTGGATGGCGATGGGATCCGACATGTCAAGGGCAGAGTGTGGATTCCCAAGTACAATGGACTTAGAGAACTCTTAATGAACGAGAGTCATCGATCTAAGTATTCAATCCATCCTGGTGCTGACAAAATGTACCATGGACTAAAGGACATTTATTGGTGGCCTGGTATGAAAAGAGATATCGCCACTTATGTCTCAAAGTGTCTAAATTGTTCAATGGTCAAGGCGGAGCACCAAAAGCCTTCTGGGCTGCTCCAACAACCCCAAATTCCTGACTGGAAATGGGAACAGATTACTATGGACTTTATTACTAAACTGCCTCGAACCCTGAAAGGATACGATACTATTTGGGTCATTGTCGATCGATTAACGAAGTCTGCTCATTTCATTCCAATACGGGAGAATTGGAAGATAAGGAAATTGTCTCAGTTATATATTGAAAAGACCGTGTCACTTCATGGCGTTCCTTTGTCTATTATCTCTGATCGAGATGGTCGTTTCACTTCACAGTCATGGAGACATTTTCAGGAAGCCCTAGGCACTCAATTGAATCTGAGTACGGCTTACCATCCACAAACTGATGGACAAAGTGAACGTACCATCCAGACTTTAGAAGACATGCTTCGGGCATGTGTCATTGACTTCAAGGGTAGTTGGGATACCTTTTCCGTTAGCTGAATTTTCATATAATAACAGCTATCACACTAGCATCAAATGTGCTCCTTATGAGGCTTTGTATGGACGGAAATGTAGGTCTCCTGTCTGTTGGCTTGATGCTGGCGAACGTCGTTTGTACAAATATGGACTAGTTCAGAAGACTACTGATCAAATTGTTGAAATTAGGGCACGGATGAAGGCGGCTCAAGATCGCCAAAAGAGTTATGCCGACCGTAGAAGGAAACCACTCGAGTTTCAAGTGGGAGACAAAGTCATGTTGAAAGTGTCACCTTGGAAAGGCACTGCACGTTTTGGCGTGCGAGGGAAACTTAGTCCTCGTTATATCGGACCATTCGAGATTGTTCAAAGAATTGGTTCCGTGGCTTATAAGCTCGATTTGCCCAAGAGCTAGAACACGTTCATCACACGTTTCATGTGTCAAATCTTAAGAAATGTCTGACTGATGAAACATTAGTAGTACCTGTCGAAGAGCTGCAAGTGAACGACTCTCTTCAATTTGTCGAGGAACCTGTTGAAATTCTAGACCAACAGCTCAAACAACTTAGACGTAGTCGTATCAAGTTGGTCAAAGTTCGTTGGAACTCGAAACATGGACCCGACTCGACTTGGGAACGTGAAGACTATTTGAGGGATAACTATCCTCATCTTTTTACTGAGCAAGACTTGATTTCGGGACGAAATCCTTAGAAGTCGGGGATGCTGTGACAACTCGTAATTATTAACATCGGGTTAGTCTTAATCTCAATTAGACAGTCATTAGACGTGGAAATTATTAGACTTTTGGACTTTTGACTTAGTCAAATTAGACGTATCTTGATGACGTAGACTATTAGCTATCTAGACGAATGCCGAGTCTTAATATATAACTTTAAATGAATATTTAAAGGTTATGTCTTGTACAAAATAAATAGACTGTCTAGACTTAATATTTTTAAAGTTTAGTTTGTCGAAGTTTTATTGGCTTGTCTTAACTAAAATGAGACGAGGGAAAATACATTTACTTTAAATTATAACCTTTTAGTCATACGGTATTTAATCGTAAGCATTTTACCAAATTAAGGGTATTAATATATCAAAAAGGGACACATGGGCCGTCCTCTTTACTTGTGGCTGGGAAGAAAACAACCAAACACCCCCTGCCCCCTTTCTTTTGGCTGATCGAGACTCACACACACAAAGACACACACATACAACATTTCTTTTATCTTCTAAATTGGTTTGGCAAAAGGGAAATCAAAAGGGCAAGATTTAAAGGAAGGGATTTTATAGAAATAATAATCATTTGACAAGGGTTCATCATCATCATCTTCATCTTCTAAATTTTATTTCAAGAACATCGAGTGGTAAGTAAACTCTTTTAAATTAAACTTTTGATTTGATAAATTCAATTCTTTGATTTAATTTCAGTTTTGTTAGTTGAATTAGTAGACTTTGCATATGAAATGAGTTGTGGGTTTTGATGATAAATGAAATTTTAATTAGATTTAGGTCTTGGATTTTGAAAGTGTTTGAAATGGTAAATGGTTGGCAAAATGGTTTGTTTTCAGACTCTTTGAACGTGTTTGAAGTCATTGCAATGAAAAGAATTGGTTAGAAAACGATTTGGTTTACGGAAAATGGTCGAAAACAAAGTTTTCATTCGGCCAGGCTAAACTCGCACCGCGAGTAGCCTACCTCGCGCCGCGAGGTATGTGTTTTTCGAACAGAACCTGTATTTGGAGCTAAGACTCGCGCTGCGACCCTTCAGACTCGCGCCGCGAGGTGCTGCACAGCCCAGGTCGCGCCGCGAGCCATCCAGGTCGCGCCGCGAGTTCTGGAGCTGTTTGACATTTCGGATTTTGACGACTTAAAATCTTGGACTTTGTTTATATGGATTAGTACCTGAGACTACATTGTAATGACAATGTCAATGACATTAGTAACTTGAGTCAAATATAATGGACATTAAATCACATTCTTGGTCGTGGCATTCTAGGATCGATAGCTAAGTAGTTTACGTAGGATACTTGACGTCGTGAGACTTGATCCTCACCATTCGTACTCATATCCTAGGTTTTGGATAGACGTGGAGACTAGACTTGCTCATTCTCAAGTTTGCTCGCCCTTTTAGCTCTTTGATCGCTAAGGTGAGTTTATGGCGCCCTTTTTCCTTTACTTTGGGCCTGAAAAGCATGTACTGTATACACGACTACTTTATAAATGATTTGTATTTGTCTATGCCATGAGATTTGGTAAATGAAATCATTTGACTTATGTCTTGCCATGTTGACGGCTGCCTGAAAATGTGTATACATGTCTTATGAAATATTGAACTAAATGACTTTGACTTGCCATGTTGTCGGCTGACTAAATTGTTCTTTGTGTTTGACAAACTAAAATGTTGCCCCTATGTAGTTATCACCATTATGAGATCCTAATGGTTGTCTTGTCGGATTTAGTGCCTGACTGTCATTGTTCTGGTCCGCACCCCATTTTAGACGGGAGACCTGTGCGAGGTATTCTGGTCCGCACCCCATTGTAGACGGGAGACCTGTGCGAGGTATTCTGGTCCGCACCCCATTGTAGACGGGAGACCTGTGCGAGGTATATTGGTCCGCACCCCACTTTTAGACGGGAAATCCTGTGCGAGGCATATTGGTTATATTGTCGGATATTGATCCCGGCTGTCTATAAAATGTCTTGTCTCATATAATCACATGTCATTGTGTTCTCACAATGACGACAAAACTATTGTCAACATACCGTAGGTGTGGTGGGTACGCCGATGGTACACCCTATATATAAACACTGAAGGTAGGTTGGAAGTAATAACCTAAGCATCTTGGTCTTATTGTCGGATATTGATCTCGGCTGTCTTGTCATAATATTGTCGGACTTTGCTTCCGGCTGTCTTGTCTTAAATAACTACATGTCATTGTGTGCTCCCAATGACGACTAAACTCTGGTCAAACACACTGTAAACTCACCAACTATTTCGATAGTTGATCCTCTCAAATTTCATGATTTTCAGGTGACCAACAGTAAGTCTTGGAATCGTATTGGGCATTATAGGGCCATCTTTTGACTTTGGACGTATAACTAGCTTCAGACATTGGAGGGTTCTCATGTTTTTAGCTTTAATTGTATTAGACTGTCCAATTTATTGAACTCGTATTCAGTGGGCCCAGTTCCAAATGAGGATGACTTGTATCCGTATTTTGGGGTCCACATTTAAACGATTGTACTTGTATTGAACATGTATTGGCATTAATGGATGTAATCTCTATTTACCTTCTAATTAGTACGCAATTATTTGTTAACCCTGTATTTCCGCTACAACGGGGTGTGACATTAGGCAAGTCGATATGAAAAGTGTACGAACAAGACTCACATACTCAGATGAGACGGAGGCGACGGGAGAAGATTTTGAAGTAGAAACACCCGTTCATAGAGCCTCCGGAAGCAGACCGAGAGCAAGAGTCCATTTCGATGAAGCCCCAAGAAGAAATTTCATTTACCGAAGTGAAGAATATCAAAGAGGTCCGAACCTTCCGCCCATGGCAGAAGAGTATGTTCGTACAACAGGTCAAACATACAACCATAATTATCATGCTTATAACAATCCACCTCCACAATATAACCACTATCCAAATACAAACTCTCAGCAGTACTTTACACTGCAGCCTACCAAGGGGTCACGGAACATGTACACACATTTTTCCACCCCGCAGCTTGGTAGAAGACAAACACAAAATACTCCCCATCAAAACACAAATTATTATCAATCACATACCCCCAACAATACAAGGCAGGCTCCGCCCCCTCCGGGGTGGTTCCCAAGCGAAGAAGATATGATTATTCAAACAGAGCCAGGACCCTTTGTGCAGTGTATCGAAGACTACCCACTGCCAGAGGGAGGCTTGCCAAAGGGGATAGAGATGTATGATGGAAAGGAGGACCCGGACAACCATTTGAAACACTTCAATGGGATGATCCGGATGTAGAGGTGGAACGTTCCAATAGCTTGCCATATGTTTGCTCTTACGCTGAAAGACTTAGCGCTGGCTTGGTTAGACGCGCAGCCAGAAGGAAGCATAGCAAATTTTGAAGACTTAAAGGCAAAATTCCGCTCACATTTCAGCCAGCAAAGAAAATACAAGAAAATGCATCTGGAGGCCCACAACATCAAAAGAAGAGAAAATGAAAGCGTCCGCCAGTTTATAACTCGTTACACAGACGAAACGGCGCTGATGAAGGGTCTCAGTGAAAATCAGAAAATATCAGGTTTTGTTCATGGGCTACGATTCCAGCCCCTTGTGGAATTTCTTTCCACAGACTTACCACAAGAATATACAGTACTAATGGACAAGACTTACACATTCCTAGTGGGCAAAGAAACAGCGGGCGGAGTCACAGGCCCAGGCTACGGAAAAGATCTTGATAGAAACAGAAGAAATCGAAACTTTTGACATGAAAGGTTTAGAACAGCACCATTTAATAGATCACAAGGAGGAACCTCCGGAGGCCACTCTACTTTCCAGCATGCCCCGAAGAACACTCGTGATATTTTGGCAACGGAGAAGGCTCCGATGAAAGGTAACCTCCGGAACAAAGACATGTCCAAGTTTTGTGAATTTCACAACCGTTATGGCCACGAGACAAATGAATGCAAAGTTTTCAAGAACAAAGTTGAAGAAGCAATGAAATCTGGAAAATATTCAATGCTGCTGAAGGGCATCAAAGAGCCGGGACCAAGGCAAAACAATGGTAAGAATCCAATGATTGAGGCTCCGGAAGGAGCCACTTGAAGAAATAATTGCAGCTGTTATCCCGGAGCGTACAACATCAGAAAGACCTCCGGCGAGAAATGAAGCATGGAAGAGGGTAGCCATAAGTTTCCCTCCGGTCGAAGACGAAGAAGCATCCGAAGCACCAATCATAATCGGAGCCATCGTAGGAAATCATCCAGTGAAGAGAATTCATCTAGACACAGGAAGTGGATGCGAGATAATGTATGAGCATTGTTTTTTAAAGCTGAAGGCTGCATTAAGAAAGAAAAGGAAAGATAACATAAGTCCTTTAGTAGGCTTTTCAAATGAAAGAACATGGTCGCTGGGAGAAATCACACTGAATGTTACTGTTGGAGAAGCTCTGCGTACAAGATCTGAAGCGTTAACTTTTGTGATAGTACGGGCGGAATCACCATACAACATCATACTTGGCCGACCAGCAATGAGAAAATTGGGTATGGTACCGTCTCCAGTTCACGCAATAGTAATATTCCCAACCCCAAGAGGGATAGGTTTTGTCAAAACCGAGCCTAGGCCGGAGGTGCAGTGTTCCCAGATAAGGGCTCCGGAAACCGGAGAGTGTTCAAAGAAGAACGAAAACCTTGAAGTGGAGACAAAAAAGTTATTCATCAACAATAATTATCCAGATCAACACATAATGATTGGCAAGCAATTACCGACTGAATACAAGAGAAAATTGAAGGAAGTGTTGGATAAAAACAAAGATGTTTTCGCTTGGACGCCTGCGGACATGACGGGTGTTCCCAGAGAATTGAAGATAAATGGTGAAACTTTTGACACTCAGCATCGCCTGAATACAAGACCACATCTGGAGCCTATTAAGCAAAAGCGCCGGAGCCTAGCCCCGGATCGAAGCAGGGCTGCGAAGAAACAAGTGGAGGATTTGGTAAAAGCTGGCATCCTTAGAGAAGTTAAGTACCAAAGTTGGGTAGCCAACCCAGTGATGGTGAAAAAGCATGACGGAGGATGGAGGATGTGTGTCAACTTCACCGACATCAACAAAGCGTGCCCTAAAGACTGTTATCCCTTTCCGGAAATTGATTGGAAAGTCGAGTCACTTGTAGATTCCCGCTAAAATGTTTTCTAGATGCTTACAAAGGCTACCACCAGATACAAATGCATCTGGGCGATGAAGACAAAACAACTTTCTACACGTCCGAAGGAATATATTGTTACAAAAAGATGCCCTTTGGTTTAAAGAATGCTGGAGTAACATATCAAAGATTGGTGGATAAAGCCTTTGGGAGACAAATTGGAAGAAATCTGGAAGCTTATGTAGATGACATGGTCATAAAAAGCAGAAGTGAAGAAGATATGCTCCTAGACATTGAAGAAACTTTCAAAACCCTCCGGACCATAAATATGAAGCTGAACCCGAAGAAGTGTTCTTTTGGGGTGGAGGAAGGCCAATTCTTGGGGCACATCATTACAAAAGAAGGATTCAAAGAAGATCCAGAAAAAGTCAAGGACATTCAAAACATGAAGCCGCCGCAGGCTCTTAAAGAAGTCCAGAGCCTCAATGGAAAGCTTGCAGCTCTTCATCGTTTTTTATCCAAATCAGCAGACAGATCTTTACCTTTTTTTCAAACATTGAAAGGTTGCTTGGAGAAACAACATTTTAGGTGGACAGAAGAGGCTCAAAAAGCTTTTACCGAGCTAAAAGATTACTTATGCAAATTGCCAACAATGACGGCTCCGGCACCAGGTGAAACCCTCCAGATGTATCTAGCAGCCTCCAGTGAAACTATAAGTGCAGTCTTGATATCGAGCAGAAAGGGAGTCCAGCAGCCGATATACTATGTTAGTAGAGTTCTGCAGGCTCCGGAGACAAGATATCCAGAAATCAAAAAATTAACTCTCGCTTTAGTTCATGCCGCTAGAAGGCTACGAAGATACTTCCAGGCGCACCCTATCCAGGTCCTGACATACAAGCCGATCAAGCAAGTCTTAACTAGGCCAGAAGTCTCTGGAAGATTGGCAAAATCGGCCATCGAACTTGGGGAACATGAAATTGAGTTCAAGCCTAGAAACTCAATCAAAGGGCAAATACTAGCAGACTTCCTTGCGGAGGTCCCGCCAATGGAATCAAAGAACAAGAGAAAAGCGGAAAGTATTGTGAACATGGAAGAGTGGGAATCAAAGGAAAATCCGGAGACATGGAAACTTTTTACCGACGGAGCCTCTAGCGCGGACGGCTCCGGAGTAGGTCTTGTTTTGACAAGCCCAGAAGGCCAAGAATTTACTTATGCTTTGCGGTTTGATTTCAAAGCATCGAACAATGCCGCAGAATATGAAGCACTATTAGCAGGCCTGCGGATTGCAGATCAAATGAAAGTAGATCACATCCATGTCTGTGTGGATTCTCAAATAGTAGCTTTTCAAGTAGATGGGACGTACGAAGCAAAGGAGCCAGCAATGAAGAAATACTTGGAAAAAGTGAGGCAACTGAGGCAAAAATTTAAAAGTTTCCGGATACAAAATGTGAGCCGGAGCCGCAACAAGATAGCAGATGCTCTGAGCAAGCTGGCCTCCACCTCTTTCGCCCATCTAACCAAAGAAGTTCTTGTCGAAACATTGCAAAAGAGCTCTATTGAAGAAGAAATCGTTGTAGCACCCGTCGAAGAAGAAGGGCAAACTTGGATGACACCAATCATAGAGTATTTAACAAGTGGACTGTTGCCTGCAAACAAAGAAGAGGCAAGAAAGATAAGGATTAAGGCTCCGCAATATACCCTCCAAGATGAAGGCCTCTATCGGAAGTCTTACTTGGGACCACTGTTAAGATGTGTTGGCCCAAACCAAGCAAAGGCAGTTATTCAAGAAATACATCAAGGATGTTGCGGAGCCCACGCCGGACCCAGAATGGTGGTAGCTAAAATCACCAAGATGGGGTACTACTGGACGTCCATGCATAATGATACTTTGAAAGAAATTCAAGCTTGTGATTCTTGCCAAGTTCATGCAACCGTTCCGAAGGCTCCCAAGAATGAGCTCATTCCAGTCACAGCAGCGTGACCTTTCTCTAAATGGGGCATTGACATCGTCGGACCTTTCCCACAGGCTCCAGGACGCGTCAAATTCCTGGTCGTAGCTGTTGATTACTTCACAAAGTGGGTCGAAGCCAAACCTTTGGCCACCATTTCAGGAAAGCAGATGGAAAAATTCGTATGGGAACAAGTAGTGACAAGATTCGGAATCCCGCAGATCATAGTCAGCGACAATGGAAAGCAATTCAGCCAAGGACTTTTTCCTCAATTTTGCAACAACTTGGAAATACAGCAACGCTTCACGTCCGTAGCCCATCCACGGGCGAATGGACAGGTCGAAGCAATGAACAAACAGATTGTGCAAGGAATCAAAACAAGGCTAGGAAGATGCCAGAATAGATGGCTAGATGAGCTACACCAAGTGCTATGGGCCCTGCGCACAACTCCAAAGAAAAGTAATGGAGAACCCCATTCAGCCTTGTATACGGATCCGAAGCCATGATCCCAGCTGAAGCAAGCGTACCAACCATCCGTAGGTTCAACACAGAAAATGAAAATGAAGAACTGCTCCGACAGAATCTGGAGCTATTAGAAGAAAGAAGGGAAGTACCTTCCATCAGAGAAGCGATATACAAAAGGCAAATGAAGAAGTATTATGACCAGAGGGTCAAGAAAGAAGTTTTTCTCTCTGGAGACAACGTTTTCAGGAATAATGATGCAAGCAAGGCGGAAAAAATTGGAAAGTTGGGACCCCAATGGGAAGGTCCGTACCAAGTAATAGAAGCTTGCGGCACCGGATCCTACAAACTAGCCACGCTTCAAGATTAAAGCTTCCCACGAACATGGAATGGCTCACAGTTGAAAAAGTGTTACATGTAATTTTATTTATCTTGTTAACGAGGATACGACCTCCCATCATGTAAATAGGCTACGGCCAAATGACACTAATCAAACCGCAGCTTACGGCCATCCGCAGCCTAAGCAACGCGATATCCTTAAACTACTACTCTCATGCATAAATGATAAGGTACCACAAAACAACTGCAACCTACGGCCAACCGGAGCCTAGGCAACGCAAAACTCGCAAAAACTATGCAAGCAAACCTTAGAAATTTTTTTCTAAGTAGTAAAACTATTATGAAAATATAAAAACGCTACGGCTGGCCTTCGCCTCTGCAAGCAGACGCGTAGGCTCGCAACCTTGCGTCGCAAGACCCCAATAGTCTTGCAAGATTTGAAGGAAACATGTTCACAAAATCTTTCCTAAGTATAAAACCCAAGATTCCTTGGCAATTACGTAAGCCCAAGGCTTGGCAAACAAAATCTCCCTTCACAAAAATATAACAAAAGCATGCATATCTAATGAATAAAACTGTTCAGAACACGAGGCTACGCCCATAAGCACAAGGATACGCCCATAACTCCAAACAAGCTACACCCACGACTGGCAGGGCTACGATCACAATGATAAACAGCCTCCGATGAGGAGTATATCACACAACACTTAAAGTATGTGATAACAAAGAATACATAACAATTAAACACCAGCAAATGAGAACACCATAAATAAGCATGCATAATTGTCTTGGCTACGGCTTACCACCATCAAGCGCGTAGCCCATAGAAGATAAGAAAAAGGAAAACGGAAATTGTACTAGCCAACAAAGGCTTTACAGACCAGATATAATGTAAAAGTGTTCTAAACAACAACGAACTATAAATAAGCATTCTTTCAAGAATTGTGAACGACCGAGCCAGATTGGGCGGTGGAGGAGACGGAAGCTTGAACAGGAACGGGGGCACCGGAAGCTCTAGCAGGCTTGATAGCAAGAATCTCCGAAGCAAGCAGGTCAGGGTCGGAAGCAACCTCTTTCAGGTAGTCATACTCTTTCTCAGCAAACTTTTTCGCAGCCTCCTTTAAGGCTGCGAGAGTACCCTGTTGATAGCCTGGAATCTGAGTAATATCCAACCCCGGAGCCTGTGCTTTTGCCTTTGCCAAACCTTTGTTGAAGCCTACGACCAATGCGCAGCTTTAAACAAATTCAGATCTCAAGCGGAGCTTATCAAAGATAGAGGGAATACCCCTCACAAGCTCCGCCCTGTCCGCCGTTAATTTTTCGATATCCTCATCCATCTCTCGAAGCTTATCACGCAAATCCTTCTCAACATTCTTACTCTCCTCTATCTCCAATGTCAGTTGCTCCACCTTAGCTTTTTCTTCAAACAAGTCATCATTCAACTTGTTTTTCTCCGCAACCACCTCTTCAAATCTGTTTCGGTGAGCAATTACTTCTTGCTCTGCCATTGATACTTGTTGCTTGAGAATGACATTTTCAGCCTCCATGTCCGCAACCTTCTGCGTCTGAAGCTCCGGATCCTCCAGCTCAAACTTCCTAAGCTTACGGCGCAAAACCCTGTTTTTCTCCTTCAAATCATCCTTCTCCGCCTCCAGCACATCCCACCTACGCCAAAAATCATTCTGGTGGCGGAAGAAAATTAATATATAATATATATAAAAAAATAATATAATAATAAGAAGAAAGAGATAAAGTAATACCAAAGTAAGATAAACGCAAAGGCATACCTGCTCAGATATTTGACGAATAGCCGTCTCATTGGTGGAGCTACGAAACTCCTCGATGGAAAGCAACGCCACCTCCTGCCGACGTGCCGGAAGCATTATTCGGGAAATAAAATCCTCTTTTTCCTCCTCTTTCTCCAAACAACTGTCAGAAGAATCCTTGAAAAAATCACCTTGTAAGGACTCTTGGATAAGGGAACTTCAGGAATGCGATGGGATGGGGGATTATCACTTTGAGAACCCTCCGTTTCACGGTTACCAGTGGCGGAAGCTTCGTCATCAGAATCCTCAATCTCGTGCACATCCTCCGGAATGTCTTTCTTCATCTTCCGAATGGCCATAGAGCCCTTTCCCGCCCCATGTCTTGGAGGAGCCGCAACAAACTCCCCCTCCTCCACATTCTGGTTGTCCTCAGTTGCTTCAAAAGTTACATCACTTGGTGGTTTGGGCTTCTTGCGAGATTTAGGAATTGATTTTTTCTCAGTTTTTCTCTTCCGTTTAACATTCTTGTCAGAGGCTTCGCTGGTAGCAGTTTCCTCCTTCTCGTTTTTCTTCTTATTCAGCACAAGTTGGCTAGCAAAATCTTGCTCGATATCCCTCCTACGCTGGATAGTTTCTGGAGTATCCTTCAAAACTGTAACATCTTTATCATGAGAGATGCGCAGAACTTCTGGAACCGTTTGTCCCTCCGGAAGATCCGGAACAGCATCAACATCCTCCAAGTCACTGCCCATATACGCTAAAAAGTCCATGACTGAAAAGAAGCAAGCAAAGTAAGGATAGAAACGAATAATAAGAAAACTAAAAAACTTTTTTAACTACTATGACAAATAAAAATAAACTTAAAAGTTGGTATAGGCCAGATGAGAAAGGCCGAAGACTCCGTACCCTCCCCTTCTTTATTCATGAGCCTAGGAGTAGCCGGATGGTAGGACCAAACTGAACTCAACTTGGCTAAATACAAAACAGCCTCCGGGAGTGTCCGGCTCAACGTCGGGGGTTTGCACAATTGTGTCACCAACTCTTTATCAAACTCAATCTCTGTTGAAGTGTCCGCCAGGGTACCACGTGCATTGCCTTTCATATTTAATAAAGAGGGATATGCGGCAGGTACAACGGAGGCGTCAGCATAAAAAAAACCTTTTCTTCCATCCTTTGATGGATGCAGTCACACCAAATATGCACTCCGGCAGCTTCGAACCAGGCCTCTTCTGAATGGTGAACCAATCCCCATCCGCTCCTAAACAATAAAACTTACGAAAGTTGCCCACCGTAGGCTCCGCATTGCGAGCACGACAAGCGGCTTCGAACATAGTTATTCGAAGGGCTCCAAAAGGGGTCAATTGAGAGATATGGCATTTAAAATGTTTAAGAACTTCAAGAAAAAAGGTCGTAAACGGCAAGCGGACGTTGGCTATTTCAAACATAGACATGTACAACACCACTTTCCCTGTCGGAACCATCCTCGCGTTGTCGGAGGGGCGCGGAACAGTATAATGGTAGCCTGGGGGAAATCTGTAGTCGGACAAAAACTGGACTAATTCCTCCTTCGAAATATTACAAAAACTAACACACAAGTCTTTCCTATTACCCATAATAAAAATACAAAGCGGAAGCTAAAAACACTCACCTGCGAAGGATCCCAACAAAAAAGAGGAGGCTTAAGAGGCTACGGAGGCTACGGACTCGAGAGAAAGGAGAGCAAAAAAGGATTTCAAGAAGAGCAAAGTGAGAAATGAAGGAAGGAAGGGAGTATTTATAGGAAAGGGAAAAACGCAAAGTGAGAAATGAAGGAAGGAAGGGAGTATTTATAGGAAAAGGGAAAACGCTACAGTACCCCATGATGGGACGTATCGACACGACGCGGCCTTAGAAGCGACTACGTGTCTCCCACTAACCCTCCAAAAGGTAGCATTTATTACGAGGATTCCGGATGCGACACGTGGCCCCCACTAATATTGCCATAATGAGTATAAAACAAAAACGAACCGGCGTAATATTATTTTATTTTTTACTTTCATTTTTTACCTCTTATTTTTATTTTTGAGGGGGAAGAGTGTATAGTAACACGTAAAAGGCTACGGATGTAGCTTCCGCAAAAAATTCAAAGGTGAATAAAATTATTGTCATTTTCAAAATATACTTAGCTTTACCCCACCATTATGAAAGAACATAATGCTAGGCTGGGGGGCTTGATGATGTACCATCCTTAATCCTCCGGACTCTCCGGATTACACGTACAAAGCATGGGTTAAACCCCTCTAAATCTATCAATGGACAAAGGATCGGAGCCTAATGATCAGTAAGACAACCGAAAGCCTCCGAAGAATGCGCCCGTCTTACAGACAAACAGTACAAGATAGAACGTGCGACCCGTACTTGTACTTTCGAGCCAGAGTTTGTTACACAGCTGTCCAACGGTAACGGCTATATGCTAACGTTACCGTTAACCTCCAACTTCTGGATCCTTCACAAGGGGTCTATAAATACCCCTCAAAGGATCCACCTAAAACCCTAATGAAAAACACACACAAACACCTAAATATTACACTTGGTGGCGTGAAGCTAATTAGTACTTCACACCATTAGGGAACCGCCAACAAGTATAAATCACTCGTTATCATTTTCCTAAACAAGATTAACCCCCTTTAATTTAAGAGTAACTTTACCCTTAAACATTTAGTCTTAACCAAATATAAAAAGATTTAAAAATAAATGCCACATCTTAATGGTTGATATTGTATTACCGTATATCACATTTATTTTGAGACGAATAAGATACACGTACATATAAATTGATACATGTTCGTGTATATATATGTATGTGAACGTATATAACTCCAAAGTTATATTTAATAAACCTTAAATTAAGTCTGGAGTTTCGGATTTTTTTATGAAAATATCAAGGACCAGGTATTTCAGGTTATATGACTTGATATAGTTGATCGGTGGCATATTGAGATGTCCGGGAATGTAATTTTGGTTTTTAATCATTTGGCAAGTCAAAGTAGCGTGATTTAGATCAGTGGTAAACACCCTGGCCTCTAGAGACAGAGGTCAAGGGTTCAATTCTCATCTCATGCAAAGGCAGAAGATCCTTTTCTACCATATAGGTAGAACCTGGAAGCAATCTCTCTACCTAGGTAGAGGTAAGGTCTGCCTACATCTTAACCTCCCTCATACACCGTCAAGGTATTGAGCTCAAAACCCGTGGAATGCGACAATGAGCAGTTTCTTTCTTTATCATTTGGCAAGTCACATTTCTGGATATACTGCTTTGAAAAAAATAAAATACTTGTCCACCCTTAGCTTGTTTCAAAAATTCCCTCCAATACTGTATATGTCCAAAAAGTTCAAGAAACTGTATATCCATGATTTTAGATCGAATGCACAACATATAGTACTCGATATGATTAACATGATTCGCAGCTTTCCTTCCGTTATATACTATAATGTGTTGAGTATTTTTCATTTTCTAAAGAAATTAGTCTATTAATATAAAATAAAGTTTCTACAAAATAATTCTAAATTTTTCTCTTACAGATACACTAAATTTTTATCCTAAAAGGAGTATCAATTAAAGACAACCGTTCAAGTTCAAGTAATTATGTTCTAAGAAGAAAGGCTTGAAAGCTTAAAACTATGATTTATACTTGCTCTTTTTTTAAATCTAAGTGGATATGGAAAAGCGGGTCAAAAATAATTAGAGCTTTCAAGATCTTAATTAATGAATTGACATATCAACAATCTAACATTTTACACAACTCTTCGAATTAACACATGTAATCCATAAAACTCTTCAAAATTTAATCAAACATAAAGAAATCAATGAAATATATAATAGTGTTATGGGATCTACCTCTACGCGATTATAGATATGAAATGTTAAATTAGCTCGTTACAACGTAACTCCTCTGTATGTGTTTTGCTGAGTGTATTTTTTGTAGTTTGAATTATCTGATGTTCAAACTAAATTGCAATATTCAATTTGACCAATTAGAATATGTCAAATTAAAAATTAGATCAACTACTAATCAAAAAATAAATAAATAATCAACTACTAATCAAAATAGAGTGTAATTACTTTAGCTCTTTCTCATAACGTCCTATTGGTTTGACAGTTATACTGATATTGCTCCGTATATTTTGTTTGCATCTAGTTGTAACCAGTATGAAAAATGGATATGAAATCGTCACATTATTGACATTTGGCTCAATCCTTGTGTTTTGAATCTAGTGGTTGCGTATTTGGGTCTTCTACTTTTTTGGACATAAAGGAGTGTCTTGGTCTTTGTTTGAGTGCATATTTTGTTGGTTTGTCTTTAGTTACGTCGTTATGAAAGAAGGATATGGAAATTTTCTATAAAACTTCAATCAAATTTTCTTGACCCACTATCTTGAGGATCTTAATATTTGGTATCCAAAGTTATTAAGCTACTACTATATCACTCATTTGTAGTATCTTATTATTGTGTATGTACGTTTAACAATGATTTTGAAGTTGTCTAAATGTCATTTGTTTTTAATTTTGTTATTCACGTTTTCGGAAGGTGGA
The DNA here is from genome assembly GCA_034093135.1 of Erigeron breviscapus. NCBI lineage: Eukaryota > Viridiplantae > Streptophyta > Magnoliopsida > Asterales > Asteraceae > Erigeron > Erigeron breviscapus. Next base: position 143,891,672 of record CM067167.1, read on the forward strand.
GTTAAGTGGGCTATGGGCTTTGTTCGTTTAGGTTTGCCTAGTGGGTGCGTACCTTTAGCCATCTGGGCGACGCGTACAGAGTACCCGAAATTGTCTTAGTTGACCGTCTAATATAAAGGAAATTAATGTTTTAATTGTGACACACAAATGCTATCGAATACCACAAACATGATAAGAATGCAATGGCCTAGACAAAACTAAACAAAAGATAAAGAATAAGTTGAAACTAGAGACAACTTGTTGAGTTGATGATCCACACACCGAGTTGGTGCAAAAGGTTTCAATCATGTACAAATTCCTGGAAAACAATCCACAATAAAAAATGAACTTATTTAGGAGCTTATTGACTGGCTTATTTTCTGATTTGCAGGACTTGTAGTGACTTAAATTGCATAATGGACTTATAAGTCACAAAATAAACCATGAAAAATGGGCTTATTTAATGGACACAAACCCAAATATATATATATATATATAATATATATATATATATATATATATTTAAAAACGGCTGAAGAAATAAAAAGAGTCAATGTTTGTGTCGTTGTTGATGATAATGTCGCTATTGATAATGTCTCAGACTGGTGTTTTGTTGGAGTGATTGTTAAAGATGTAGTGGATGCTATTTTGCTAGGACTACTTTTAGGTTGTTAGAAGCCTACCTTTGAACAAGTCAACCACCGTTTTGTTAGGGTCAACGTACTTGATCGCTTATTTCATTATGAAATTATAAATTTATTTACGAAATTACGTTAGTATAGTAAAAGTTTTCCACAATTAAATGTTCTATTCTACATACGTTTAAGATTTAACTTTATGAGTTTTAGGAGCCTGTTTTATTATTGTATCGCAAGACTTTTGAAATGCATATAATCCTATAAGGTATAAGGTATGTACAATGTATCTCTATACGTAAAAACGAGGCAAATAAGTATGTTGTCTTTAAATTTAAGTCGCCGACAAACATAAATGCTTTTAATCCTAAAAATAAAAACCTATATTTTTTTTCCAACGGCAAATTGGACTCATCGGCATTGTCTCTTGATATACCAAATTTCCAATTCTACGGGGGAAAAAACTCCGACTATTTCGGAAAAACCTCTATCTCCAAATTAGGGAGCAATTTTGCTCAGTCTTAATTTAGAAAAGATAAGTTTGTATGGTCACGTTGATCACAATGTTGAGAATGATTCAAACTCCACTCCTTGATTTTCTGCATGAAGCAACACCTATATTGACTAGTTCTATTAGCTGTTGAGATATGACCGAGATAGACTAAGTAGTGGAATAAGTAGTCTTTTAAGATTACACATGTTTTCCTATTTTTTAGTAAGTTAGGTAGTCAGTATTCTCTATTTAAACCAATGTAGTCTGCACGTTAAAGTATGCAGTTTATCAATCAATTTACATTCTCTTTTTTTCCTATTTTTTAGTAAGTTAGGTAGTCAGTATTCTCTATTTAAACCAATGTAGTCTGCACGTTAAAGTATGCAGTTTATCAATCAATTTACATTCTCTTTTATTCCTATTTTGCTCTCTTGTTAAATCGTTATTTCCATTTCTTTATTTTTACTTTTCTGAGACCTACAGTGGTATCAGAGCCTCCTTATTCCAACAACCCATCTGCAACTTCTTAACACCACTATGGCCGATCAAACAAGCAATTTACCTACTCAACCCACACCAATCCCTATATTTAAAGGAGAAGGTTATGAATACTGGTCAATACGTATAAAGACTATCCTAAGGTCCAAAGATCTATGGGATCTTGTTGAAGACGGTGTTAACACCGCTGAATCAAGTTCAGCAACATCCAAGGCAAATGCCTTGGCCATGATTCAGCAAGCTGTTCATGATCAATTGTTCTCCAGAATAGCAGTTGCTACCTCTGCTAAAGAAGCTTGGGACATCCTCAAAATGGAGTACCAAGGAGATGAGAAATCAAAGGGATAAAACTCCAAGGTCTTCGAAGGGAGTTTGAGAATCTGTATATGAAGGAAGGAGACTCGGTGGGAGATTATTTTTCAAGGGTTATCGCGGTTGTAAGTCAGAAGAGAGCCTATGGAGAAACTGTTTTAGATCAGGTTGTTGTCGAAAAGGTATTGAGGAGCCTCACTCCCAAGTATGATTATATAGTATCTTCTATTGAAGTATCTATGGATCTATCGAAACTCACACCAGACAAACTGATGGGGTCCCTACATTCCCAAGAAGAGCGATTGAGTAGTAGAGAACAAGGAAAATCGGAAAAAGTAGAAGAACATGCTTTACAAGCTATTCAAGTTGGGCGTGGGTATTCACCTTCGTATGCACGAGGTCGAGGTCGTGGACCAGCAGGCGGTAGAGGCCGAGGAAGGGGAAGAGGGCCTCAATGTCATATATGTCAAAGGTATGGGCATGTAAAAAAGGACTGCTGGTATAATGAAGAGGGACAAGCCCAAGTCACCACAGATGAAAACTCCACTGAAGTCACCACACCAGAACCTCAAGCACTTCTCACTCACACTCAACCACCCTCGTCAACAATTAACGAATCATTTTTACTAATGGTTGTAACAGAACCTACTACCCATAAATCGTGTATATGGTTTGTAGACTCTGGTTGCAGCAATCACATGACAGAAATGATTGAGAGTTTCACTTACATTGATAAAACTTTCAAGATGGAGGTTAATCTGGGGAACAAACAGAAACTCAAGGTTGAAGGGAGAGGCACAGTCACAATCAAATTACCAGGGGTGTTTCAAAGTTGTTGGAAGATGTTCACTATGTTCCTCAATTGAAATATAATTTACTCAGTGTGGGACAACTTATGAGGAGAGGTTATACACTGTTGTTTAATGAAGATAAGTGTGTCATTACTCACAAAGAAAGCAATACTTCTGTGATGGTCATTCAAGCGTCAACGAACAACATGTTTATACTAGATCCTACACAAGCTGACAACCAAACTGCCCTCAAAGTCACTGGACATGATGAAACATCGTTCTTGTGGCATGCAAGGTATGGTCATATTAATTATGATGGTTTAAAATATCTTTCTTTGAACAATTTAGTTAGAGGCCTTCCAACCATTCAGTCAATACCAACTTGTGAAAGTTGTGTATTGGGCAAACAACACAAACTTCCTTTTTACTCCAATTCATGGAGGGCCTCTGAAAAATTAGGACTTGTTCATGCTGACTTGTGTGGACCCATGCAAGTTGAAAGCCCGGTGGAAGTAGATACTACTTACTCTTTATAGATGATCTGACCAGAATGTGTTGGATTTATTTTTTAGCTAAGAAATCTGATACTTTTGAAAAGTTCAAACATTTTAAAGCTTTAATTGAGAAAGAGAGCAACCACCCTATTAAAGTCCTAAGAACAGACAGAGGTGGTGAGTTTTGTTCTCATGAGTTCAACTCATTTTGTGAAAATCATGGAATAAGACGTGAACTCACCATCCCACACACACCCCAACACAATGGGGTGGTGGAAAGTAAAAACAGACCTGCTATGGAGATGACCTGATGCATGCTTAAAACAAAGAAGATGCCCAACTATTTTTGGGTTGAGGGAGTAGCAACTACCATCTACTTGATTAACAGATCCTCAACTAAAGCAGTTGAAGGACTAACACCTTATGAGACCTGGTATGGAATAAAACCATCAGTTTATCACTTAAAAGTTTTTGGTTCTGTGGCATATAGGTTGACACCAGTTCAAGGGAGAAGAAAGTTAGATGACAGAGGTGAGAGGTGTGTCTTTATTGGATACCCTCAGGCAAGTAAGGGATATCGATTATATAATCCCACATCAAAGAAAATTTATGTTGAAAGAAATGTTGTTTTTCTTGAAGAAAAAGAATGGAAGTGGTCAGAAGAAAATATTGGTGGGAACTTATTACCTGATGGGTACTTCATAGATCCTTTTCCAACCTTAAATATTGAGCCTAATATATTAGTGACAGTGACAACTCACAAGACTCTCATTCCTCATATGATCACAGTACCAATACTCATGAGCCTAGTACACCTAACATTTCACAATCACCTATCTCTTCATCATCCAACACTTCCTGTTCCACTCAACATTTACAAAACACCATACCTTATATATCAACCTCTCACACAACTCTCAATACTTCAACCCCCGAGAATCCTTCTTGTCTTAATCAACCTGGTCCATCCAAAAGAGTAGTCAAACCTCCAGTATGGTTACAAGATTTTGAATCAGGAGAAGGTCTTTCTGATGAGGAAAATCAATTGTTTGCCCTCAATGTTTATGATCCCATTAACTTTGTTGAGGCATCTGCCAAAGATGAATGGGTTGAAGCGATGAAGGAAGAGCTAAGAGCATTTGAGAAAAACAAAACGTGAGAACTCACAAGTCTACCAGATGGGAAAAATGTGATAGGTTTGAAGTGGATGTTCAAGACCAAGGTGGGACCTGATGGAAGATTTCTAAGATACAAGGCTCAACTGGTAGCAAAGGGATATTCACAAGTACCTGGCATTGATTATCAAGAAACCTTTGCTCCCATAGCAAGGTTTGAAACTATCAGAGTCGTAATCGATGCTGCTGCACAACAAGGTTGGGAACTACATCAGTTAGATGTTAAAATGGATTTTTTAAATGGAGAACTATCCGAGGACATCTATGTAGAACAACCTGAAGGCTTCGTCATCAAAGGTCAGGAAGATAAAGTATTCAAGTTAAACAAGGCCTTGTATGGTCTTAAACAGGCACCAAGAACTTGGTATGGGAAAATAGATGGTTATTTTTCTTCTCAAGGGTACATCAGAAGTGAGAATGAACCGACTCTTTATGTGAAGAAGCTGAATGATGGAAGGAAAATTTACGTGTGCTTATATGTTGATGACATTATATGCACTAGCTCAAGTCCTGAATTAATAGCAGAATTTAAACAGTGTATGAAAGATGAGTTTAAAATGAGTGACATGGGTTTACTCAAATACTATCTTGGACTTGCAATTCATCAATCGAAACAAGGTGTATTCATCAATCAAGAACAGTCTACCAAGAATCTTTTATTAAAATTTAACTTGGCAAACTGTAACGTGGAAGGTACCCCCATGAATCCAAATGAGAAGTTAATTGCAGATGATGGAGGTGAGAAGGCTAATGCAACATTGTTTAGGAGTTTAGTAGGAGGGTTACTATACTTAACTCACACTCGTTCAGATTTGGTATTCTCTGTGGGTATGATCTCTCGCTTTATGCAATCACCTTCTAAATATCATCTAGGAGCAGCTCGAAGAGTGCTCAGGTATGTGGCTGGCACTCTCTCTTATGACCTGTGGTTCAAACGTAATTGTGATATTAAGTTAACTGGATATTCTGATAGTGATTGGGCAAGTTGCCCGGATGATAGAAAAAGTGTATCTGCCAATGTATTCACTATTGGAAGTTGATGGTTTATTTTTGTTTGTATTTAAAATTTATAAAAGTTGTACAAGTAATTACCTCAAACTAAACACACACTAACGGGCAGAGAACCCGGTCAAGTGTAGTATAGTAAGTGATAAGTTACAGGATCGTTCGCAGGGACGCGTTGCTTTACCTAATCTAGTAATATGTGTAATTCTAGCGGTTGGGGTTGTCACGATTTCCTATTAAACTAATTAAAATAACTGAAAAGTAAATAGAAGCCGCAACCGCTTATTCAGCGAGAGGCTTAGTCTGAAAATAGTTTGAAAAAGCAAATAACAGTAATTAAATTAAAATACTTGTTTGGCATCTCAGATCTCATGGTACGACCAAATATCATTCTACCTACTTGCTAGACTGTTGGAAACTTAATCACGGCTCAGATTCTCGTTAGATTCACTTTGCCTAAATTACTAGTGCTGTCCCTAGACTCACACTATTCTTTAAACAAATTCTCGTTAGATTCATTGTTTAAGCATTAATGACCTAAAGTTTGTGTTACTAATTCATCTTTAAGTTACCCGACTCTTAAGCCATGACCAGATAATAATTCTCTCCGGTGACCACAGTGCACGTTTCCATGTCACTGGATCGCGTCTGACATTGTTAAGCATCATGTTCTATTCGTCCTAATTACTATGGTTCCGGATCCCTCAGTTATAAGTGAATCACCTTTTACATCTAGTTAAAGACCGACTAGTGTTTTCCATCCTTATGTATTAATCCTAGTGTATGATTATAGACCGATCATCAGAGTTAAACTAATACATGCAGATATAGAACCGATATTAATATGAAGAACTAGTAAAACATGGATCTACGACAAACAGTGAAACACACTCCAACAGATCTAACAAATAAAGTAAAATAGATAAACGTCTACATGATCACATCAATCCAAACAAGTATTCAGCCTACTAGCCTACCATTATTAAAGGAATACAAAGTCTGAAAATATGAAAGACATTGTTTACCAACTGAAAGTAAAATAAAAGAGTAGATCTAGGTTGAGGATGAAGATCGGAAGGTGTTAGAAGCTTCAAAACCTCCTTGGAATCTGCAAAGTCGACCTAGGGTTGAATGTGGGCGGCTAGGGCTGCTGAATCGGCTCTCTCTTAGGGTTTTGAGGGCTGCTTCGGCTTAAATAGGTGTTAAAGTCGGTTGCTGAACTGGGCTTCCCAGAGGCGCTGGATGGGCTCCAGCGGCGGGCTTAGGCCAGCGGCGCTGGCAAGGTGCCAGCGACGCTGGCATCTCCTGCTGCTTCTCGTTTCGCTTCGTTCGACTTTTGAATTACCTCCTTGTGTCTTGTAACTTCATAGGCTTCCATCTTGAGTCACTTGATGCCATTTACCCTCACTCGCATCTTCCGTGAACCTGCGTAAACATAGAATCCATTAAGTACCGATAGTTTCGGAACATTAACTCATTTAAACATTGAAATGAATCCTTTCGATAGGGGTTTTTATCACAAAATGAACGCTCATCATATAACCCCACACTTAAGTCTTTGCTTGTCCTCAAGCAAATAGTCCAAGAAAATAAATCAATGATGAGCGGACAACTTAAGTGTTCAAGTTATTCTACTTTATTAAACATTTGAAAGATTAGTCATGCAAAATGATTTGAGAAAGCTTTAGACAAAATCAGTAAGCTATAGCTAGAGGTAAGATAATCAGTCAATCAAAACTAAAAGTTAACCTTATATTTGTGTTAATACCTCTAAAACCGTTCTATAAGTACTTAATTAAAGTTTGTATAGCAATCAGATCTACTAACTACTAGTAAGGCATTTACATTTCATCGTTTGTGTACTTGTGAGTCACTACTTAGACATACTCTCACACTACAGTCATGCTCACTAGCTAAACACTAAAGCAGTTATACGATATTATCATCTTTAATAGTTGAGACAGCGGTGACAGGTCGGTGGTTCCCACGCGCAAAGCGACATAACTCAACTAATGGTTAGAGTTTATACCTTACATCAAGACAGCGGTGACAGGTCGGTGGTTCCACACGCGCAAAGCGACATAACTTGATGCGTATAGATTTTACTCGTTATTAGTTCTTTGAACTCTTTTTATTTAATCTACTGATTGCCTTTTCTTAAGATTACTACATTATTCATGTAATAGACATTATCAGAGACCTCAGATGACTCATACACTTACTCCGCATGCAACTAGTTTACAATCAATAGTGTAAGAATTAAGGTGAACCATACGTCTAAACTAGTTCCTACACAAGCACGTATATAGTTAAGTCCAATTAATACACCTATACTAATAACTAGATAGATCTAATTGCTAGGCATATTAAAGTCCGGTTAAATGTGCTATGGCAAACATAATCGCATAAAGTTTCAGGCTAAGCTCTAATTCATTTGGAAAAATGAACAGCCACAAATCTATAGTTAAACTAACAGTTCTAACTAACCGTTCATCTACCAAGGCTAATATTGCTTAGTTATCATCATCTTTTGTCTACTTGCAAAGCTTATTTTCTCAAAATGTTTTCAGACACAAGAAAAATTTTAAATTTTGCATGAATTAAGTAGTAGAAAACTTATGAAAATTCAAACAATTAAACCACGGGTTTTTCCTATTCCATCCCCCCACACTTAAATTGTACAACGTCCCCATTGTACTAAACATGACATAATAAAAAGGGTAATAGGAAAAACATTATAAGATAAAGGATTAACGAAACTTCCCGGGCTTAAATTGCATGAATGTTGTTGAAGATGACATATGTGGAGCGACTTGAACGTTGTTGAGCTTCAAAACTTGAGTCGGCTCCGTTTGATGGCGATCCATTGATGCTTCTCCATCTCCTTGTCTTTTTGGTATTTTCTGATTTTTTTTGGATTTTTCGCGATCTGGTGTGCAGACTGGAGTCGGGAGTGGCGCTGGCACAGTGGGAGCGGCGCTGGACTGATGGGAGCGGCGCTGGCTTGGCCTGAGCGGCGCTGGACTTGCACAGGTGCAGGTCCAGCGGCGCTGGAAGATTGGGAGTGGCGCTGGGAAGCCCAGGTGCTTTCCCAGCGGCGCTGGAGATCTTCTAGCGGCGCTTTGAGGTCCTGTACTTGCTTCGACGTCTGATTTTCCTTCACGATTTGCTTCCGGCATTCCCCCACACTTAGCTTTTGACCAAGTGCATGGTTTTCTTCAGAATACAAAGCTAAATACTCTTGCACACTTCAATCAAAATATCAAAATGGAAATAACAAGCTAAAACATAAAATAAAAATAAAAATAAAAATAAAAACGAAATACGATTGCAATAAGTTACTTGTTTCTTCGATCCATTGAAAGCTTGCATCTGTGATTCTATTAACTCATATAAAACAGATCACAAATGATAAAGTTCAAAACAATTTACTTAGTTGCAATTAGTCACATATTCCTAAGGATAAAAATAAAAATAAAAATAAAAATAAAAATACGGATTGGGTTGCCTCCCAAGAAGCGCTAAGTTTAACGAGTCTTCAGCCGGACTCGGCCTAGGAACTAGGTTGAGGAAGAATACGGGGTAGGCCGGGGGCCGGTTCCCGTTGGAAATCGAATGTAAAGGTCGGATGTATCTTTTAAGTGCGATTCGATTCTCCTTTTCTTAATTTCCCATGCAAAACTCCTAGCTTTGCATCTAGTCCCGAAGGGGTTTGTCTTTCTGATATCCTCCTTGGTCAAAACTACTTGGTTGAATCATATGGTTAAAGTTATCTTCTTTGCTTTCACATTAACCGATGAACCTACCGAAAGCAAGAATGGTTGACCTAAAATCACGTGATCTCTAGTAATCGAATCTTCTTCAACTATAAAGAAATCAGTGGGGATGTCCAATCCCTCTATCCTAATGACCAAGTTTCTTATGAAGCCTTTAGTTAGAACCTTGGCTCCTCCTACTAACCTAATTTCTAAATCTTCCCATTTTACTGCATTTCTATACTTTCTCAAGTTATTTTTGTAAATACCTATGGGCAAGATGTTAGATGTGGCTCTAAGGTCTATGTAGGTATCCTCAAAATAGTTAGAGATAATGTAGCAAGGAATCTGAAAAATGCTAGGGTCACCATAAAACTTACCATTCGGTTCTCTAGCTATTATCTCATTCATTTTATCTCTTTCTAGGTCGGCTACACGCTCTTCCCACTTAATGCTTCCTAGGATTCTCCTAACCCTAGTTGCCACTTCTCTACCATTCCTTAATTGTTCTTCTATTTTCTCCTTTAATTCCTTTAATTCCATGAAACTTTCATAACAGATTTTCCGCTTAGGTTCTGTTTCTACGGTCTCCTCTCCTAGTGACATGTCCGATTGATCGTTAGGGTTTGGGTCACTATCTAGTACTTCCAATCTAAGACATTCTCCCTTAACTATTTCATTATCTTCATCCAGTTCAGACACTCTAATCCTATTTTGACCATTTGATAAAGTTATTTCACGTTTAAGGACATGGATGATAACATCCGCAGCATGCAGAAATGGTCGGCCGAATATTAGGGGTGTCACTATTTCACTTACCGAATCAATCATGACAAACTCAGTCCAAAATTCTAATCCCTTGACCCTGACATGGACTCGTTCGACAATCCCCTTGGGTTGTCGGTAAGTCTGATCGGCTAACCGAATGCTCATGTTAACGGGTTTTAGCAAACATAGGGTAAGTTTCTCATAAATCACAGTAGGCATAACATTAATACTTGACCCTAAATCAGCTAATGCACATGAAAAATATTCATTATTAATAGTGCAAGGAATAAGAAAACTTCCTGGATCTTCAGATGCTTGCGGTAGTTGTGTCTCGTCATCCGGTGCCTCGGGATCTTGAACTTCATCCCTACTGTCCGAGTCGTCCCCATCTTTGATTTTGCACTTTGAAGCGAATTGGGTCTCGACATCTCCTTGAAAAACAGCTGAAAACGAAGTTTCACGCGAATCTGGGCTGACGGACCTACCAGCGGCGCTGGGCCTGGGCCAGGAGCGGCGCTGGGGCTCTTCAGCGGCGCTGGAGGTATCTGAGCGGCGCTGGTGGTACCTGGAAAGATTCCAGTTTTGCGTTTTCTTCTCCGTTTGGCTCCCGAATGACCTGTACCTGAGTGGACACTTCACAAAAATCAGTAGAAAGCTCAGTAGAGTCATTACCTTCGGTGAACACGGCATTCACATTCTCGTTGCGTCCGAGTAGTGGTTGGTACTTTTGACTCGTGCTCGGGCCTCCTTGATTTGAACTTGAGCCGCCTTGGATGATTTGCCTTGGACTTGAGCTGCTCTCCTTCTTTGCATTCTGCTCAATCCATCTATCTATCCTCCTCTCCAAGTCCTTGATTGCGGCTTGTTGATTCCTTGCTCCCTCGTCAACCTTTTGATTGAGATTACTTATCTTCTCATTGAGCGACCTTGTATAGCTTGCTAACGAGTCGTGCCTCTTGTCATTCATCTCAATGTACCTCTCCATCATGTTGGTGAGCTTGACAATCGGATCCTCCTTGACTTCATTCTCCACTCTTGGTTGCTCGGGTTGACCATTATTCCTTTGCCACCTATTTTGAAAAGAACCAAAGTTATTTCTAGCATAACTAGAATTAAAGTTAGAATTACCGGGGTTTCTTTGGAATAGCCCTCGTTGATAGCCTCCTCGGTATTGGTTCTGGACAAAATTGACTTGCTCGGTAGCCTCCTCTTCGCAATCCTCGGTATAGTGCATTCCTCCGCAATTGTTGCACCCGTGTGCAATCACCTTGAGGTCTTTGTCCATAATGTCCAACCTATCTTCAAAAGTAGAGAAACGGTTAGATAAAGCTTTAAGTTCATGAATTACCTCATTGTCGGAGCTGCTCTCAATGCTAGCCACGGTCCTTCTCGTCCTCCTATCTCAATCCTTGTCATCCATATCTCGAGCTAAGCTAGCTTGCACCATATCCTCCATCATTTTGTACGCGTCATTGGTAGACTTTTACAAAAAGTTACCACCGCCGGCTAGGTCTAAATCCTTTTGGGAACTCTTGGTTAAACCATAGAAGAAAATCTCCATGATCTCGTCCTTGTCTAGTCCATTCCCGTGACAGTTTCTGATCATTTCCCTAAGCCTTTTCCATGCATCAACTAGTGATTCACCCTCGTCTTGCCTGAAAGCCTTGATGTCTCGAAGCATTTTCCTAGCTAAACTCGGGGGAAAGAATCGTGAGACGAACTGTTCGCGAAGTTGATTCCATGTAGTGATGGTACCTTCATCGAGCTCATCGAACCAAGCACGTGCCTCTCCCGTGAGAGACGATGGAAATAAGCTAAGCTTCACATCGTCATCGGTGACGTCTCCTCCATATTTGAACATTTTGCACAAACTAGTGAACCTGCTTACGTGCTTATGGTGGTCGGATTTGGCTCGGCCGTCATATTGGTTGTCTTGGATTAACTTAAGGTGGTGGCCTTTGACTAAAAACGAATCTCCTAAGTTTGGTGGGACTATAGCCGATCCCGGTGTAGGTGCTATGGCTCTCGTCCTCTCCATCATCGGTCGGTCAAAGGCGTCCATTTCGGATCTAGGTGAATTTGGTTGTGTTGGTGGTTTTGGTAGGTTTGATGAGGCTCCTTCTAACTGGTGTATCCTAATTTTTGGTGGTGATGGTGCCCTAGTGTTCTTGTCTTTCGATTTGTCCTCCAGCTTGATTACCTAAGTAAAACTGAAAAACTCAAAGAAAAAACGTAAAACGCACCAATATAAAAACGAAATGAAAAACTAAACTATACTACTTAAAATGAAAATACTACTAAATTAACTAACCCTAAAATGACCTAAACCTAATTTGACTACTAAACCCTAAAATGACTTAACCTAAAAACTGAAAAGTAACTTTCTCGTGCCGAAACACAAGAAAGGATCGAACTACACTACTAAACTAAGAATGCGTCGCGTCCCCGGCAGCGGCGCCAAAACACTTGATGGTTTGTTTTTGTTTGTATTTAAAATTTATAAAAGTTGTACAAGTAATTACCTCAAACTAAACACACACTAACGGGCAGAGAACCCGGTCAAGTGTAGTATAGTAAGTGATAAGTTACAGGATCGTTCGCAGGGACGCGTTGTTTTACCTAATCTAGTAATATGTGTAATTCTAGCGGTTGGGGTTGTCACGATTTCCTATTAAACTAATTAAAATAACTGAAAAGTAAATAGAAGCCGCAACCGCTTATTCAGCGAGAGGCTTAGTCTGAAAATAGTTTGAAAAAGCAAATAACAGTAATTAAATTAAAATACTTGTTTGGCATCTCGGATCTCATGGTACGACCAAATATCATTCTACCTACTTGCTAGACTGTTGGAAACTTAATCACGGCTCAGATTCTCGTTAGATTCACTTTGCCTAAGTAACTAGTGTTGTCCCTAGACTAACACTATTCTTTAAACAAATTCTCGTTAGATTCATTTGCCTAAGTAACTAGTGTTGTCCCTAGACTAACACTATTCTTTAAACAAATTCTCGTTAGATTCACTTTGCCTAAGTAACTAGTGTTGTCCCTAGACTAACACTATTCTTTAAACAAATTCTCGTTAGATTCACTTTGCCTAAGTAACTAGTGTTGTCCCTAGACTAACACTATCTTTAAACAAATTCTCGTTAGATTCACTTTGCCTAAGTAACTAGTGTTGTCCCTAGACTAACACTATTCTTTAAACAAATTCTCGTTAGATTCACTTTGCCTAAGTAACTAGTGTTGTCCCTAGACTAACACTATTCTTTAAACAAATTCTCGTTAGATTCACTTTGCCTAAGTAACTAGTGTTGTCCCTAGACTAACACTATTCTTTAAACAAATTCTCGTTAGATTCACTTTGCCTAAGTAACTAGTGTTGTCCCTAGACTAACACTATTCTTTAAACAAATTCTCGTTAGATTCACTTTGCCTAAGTAACTAGTGTTGTCCCTAGACTAACACTATCTTTAAACAAATTCTCGTTAGATTCACTTTGCCTAAGTAACTAGTGTTGTCCCTAGACTAACACTATTCTTTAAACAAATTCTCGTTAGATTCACTTTGCCTAAGTAACTAGTGTTGTCCCTAGACTAACACTATTCTTTAAACAAATTCTCGTTAGATTCACTTTGCCTAAGTAACTAGTGTTGTCCCTAGACTAACACTATTCTTTAAACAAATTCTCGTTAGATTCACTTTGCCTAAGTAACTAGTGTTGTCCCTAGACTAACACTATTCTTTAAACAAATTCTCGTTAGATTCACTTTGCCTAAGTAACTAGTGTTGTCCCTAGACTAACACTATCTTTAAACAAATTCTCGTTAGATTCACTTTGCCTAAGTAACTAGTGTTGTCCCTAGACTAACACTATTCTTTAAACAAATTCTCGTTAGATTCACTTTGCCTAAGTAACTAGTGTTGTCCCTAGACTAACACTATTCTTTAAACAAATTCTCGTTAGATTCACTTTGCCTAAGTAACTAGTGTTGTCCCTAGACTAACACTATTCTTTAAACAAATTCTTGTTAGATTCACTTTGCCTAAGTAACTAGTGTTGTCCCTAGACTAACACTATTCTATAAACAAATTCTCATTAGATTCATTGTTTAAGTATATAGCTGCTACAGCTGCTACTTGTCAGGGAATATGGTTGAGGAGAATTCTTGAAGATCTTGGATTCAAACAAGATAGTGCCATTGTCATATATTGTGATAGTCAGTCTGCAATCAGCCTATCTAAAAATCCCATTATGCATAGCAAGTCAAAACACATTGAATTACGCTATCACTTCATTAGGGAAATGGTGAATCAGAATCAAGTGTCATTGAAGTTTTGTTCCAGTGAGGATCAGGTAGCAGATGGGCTTACTAAAGCCGTGGGGAAAGGCAAGTTTACTCTCTTCAGGGGACGACTAGGAGTAAAGGAGTTTGTATCAAGGGGGGATGTTGAGAATGATTCAAACTCCACTCCTTGATTTTCTGCATGAAGCAACAGCTATATTGACTAGTTCTATTAGCTGTTGAGATATGACCGAGATAGACTAAGTAGTGGAATAAGTAGTCTTTTAAGATTACACATGTTTTCCTATTTTTTAGTAAGTTAGGTAGTCGGTATTCTCTATTTAAACCAATGTAGTCTGCACGTTAAAGTATGCAGTTTATCAATCAATTTCCATTCTCTTTTATTCCTATTTTGCTCTCTTGTTAAATCGTTATTTCCATTTCTTTATTTTTACTTTTCTGAGACCTACACACAATTCCTTCCGAAAGCATTGCCTAATCTTCAGTTGTATGCTGGTGAACTCGGACTTCAGATTAGTTAAACGGGATAATGTAGATCGAATGGTTTTACTACTACAAAAACCAAAAAATATAATCGAATAAAATATAAATTTAGTCTAGATATTAGGAATGTCTAATCGATCTGGAAGAGATGAACTGGTCCAAAGCCCGATCCTAAAAAAGCCACTTCAGGCCCAAATCTCAGGTCATGCATGTAGGCCCATTCTCTTAGCCACATGGATGGATAAGCATTGTATTCCAAAATGGGCCTTTGTAAATAGTCCATCAGTGTAGGGGGTTTAGACAATGATTTGGATCCATGTTCAAATGTTCAATATCAATAACATGAATCATATTGATAACCAGGTCTTGAATTCAATTTGTTCTCAATGATCATATCATGTTCTTGATGTTTTTAATCGAATTGGGTCTTCTTTTTTCTTTTTCTTTTTTCTGTCTTGGTTATTCTATATTTGTGAGTGATATTGAACTGTTAAATATTTAGAAGTACATCCTAGCTAGTTTTTGATATGAATGTAGGAAACGTCTAGCAGAGTATCTTCATTCCACTACACATAAAAGATTAAGATTTCAAAGAACAAATTTAAACCAAATTAAACAAAATTAATAACATTGAATATAGTTTTGAAACAGAGAAAATACGTATTTAAGTTGCTATATTAAAAAAAAATGATAAATTAAGTATCTATAAAACATCATGCACATGACTACCATAATTTAATTAATACAACTTATAGGGACTAACCACTCCAATAAACCTATTTAAGTTTTAACTATAACGACCTAGTTTATATCCAGATTCCATAACTTGTTGACTTTCTTAACGGGTGTAACAAATAAATTGGGCTAAAACCATAATATATAGAGTAAAAGTTTGACCTTTATACAAAGAATTAATATACATATATGTTGATCATGCATGATCAAGTATATATTTTTTTACCAGATCGTCGATTTCAGTACTAGCTAGCTAGCTGGAAAAGACAAACATCCTCTCGATCATTTAAAACCATTAACATATGCATGGACCATCCTGGTACGTTTTGTACACTGGCACATATATATAAATATTATATAAAATATAAATATACATGTACATGCATTAATAGTTCAATACAAATATATATATGCCTACATATATGTACGTGAAATATATATATATATATATAATTAAGTTCTACCATACATATATTCTTAATTAATACGAAACTTAAATTATAGATTGATTAAAACTCATCAACGTTTACATTAACATATAAGTATATATATTCCATTAAATTAAGGTAGAATTGAACATGTAACAAAATAAACGTACGTACTCAGCACACAAAAACTCAAATAACCACAATTTAATTAAAGGGAGTATCCAATACCAACTATGTCATTATTGTAGGAGCTGCAGCTAGTAGTACTAGTTGGACAATTAGTCACATTGCTACTAGCACCAGCCATAAACTCATAGCTCGAATTCGGATCATATAAACCGACCATCCGACCTTCTTCGTCCATCAAAGATGTCGTCGGGTAATTAACGATTGCTGACAAATCGTATCCGTTCATCGTCTCCCATGATGAACTTTCACTACTTCCACCCAACATGTAGTCACCATATAGCTCCTGATCATCTTCATTAAAAGAAAACACTTGGCTTGTTTGAATATTATCTTGATGATCACTTACATTAATATTGTCATTTCTTCTAGGATTTAAGTAATCATCAGGCACAATGCAGCCAATATAACCAGAGTTGTCAACTTCATTAATCATAAAGTCAGTGGCAGACTGGTGACAAGTGTCAAGGCCTGATTGGGTAGGGTTTTGAGAAAGGACATTATTAGGATTAATTATGGATTGCTGCTTAGGGTTGTTAGTTGCATGGTGGGCTGCAGGAGGAGATGCATTGAAGAGTTGTGTAGGCTGGAAAAAGGTTTGTACATCAAGAGGAGAAATTAAAGAATGAAACTTGGTATTATTAATATTATCATGATCAGTAGCATAGATAAAATTGGTTCTTGCTTGGGTGCCTTTCATGGAAAGGGCAGCTCTATCATAAGCAAGAGCAGCTTCTTGGGCAGTGTCAAATGTACCAAGCCAATGTCTTTCTTTGGTTGTGGGGTCTCTTATTTCTGCCGCGTAACGTCCCCACGGCCTTCTTCTGACGCCAAGGAACCGCCCTGGCTCGGCCTCCTTTTTACGACCTCTTCTTTCTGTGGATTGAGGAATGGAAGTGTTCCTTTGAAGTATGGTGAATCCCATTTCAATATGATGAGGGTTGTTGGTCTCAATGGATTTAAGCTTAGTTGAGGATTTGGAGTTAGACATTCTAGCTTGTAAATTGAGGAAATGTGTACGTATATGTGTATATTGAGAGAGAAAGAGATGTGTATGCAAAAGGAAGTGAAGGTTTGATGAGATTTGTTTCAAAGCAAAAGACTACTTATAAAGGAGGCGGGAGAGAGAATAGTACGTAATATTTACAAGATTTAATAAGAAAGGGTCCCTAATTATAAGTACTCCACATATCTAATTTACAGTAGAACAATTTAGTCATTTCTGCCCATTTTATTCTACACAACTTTTATAAGTGTATAAAGTTTTGATGAATCGTTCGCACTTATAATATGTACAAAGTGTCCTCATCAATGAACACACACAACTTAACTTTAAAAGTTTCACATTTAAATCTGCAAATAAAAATGTTTACACTAATAAGCGTGTACTAAGTTTATACTTGTATGCACTTATAAATGTGGAGATCATTTCTTCACGGCTGATTTCTACGCATTTCACATTATTTTCAAAATCGCGATAATAGAACCTTATACATAAGTAGTATCATGAAAGATTCTCCTAGCAGTAGAACAAAAATTCACTTATTTAGTACGCATGATCAGTTCTTGCTTAATATCAATCATTATTATAATGTATAAAAAGTATCTTTTGTAGATAACAAAAGGGCAAATACTATACATGGAATAAATTTATCAATATTAACTTTAATTATAAAAGCTTTAAAACGTATTTTTGTGCAGATCTTCAGGTAAAAGTTACACTATTATATTCGTTCAATGAAGGAATGATCAAATAGAAATGACTGGAACGTATAATGTCTCCAGAGGTTGTCATGATGAAGTAATGTTGGATTTAGAGAGAGACTATGAACTCATGATTGGAATGCATGAACTGTATGATTGATCCATGGGATTTGGTTTATGATAGAAAAACGCTGCCCGTAGCCCGACCCTAGTTTCTTCGTGTCTCGACCAGGACTATTTGCAGCGATTATCGCTGCAAATACTAACTATTTGCAGCGATAATCGCTGCAAATAGTCGTTGCCACGTCAGCATCCACCAGCCACCGTTATTAATGGTTTGACCCTTGACCAGAGTATTTGCCGCGATGATCGCGGCTAATAGTCATGTGGGGCCCAAAATTGAATATAAACAACCATCCCTACCGTCTCCTTCTTTCCCTTTCAAAAAAAAAAACCGATCCTCCTTTTTTCTCCATTAAAAAACCGGCCACCATATATATTTTTCAACATAATTTTTAAAAGTACAACCAATAATTCGATCCTTTTCCCCACGAAATATTAGCAGCGACTTTCTAGTTATTTTTCCCAACATCACCGCCGCGGGTTAGCGTTTTCCGGCAAGAATTCCGGCCAGAATTCCGGCCAGATTTCCGGTTCGTTTTTTGGCTCTCCTCCCCTGACTTTTCCGACCATCTCATATTTTGGTATGTATTTTCCGGCCATATTATCCCTTTTTGATTTTTATTATTTATGTTTTTGATTGTTAATGGATTATATTGATATGTTAGTATTGTTTTTGGTTTGATTATTTTGTTAATTAATTGATAGTTAATTTTTAGATTTTATTAAGTTTGTTTGTATTGTTAGTTTTAGTTAGTGATTTGAATTATAGGTTTGTTAGTATTGTTTTTTGTTTCATTGTTTTTTCCCCCCCCCCCCCCCCCCCCCCCCCCCCCCCCCCCCCCCCCCCCCCCCCCCCCCCCCCCCCCCCCCCCCCCCCCCCCCCCCCCCCCCCCCCCCCCCCCCCCCCCCCCCCCCCCCCCCCCCCCCCCCCCCCCCCCCCCCCCCCCCCCCCCCCCCCCCCCCCCCCCCCCCCCCCCCCCCCCCCCCCCCCCCCCCCCCCCCCCCCCCCCCCCCCCCCCCCCCCCCCCCCCCCCCCCCCCCCCCCCCCCCCCCCCCCCCCCCCCCCCCCCCCCCCCCCCCCCCCCCCCCCCCCCCCCCCCCCCCCCCCCCCCCCCCCCCCCCCCCCCCCCCCCCCCCCCCCCCCCCCCCCCCCCCCCCCCCCCCCCCCCCCCCCCCCCCCCCCCCCCCCCCCCCCCCCCCCCCCCCCCCCCCCCCCCCCCCCCCCCCCCCCCCCCCCCCCCCCCCCCCCCCCAAAAAAATAAAAAAAAAATATAAAACTAAATAAACAAGTTTGTATAAAAAGTACATACAAAAACGACATTTAAAAGGTTTAAAAACTTCATATAAGCATAATACAAGTTTTAAAAAAATTGATTAAAATAAACTACTTAAAATGTATAAATAATAAGTGTAAGAAAAATATAGATAAAACTAAATATAAAAAGTAAGTTAAAAAAGTAGTATATAAGTAATAACAAAAGTTGTAATAAAGATTACGTATAGTAAAAAAGAATTAATATAAAAAATTGAAGAATTAAAGACTTCGTACAAAAATAAGTTAGAAAAAATACATATGTGATAATTTTGGATCTTTCTTAACCTTGATCATTTTGTGTATGTAAAAAACAGAGACGTAGACTTGGTGGATTTGTACGAAGAAAGGCACAAGAAAAAAGCTGATGGGCGACCTTGGGAACACCCCGTGGCTGAACAAATACATGTAAGTGTCTCTTAATTTTAAGCGAATATATTTGTTATTATTAAATGTCCATATAATCAACCTTATATATGTTGTAACGTGATTCAGGCCAAGCTGAAGAAGAAGAAGGAGGAGGCTGAACGGGAACCTAACCCAACTCCGCAGGATCAAATTTTGATGGACGAACTTGGATCCCGGCCGGGGCATCGCCGCGGCATAGGGCGGGTCATCAGGCAGATAGGTACCCAGGCGTATGACTATACGCATCTAACACAGGGACAGGGTGCCCAGCCTCATCAGGCCCATGTAATTTGTTTTGTTAGGCAAAGATTAGTGTTAGGTGTGACTTGGACTTGTTAGAATATTAATATTGTTAGATGAAATATTAGTACAAAATAAGTGTAAAAAGTAAGTTAAAAAGAATATTAAATATTACGTAGAAAAAACATATAAGTAAACTATATTAGTATAAAAAACAAGTTTCTATAAAACTTTCAAAATAAGTATTAAATAAAGTATAAAAGTAAAAATAAAAAACACTTTCAAAAAGTATTATAGAAATAAGTAAAAAATTTAGAAAAAAAAAATATAAAACTAAATAAACAAGTAAAAAGTAATACAAAAAAAAATTTAAAAAAAAAAAAAAAAAAAAAAAAAAAAAAAAAAAAAAAAAAAAAAAAAAAAAAAAAAAAAAAAAAAAAAAAAAAAAAAAAAAAAAAAAAAAAAAAAAAAAAAAAAAAAAAAAAAAAAAAAAAAAAAAAAAAAAAAAAAAAAAAAAAAAAAAAAAAAAAAAAAAAAAAAAAAAAAAAAAAAAAAAAAAAAAAAAAAAAAAAAAAAAAAAAAAAAAAAAAAAAAAAAAAAAAAAAAAAAAAAAAAAAAAAAAAAAAAAAAAAAAAAAAAAAAAAAAAAAAAAAAAAAAAAAAAAAAAAAAAAAAAAAAAAAAAAAAAAAAAAAAAAAAAAAAAAAAAAAAAAAAAAAAAAAAAAAAAAAAAAAAAAAAAAAAAAAAAAAAAAAAAAAAAAAAAAAAAAAAAAAAAAAAAAAAAAAAAAAAAAAAAAAAAAAAAAAAAAAAAAAAAAAAAAAAAAAAAAAAAAAAAAAAAAAAAAAAAAAAAAAAAAAAAAAAAAAAAAAAAAAAAAAAAAAAAAAAAAAAAAAAAAAAAAAAAAAAAAAAAAAAAAAAAAAAAAAAAAAAAAAAAAAAAAAAAAAAAAAAAAAAAAAAAAAAAAAAAAAAAAAAAAAAAAAAAAAAAAAAAAAAAAAAAAAAAAAAAAAAAAAAAAAAAAAAAAAAAAAAAAAAAAAAAAAAAAAAAAAAAAAAAAAAAAAAAAAAAAAAAAAAAAAAAAAAAAAAAAAAAAAAAAAAAAAAAAAAAAAAAAAAAAAAAAAAAAAAAAAAAAAAAAAAAAAAAAAAAAAAAAAAAAAAAAAAAAAAAAAAAAAAAAAAAAAAAAAAAAAAAAAAAAAAAAAAAAAAAAAAAAAAAAAAAAAAAAAAAAAAAAAAAAAAAAAAAAAAAAAAAAAAAAAAAAAAAAAAAAAAAAAAAAAAAAAAAAAAAAAAAAAAAAAAAAAAAAAAAAAAAAAAAAAAAAAAAAAAAAAAAAAAAAAAAAAAAAAAAAAAAAAAAAAAAAAAAAAAAAAAAAAAAAAAAAAAAAAAAAAAAAAAAAAAAAAAAAAAAAAAAAAAAAAAAAAAAAAAAAAAAAAAAAAAAAAAAAAAAAAAAAAAAAAAAAAAAAAAAAAAAAAAAAAAAAAAAAAAAAAAAAAAAAAAAAAAAAAAAAAAAAAAAAAAAAAAAAAAAAAAAAAAAAAAAAAAAAAAAAAAAAAAAAAAAAAAAAAAAAAAAAAAAAAAAAAAAAAAAAAAAAAAAAAAAAAAAAAAAAAAAAAAAAAAAAAAAAAAAAAAAAAAAAAAAAAAAAAAAAAAAAAAAAAAAAAAAAAAAAAAAAAAAAAAAAAAAAAAAAAAAAAAAAAAAAAAAAAAAAAAAAAAAAAAAAAAAAAAAAAAAAAAAAAAAAAAAAAAAAAAAAAAAAAAAAAAAAAAAAAAAAAAAAAAAAAAAAAAAAAAAAAAAAAAAAAAAAAAAAAAAAAAAAAAAAAAAAAAAAAAAAAAAAAAAAAAAAAAAAAAAAAAAAAAAAAAAAAAAAAAAAAAAAAAAAAAAAAAAAAAAAAAAAAAAAAAAAAAAAAAAAAAAAAAAAAAAAAAAAAAAAAAAAAAAAAAAAAAAAAAAAAAAAAAAAAAAAAAAAAAAAAAAAAAAAAAAAAAAAAAAAATAAGTTAAGTGGTAAAAATAAGAAAAAAAAAAAAAAAAAAAAAAAAAAAAAAAAAAAAAAAAAAAAAAAAAAAAAAAACCAGTCCAGATCTCGACCTGAACATCGATGCAGCAGGTAGCCAATCCTCCTGGGTCGAAGATTTATTTAACTATGATAGTTATGCACAGGCTACTCTTCCTCCTCAGCCGGGCGCGC
This sequence comes from Erigeron breviscapus, assembly GCA_034093135.1. Taxonomy (NCBI): domain Eukaryota; kingdom Viridiplantae; phylum Streptophyta; class Magnoliopsida; order Asterales; family Asteraceae; genus Erigeron; species Erigeron breviscapus. The sequence continues at coordinate 143,913,688 of CM067167.1, forward strand.
AGTCGGCCACAGGCTCTCATTTCTCTGGTGGATCGTATCATGTCAACTTGGATGATGATGATGATGAGGATGATGTTGATATGTATTAGTATTTTGTGGTTATGAAAAATATATCATGTTTTGTTTACTTATGTTAGTGGTGTGTATGTGTTTATCTTTGTGGATGTGTTGATGATGATATTCATATTAACAAAAAAATGTAAAAAATACATCAACTATATTTAGTAATCAAAAATGTAAGTAAAAAAATGTAATAAATCAACTATATTTAGTAATCTAAACAAAAAAATGTAAGTACAAATGTAAATTATAGATAAAAATGTAAAATGCATTAAGTATTAAAATACAAATGTAAAGAGTACGTCAACTATTATTAGTAATCATAATAACAAATATAAGTAAAAAAAATACATCAACTAACAAACGTTCAAAAAATACAAACCAAGTATAATAAAGTCAACTAATCAATCTGCTGAAATCCCGGAGGTAGTTTAGTCGCTTGAATGTGTCTGTCGTACTCAGCCAAACGGTCTTTGTACTTCGCATCTTTTGCCCAGGCCCGCGATGCAGGTTTATCAAATCCCCAAGCTGAGGGGTAAGGCAATGGGCAGTTATTGTCTAAATAAACCGTTACAAAATGTGAATCTCCGGATACCAGGGCAATGCATATCGGCTCGTCACGGTATAGCTGGCCTGGCCCCTTCCAAAAAGGGAAACATGTGATGTTTTCTTTGACACTTAAACATATAATTATAAGACCCAGAGCATTGGACAGAAGCATAGCGCAATATGGATTCATCATCCAGTATTTAAATGGGCGACCACCGGGATAAGACAATTGAAGCAAAGTATGTATATGTGTTGCTTCACCACCGAATGCAACCTTATAGTATCCTACTTTGGACTCATACTCCTCTAGCATTAGTTTGCAAATCCACTCGAACTTTTCCTCAGATTCACCCAAAGCAACGGCTAGTGCCCGAAATCCACAGTTACCATCAGAATTAACATTTTTGATATCCACAACGTAACGCTGAAAGTAAAAAGGTATTTGCTTTAGGTATGTTCTCATGTCAGTCCATGTTGACTCCGTGTCGAAGAAGTTGTGTGTAAACGGTTCAGAGAAGTTATGTGTATGTGATCCCCCAAATAGTTGATCAACAAAGCTGGACGTTTCTCCTTGCGTTTGGTTATTCGGTTCTCCGAAAAAACTTTGTGTGTCTGGGAATCGTGATTCGCTTACCACATATTCACTCTGTCTCCCATACTGACCCCACTGTTTTTATTTCGTCAAAGAAATTTTTTTTTTTTTTTTTTTTTTTTTTTTTTTTTTTTTTTTTTTTTTTTTTTTTTTTTTTTTTTTTTTTTTTTTTTTTTTTTTTTTTTTTTTTTTTTTTTTTTTTTTTTTTTTTTTTTTTTTTTTTTTTTTTTTTTTTTTTTTTTTTTTTTTTTTTTTTTTTTTTTTTTTTTTTTTTTTTTTTTTTTTTTTTTTTTTTTTTTTTTTTTTTTTTTTTTTTTTTTTTTTTTTTTTTTTTTTTTTTTTTTTTTTTTTTTTTTTTTTTTTTTTTTTTTTTTTTTTTTTTTTTTTTTTTTTTTTTTTTTTTTTTTTTTTTTTTTTTTTTTTTTTTTTTTTTTTTTTTTTTTTTTTTTTTTTTTTTTTTTTTTTTTTTTTTTTTTTTTTTTTTTTTTTTTTTTTTTTTTTTTTTTTTTTTTTTTTTTTTTTTTTTTTTTTTTTTTTTTTTTTTTTTTTTTTTTTTTTTTTTTTTTTTTTTTTTTTTTTTTTTTTTTTTTTTTTTTTTTTTTTTTTTTTTTTTTTTTTTTTTTTTTTTTTTTTTTTTTTTTTTTTTTTTTTTTTTTTTTTTTTTTTTTTTTTTTTTTTTTTTTTTTTTTTTTTTTTTTTTTTTTTTTTTTTTTTTTTTTTTTTTTTTTTTTTTTTTTTTTTTTTTTTTTTTTTTTTTTTTTTTTTTTTTTTTTTTTTTTTTTTTTTTTTTTTTTTTTTTTTTTTTTTTTTTTTTTTTTTTTTTTTTTTTTTTTTTTTTTTTTTTTTTTTTTTTTTTTTTTTTTTTTTTTTTTTTTTTTTTTTTTTTTTTTTTTTTTTTTTTTTTTTTTTTTTTTTTTTTTTTTTTTTTTTTTTTTTTTTTTTTTTTTTTTTTTTTTTTTTTTTTTTTTTTTTTTTTTTTTTTTTTTTTTTTTTTTTTTTTTTTTTTTTTTTTTTTTTTTTTTTTTTTTTTTTTTTTTTTTTTTTTTTTTTTTTTTTTTTTTTTTTTTTTTTTTTTTTTTTTTTTTTTTTTTTTTTTTTTTTTTTTTTTTTTTTTTTTTTTTTTTTTTTTTTTTTTTTTTTTTTTTTTTTTTTTTTTTTTTTTTTTTTTTTTTTTTTTTTTTTTTTTTTTTTTTTTTTTTTTTTTTTTTTTTTTTTTTTTTTTTTTTTTTTTTTTTTTTTTTTTTTTTTTTTTTTTTTTTTTTTTTTTTTTTTTTTTTTTTTTTTTTTTTTTTTTTTTTTTTTTTTTTTTTTTTTTTTTTTTTTTTTTTTTTTTTTTTTTTTTTTTTTTTTTTTTTTTTTTTTTTTTTTTTTTTTTTTTTTTTTTTTTTTTTTTTTTTTTTTTTTTTTTTTTTTTTTTTTTTTTTTTTTTTTTTTTTTTTTTTTTTTTTTTTTTTTTTTTTTTTTTTTTTTTTTTTTTTTTTTTTTTTTTTTTTTTTTTTTTTTTTTTTTTTTTTTTTTTTTTTTTTTTTTTTTTTTTTTTTTTTTTTTTTTTTTTTTTTTTTTTTTTTTTTTTTTTTTTTTTTTTTTTTTTTTTTTTTTTTTTTTTTTTTTTTTTTTTTTTTTTTTTTTTTTTTTTTTTTTTTTTTTTTTTTTTTTTTTTTTTTTTTTTTTTTTTTTTTTTTTTTTTTTTTTTTTTTTTTTTTTTTTTTCAGAACCAGACAAGTTACTTTTATCACACCAATTACTGGTTTTATCATTCACAACATTATGACTTGTATAATTTCTGTTTTGATTTTGAAAATTAGATTTCTTCTTATAACTCTCTGGATAACCAACCAGTTTATAGCATTTATCAATAGTATGACCTTTTAAACCACATGCAGGATTAGCACAAACAAGGTTATCATTTCTAACAAATTTCTTTTTAGGATCATGAAACTTTGACACAAATGCAGAATTAGAAGGTTTAGCATGATTCAAAGAACTTGTATTTCTATGTGATTCTTCTCTAGATATTAAAGCATAAGCAGATTTCACATCAGGCAATGGATCCCTTGTAAGAATAGTACTTCTAACAGACATATACATTTCATCAAGACCCATAAGAAACTGCATTAACCTTATTAGATCATGATGAGTTTTAAATTCTTTAGCAGCCTTACAAGTACACACAGGTAATTTAACCATAGCATCAAATTGTTTCCAAAATGTATTTAACTTGTGATAATATTCAGACAAAGAAGTCCCATTTTGACTTAATGTATTAATTTTATGATGCAAATTGAACATAACAGATCCATCAACCTTGTCATAAGTTTCTTTTAAATCTTTCCAAACTTCATTAGCAATTTTAGAAAAAATTTGTCCCATATACAATTCTTGACTAACTGATCCTAAAATCCAAGAAAGAACCACAGAGTTGCACCTATCCCATTGTTTAGCAAGAACAAGATCATCTTCATCCTTTTCACATGTACCATCTATAAAACCAACCTTATTTTTAGTTTCTAAAGCAAGCATCATAGCACATGACCACACATTATAATTTTCAGTTCCAGTTAATTTGAAAGAAAGAATAGGAGCACCACTAGTATCAGTAGGATGAAGATATAAAGGATCACCAAAATCTAAACCACTAACAGTAGTAATTTTAGAACCACTACCTGCTTCAGGAGCCATACTAAATCAACAAATAAAGAAGATAAACAACCACTTAACCAAACAGATATATAAAAAAAAAACAACAGGTAATAATCAAACAATTAACAGGCTCCCTCTTCCAAGAAGAGGACCACATACATCAAGTTATCTTGATTGCGTAAGCCTTACACACAACAACTAGCAAATAATTCACACAAAAAAAAAATAAAGACAAAGAGAAGAAGATAACAAACAGAGCTATCGGCTGGAAAACAGGAACCCTAATCTTCTTCTTGATTCACTTAGTCAAGAAGAATAATCAGGATCTGAAAAATTTGAAGAAACCCTAACTTCTTTCTTGATTCACTTAGTCAAGAAGAAGTGGATCTGAAAAGATAAGCAGCGGAATCAATCGGATCGAAAATCAGAAAACCCTAAAAATTAGGGTTTCTTAGATCTGGGTTTCGAAATCGAAATACGCCCAAAATCTATGAACACCAACCAGAGGAACCTGGCTCTGATACCATGAACGAACTCAAAAAACAATCAACGAATAACAAAATTATTATTATTATTATTATTAATTCGTAAATAATCAGTCGGCTGTTAAAGTCGACTTATAGAGTTCGATTATTACAATAATATGATCAAGATGATCAGTCGAAAGATTGATCAAGACAAATCAATCTAAACGAATTACAGAAAATATTAAGAGAGAAGAAAAAACTAGTAAGAACAATATGTGTGTGAAAAAATATCCGTCTCATCCAATCAACCCTAATTGGGTATAAGCATCTATATATACTCCTCATCTTTCAGCTAAATACACCGACCTCCTTCCACTTTATCCTTTCTTCATCTTCAGTCCTTCTAGAATTCAAAATAACAACCTGCACAAAACCTTAACCCTGAAGTAAGACAAATGTACAATTATAACCCAAAGTTTATATTAATATTTTTAATTCGTTCAATGAAGGAATGATCAAATAGAAATGACTGGAACGTATAATGTCTCCAGAGGTTGTCATGATGAAGTAATGTTGGATTTAGAGAGAGACTATGAACTCATGATTGGAATGCATGAACTGTATGATTGATCCATGGGATTTGGTTTATGATAGAAAAAGGCGCCAGGTAGTCCGACCAAATAAAGGGTAACCGGACCAGACTTTCCGCGGCGATATCGCCGCGGAAAGAGGGGGGCCCGCTAAATTTCTGTCAGATTAACCATTAATGACATGGGGGCCCGCACTTTCCGCGGCGATATCGCCGCGGAAAGTTTTGTCTTATTCGACTTTCCGCGGCGATATCGCCGCGGAAAGTTTCTGGTCGGCTTACCCCTTATTCCATGGTCGGGCCACGCGGGGCGTAAAAAAAAATTAAACAATTTTTTAAAAAAAAAAAAATGTTTTCAACTTTTATTTTTAATGGTTTTAGCTTTCAAGATAGTTTTTAAGATTTATAGTATATCGTTTATTTACATTTTTTTTTCTTTGTTTATCACTTGAAGGCTGGGCAGTTTAAAAGCTTATAAATGCTAGCTAATTACCAAACAACGGATATGTATCACCACCATTATACACAATGTACGTTTTACGTATTCGAATATGAGAAATATATTCACTTCTATATTTCTTCTATGACTTTAACTACAAGGAGTATATATAAGAAATATGAAAAACCCGTGTTAATATATCTCTATCTCTATCTCTACTACATTATAAAGCATTTGTTCCCTTCATTTTTTCAACTTTAAGTAAGTGAAAACCCCAAAATAACCCTATCACTTATTCATAATACCCTTAGAAGAAATCTCAACCACTCATTTTTTCTCTCTCCTCCATAAATCATTTTATTCCTCTAATTCATTCAAAATCTTTTATCTAAAAAACCGTACATCGATAAATTATAAAAATTATATGGGTGTTCTTAAAATTTATGCTCTTTCATTAGAGATGTCATTCGATATACTTTCGACGAATTTTTAAATCCGAGGGCGGAGCCCGTACGGCTAAGGCATTTGGCTATCACAATCTATGACCTATCACCCCCACCATCTCACCGCCGCAACGCGCGGGTACTTTCTCTCGTTAAAACCATAGCAACAAAAAAAAAATAAAAAAAAAAAAATTGTTTTCAACTTTTATTTTTAATGGTTTTAGCTTTCAAGATAGTTTTTAAGATTTATAGTATATCGTTTATTTACATTTTTTTTTCTTTGTTTATCACTTGAAGGCTGGGCAGTTTAAAAGCTTATAAATGCTAGCTAATTACCAAACAACGGATATGTATCACCACCATTATACACAATGTACGTTTTACGTATTCGAATATGAGAAATATATTCACTTCTATATTTCTTCTATGACTTTAACTACAAGGAGTATATATAAGAAATATGAAAAACCCGTGTTAATATATCTCTATCTCTATCTCTACTACATTATAAAGCATTTGTTCCCTTCATTTTTTCAACTTTAAGTAAGTGAAAACCCCAAAATACCCTATCACTTATTCATAATACCCTTAGAAGAAATCTCAACTACTCATTTTTTTTTCTCTCCTCAAATCTCAACCACTTATTTTTCTCTCTCCTCCAATCTCAACCACTTTTTTTCTCTCTCCTCAAATCTCAACACTTATTTTTCTCTCTCCTCCATAAATCATTTTATTCCTCTAATTCATTCAAAATCTTTTATCTCAAAAACCGTACATCGATAAATTATAAAAATTATATGGTGTGAAGCCCTAGCGTCGTAGTCAAAATGAGGGGCCGCCTCCGGCGTCTCAAATTCTTCATCAGGTTCTTCTAAGTGAAACTCAAAATCTTCCGCACCCATTTCTCCCCATAAACACTCAAAATCCATCTGAACTATATATACATATACATAAACAGTATGATAATTTTAATAAACTCCTGAAAATGCAGATAGAACTCCGAAAATGAAAGAACAAATGCCAGAGTATTATCTGAAAAATGCGGTTGTTCTCAACATATATAGCATAAAAGCGACAGTGTGTTTTGTCCATATTCAACTATTTACGGCGATAATCGCTGCAAATAGTTGGATATGACAAAACACACTGTTGACTGTCATAGTCAACAGTGTACGGAGACTATTTGCAGCGATAATCGCTGCAAATAGTCGGGTCGAGATACTAGTTTACTGGTCGGGTCACCACGCGCCTAGAAAAAAACTTAACATGCAATTATTGGAATCCAAAACATCGATCAAAGGTCTTTCACTTAATGATATTATATATATATATATATATATATATATATAACATTTAAGGTTTGGCTTATGAATAGTAAGCCAAGCCTTGAATAGTAACCGGCTTTGACGGCTCGGCTTGCACAGTGACGGCTCCGCGGCTCGGCTTAGCTGATGAACAGTACCGGCTTGGTACTGTTACTGTAGTACTGTAGCAATTTTTTTATTTTTTTTTACTTTTTAAAAAAAAAAATTGTTTTCAACTTTTATTTTTAATGGTTTTAGCTTTCAAGATAGTTTTTAAGATTTATAGTATATCGTTTATTTACATTTTTTTTTCTTTGTTTATCACTTGAAGGCTGGGCAGTTTAAAAGCTTATAAATGCTAGCTAATTACCAAACAACGGATATGTATCACCACCATTATACACAATGTACGTTTTACGTATCGTTATTTCTCCCGGGGCAAAGCCCGGGGTAAAATTCTTGTTAAACATATTCATTAACAAAAAAAAAGTTTACGTATTCGAATATGAGAAATATATTCACTTCTATATTTCTTCTATGACTTTAACTACAAGGAGTATATATAAGAAATATGAAAAACCCGTGTTAATATATCTCTATCTCTATCTCTACTACATTATAAAGCATTTGTTCCCTTCATTTTTTCAACTTTAAGTAAGTGAAAACCCCAAAATACCCCTATCACTTATTCATAATACCCTTAGAAGAAATCTCAACCACTCATTTTTTCTCTCTCCTCAAATCTCAACCACTTATTTTTCTCTCTCCTCCATAAATCATTTTATTCCTCTAATTCATTCAAAATCTTTTATCTTAAAAACCGTACATCGATAAATTATAAAAATTATATGGGTGTTCTTAAAATTTCATGCTCTTTCATTAGAGATGGTCATTCGATATACTTTCGATGAATTTTTAAATCCGAGGGCGGAGCCCGGACGGCTAAGGCATTTGACTATCACACTCTATGACCTATCACCCCCACCATCTCACCGCCGCAACGCGCGGGTACTTTGTCTCGTTATGGAAAACCGAGACAACAAAAAAAACCTAATAATGAATTATTCTATGGCAAATAAATTATCAATATGTGTCGTAATATACAAAAGATTGGCAAATTAAAAGAACCTTTGGTAGTTGTGACTTGTGAGTACTTTGTCGAAATTTATGATTGGTTTTTTTAGTTTTGGGAAAGAAGAGTGACAAAGAAATGTGTAGAGAAGGAAAGAAAAGTTATTTACAAAAGAAAAGTTATTTACCGAAGTCATTCCTATTGTTTGTACTTAAAGAACGAAAAGACCTGAATGGCTTTGCGTGCAAAGCATGTGACCCCATTTAACGGACAAAATTAACGTCCGTCATATGAATGGACCATGGTGTTGAAACTTTACAATGGGGGATGAATATGAAAATTTCAAAACCTATTAACATACTTAAATGATATTCCATATATACAGTGTATTATAAAATAAATATCTAGTTTAACATTTTAAGTTTTTAACATTTCATCAAAACTAAATTACATCAATAACCTACACTACTCGGCGTCGCCGCCACCGCCACCACTACCAATCTACGTCGCCGCCACTGCCGCCATCTCCACTGCCGTCGTAACACGCGGGTACCGTTATAGCTCCATACAGAGAGATGAGGGTAAAGTTTTTGTAAAATCAAGTATGGAAGTAAAACAAAATATATAAGATATATAAGATTTTACCTATTAGATCTTGATTATTGTATAACAAAAATGAAAGTAAACAATACCGGGAAATGGCTTTGATTTAGTTGTTTGTTTTGTGAAAATCCGAAATAGGTTTGGGATATCATGGTATAACCAAATCTATCACTTGTTAAAATAAGGGATTATTACCTATGGATGTAACTAACTATGACCAAATGTCTATGTTATGTAAAGATCTTGTAAAATGTCTATGTCATGTAATGAACTTTCAAATCCGATTATTGGATGTAACTGACCAATTAAAAACTTACACGTGGCAGATTATATGATTGCCACATATACTCGGGTACATCCAATAACCAAGATTTGAAAGTTCATTACATTACATAGACATTTTACGAGATCTTTATATAACATAGACATTTTGTTATAGTTAGTTACATCCATAGGTAATAATCCCTTAAAATAAATAAAATAGGATAAGATAACATTTTATCCATTAAACTTACTGTTTGATACATAACTTCTTTTGTTAAAGTTCCTAATATTACTTGATAAAAGTTTGTTATAAGAAAAACACGTAGACATCATAAAAGGCTATGAAATGTTTTTGCAGCAGAGGAAAATTATTGCATTACTTGAAAAATTAATTAATATAAAAAGATATTAGTGGGGATAAGAAATCTAATTTATTAGAAGTTCCAACATGACACTTTCAAGAGCCTTTACCACTTTTTGATTGCACTTCACATGGCAAAATGGCCTTGGGAACAACATAGACTACTAATTACATTCAAATGAGTCAACCTCTTTTCCTTGATTTTAGTATTCCAAAATTCCATAATGCTTGCCACTCCCCTATCATGGTCTAAATCGACCCCCATATACTCAATTTTTTTTGATAATTAAGATTAAGAAGATGTTTACGTTTTGTT
>CM067167.1:143928386-143995886 GCA_034093135.1 Erigeron breviscapus
TTAATGATTAGTGTTATGATTGAAGATTAAAATTATACATAGCAATATAAATATATAGCAATTTATTTGGAAAAGTATGAAAAAATGAACAACTCATTAAAATTTCAATGTGACAACAAACTAAAAATGTCACATAGGAAAAAAAACATATCATCTCTTAGTTATATAGAGAGATATACATCTATATATTGATTGTATGAATAATATAAATCGCATGTTGCACACAACATATTATACATATTGATTAAATTTGAAAATCTAAATCTGCTAACTAAAAATGCCAAATAAGATAAAATGGGATGAATTTACATACAAATAACACTTAAATAAAAATTATATATTTAACATTGACAAATAAGCAAAATTTACATATTCTCTTAGTTATATAGAGAGATATACATCTATATATTGATTGTATGAATAATATAAATCGCATGTTGCACACAACATATTATACATATTAATTAAATTTGAAAATAAATCAATAATTTATTTAATTAAATCATTAAAAATAAATCAATAATTTTATTTAATTAAATCATTAAAAATAAATCAAAATTTATTTAATTAAATCATTAAAAATAAATAAAATTTTATTTAATTAAATCATTAAAAATAAATCAATAATTTTATTTAATTAAATCATTAAAAATAAATCAAAATTTTATTTAATTAAATCATTAAAAATAAATCAAAATTTTATTTAATTAAATCATTAAAAATAAATCAAAATTTATTTAATTAAATCATTAAAAATAAATAAAATTTTATTTAATTAAATCATTAAAAATAAATCAATAATTTTATTTAATTAAATCATTAAAAATAAATCAAAATTTTATTTAATTAAATCATTAAAAATAAATCAAAATTTTATTTAATTAAATCATTAAAAATAAATCAAAATTTATTTAATTAAATCATTAAAAATAAATCAAAATTTTATTTAATTAAATCATTATAAATTAAAAAATTTATTTAATTAAATCATTAAAAATAAATCAATAATTTTATTTAATTAAATCATTAAAAAATCTTGTAAAATAAGGAGAATATGACAAATAAGAAAAAGTATGATGTGGCAATCAAAAACTAATGCCAAATAAGTCTAAAACTATCCTCTCTTAATTATATAGAGAGAGAACCGTATTGACTATTGAGAGATACACCCATACCCGTACGTGTGTGCGTAGACTGTAGTTGCATGTTGACAGTTTGCTTTGTCATTTATAACTTTGTAAGAGTACATTAATTAGATTAAACAATGATCAAGCTGATAATTAATATCTAAAACGGTATTAAGAATCAAAATCCGTAAAAATTGGCATTAATTGTTACTTATTTATTTACTTACAAGCTGGTAATTAATTTCCTCCGTGGAGGCCTTCATATTGTACTCGCATGCATTTCGTCTCCTCTTATGTTATAGTGGTTTAATAAAAGGGAAATGATATTGTTACAACAATATTTAGCCATCTACAACAACACCTGCATTATACGGTTGTACATTGTACATTTGTTGTAAATAGTTAATTTTTGTTGTACGAATATCACTACCCTTAATAAAAGTTCATGATGTATTAAAAACATATGAACCTAGAACAAACTAAAGTACCTATATATATCTCGTGTAAGATAAATATTGTATTCCAACTTTTGTTGCTAAATATATGTAGAAGAAATGAATAACAGCTAGTTTATTTTTTTTCTAATGTAATTTTTGACACATCATCATAAAAAAATAAAAATAAAATATGAACCGGAATATGATATTTCAAAGTTCATAAATAACCTGTTTAACGCAAAAGAGATGATACAAGTTCTTAAAAAGTCAAGTGTTGGGGACATAACCGATATCCGTTCACCTAGGGATGCATAGAGTAGGCAATTCCTGTCCTGACAAAAGAAGGATGTACGTGGCTCAGAATTGGAATTTTTTTGCACGTTCTCCAAAAACACCCAACATTCACCATCACATATGTCGTCCGGGATTCGGGGTAAAAGGTTATTATGACATTACCACAAAGACCTTGGACTTTGACGCTCCTTTTTGTTTTACCAAATTAGCCTCCACAAACACTTAGAAAGTCTTGCGATATTTTGGACGTACGTGTCTCTAACTCTCACTTTAGTCACTTTGTTTCTATTAAAGAAAAAATGAATATATTTTACTTGAAATTTTTGTACCGTGATTTAACAGTGAGAGGTCTAGCATACGTTGTCTTAACCGAGTCCGTGCTAGAGAGCCCCCTCAAAGTAACATTGTCTATAAACTTTTTGCTTAGATTTTAGTTATTTAATTGTTTGCGTCTATTTGTTGACATTTTATATGCACTTTTATTATAAGTACGTACGGATAAATGGACAATCATTTTGACATTTCTATTCATCTTAATTTGTTTGGTGATTCCATCAATTTATCTAGCTTATCCAATGTTAACATTCTAAACTGAATCAAAAAATGGGGAAAATAGGAAGATTGTATGTCAGGATGAAGCAGCGGCGGAACTTGAACGACATTATAAGGGGGTCAATTTTTTTTTGTGCGTAAAATGTATTTCTACATATATAAATCAGCGCCACGTAGTATTATATATGAATTAATTGTTCTAGATTTTCCCATCATTTTCCTGTAACAATGAAACATATCAATAACTTCGAAACCACTTGATTTATTTCATCTAATTCATAAATGTTTAAATAATTTAAAAACGAATTATCTTAGGAACAATATAGCAAGTACAAGACAATCCTAGTATCCTAGTGATACAAATAAAAATTATCACAACAAATATATAAACTATGTTCCACCGCTAATTGGCTATTTGACAGATACATACTACATAGTATATACTTTTCAAAAAAAAAAAAACACTACATAATACTTGTATATATTTGAGATTTTGAGTTAATATTCAGTAGATATCAATCAATAAATTATGGTAATCAATAATATCAATAAATAAAAATACCCATCGCTATTATTTGAAACTTAGAATAATGGGCTTACTGTGTATCATCAATCTTTCAAGAATCAAGATTGAGATTTGGGGTTTTAGGTTTTCTGCATCTGATATTTTGCTTTTAAATTCCGAGGGGGTAAAAACAAATAAAAAGAAATTTTAACCCTTAAATAATATATAATTGCTAAATATGGCCCAAAATCTTGGAGGGACCATAAGCCATAACCCCCTTTGGTCCTTAGTATCTTCCGCCACTGGGATGAAGAATATAATAAAAATCAAGAGGTCACGGTCATATATTATATATCCTTCTCCAACTGTTGTTACGTTACTGTGTGGGCTGTGGGTTTAGGATTTAAGGTTTTATATATGAAATGAGGACAGGTCATAATGTTTGAAAAGATATCTATGTATGTATTAATGTATTATGTATATGCATACGTATATGTAACGAAGTATTTTGACCTCATTTTTTTTTTTTGAGGATTGATTGTAAGGAATTGTTTATGAGGCAAATATAAACTTCTTTAATCATCACATTTTAGTATTTTGTCATATACTAATTATTATTATGCATATAGGAGAAGACGAATAAAAAAAAAAACCCAAATGCTATTCAAAAATTCTGGTTAGTGCCAATCCACCAGATCTTTACTGAGCCCATTCGTGTCGGAGCTTGACACCAAAACTACTTAATTGGGTACTAGAAGTAAAACTTTGGATGCCTTTTTCCTCACAATAAGTCAGAGGTTCGAGAACTAACTTAAACATATTTGGGGTAGCCACATGTATTTAATCTCTACTTATGGTGAACCTAGGTGAGTTTTCTTATTTAGATCTTTGAGTGATAAGGGTTTCCAATCGAGAAGTTTAGATTAGGGATGCATCCGACAAGGCGGCTCTCTAGTGTGGACCCGGTGAGTAATTTATACCTTAAAAAAAGTGAAACTTTAGGAAAAAGATATGAGATTGTGGAATCATATTTGTGGAATTAAGCATAAGGCAATAGGTATAGACTATTGAACACTAGCTAGCAAAGCGTACACCTTAGATTGTCCCTATAGATATGATATCATATACACATACTAAGGTCAACCGCATAGGTAGATTGAGAACAATTTCATTCCGGATCTTTTTAGTCTATGCCTCCATGGGAATTGGACATTTTACAAGTTGGGCTACTCATGGTTTGGGCCTACTGGGAGTGGGCTCATGACTTAATCTTTTCATATATACATAGTGGATATTACTTATATTAAAGTCTACTTGGCCAACTTTAACCCACTAACTTTTCACTATATAAGTTTTATTATTTTTATATTTGTTTTATAGGTTTGCACTTTTAAGGATATCCTTTAGATACCTAAAAAATTGTGTACATTAAAATGCAACCAATTGTTACATATATGAATAAACAAAAATGGATAACGAGATTCTCCATGTGCTAATATCTTAACCATAATCACAAGAGAAAATAGTATGAACATATATCTGTCGTGCATCTTTGATCAAAATTTGTTGCCACTTTTTTCTAAACACCTCCCATTGTCTCTTTATCCTCCTCCACAATTCACATAATCCTCAATAGTCTTACTCTTCAAAATCCAATGCAATCCTAAAAATTGTTCTTTGGTTTAGATCTTTGGCTTTTAGTTTAATCGCTTCCTTCCTCGTATGAGGAAGGAGGGAGAGAACACGATAAAAAATAATAAAAAATAAATTAACAGATTCTCTTCCTCATTGAATCGATTTACTAATGGGTACCCAAGTCTTGCCGACTCACGAATGTTTGATCTCGGCCAACTTCCAACGTGGACGGAAACCTTATAATGCATATATATAGAAGCACAAATCCTAAACGGCATACAAGCAACAATGGTTACCCAATATCACATGCTCAAAGACGTTTGCAGAAGCCAACGGCCACAGATATCCATAGATCAGATTTAATAGCCAAACATCATAACAAAAAGCAACATTTTTCGGCAAAGAGAATTGAGACTCGTGTGAGCTCTAGCGATTCCTATGCAGGATCTGGGTTCATTCTCTCTCCATCACCACGATGCTTGCCACTTCCATCATTTTTCAATAAGAAACAAGGTTCACTCACATGTGAAGACACCGCAACCAAAGATTTGCGACGTATTCTCTGGCTAGAATGATATATTTAACCTTTTAATCCCTAAAATTAACCCTATAAAAAGGTTTTTTATTTTTTATTTTTTTCTAACACGGACCGTACGTGCTAGTCCTTTACCGAGCAGCGCTCGAGTATTTATCAGTTATGATAATTTTCATAAGTATGTAACATTGTAGTCGAGCTTTGTGTTATTGTAAAATTTATTTAAAAATATAAGATTTGGAAATTTAGTAAGAAATATTTTTGATCAAGTTGACATACGTCTGAGTGATTCAATGACTTCTTGTGAACTTCTATAACTTTTATGCATAATTTTAATAACTCTAAAGTCTCACAATATCACGAAGGGCAAAATTGATAGCAGAGAAGCATTAACAAAATTGATCACTTCTCAAAATCATCAACGACAAAAATATTTGATAACGCAACAATAGAAGATATGTTTTGACAGTTTTGTTGCTAATATTACGGGGTTATTGAACAGACTTTTGAATTCACTTCATAAGTAGAGAAGCATTAACAAATACAGTAACTATTTAAGAGTAAACTAATAATTTTGACCTTTAAATCATTTTCATTCTTTTTGAACTCCGAATAGTCGAATACAAGAACCAGTGGATGAAAACTTAAGATGTCTTCTCACAGTCTTCAGATAATTGATACAGTTGATTTGTGTCTTATTGGCTAAATTATTTTCATTTAGAGTAAATTACAATTTTCGTCCCTGTGGTTTGTACAAAATTTCACGTTTCATCCTGGGTTCACGAAATTACGTTTTTCATCCCCAGGTTTGGACCTCCGTCAACGTTTTTGGTCTATGCCACTAACGGTCGTCAAATTAGTGGTCACGTGACTTGCACATGAGGGTATATTAGTCTTTTTCCCTCTAAACACCTCATCTTTCTTCTTGTTTTTCTTTTCCAGATCTGAGTACCATCTCCAATCTTCAACCTCACATTCTTCATTCTCCCAAATCCTTCATTTCCTAACACCCTTTTCCATAGATCCAATTCTCAAAACCCACAAAGCTATCTAATACAAACTAATTAATGATATACTTCTATCCTAACCAACACCACCCACTTGCTACCGGCAACGGAGATCGATAGGCAATAAATACAACAAAACTTTTTCGATCAACAAAAAACAAAAAAGAAAAGAAAATATACTAAATCTTCCAACAATTTCCCAAAAATCCACATGAACTTCCTGTGTTGTTTGGAATTTGTTGTCGCCCATGACAAAGAAACACTAAAACATTATTTCTTCATTTCACAAACAACTTAAGCATTAATAAAAAAAAATTCCATACGACTTGCTGAGATGAAGTCGACGCCGTAATTTTGACCAAAAAATGTAGATATCATGGATTTGACTAGAAAAGGTTGCACCGGTCGTCATCTACATTGAATTGACTAACAGCGGTTGTTTAGATCTGACAAAACCGTGGTGACCAGAAACCCACCACCATAACCCGCCGGAGAAACCATCGTCACCACTCCCGTAACAAAATCAACGGACCACCACCATGAATTCCACATATAAAACATAGGGATTAAAAAGATCAAGGAAAAAGAAAGTAGCTGATGAGATCGACATGGAATCAAGAGAGTAAAGTTTGAGATTAATGTTTTTGAAATTAACTCAAACATCCATACCCAGTAAGGCTTAATTTATACATTAACTGATAACTAAAAGCTTTTTTCTGATATATTATTATTATTATTTTTTATTATTATTATTATTTTATTTATTTTTCCTGAGATATTATTGTTTAGGTATAGTATTGTGTATGTATTTATATGTTTCTTTTAATTTAGATCTTTTCACAATATATACATCTACTTGTATATGGTGGTAGGATCTCATGTTGAAAAGGATTTGATAATGGATAGATTTATGTACCAATTGAGCTTTTGATATATAGATAATAGAGATAGAGATGTTTTGTATAAACAAATTCTTGTAAATAGGTTTAGATCTGGTGTTGTCGTTGTGAAGAAGATGAAGATGATACATGTGTTATTAAATAAGGACGAAATGACAAATATAACCCCGGACCAAAAGTGTAATTAACTTATTTTTAACGACCGTTAATGGTGTGGACTAAAAGCGTTGACGGAGGTCCAAACTTGGGGACGAAAAACGTAATTTCGTGAACCCAGGGATGAAAAGTGAAAGTTGGTACAAACCACAGGGACGAAAATTGTAATTAACTCTTCCATTTATAAAGTTTGTTAAAAATCACAATATTTATATTCACTTATGTTAAACAACCCATAAGGCCTCTCTTACTAAGGCTGTAACACCCCAAGCTAGGGCTCGAAATACTACGGAAATTATATAGCACAAGGTGGAATTAATGTAGAACAAGAACTAAATGAAAGTAAAGGATTCGGTGAATCCATAAATAAGTAAATCAAATACAAGATGCACAAGGAGCAAGTAACCATCAAAGTTTACAAAACAATCATCTAAAGATGGCTATCGATCCTAAGCATAATGCAAAAGTGAGCATATGAATGCTAGATCCATGTAAGTCCAAGCCCGAGTCCAAAAGTAAGCAATCAATCAAACTTCTTGTCACGGGTTCACCTGCTTACCTGAAAAGTGTACTAAACAAAGTCAACACGAGGTTTGTGAGTTCGTAGTAATGGTTCGCAAGGAACCATCGTCACATAACATATATGTATAAGGTAAAGGCGAGTCACAACTTACAAATATCCTTTATGCGTCACACATCAATCACATCAAGATTATACGAGATATAGTAAGCACGTGTAATAAATGAGCACCAGTGATGTCAAATATCAAATTATGTGCCGTGTGTATGCAAGTGTCATAATGTGTATCATATGTGTGTGTCAACCACGTCATCAATGCAACAAATAGAGTATGCTTGCGTGTGTCCCGCGTAAATAGAGTATGCTTGCGTGTGTCCCGCTTAAATAGAGTATGCTTGCGTGTGTCCCGCTTAAATAGAGTATGCTTGCGTGTGCCCGCATAAATAGAGTATGCTTGCGTGTGTCCCGCACAAATCAAGTGTAACAATGCGTATATGTTCATTTCAGACACAATTCCAATATCCATCAATTCCACCAAAATTACAATGCACATACACTTCATACGACTTTACATTTAAAGAATCATAGATGCTTATATATAGGGTCTGCCACAGCCTTCCCACCA
Source organism: Erigeron breviscapus (assembly GCA_034093135.1). Classification (NCBI taxonomy): domain Eukaryota; kingdom Viridiplantae; phylum Streptophyta; class Magnoliopsida; order Asterales; family Asteraceae; genus Erigeron; species Erigeron breviscapus. The sequence continues at coordinate 143,936,679 of CM067167.1, forward strand.
CATCTACAACACTTTAAAGGTATCTTCGTCTTCCATGTATGTACAACTATCCTAATCTAAACCACAATATCACAATTCAATGCCAAAACAATCAAACAATCCATCAAACCATCAATCAACTAATCAAACAATCAAACAAGTAATTGTACACTTTCCAGCCCGAATCTCAAGCGAGTAGGTAGCTACGGAACTCACCTTAATCGGCAACGTCAAGTTAAATTCGAGATAGAATGGAGTTACAACCGTTCAATGCATTCCACGTGCCCAAAACCTATAATTATTTATAATGTACACATTAATATAAAACGTTGTATTTCTCTATTATATTCATATGGACTTTGGTTTGATCGAACGACTTGGAACAACTATTATGACACCAAAACGTCACCACAAGAGTCAAGGAGGAGTCCAACGAAAAGCCTGACTCAATCCTAGATGAATTGGCTTCAAGCTAGGAAAAACTCGAAATGGACAATGGGTGGGACCGTAAATTAAGGTCATCACACCGTAAATTTACGGTGGCCATGCAACTACTAGCGTAAGGTACGGTATAGTCCATCGTAAGCTACGGTGGGCTGGAAATTCATATTTTTGCATGCAAATTGGCGTAAATTAGGGGGTTCAGCGTATGGTGAATTGAGGGTACCGTAAGATACGGTCTATGAGCCGTATTAGACGCCCAAAGAAAAGCCCACCGTAAATTACGCCCCAATGGGCCGTATTAGACGCCAGATTGATTAAGCCCAGCATAGGCTACGCCTAACTGGGCCGTAAGAGACGCTGGAGCCCAGAGTTGTCGACCAGCAGCAGCCTAGATCAAATCTTAACCCAAAAACATCCCCTAAACTCATTTTGCAACCTCAAATCGGTTTTTGGGAGCTTCCAAAACGAATTTTCCTCAATAGTTAACCAAATTTAACAAAATTAATCATAACCCATTACATAAACACATTATTTATCATCAAATCATCATCAAAAATCATTTTAACCAATTAAATCATTATTAAACCCTAATCTAACCTAAAATTGGTTTTAACTCAAATCTTGACCCAAAAATACTTTTATTAGTCTAGAAACATGATTACAAATATACAATGGTAATTATGAGATGAAATTAACTTACCAAAAATTCCACCAAATACCAAATCCGAATTTGAGCTCTAAAAATGAGAATTCTTGCACTTAGGAATCCAAGTTTGAGATATGATGAAGATATAATGATGATGATGATGATTCTTGCACTAATTTATCTTATGCAACATTAAATGAGATGCAAATTTAGAGAGAGAGAGAGAGAGTGTGTGTGAGTGCAAGAGTTTTCTTGCATTTACTTTAGAGAGAGAAAGAGAGATAAGAATGTGAGAATGGGTGGGTGGAACTGTAAGGAGATAGGGTTGGGTAAATGGGTTGTGGGTTTGACCCATGGGTAACCCTCTACATTTTCTAGTAAAAATTGAGCACTCATATGTATCGTATCATTAACTAATCGGCCCAACGACCTTGTCAAGCATATAACCCATCCATAAATCTCTAAATGGATTCCATTACGTCATTTATAAATTTTGTTAGTAAAATAATACATAAAGTCAAATGGGTCAAAATAGCGGATGTTACATTATTCCCCCGTTAAAAGAATTTCGTCCCGAAATTCAACAAAACACTAATCACTAAACAAATGTGGGTACTTAGACCTCATATGGTCCTCTCGCTCCCAAGTGAACTCGGCTCCATGTCTAGCGTTCCATCTAACTTTAACAATTGTGTAACGTTTGTTCTTGAGCTTCTTGACCTCACGATCTAAGATTTCTACCGGCTCTTCAACAAAATTGAGCTTTTTATCTACTTGGATTTCGTTCATGGGCACATGATGTGTAGGGTCCACCAAACACTTACGTAAATTACAAATATGGAACACATCATGCACACCACTAAGTTCTTGTGGAAGTTCTAGTCGGTATGCCACCTTGCCAACCCATTCAAGGATCTTGAAAGGACCAATATACCTTGGCCCGAGTTTGCCTCGCTTCACAAAACGTACAACTCCTTTCCAAGGTGACACTTTCAAAAGTACATGATCGCCAACCTCAAACTCTAGTGGTCTCCGTCTCACATCGGCATACTTCTTTTGTCGTTCACGGGCTATTTGCAATCTCTCTTTGATTTGAGAAATTATTTTGGTTGTTTCAACCACAATCTCCGGCCCGATAAGTTGGCTTTCACCAATCTCCGCCCAAGCTAGGGGAGAACGACATTTTCTACCATAAAGTGCTTTAAACGGTGCCATTTGTATGCTAGCGTGATAACTATTGTTGTAGGAGAACTCAACCAACAGCAAATGTTCATCCCAATTACCACCAAAATCAATGACACACGCTCTCAACATGTCCTCGAGCGTTTGAATTGTCCTTTCACTTTGTCCATCCGTTTGGGGATGAAACGTCGTGCTCATGTCAAGTTGAGAACCCATGGCACGTTGAAAGGCTTTCCAAAAATTTGAGTTAAACCGGGTATCTCTATCGGAGATGATACAAACGGGCACTCCATGCTTAGACATCACTTCTTTAATATACAAACGGGCCATAGTGTCAAATTTATCGGTTTCACGAATGGCCAAGAAATGAGCCGACTTCGTTAACCAATCTACAATCACCCAAATCGAGTCATGGCCCTTGCTTGTTCTCGGCAACTTTGTGATGAAGTCCATAGTGATTCGTTCCCACTTCCACTTGGGTGTCACCGGTTGAACCAACTACCCGGGTGGCTTCTTATGACCGGCCTTCACTTGTAAGTAAGTAAGGCACTCATTCTCATACTTGGCCACATCTCGTTTCATGCCCGGCCACCAATAAAAATCTTTCAAATCAAAATACATCTTATCCAATCCGGGATGGACCGAATAAGCCGATTTGTGAGCTTCATCCATGAGAAATGTCCTTAGATTTCCCAAGACGGGAATCCAAAGTCTTTCAACCAAGTATAGCCCATTGTCATCTTTTCTATCAAATTGTTGCTCCATACCATCCAACCCTTCATTGCCAAAGTTCTCCGGTAGGGTAGCTTGCATTTGAGCTTCAATGATCCGATCACGAATATTTTTCCCTACCGTGAGACTCATAACTCTAGCCTGCCTTGGCTTAACCCTCTCTTTTCTACTCAAGGCATCGGCCACAACATTGGCCTTGCCCGGATGACATCGGATATCACAATCATAGTCACTAAAGAGTTCCAACCATCGCCTTTGTCTCATGTTCAATTCACTTTGATTAAAGATGTGTTGGAGACTTTTGTGATCGGTGTAAATCACACATTTTGTGCCATAGAGATAATATCGCCAACACTTCAAAGAAAACACAACCGCTCCCAATTCTAAATCATGTGTTGGGTAGTTTTCTCATGCACATTAAGTTTTCGGGAGGCATAAGCAATGACTTTTCCTCTTTGCTTAAGAACATAACCCAAACCTTGACCCGAGGCATCACAATAAACCACGAAGTCTTCAACTCCATCCGGAAGGGTTAGGATAGGTGCATCACACAACATATCCTTAAGGGTTTGGAAGGCTTGTTCTTGTTTATCGCCTCATTCAAACTTTCTCTTCTTTTGAGTCAAGAGAGTGAGTGGTTGTGCAATACGGGAGAAATTTTCAATAAATCTTCTATAATAACCCGCCAATCCAAGGAATTGACGGATCTCGGATGGTGTTTCGGGTCTCCTCCAATTCTTGACCGCCTCAATCTTGCTTGGGTCCACATGAATACCATCCTTGCTCACCACGTGACCAAGGAAGTGGACCTTCTCCTACCAAAACTCACACTTGGAGGATTTAGAATACAACTTCTCTTTTCTCAATAGTTCAAGCACTTCACGCAAGTGCTCGACATGTTCTTCCTTCGTTTTAGCATAAACAAGGATGTGATCTATAAAGACGATGACAAACTTGTCCAAGTATGGTCGACACACCCGGTTCATCAAGTCCGTGAACACCGTCGGTGCATTAGTCAACCCGAATGGCATAACGGTGAATTCAAAATGGCCATACCTTGTACGAAAAGCCGTTTTAGGAATATCATCTTCATGTACTCGGAGTTGATGATAACCCGAGCAAAGATCGATTTTGGAAAAGTGTTTTGCACCTTGAAGTTGATCAAATAAGTCATCGATTATAGGGAGAGGATACCGGTTCTTCACTGTGAGCTTATTCAACTCCCGGTAGTCAATACACATCCTAAACGACCCGTCTTTCTTCTTCACAAATAAGATAGGAGCACCCCAAGGTGATTGGCTAGGACGAATGAAACCTGATGATATACCCTATACGGAGCTCTACCTCCGTACTCAAAGAAGATACCTTTGAAACAGGTAAAGATGCTTATACGGAGCACCACCTCCGTAGTCAGAAATAATCTTGGAGCATCCGAATCAAATTACTTAGCTCCGGAGGAATATACATACTAAATCCTCTATAAGAGGAAATATACATTTAGGTCTGACTATTCCGGACACGGCTCATTATTAGATTATCATAAATCTTCTTAAAAGATAGAAGATATCCTCAAAAGAGGAAGAGATTTACCCTAATTCTCTTACCCTCATCTCCAAATTTCCTACCCTCTATATAGAGAGGAGAATGCCATACGGCGGGGGGTCATGTCTCTCATACTCCACGCATTAAAACCCTCATCATTAACACATTCGACTTCCGAATCTCTAACCCCCAGATAAACCCTAAGCCTTACGGATCGGCGAAGGGTTAACAATTGATGTGTAAAATCGAGTTTAAAAAATTAAAACAAGAAATACCCTAGAACTGACTACTACACACTCTCGGGCAGTGGACCCATTCGTATATAGTATAGCTAAAAGGTAAGTCCAGGATCGAACACAGGGACTAAAGTGAAGTAATTGTTGACATTAAGTAATTCTAATTAACAAGGGGTTTTGTGACCGAATTGTCACTTTGCAACAAGTAAAGTAAATAACTTAAATCCGGTATTACCGGGGCAGGGATCGTCCTCAAACGATAATTAAAATGTTTTTATGACAATAATTTAAAAAGGCATCCATCTTGATTTCGCTCAACAATACGTTCAGATTGCACATAAATGAAGTTCAAATCCAAATTAGTTGATTAAATAACCGAGACTCAAACAAAGCACCAACCCCGTACCCGTCAAGTTAGTGACATCATTTGACTCTATTGCTTAAACTAGTTTCGTTACAAAGACCGGTACCCCAAGACATCTTTTATAACTTCCCTAATCAAACAATTGGTTTGGTAGGAAATGAAACCTGATGATATACCCTATACGGAGCTCTACCTCCGTACTCAAAGAAGATACCTTTGAAACAGGTAAAGATGCTTATACGGAGCACCACCTCCGTAGTCAGAAATAATCTTGGAGCATCCGAATCAAATTACTTAGCTCCGGAGGAATATACATACTAAATCCTCTATAAGAGGAAATATACATTTAGGTCTGACTATTCCGGACACGGCTCATTATTAGATTATCATAAATCTTCTTAAAAGATAGAAGATATCCTCAAAAGAGGAAGAGATTTACCCTAATTCTCTTACCCTCATCTCCAAATTTCCTACCCTCTATATAGAGAGGAGAATGCCATACGGCGGGGGGTCATGTCTCTCATACTCCACGCATTAAAACCCTCATCATTAACACATTCGACTTCCGAATCTCTAACCCCCAGATAAACCCTAAGCCTTACGGATCGGCGAAGGGTTAACAATTGATGTGTAAAATCGAGTTTAAAAAATTAAAACAAGAAATACCCTAGAACTGACTACTACACACTCTCGGGCAGTGGACCCATTCGTATATAGTATAGCTAAAAGGTAAGTCCAGGATCGAACACAGGGACTAAAGTGAAGTAATTGTTGACATTAAGTAATTCTAATTAACAAGGGGTTTTGTGACCGAATTGTCACTTTGCAACAAGTAAAGTAAATAACTTAAATCCGGTATTACCGGGGCAGGGATCGTCCTCAAACGATAATTAAAATGTTTTTATGACAATAATTTAAAAAGGCATCCATCTTGATTTCGCTCAACAATACGCTCAGATTGCACATAAATGAAGTTCAAATCCAAATTAGTTGATTAAATAACCGAGACTCAAACAAAGCACCAACCCCGTACCCGTCAAGTTAGTGACATCATTTGACTCTATTGCTTAAACTAGTTTCGTTACAAAGACCGGTACCCCAAGACATCTTTTATAACTTCCCTAATCAAACAATTGTTTTGGTTATTGAAATAACAGTTATACCTATCGATTGTACCCAACCGTTAACACATTCCTCCCTATTATCATGAACGATTATCTACCGTACCCGTCATAGACCCAATCGTTTGTACCCAAACAATCAAAATGAAATATATGAAATCAATAATTACCATTAAAGATACACATAAATCACCAATCAATTCAAGATAAATAATAAAGAAGAAATACGCTAAGATCTCGATATAACGTTAAATGAAATCAACATTGAATTAATAAAATCGTGCAATCTTTACATATTGTCTCACTCCATCAAGATGGATGATGAAGCGATTAGCCACTCATATTAAAATAAGAATAACAAAGAAAATATGAAGAAATCATTGTTACCGAATGATAATAATTGAAAGCTACGAACGAAATTGATCCAATCGTGTTTAAAATCCTAAAATATGATAAATAGATGAAAATATCTCTGAATAGGTCTTCAAAAACGGCTGGGAGAAGAGAAGAAGTGTTTTGGGATATTTTTGCATGCTATTTATATGCCTCCAAAAATCTGCCAGAATCGGACCCAGTTGCGGCGCAACTAAGTTTGACTTCGCGTTTGACTTTGACTTTCGTTGACCAAGGCTGGCTTGAACTTGAACGCATTGCGGCGCAACTTATTCTTCTGCTTTTCGGTTGCGGCGCAACTACTAGTTGCGGCACAATTGGACGTTGACTAGCGTTGACCTTTGACCAATGTTGACTCGTGGCTGGCCAGGAACAAAAGGCATTGTTGCGGCGCAACTAGGACAGTTGCGGCGCAACTTAACTTTCTGTAATTGGGTTGCGGCGCAATTACTAGTTGCGGCGCAATTGTCTTTTTCAGCTTTGACTTTTGTTGACTTCCTGCACTCTTCATCCAAATGCTTCCGAAATCCTCCGTTAGCACTTACTTCACCTCAACAATGTCGTTTTCTCCAGATTTACGCTTAAATACCTGTCAGTAACCTGAAACACTAACAAATACCATAAACGCACCAAATGTATACTAAAACGACTCATAAACCATGCAAAATCAACTAAATACAATGTGGGAAATGGGTATAAATACGACACATCAAATCCCCCCACACTTAAGCTTTGCTTGTCCTCAAGCAATTCCAAACTTCAAAACTCAATTTACCTTGGTACATATGAGAATTACATTTCAGTAATCAAAAAGAAGCTAAACCATCATTGAAAATGAAACGAGATGGTTAGGCAGTTTTAATCTTAAATGAAAACTGGAATGTTTGACAATACTTGACTGATATACAAGCCTTAATAACACGACTAAGCACAAAAGAATCGAATCAGTGATATCTCGTCTATCCTACTCCAACTAACTTACTCTTGGGGTTGAATATTTGAATAATCACTCAATGCCTAGTCGTGATGCATAATCTTTTAACCATAGGCTTGTACTAGGTTCGTTCCTTCACCGCCATGATGCAAGCACCACAACGTCTATCAAAAGAGGACTTTAAGGGTTTTAATGAACTTATGCGGCTAAACAAGATATTTAAAAGGGTATGGAAATTTGGGAAAACAAGGGTGTTAAAAACAAATAACACAACATTTAACAAAGTTTTACATAATAGTCTAATCCATTAAATCCCACGTCACTAGTTGCCAACGGTCCAAAACCTGAGAAGTTGTCCAGACAATACCCCCAATAGACGATTAAAACCGACACCATTGTGGTGTATGACCTTATACAACTCAATCAACCAAATCTAACCATGTTGGCTTAAACAAACGCGCCAACCCACAAATAACAACTTAAGATTATAGCATTCAGATCCTTTCGTTGGTGTAATTGATGTACCAACTTACAAAAATGATTTGACCAAAAGTGAGAAATACCAACTGACAGCCCAAGCTCTTTTCTTCTTTTTTTTTTCTATTTTTTTTCTTTTTTTCTGTTTTTCAATTCTTTTATTCTTTTTTTTTGTGAGCTACTTTTACTCTGACTAATTGGTATTCTCTTAAATAATTTTGAAACAGTGACAAATCATATACTCATATGCTAAAATGAACGATCCAGACTTTATCCAAACAAACATGACGAAATCAATCTATTCTCAGTAACCGAGAATATCCCAACCCGACATAAAGGACAACCCCAAACCATCCACTAGCATAGGCAACCAATGACCCACTAGGACTTTGACTATCGGTATGGCTAGGAAAAGGTGTATATAAAGGTAGAGTTAATAACAAAGAACAGGCTAGTGACAACAAGTTTTCTATTGTTTCTTGCACTAAACGTGAGTGCAACACATGGGTTTAAAACAGGGGATTCACTAACCAGTGTAGTTAGCTACTAAGCACATTAACAAAACATGCACATAACAAATTTTTATGAAACAAGGGGTGAACATACAAAGAACAAATGGTTTTATCCTAAGTTTGCCTCTTCTGATAAATAACACGGAACGATCAACCAGGACAAGTTCTAGAATCAACGCAATCACCGGCACACTCATAGCAAATGAAAATAATCCGGAAATGGAAAAACCAACCTCAAACTTGCACATCATAGTTCAGAGCTCTAAATAGAACCCTTACTCTTGAATAAATCCAAAAGCCTACGAGAGGGACAAATTAACAAGGCTAATAATTCCAAAACCGAAACACCTATCATAACTAGCAATGAATCAATAATCTCACAATTTGGGTGTTTTGGTTCCCCTACGAAAGCCATGGTCAAGAAGGAAGGTAGACAAAGTGTCATACCAAGCTCTAGGAGCTTGTTTAAGACCATATAAAGCTTTATTTAGCTTGTATACATAGTGAGGATGCTTTGGATCCTCAAAGCCAGGAGGCTGCTTAACATAGATTTCTTCATCAAGAGCACCATTTAAGAAGGCACTCTTGACGTCCATTTGATAGACAATGAAGCCTTTGTAAGCATCATGAGCGAGAAAGAGACGATGGCTTCAAGACGAGCGACTGGAGCAAAGGTCTCGTCATAATCAATGCCTTCAGCTTGAGTATAACCTTGAGCAACCAGTCTTGCCTTGTTTCTGATGACCACACCAGTTTCATCCATCTTATTCCTATAAACCCATCGAGTGCCAATGGGTTCTTTATAGGGAGGAGGAACAAGGAACCAAATATGTTGTCTTTCAAATTGTGTTAGTTCTTCTTGCATGGCTTCCACCCATGAGGGATCAGCCATGGCTTCATCAATATTGGCAGGCACAATTTGAGATAGAAAATTGACATAGAGACAAGTATTACTTGTCGCTGAGCGAGTTTGGACACCATTGTGTGGATTACCAATCACATGGTCAAGAGGGTGATCAGCAGTCCATTTAAGTGCTGGTGTGTGAATAGAAGAATGATTCATAGCGGATACTGTGGTGGTAGTTTCACTAGGAGTGGGAGTATAGGAGGAGAGATCAATGGTTAGCAAGGGTTCAGGGTTGCTGACAGGAGGGTCACTAAGAACAGTGGGTACCTCTTGCTGAGGAGTGTCATCCTCAGTGTCTCCTGAAAGAGGATTCGCTGAGGCATCATGAAATGTTTCCTCAGCGACACCGTCAGCATCTTGAGGTTCAGTTGAGAGAGGAACATTAATGGAAGTGGCATTAACTGTTCAAAGAAGAGGCTCAACTGGATCTATAGAGTAAATGTGAGCAGCAATGTACTCATTATTTGGTGAAGGACTTGGAGACTCAGTGATAGGTTGTTCAGCAACATCATGATGTGTCGCTGATACTTCAGACGAGTCAGATGGATCGCTGAGAATTACTTCAGCAGATGACTCATTTGAGAGATCACCTAAAGCTGAACAGCTTTCATCAAAAGTAACATGAATTGATTCATCTACTTTTTGAGTGCGAGTATTGAAAAATCTGAAAGCTTTTCTTATAGAAGAATATCCCAGAAAGTAGCCATCATCAGCTTTGGGATCAAACTTTCCTAAATGATCCTTATCATTTAGGATGAAAACTGGGCAACCAAAAACATGGAAATATCCAATTTGAGGTTTCTTGCCCTTGAGAACTTCATAGGCAGTCTTATCATGTCGCTTGACAATAAGACACCTATTTTGAGTGTGGCGAGCAGTACTGACTGCTTCAGCCCAGAATTTACTAGGAAGAGAGGACTCACTGAGCATGGTTCTTGCAACTTCAATGAGAGTTCTATTTCTCCTTTCAGCTACCCCATTTTGCTCAGGAGTGCGAACAGAAGAGAAATTTTGTCTAATCCCTTGATCAGCACAAAAAGTCTCAAGAGTGTGGTTTCTGAACTCAGTGCCATGATCGCTTCTGAGTTCTTTAACACGTATGCTGTTGAGGTTTTCTATCTTTTTAATGAAATTAATTATTTCCTCAGCAGCATCACTCTTAGAATGAAGAAAGATTGTCCAAGTATATCGTGAATATTCATCCACAATAACTAAGGTGTATCTGCTACCCCTTAGACTTTGGACATTTACTGGACCAAAAAGGTCCATGTGAAGGAGATGGAAACAACCACTGATAGAGTTGGCCTGTTTGGTTTTGAAGGTGGCTCGGTGGCTTTTACCTTTTTCACAAGCACCACAGAGCCTGTCCTTCTCATAAGTGAGAGGAGGAAGGCCTCGAACTAGATTTTTCTTGGCCAAAGAGTTTATGGTTTTGAAATTCACATGCGACATACGCTTGTGCCATAACCAGTTGATTTGAGAAGCAGATTTTGAGAAAAAGCAGGTCTTGCTGTCAGTTTTGACAGGAGTGAAATCTACCAAGTAGATATCCCTTTTTCTTGGAGCGAGCAAGACCACTTCTTTATTGACATTGATCATTGTGCCTTGATGCTTATCAAGGATAACCTTGTAGTCAGCATCGCACAATTGACTGATGCTGATCAGATTGTGTTTTAATCCATTCACATAAGCAACCTTAGTGAACTTGATCAGCCCATGAGAGAGAGACCCATATCCTTCAGTTTGGCCAGTAGAATTGTCACCAAACACAACTGTGGGACCATCGGTCTCTACGAAGTTATCCAGCAAGTCCTTGGATCCAGTCATGTATTTTGAACAGCCACTGTCCAAATACCACACTTCTTTTCCTAGCGAGGCCTGCAGGATAACATAAGAAGGATTTAGGAAGAATCATGAGCATCCTCGCTGATAGTATCGTCAGCAGAGGATGTGAGAGGAATATGAGCAAAGTCATCATCATTTGAAACGAGAGGAAGAGGGGCTCTAGGATCAGCATTTGGATCAACTGGGAAATCAACCAGCTGATGAGCAGGAAGCATGTCATGAGTAATCTCTCGTGTGAAGAATTGATCTTCAGAGGTAAAAGTGACAGAGCTTCCAGTGTTTAGAACAACCATGTTAGTGACTTGGCTGTTTTCCCCATATTCAGCCAGTATACTATCACTACCATTGGTAATGATTTCATGAGACTGGGGAAAGGAGATTCGCTGAGCGGCAATGTATTCAGCAATGTTGTCATTAGTGAGAACAACATCTTCACCCAAGCTGATATTGGATTCAGCTGGGGGAGCTCGCTCAGAGAATACAGAAGAGGGATGAGTAGCGGAAGCTGATGGTAGATTTGGCTGAATGACTACTTCAGGAGGATTCCTGGAGTCTTTGTCATTGCAGTCAGTAGCGATGTGTCCTCTTTTGCCACATAAGTAGCATTTTCTTCCATCCTTCTGATTTTGAATCAGAAATTCCTTGAGTTGTGAGGACAAGTCGTTGACACGCTTATTCAACTCACAAATCTCATGATTGGAGGAAGAAGTTGATGCTACTGAAGGGGCCTTTTTCTTCCTGAACTGAACAGGAAGAGTTTTTGGAACAGGGCCAAGAATGGACTTGCCCTTAGATTGAGCTTTTGAAGAAGAAGGGGCATGATTATTCAGAACAACTCGCTGACCTCCTTGCTGAGGAGGTCTGACTTGTTGAATAGGTCTGGGTTGCTGAGAACTATGACGACTTAGAGCAACTTACTGACCTCCTGGCTGAGGAGGTCTAACCTGCTGAACAGGTTTTGTTTGTCGAGGGACAAAAGTTCCCTTTAGGACATAGACAGAATTAGGTTGCTGATAACGAGCATCAGCAAACTTAGCTCGTCTATTCATTAAGTGCTCATGCATAACAGCCTTTCTGCCAGCAGGAGAAGTATTAGAAAAAGATGAGGGCTGAGACGCAGGGCGTTTAGCGACTGCTGAGGGAACGGAATTCTCAGCGGGTTGACTAACAGGCACAGCTCGCTGAGGGGTGCTGTAGTCATATGGGACAGCGACCTTGCTCCTTCTAAAGGGTTCAACATTGAACCCACCATTGGGCTTAACAGTGAAAACCTTAGGAGCAAGAGTCTTGAAACCATCATTTGAAATATTCCCTTCAAATGTTTGGGAAGAGGAATATTGAACACGACCCTCATTTGGCATCATGTCAATAATGGGATGGTTTGGAAAGACAGTCTTGGCAAAGCTAGCTGATGAGCTAGTTTCTGCTTGTGACGAGGAAGTGGAAGTGCTGGGTGAGGGAGACTCATCATTTAGTTCAGAATGATAGTCATTCATGCCTTTAACAAAGTAATGTTTAAGCAATTCCTCACGAGAAGTAAGAGCACTGGAAGGAATCATCTCTTCAGCAGCAGGTCTCTCGCTGAACATATTGGTGATGACAGCAGCAGTCTCATAATCACCACCGATTATGGCTTTCATTTGAGCAGGAACCTGCAAGCTGAAGATTTGGTCGTGAAGCCTAGAGGCTTTAGACCAGGAGGTGACTATCTTTTCAAGGTCAGCGACCTGATTTTTCAGCTTCTCATTTGAGATTTGAAGAGTTTGGTTGAGAAGCTTTTGGGATTCAAGCTCAACATGGACATTTCTCAAATCCTTGAGCTTGTCAGTCTTACTTAGCTCAGCACTTACTGAGTTAAGTTTAGACTGAAGATCAGCACGAATAGATTCGACGTACTGAATATCACAAGTAAGAGATTCAAGAATTTTAGGTTTATCCTCTTCAGAGGCAGAGGAAAAAGTGCATACCTTCTTGATTGTGACATTGACCCACTGACTGGAGCACACTTGATCTTTTGTCAGCGCCTGGTCATCAGCGAGTGCCATAAAGCAGATGGCATCAACAAAGTCCTCGCTGTCAGAAACGTCGGAATCAGCCCAGTCATGTTCTTCAACAACAAGACCTTTGGCGGGAGCTTTGGCTTCTTCAACATCAGCCATCTTGGCACGAAGCTCATAATACTTCTTTTTGTATTCATCAGCAGGCTTGACTGAAGAGGGCCTCGCTGATGATGAAGAAGGCTTCGCTGCCTGCAAAGAAGGAATAGAAACTTTGCATTCCTTTTGGTAATGGCCTTTACGACCACACCTCCAACATTCTTCTTGAGACTTGTCTACCACTGGTTTTTGGAAATGAGTCGACCTACGACCATTCCATTTTTTAGAATATCGTTTACCAGCGATAAGAGCAAAGTTCATGAAGTCCGAGAACATCTCTTGTCTCTCCTCGAAATTGAGGTCATTGACAAGATCTTGGACGTTAGAGGGGGTAGAATTGCTGATGTCCATGTCAAGATGGACAGGACTAACTTCAGCAGAGACCAGGGCAAGAGGGTCATGAACATTAGAGACACTAGATAAAGAATAAGAAGAAGTTGAAGCATATGAACCAGCATGCCTCTTAGACTCAGCCTCAGCTCTCAAAGATTGAGCGAGGGCTCTCTCTTCAAATTGAAGAGTGCCATAGAGTGACTCTAAGTCATGCTCCTTGAGTTGCTTAGTTGTTCTAAGAATTTGCCTTAAGCCTTGCCATTTGATGGGCAAGACATCAATGAACTTGTAGCATATTTCAAGCGTATTATGCTCTATGCCCACATTTGTCATATCATTCAAAAGGCACTTAAAGCGATTATACGTGCCATCCAGACTCTCATTAGGGAGAAAGAAGAATCCTTCATAGGCACGTTTCAGATCTATTTTCTTGGTAGCAAGAACATCTGTCGTACCATCGAATCTGGTACACAGATTATCCCACACCAATTTAGAAGAAGAAAGTTTGATGACAGATTTCATTTTATCATCAGGAAGGGTAGTAATAATGAGATTTCTCAACCGAGCATCCAGATTGACAAGCCTACGCTCGTCATCTGTCCATTGTACTTCTGGTTTTATGAGCTCAGAGACAACTTCAGAAGCATCAGCAGTGGCTCCTGGTGTCCTGGTAACCAGAACCGGTACATATGGCCCTCTGGTTAGAATGGTCATAAGATAGGGTTCAAATCCTACGATGTGTAGGAGCATTCTCTCCTTCCAAGATCCGAAATCATGTGAATCGAATCTGGGTGGGATGGAGACATACCCAAAATCTCTGGTATTAACCAGAGAAGGAACATAAGACATAATAGTAAGAAAAGAAAAATAGACAGAAGTTTAAAGAAAAGTTTTTAGATGCAGAAAATTAAGTACAGAAAGAAAGAAGGATAATCTTGCAAACTTTTACTCAGATCAGATTCGGTGTGTCGAACCACCGCTCTGATACCAACTGAAAGTCCCAAGTTTGCAACGATTATGTAATTAAACAACTAATGTAAATTACACTAAGAAAGCAAGACAAGAAAGTAAACACATTTAATCATAAGTAGTATTAATTAAACGGTGAATACATGGTTGGTTTACAAAGAAAGAAAGAAAGAAATATTGTTAAGTTTTTGCACACACGAAAACTTAACAATTATACAATTCTACAATGAGAGAAAAACACACTAAGTGACTATTGTAGAATGAACCAACAACTTTGCGGCTAGGTCAAGAGATGCTTTATATAGGGGAAAAAAGACATCACATGACAACCCAATAGATGTTGACACATGAAGGTTGTCAACTATCTATTGGTGTATAAGACTGGTCTTCAGACATCTCTGTTTGCCATCTTGTTTCTTTCCCAAAACGGCATGAAAGAGAAACACCTTCGTACCATTTTGGTACAAGGTCACATGGCTCCATCTTGATCTTGCAACACGTGTCCTTGGGACCAGTCTTCTTATCTTCATTTTCCCGCCTATATTTGACTTACAACATATGACGGTGAGTCATTGAACTTATCCTTTAACTCGAAGATAATAATGATCGTTGAAGGCTCGCTGATGAAACTTCTCGCTGAGGCTGTCAGCGACGACTTGACTCACCAAGTAATCTTCAGCGAATCCATGACTCAACACGTGCTAGTCATATTATTAATCCAGAATGGATTGCCACATTAATCAGTCAAAACACATTCCACAAATTAAACTTTGTACAAAGGGTGTAGTCAAATTGCTTATTAAATTCTATAATTAAGTGACAAAAGCAATTAACTACAAGGACAAGCATGCAAAAGTTCAAAATTCCTCAAAAATACCCGACTTTTTCCTATTTACCACCCCCCCCCACACTTGAGTTGGACAATGCCCTCAATGTCCAATGAACTAAGGCAAACTAAGGGAAATAGGGGAAAGTAAACAAAAACAAAATCAAGAACAAGAAAAACTTGCCGGGTATGATGTATGTTCCATGCCTGAATATGATGCCAACAAAATATGTCGCTGAACTTACTGCCAGCATATGCATATGACATTCAACTTGCTATCAACATGAACACACAATTAACGAGCAACATAATTAAATAAACCATGCATTCATCCTATCCCTAATTATTCAAACGGAAATGGAAAAGTAAAATACGATGTTCCATCACCCTTAAGGGTGATTACAAACCAAACAAATAGAAATAAATAAAAGTACGGAAATAAAATTGTTCAAACAAATAAAAGTACAAGCCATCATCACCAACAGACGGCAACAGCATCATCCCATCATATATCACTGAGGAGGGTAAGGGTAACCAGGCATAGGTCCTGTACCAAAAATTGATCCAACCACCTGCTCAGCAAATGATGGTTCTGCCGAACCTGATCCTCCAGCATCCGCACCAGCCTGCGTACCTGCAAAAGACCCAAAGCTAACAGGGTTATCGGGCCCCATCCCTCCAAGATCATGGGAAGGAGCCACCTCATACCGACGCTCTGGTGGAAAGAAGAATCCACCCCCAGCTCTGTGCTCTGGAATGAATATACTGGGAGGGTGGTAGTCGGGAATCGGATGAGGTGGATGAAACTGCTCACCCCTATACTGGGCCTCCCACATGGGCTGATATCTATGTTGATCATGCATCATACGATCCATACCTGAGCCCATCCACCTAAAATCACTGTCCACCCTCGACTGAAACTGCTCATGGGAATGCTGAAAGTGCTGCTGAGACTCCCACATGTTACTAACCAAAGTCCCCAAAGAAGAAAAATCCCATGGACCTGAAGGGGCGGAAGAAGAAGAAGATGGTCCCTCAGTAGGTGTAGTGGTGGCACGACGCTTAGTACGTCGTGCGGGCTCTAGCGGCTGCTCTGGTGCATCAGCCATCTCAGCATCACCATCATCACCTGCCTCTGCCTCCTCCTCATCATCAGAGGCAGCACCACCAAAATCAATCAACTCAGGAATATCATTCTTATGAGCTAGAGGCTTAATCAATTTCCACCGCTTCAAATCATTCCAAGTGAATGGCTTCATAGGTTTGCAGTTCAAAGCGACTGCATTATCAGCACCCTCAAAATTCTTCACCATCTTAGAAATGAAATGACCACATACTAACCCCCTATCACGAACTCCTTTGGTCCCCATATGTTTTGCCAACACATAGGGGGCACATGCTTTCCTATACACATCACTTTCATCAAACAACCTCAACAACCACAAATCCTCCATATATAACTTGTCCGGATGATTAGTCCTTTGGACAAAGGAATGGACTAACATCTTGTGGAACAAGCGCAAAATAGGCGACTGAAGTGTATTCGCCCCACAAGCTGCTTTCCAAGCGCGACCCCCAGACACCCGGTTATAGTAATCTCTAAAATCACCTGCTTCCCTAGTAAAACCAGAAGTAGCCCTAACAGAAATGGCTAAAAGACGCTCGAAAGCAGGATCATCTAACATCTCTTGGGTGTACATCCCCGTGCACAACCCAAACTCAGCAATAGTTAGGTGTCTATTAACACCCCCACAACGAAAGAAAATGACCTGATCAGCAAACACATCCTTTACTTTCTCTATGTTCTCAACAGAGATAGTCGAATAAACCTCCAAACACCACTCCTTACAAACTACCTCCCGATTCCGAAATATATCAAACCATAAACTAAATTCCTTGGCTACGGGATTACCATCCATATCATTCGAACTACCCATCAAATGCATATACCTACTTATACCCCCACGAGCATTTAACGTATCCAACATACTAGATTCCATATACCTAGGTTCAACTATGTCTTTCTGAAAAATAGTGGCCAACCTGTTGGTATATTCAACCTTCTTCTCGGGAGGAGCTCTAGGGAATCGTAACCACGGGTGGGTAGGAATTCCCATAGCAGTGGCTTCAGGAGTCAGACCACTCTCAACAGGTGCAGCAGCCGACGAGCTTCTTGCCTTGCCTCGTCCTGCACGGCTAGAGGAAGCGGGTTCCTACACATACAAGAAACAATTAAAATATGGAAACCCTGATATAAAAACACATATATATAAACATAACCATGGCAGGGCTGAAATCGGTCGAGTTGCGGCGCAACTACCTTCGTTGCGGCGCAACTTCACTGTCTGTAATCCAGTTGCGGCGCAATTGGATGTTTTCTGGGTTGAGTACGAGCAGCAGCAGGGATGAACAACAAAATTCCCACAAACTAGATAACAACTTAATTCTTAGGGTTTAGCATTTAATTAAGAAAAACAAGCTTTAATTAACCCTAAGTTAATTTGAATAACACAATCCACAAGAATAAATCATCAATCCTTCAAACAAAACAACCAAACCCTCATTGTTCTAACCCCATTCAACCTCAACTCATCTAACTCATGTAATTGCAACATTCTCAATTCACTACTTTCAACTAAGTCCATATTGCAATTCCTAAGAGCCCAATAAGCTTTATGCTCTATTTCTAAAGGCAAATGACATGTCTTCCCATAAAGTAACCTATAAGGTGTAGTCCCAATTGGAGTCTTAAATGCGGTTCTAAAAGCCCATAATGCATCATCCAACTTCTTAGACCAATTTTTAGGATTATCACCTATAGTTTTCTCTAAGATTCGTTTTAAAGCCCTATTAGTATTTTCTACTTGGCCACTCGTTTGCGGGTGATAAGAAGTAGAGAAACGATGATGAACACCATACTTCTTTAACACCTTAGCAAGTTGGTGATTCGCGAAATGAGTTCCACGATCACTGATTAAGGCCTTAGGGCAACCAAAACGACAAAACAGTTGCTTTAAAAAATCTATGACAACCCTTGCATCATTAGTTGGCAAGGCCTTAGCCTCGGCCCATTTCGAAACATAATCAACCGCCACTAAAATGTAAAGACACTTATTTGAAGGCGGAAAAAAGGGGTTGGATCGGATGGTAAGCAGAAGGGAAGGTAGGTAGGAGCTCAATTATTTGAGAAAAAAAAAAGTGTGTGTGTGAATTATGATCCCCGATCCCCTTTTGTAACTGTGTTGACCCAGTTTGACCCGGGTTGCGGCGCAACTCCACTCGTTGCGGCGCAATGCCTTATTTTTGAATTTAATATTTTTTTTTTTATTTTTTTTTAGATTTTCGATTTTTCTGAAACATGACACGTTGCGGCGCAACAACAACCTGCGGCGCAACTGAAAAACAGAAGGATAGGTTGCGGCGCAACCCAACAGAAGCATTGCGGCGCAACTTATGTTGCGGCGCAATTCACCTCCCCCACACTTACCTTTTGTTTCACCTTCGAAACGACTTACCGGAAGGCATGAGAGCGGCTCCTACCTGCAATTCTTATTAAAACACATTACCAATGACAAATAAACACTAATGAAAACAAGAAACACGGGTTGCCTCCCGCGAAGCGCTTAAGTTATTAACGAGTCTTTAGCTCGACTCACAGTCCTTTCTTCATTGATCCATTCTGAAAAATGGAAGCTCGTCAACGATGACTCCCACATTTTCCTCTTCTTCATGATAAAGCTTCAACCTGTGACCATTAACAATAAAAGTAACTCCATCCGATTTAAACAATTCAATATAACCAGACGGATAGACATGTTTGATCACAAAAGGGTCGGTCCACCTAGAAGTCAACTTGGGTTGCTTGAACTTATACTTGGAAAGGAACAACAAAACTTTATCACCGGCTTTAAAATCCTTCTCTCTAATCCTACGATCATGCCAAACCTTAGTCCTCTCTTTGTAGAGCCGAGAATTCTCATAAGCATTCAACCTCAACTCATCTAACTCATGTAATTGCAACATTCTCAATTCACTACTTTCAACTAAGTCCATATTGCAATTCCTAAGAGCCCAATAAGCTTTATGCTCTATTTCTAAAGGCAAATGACATGTCTTCCCATAAAGTAACCTATAAGGTGTAGTCCCAATTGGAGTCTTAAATGCGGTTCTAAAAGCCCATAATGCATCATCCAACTTCTTAGACCAATTTTTAGGATTATCACCTATAGTTTTCTCTAAGATTCGTTTTAAAGCCCTATTAGTATTTTCTACTTGGCCACTCGTTTGCGGGTGATAAGAAGTAGAGAAACGATGATGAACACCATACTTCTTTAACACCTTAGCAAGTTGGTGATTCGCGAAATGAGTTCCACGATCACTGATTAAGGCCTTAGGGCAACCAAAACGACAAAACAGTTGCTTTAAAAAATCTATGACAACCCTTGCATCATTAGTTGGCAAGGCCTTAGCCTCGGCCCATTTCGAAACATAATCAACCGCCACTAAAATGTAGAGACACTTATTTGAAGGCAGAAAGGGTCCCATAAAATCAATTCCCCAAACATCAAATACCTCACAAACCTGAATGAAGTTTTGTGGCATCTCATCCTTCTTTGAAATGTTACCTTGACGTTGACAAACTTCACACGTCTCCACTAATGTTTGAGCTTCTTTGAAGATTGAAGGCCAATAAAATCCTGCATCAAAAACCTTCTTACCGGTTACAGATGGTCCATAATGACCACCGGTTGGTCCATAGTGGCATGCATCCAAAATCTTCCGGGTTTCAGCACCGGACACACATCTCCTGATCATGCCATCTGCACACATTCGAAACAAATGTGGTTCTTCCCAGAAATAATGCTTAAGCTCAGAAAAGAATTTCTTTTTCTGTTGATAAGACATTTCCGTAGGGAGAACCCCTGCACATAAATAGTTAGCAATGTCTGCATACTATGGTTTCTCCTCCACATCCACCTGCATTAGAAACTCGTCAGGAAAAGCATCATTAATATCATGCTCCTTTAACTTCTCAAGGTGAGGGTTTTCGAGCCTACTCAAGTGGTCGACTGCCACATTTTCAGCCCCACTTTTATCTTTAATCTCAATATCAAATTCTTGTAAAAGTAAGACCCAATGAATTAAACAAGGCTTAGCATCTTGTTTCGAGAACAAGTACTTCAAAGCCGAGTGGTCGGTGAACACAATAGTCTTATTCAAAACCAAATAGGGTCTAAACTTATCAAAGGCATAAACCACGGCTAACAACTCTTTCTCGGTCACGGTATAGTTCTGTTGAGCCGGGTTTAAGGTCTTGCTAGCATAGGAAATGGGACGGAAATGTTTATCCTCCCTTTGGCCTAACACGGCCCCTAAAGCAAAGTCGCTAGCATCACACATTAACTCAAACGGTAATGACCAATTAGGTGGAGACATAATGGGTGCATTGGTCAATTTAACTTTAAGTGAGTTAAATGCATCAAGACATTCTTTATCAAAATTGAATGAGACATCCTTTTCCAACAACTTTGTCATCGGCCGGGTGATTTTTGAAAAATCTTTTATAAACCGACTGTAGAACCCGGCATAACCCAAAAAGCTTCTAATTGATTTGACATTAGTGGGTGGAGGTAATTTAACTATAACATCAATTTTGGCTTTATCTACCTCTAAACCCGCTTTTGAAACTTTGTGTCCCAAAACAATACCCTCTTTCACCATAAAGTGACACTTTTCCCAATTCAAAACCAAGTGTGCCCTTTCACACCTTTCAAGCATTTTATCAAGACTTTCAAAACAATTTTCAAAAGAACTACCGAAAACAGAAAAGTCATCCATGAAAATTTCCATGGACGTTTCGATCATGTCCTGAAATATGGCAATCATACATCTTTGAAAAGTACCCGCGGCATTGCAAAGACCAAATGGCATCCTCCTATAGGCATAAGTGCCAAAGGGACAAGTAAAGGTGGTCTTTTCTTGGTCCTTGGGGTCAATGGGTATTTGGAAGTACCCGGAGAACCCATCCAAAAAGCAAAAATACTCGTTACCGGCGAGCCGTTCGAGCATTTGATCAATAAAGGGCAAGGGAAAATGGTCTTTGCGGGTAGCATCATTTAATCTCCGATAATCTATACATACCCTCCACCCCGTGACAGTCCTAGTGGGAACTAATTCATTTTTATCATTTAAAACTACGGTCATCCCACCCTTCTTCGGTACACAATGTACCAGACACACCCATGAACTATCCGAGATGGGGAATATGATTCCCGCATCAAGCAACTTTATTATCTCCTTTTTAACCACATCTTTCATATTTGGATTCAACCTTCGTTGCCTTTGTACAACCGGTTTAACATTATCAACAAAGTTTATGGTATGTTTGCAAAATTCTGGACTTATACCCGGAATATTAGAAATTTTCCATGCAAAGGCCTTTTTATGGGCCTTTAGGACGGTCATAAGTCTAGATTTCTCATCCTCCATTAATGAGGACGAGATGACAACAGGTAAAAGAGATGTACCTTCCAAATATGCATACTCAAGATGGTCCGGAAGCGGCTTGAGCTCCAAGTCGGTAGGAGGGTTCTCTACCGAGGTTAGCACCCGTGTGCTATCACTAACCGTGATCTCTTCAAAGGTCTCGTCTTCCGGTGGAGTTTCATCAACACTTAATGCCATAATCTCTTGCATCATATCTCCAACCAACTCTTGCTCTTCTTCACTGCAAGCTAGCAATGATTCACCTTCTTCCATGTCCAAGAAGTCCATGAGCTCCTTCTCCAAAGCATCTTCTTCTTCAATCACATCTAACCTGAAACAAGTTTCATTACAAGAGTAAGGATGCTTTAGTGCTCTATCAACATTAAAAACGACTCGGTCATCACCGACCCCTAAGGAAATTTTCTTAACCTTAACCCGGATGATAGCATCCGCGGTCATAAGGAATGGTCGGCCAAGAATGAGAGGGACTTTAGCGTCCGCTTCCATCTCAAGAATAACAAAATCGACCGGAAATATCATATGCCCCACCTTAATTTGCAAATTTTCCGCTATCCCCATGGGATATTGGAAAGAACGATCCGCGAGCCTAATGCTCATGCGGGTAGGGGTCAACTCTCCTAAAGATGACTTTCTATAAACGGAATAAGGCATCAAATTAATACTGGCCCCAAGATCGGCCAATGCCTTACACAAATAAGCACCAAAAGAACAAGCAATTAGAAAACTCCCTGGATCTTCCAACTTGGGAGGAATCTGATTCTGAATGATGGCGGAACATTCGACACTCATAACTGTAGTCTTAGCCTCTTCAAGTTTCTTCTTATCACTGACAAGTACCTTGAGGAACTTTGCATAATTTGGCATACCTACAAGCAAATCAACTAAAGGAACAGTTATATTAACAGACTGAATAAGATCAACAAATTTCTTAAAATGTTCCTTGACTTTTTCTTTCCTCAACCATTGAGGAAATGGAATCTTTGGTTGATAAGGCTTCACTGTCGGTTTCTCAGCGGGTTTGGATGGAACGGCCGGTATCGGTACGGCTTGGTTCTGTTCCATCTCAACTTCTTCATCACCTGTTTCTTCTTCTTCATTAACCTGCACAAGTGGGGTAGAATCATCAGGTAAAGGGTTTGCAGAGTCATAAGTCTTACCTGTCCTCGTAGTGATGGCATTCACTTGCTCATTTCGAGCATTAGGAGGGGTATACTTCTGTCCTGATCCTTGATTATTTTGCCCTTGGTTATTGAATTGAGGCTTTGGGTTCTGCTGAGTGTTGCTCGGTAGAGTACCGGGCTGCCTATTTGAGTTTCCTATCCTTTCAATCCTTCCTTCTAAATCCTTAATGGTGGCGTGTTGATTCTTTGCTCCTTGATCCAACTTATGTCCGGGCCCATCCAAGCGAGTAGTCAAAGCGTCCAACACAGAAATCACCTTCTTGGACTCTTCTGCAACATGTTCATTAGTTGCTTTCTGGGCACTAATGAAATCCTTCACTATGTCTCTTAGTTCTGGATCCGAGCCTCGTTGATTATTAAACCTACTAAACCTGTTACCACCATAACCAGAATTGTTAGTATTAAAAGAAGAAGAAGTAGGGTAAGAACTACCTGATGGCCGGTTTTGATAACCGGTATTTTGGTTGAAATTCCCTTGATTCTGAACGTAACTAACATCTTGCACTGGTTTATCCGGGCAATCCTCCGTATAATGCAAGTCCCCACAATGCTCACAACCGTCAGCCATAACCTTAACATCTCTTTCAAGGCTCTTGAATCTATTATCTTGATTATCAAACCTCTCATTCATTTGCTTCGAGAGAGCCTTGACTTCGGTAATAAGCTTAGAGTCTTCCCTACTTTCCACCTTAGCCACAGTGCTTCTACTAGATCTCTTGTCTCAGTCCTCATCTCTGGTTGAATACTCCTTAGCCATATTTTCAAGAATCTTATATCCTTCATTTGGGGAAATGTTGTTTAGACTACCCCCAAATGCATAACCGAGCTCCCTCTTGGTCTTTCTATCCAAACCATCATAGAAAATCTCAAAACTTTCTTCAGTACCCATACTATGTCCGGGGCAATTTCTGAGCATTTCCTTGAACCGTTTCCATGCATCAACAACATCTTCACCGGATTCTTGAGAAAAACCTCTGATTTTATTTTCTATATGCCGTTGAGTTCTCACAGAATAAAACTCATCAATAAATCCTTCACGAAGTTCGGCCCAAGTGGTGAATGAGTTATCGGGTAACTCCTTAAACCAAGCAGCTGCATCTCCTATGAGAGTTAAAGGAAATAGTTCCAACTTAACAGCCTCAGCTTGCCCTGTTCCATACTGATATAACCTACAGATCTTCTCAAACCTCTCAAGATGTGCATATGGGTCATTTCTTTGAATCCCATCAAACTTATCCTCTTCAACACTCTTGAGGTGATTCCCTTTCAAAGAAAAATCTACTGAAATAGCCGGAGGGCGAATAGCTGTGCCCCGGTCCGCCGGTATATTTCTTCTTCTCTCCCCGTAAGGACGGGCGTTCGGGTCTACAGGTCGTTCATCACCCATTCTTCTACCCCTTGGTTGTTGATTAATATTAATGTTGGTTCGAGGTATGAGAAAACTATTCGGTTCAGGTGTCTGAATTTTCTCCTCTACTTCTGAATCTAAATCTTCACCTGTTTTGAAAAACTCCGATGATTTCTTCAACTGATCGGCCAACTGATCAACCAACTGATCTTCCAAGTTCTGGGCGGGTGGAATACTGGTTGCGGTTTCTAAATCTATTTTGACTGGTGTGGATGGTTCCTGGTTATCTCTTGACACAAGTCGACGTCTGACTTTCCCTGGATTAGACAATGGGCTAAGAAAAGGTCGGCCAGAAGCTCTTGTGTTCATCAACTAGCAAGAACCTACACAATCACCACAAACAAACCGTCAACCGCACCTGTGGTATAATTGAAATGAAATAAAATACAACTATCTAGTAAAGCAATAACTTTCTCACAAATGAATGTGAAAAAGGATCGAATCACAAAATTAAACAACTACTTAAAATTAACTCCCCGGCAGCGGTGCCAAAAACTTGATGTGTAAAATCGAGTTTAAAAAATTAAAACAAGAAATACCCTAGAACTGACTACTACACACTCTCGGGCAGTGGACCCGTTCGTATATAGTATAGCTAAAAGGTAAGTCCAGGATCGAACACAGGGACTAAAGTGAAGTAATTGTTGACATTAAGTAATTCTAATTAACAAGGGGTTTTGTGACCGAATTGTCACTTTGCAACAAGTAAAGCAAATAACTTAAATCCGGTATTACCGGGGCAGGGATCGTCCTCAAACGATATTTAAAATGTTTTTATGACAATAATTTAAAAAGGCATCCATCTTGATTTCGCTCAACAATACGCTCAGATTGCACATAAATGAAGTTCAAATCCAAATTAGTTGATTAAATAACCGAGACTCAAACAAAGCACCAACCCCGTACCCGTCAAGTTAGTGACATCATTTGACTCTCTTGCTTAAACTAGTTTCGTTACAAATACCGATACCCCAAGACATCTTTTATAACTTCCCTAATCAAACAATTGTTTTGGTTATTGAAATAACAGTTATACCTATCGATTGTACCCAACCGTTAACACATTCCTCCCTATTATCATGAATGATTATCTACCGTACCCGTCATAGACCCAATCGTTTGTACCCAAACAATCAAAATGAAATATATGAAATCAATAGTTACCATTAAAGACACACATAAATCACCAATCAATTCAAGATAAATAATAAAGAAGAAATACGCTAAGATCTCGATATAACGTTAAATGAAATCAACATTGAATTAATAAAATCGTGCAATCTTTACATATTGTCTCACTCCATCAAGATGGATGATGAAGCGATTAGCCACTCATATTAAAATAAGAATAACAAAGAAAATATGAAGAAATCATTGTTACCGAATGATAATAATTGAAAGCTACGAACGAAATTGATCCAATCGTGTTTAAAATCCTAAAATATGATAAATAGATGAAAATATCTCTGAATAGGTCTTCAAAAACGGCTGGGAGAAGAGAAGAAGTGTTTTGGGATATTTTTGCATGCTATTTATATGCCTCCAAAAATCTGCCAGAATCGGACCCAGTTGCGGCGCAACTAAGTTTGACTTCGCGTTTGACTTTGACTTTCGTTGACCAAGGCTGGCTTGAACTTGAACGCATTGCGGCGCAATGAAATTGATTGCGGTGCAACTTATTCTTCTGCTTTTCGGTTGCGGCGCAACTACTAGTTGCGGCGCAATTGGACGTTGACTAGCGTTGAACTTTGACCAATGTTGACTCGTGGCTGGCCAGGAACAAAAGGCGTTGCGGCGCAACTAGGACAGTTGCGGCACAACTTAACTTTCTGTAATTGGGTTGCGGCGCAATTACTAGTTGCGGCGCAATTGTCCTTTTTCAGCTTTGACTTTTGTTGACTTCCTGCACTCTTCATCCAAATGCTTCCGAAATCCTCCGTGAGCACTTACTTCACCTCAACAATGTCGTTTTCTCCAGATTTACGCTTAAATACCTGTCAGTAACCTGAAACACTAACAAATAGCATAAACGCACCAAATGTATACTAAAACGACTCATAAACCATGCAAAATCAACTAAATACAATGTGGGAAATGGGTATAAAATACGACACATCAACAATCATAGGCGTAAAGCGGCCTACGGCCCTCTGACCGGAAGGGAATCGCCAACAAAACACCCAAAACCCCTCTCACACCTTCGGTTGAGCCATAGTGCGATTATTTGATCAAAAACCTTTTTCTTGGAGTTCTCTGAGTTGAGTTTCTAGTTCTTGTATTTCGGTTAAGGCTAGTCTATAAGGAGCTTTAGCCACGGGCGCGGCTTCGGGAATAAGACTGATACGGAAGTCAAGTTGACGAGGTGGAGGTAATCCCGGTAAGTCATCCGGGAAAACATCGGGGAAATCACGAACAATAGGAACGGTCTTCAATTCCACCTTTGAGACGGTAGAACTAAAGACTTTAAGATTTGAAGAATCGGAGACTTCACCTTGAACTCTAAGAATTTTACCGTTAGACAACGGTATTTTGACAACTCTCTCACCACAATCAATAACCGCATTTACTGCCGCCATCCAATCCATACCCACAATAACATCAAAACTACCAATATCGAAAGGCATAAGGTCTATGAAGAATTCAACATCGTCTAGGGTCAAGATACAATCACGTATTATTTGACTAAGTTTAGTTAGTGACCAGTTTACCATTTCTATATCAAGCACATAGTTCAAAGCACATGGATGCACATCAATCAAAGGAACAAAGCTAGAGGAAACAAAGTTATAGTCGGCTCCGGAATCAAATAAAACCGTTGCATAATGACCATTGAGAAGGAATGTACCTGCAACCACGTTAGGATCATTACGGGCTTCATTAGCATTGATCGCAAAGGCTCGGCCACGGGGTTGCACTTGGTGGCCTTGTTGCCCCCGGTTTTGGTTAGGCCCGACGATTTGAAGTTGGTTGGGGTGGACGGCTACTTGCACTTGGTGGCCTTGTTGCCCCCGGTTTTGGTTAGGCCCGACGATTTGAAGTTGGTTGGGGTGGACGGCTACTTGCACTTGTTGCCCAACCCATTGGGGACAATTATTGCGGTAGTGATAGGGGCTACCGCATTCAAAACATGTGCCCCGTTGTTGGTTGGCACGAGGAGGAACGACTTGAATAGGTGCCACATTCATTGGGGCCGCCCTAGGTGTTCTACACTCCTTTGACGAGTGTCCAAGTCGATTACAATTGAAACAAGCCCCACATTAGATGTTGGTGGGATGATGCTTACTACACTTGTCACAAAAAGGATGAGGCCCCGCATAAGGCCTCCTCGCCGTCCCACCACTGCCATCACTCTACCTCGATTAGCATTCTTGGGGTCAAACCTACCCATCTTCCTCGCCCCACTAGTCTCCGCCACATCCTTCCTCTTTGATGATGATTTACTCAAAACACTACTTCTCAACAAATCTTTGGTCACACTACCGGCTCGGTTAATAGCCTCGGCCAAGGAAGTAGGCATGACCGAGTTAACAAGAGAACGAACTTGTGGAGTCAAGCCCAAAACGAATTTCTCAATGGCCCGGGGCTCGGGATTTAATAGATGAGGAACAAGGGTAGACAAGTCTTGGAACCGTCTAATGTAGCCCTTGTAGTCGGTCCCGTCCATCTAAAGATGAACAAATTCTATGGTTAGATTTTGTAGTTCATAGGGTGGGCAAAACTTCTCCTTCACCATGTTCTTGAAATCGGCCCATGTTAAGTTATAGGTCCGACCCAAGCCCACCTCTTGGATCCACCAACTCAAAGCATCGTTTTTAAAATGCCGGATGCATAAGGAATCCGGTCATCATATGTGCAATGACTCCTTTCAATCACCGCTTCAATCCTTTCAAACCATCTCATACAATCCATGGGGCCACCCTTACCATCAAACTCTGATGCCCCACAATTCTTGAAATCTTTAAACAAACAACCTTGGCGGTACACCCCATGTTGATTAAACATGGGAACATAGTTATCCACTCCCACCGGTTCCTCCTCGACTCCCACTACAACATGAGGTTGAGCACCCTCACCATTCACATTTTCTGGAATTTCAACATTTTGAGGCTCATTGCGTGGTGCCCCATTGTTTCCTTCAAGAGTTGCCGTGACTTGGGCAACTATAGTTGTCATAATGTTGGTGATCGTTTGAGCTATCACCTCTGCCAAGTTTGGCTCGGGAGCCTCACCACGACCTCTACCTCGGCCCCTACCTCGGCCTCAACCACGACCTCTACCACCACGACCTCTCCTTGGTCTCACCATTTCTATAAAACAAGTAACACGTTGACCCGAAAGTTAGTCTCAAAATGCTCACATGTTAGTCACACAAGTAGTCAATGCTCTCATATCGATATAACATGCACATTTCATATCATTATGCTAAGGCAAAAGTGCTAGAATTCTAATGGGATTGTTACTTATCATACCATCATGCCAAGTTCACTACAATCGTTTATCATCAATCTAAGTACTCATGTTCAACACATCACACAATCCAAGCAACTAAAACAAGTGGTTCAAAGTATAATCTGAATCCGATATGCTCTCTAGTTATTGACCGGGTTTGTATACAGGTGATACCATCGGCTTTACCTCCACCCAATCAACTCCCATTAAGCATATCTGTTCCCTATTATACCCTAAGCCAACATGTGCAATTCGTGATGTCATTAACTTGCATATAACACGGGTGACCATAAAATAGTTGATCAGGCTCTTTTAGGGTTGCCACAATGTTATACTAAGTTAATGCCATGACTTCATTTTGCCCTAAATTATCAAACTATCACCAATCAATAACAACAATCAAGTTCAAATCAATGTATAGGTTGACCACATTGTACTCATCACACGTTCATCACATTGTACTCAAGTCATCACATAGTACTCATCACACGTTCATCACATTGTACTCATCACACGTTCATCACATTGTACTCATCACACGTTCATCACATTGTACTCATCACACGTTCATCACATTGTACTCATCACACGTTCATCACATTGTACTCATCACACGTTCATCACATTGTACTCATCACACGTTCATCACATTGTACTCATCACACGTTCATCACATTGTACTCATCACACGTTCATCACATTGTACTCATCACACGTTCATCACATTGTACTCATCACACGTTCATCACATTGTACTCATCACACGTTCATCACATTGTACTCATCACACGTTCATCACATTGTACTCATCACACGTTCATCACATTGTACTCATCACACGTTCATCACATTGTACTCATCACACGTTCATCACATTGTACTCATCACACGTTCATCACATTGTACTCATCACACGTTCATCACATTGTACTCATCACACGTTCATCACATTGTACTCATCACACGTTCATCACATTGTACTCATCACACGTTCATCACATTGTACTCATCACACGTTCATCACATTGTACTCATCACACGTTCATCACATTGTACTCATCACACGTTCATCACATTGTACTCATCACACGTTCATCACATTGTACTCATCACACGTTCATCACATTGTACTCATCACACGTTCATCACATTGTACTCATCACACGTTCATCACATTGTACTCATCACACGTTCATCACATTGTACTCATCACACGTTCATCACATTGTACTCATCACACGTTCATCACATTGTACTCATCACACGTTCATCACATTGTACTCATCACACGTTCATCACATTGTACTCATCACACGTTCATCACATTGTACTCATCACACGTTCATCACATTGTACTCATCACACGTTCATCACATTGTACTCAACCACGTTCATCAATGCAACAAATAGAGTATGCTTGCGTGTGTCCCGCGTAAATAGAGTATGCTTGCGTGTGTCCCGCTTAAATAGAGTATGCTTGCGTGTGTCCCGCATAAATAGAGTATGCTTGCGTGTGTCCCGCACAAATCAAGTGTAACAATGCGAATATGTTCATTTCAGACACAATTCCAATATCCATCAATTCCACCAAAATTACAATGCACATACAATTCATACGACTTTACATTTAAAGAATCATAGATGCTTATATATATGGTCACTCGCAGCCTTCCCACCACATCTACAACACTTTAAAGGTATCATCGTCTTCCATGTATGTACAACTATCCTAATCTAAACCACAATATCACAATTCAATGCCAAAACAATCAAACAATCCATCAAACCATCAATCAACTAATCAAACAATCAAACAAGTAATTGTACACTTTCCAGCCCGAATCTTAAGCGAGTAGGGAGCTACGGAACTCACCTTAATCGGAAACGTCAAGTTAAGTTTGAGATAGAATGGAGTTACAACCGTTCAATGCGTTCCACGTGCCCAAAACCTATAATTATTTATAATGTACACATTAATATAAAACGTTGTATTTCTCTATTATATTCATATGGACTTTGGTTTGATCGAACGACTTGGAACAACTATTATGACACCAAAACGTCACCACAAGAGTCAAGGAGGAGTCCAACGAAAAGCCCGACTCGATCCTAGATGAATTGGCTTCAAACTAGGAAAAACTGGAAATGGACAATGGGTGGGACCGTAAATCACGGTCATCACACCGTAAATTTACGGTAGCCATGCAACTACTAGCGTAAGGTACGATATAGTCCACCGTAAGCTACGGTGGGCTGGAAATTCATATTTTTGCATGCAAATTGGCGTAAATCAGGGGGGTTCAGCGAATGGTGAATTGAGGGTACCGTAAGATATGGTCTATGAGCCGTATTAGACGCCCAAAGAAAAGCCCAGCATAAATTACGCCCCAATGGGCCGTATTAGACGCCAGATTGATTAAGCCCAGCATAGGCTACGCCTAACTGGGCCGTAAGAGACGCTGGAGCCCAGAGTTGTCGACCAGCAGCAGCCTAGATCAAATCTTAACCCAAAAACATCCCCTAAACTCATTTTGCAACCTCAAATCGGTTTTTGGGAGCTTCCAAAACGAATTTTCCTCAGTAATTAACCAAAATTAACAATATTAATCATAACCCATTACATAAACACATTATTTATCATCAAAAATCATTTTAACCAATTAAATCATTATTAAACCCTAATTTAACCTAAATTTGGTTTTAACTCAAATCTTGACCCAAAAATACTTTTATTAGTCTAGAAACATGATTACAAATATACAATGGTAATTATGAGATGAAATTAACTTACCAAAAATTCCACCAAATACCAAATCCGAATTTGAGCTCTAAAAATGAGAATTCTTGCACTTAGGAATCCAAGTTTGAGATATGATGAAGATATAATGATGATGATGATGATTCTTGCACTAATTTATCTTAAACAACATTAAATGAGATGCAAATTTAGAGAGAGAGTGAGTGCAAGAGTTTTCTTGCATTTACTTTAGAGAGAAAAAGAGAGATAAGAGTGTGAGAATGGGTGGGTGGAAGTGTAAGGAGATAGGGTTGGGTAAATGGGTTGGGTCATGGGTTGTGGGTTTGACCCATTGGTAAACCATCTACATTTTCTAGTAAAAATTGAGCACTCATATGTATCGTATCATTAACTAATCGGCCCAACGACCTTGTCAAGCATATAACCCATCCATAAATCTCTAAATGGATTCCATTACGTCATTTATAAATTTTGTTAGTCAAATAATACATAAAGTCAAATGGGTCAAAATAGCGGATGTTACAAAGGCCCCTTTCTAAATCTCTTCCTCATCTCTTCCTCACTGTCACGTCAGTTTTTCTCTCCGCAAGAACTACCCCTAGCATTAAGACCTCTTCCTCACATTTTTTATTCTATGTTATTTTAACCCAAATATCAATAAAACTTTTATTTAAAATAAATATATTATTTTTATAAAAAGAAAATGTTACAGTAATAACAAAATCAGTATAAAATCAGTTTTTCTAAAATAACTAATTTAAAAAATTTCACAATTTAAAATAAAAAAACAAATAAAACAAAAATTGAAAGTCGAAAGTTGTAGGGACCAAACATGAAGAACTTGAAAGTTGTTTGATTACATATTAAAACAATAAAAAAAAAACTTGAAAGTGCAGGGATCAAATATGGCAAATCAGAAAGTGTTGTTGTCTTCCTTATTCTTCACAATATAAAAACCTGCAAATCTATATATATATATATACGAGCATGGTACCCGCGCAATGCGGCGGCGGTGGTGGGAAAGGCGGTCTAGTGGTGTCGGTGATGGTACTATTGGTGGTGGTGACGGTGTCAAGTGGTGTAGGTTGATATAATTGTGATAGTGGAATTTTTTAGAAAATAAGGGTTTAAAGTGTTAATTATTAAAATAAAGGTTTAGAGTGTAAATTAATTCATTAAGGGTAAATTTGGTATTTTATAAAAACTCTTTCCATAGTGGATGTTTATTAAGGTAATTTAGTAATTCCGTATGTAACTATTGTGTAACTATTTCTAAAAATGGGGTTTGTGATAATTTTTATAAAGGAATATAGATAGATCACACACATATACATATACATTTTATATATATGAACACAACCAGACATCAAAAAATAAATAAAAAAAAAAGGAAATAACCTTTTTTTTTCTCTCTCTCTCCCTCCGGTCCCACAAGTTGCCGCACTTCTTAATTCCGAATGAGGCTCATTTCGACGAGGATGAACATGGTTGTAGCATTAACGTCGATGAGGAAGGAGGGCATGGACGAGCTCATCCATGCCTTACTACGAGCGGCCTAACCGGTGCCCGACTTGCTTTATGTACCGATTAAAAGTTACAAATTTTATTTTCTAATTTCTAATATATGATATCTAGCCTGCACACTATGCCCCATATGTAACGTGAGCATTGAAACATCGCGCATCATATATTTACCGTTTGCATGATGGCAACCCAAATATGGAAATTATAAAGTTCTTGCTGCAACATACTTTCTTATTTGTTTTCCAAACGAAAGAGCTTTTCTGTGAAAACTTGTTTGCTACTGGAACCTCAACTATCAAAACATAAGGATATTGATTGAAATTCCTGGAGCATTTTTGATATATAATCTTTATCTTTATCTGTTCCAAATAAATAAGTTCATTACCTTAAAATGTTGTGTTTTATACTTATAATGTATGTTGAGAATGTGCAGGACTAAAGTTGGACTCATTATGGAACTCAAGGGCTATTTCTGGACAATGGAAAGTAGAGGGTGCTAAAGGCTTATTAAGAAGACATGAAGGTTCAAGATGGAAGTTTTGACTCCCTATATAATATCTCTTTCTCAATTAGGGTTTCAGTTTTTTATAGATCTGTATCTATTCGATCATTATTCTCTCTGTATCTTTCTCTATATATCATTCATAAATCTATATATATATATATATATATCATATCGATATATATATTTTTGTAATATAATCATCTCTTTGATGATTATTGGTCTGTAATAGTAAATCATAATATCACTTCATAATAATTCTTCTTCTTCGATTTAGTTGGTAATTTGTGAAAATCTTCTGTGTTGGTGAATTCGTTCATGGTATCAGAGCCAATCATCAATTAATTGTGATATTTGAGTTAATTGCAGGATTCGTCCCTGTGGTTTACACACTTTCGTGGATTACATCCCTCCCTGAAATATTTAGTCAAATACACCCAAACTATCAAGATTAGTTGCGCTTTTCGTCCCTGTGGTTTACACACTTTCGTGGATTACATCCCTCCCTGAAATATGGAGAGGGACGTAAAGCGCAACTAATCTTGATAGTTTGGGTGTATTTGACTAAATATTTCAGGGAGGGATGTAATCCACGAAAGTGTGTAAACCACAGGGACGAATCCTGCAATTAACTGGTGATATTTGTTTCGATTCTTGGATTAATTGATTAGATCTAGGGCGTATTCCATCTGGAACCCTAGATTTGATTTTTTGGGTATTTTGTTCGATTGGGTTAGGGTTTGTTAAATCAAACCTATTCTGGTCTTTCCGCTGCAACTTCTGGTGATTAACCCTAAAAAATTAGGGTTCTCTTTTTTCAGATCCTGATTTATCTCTTGACTAAGTGAATCAAGAGTAAATTAGGGTTCCTCTTTCTGCCTATAGCACTGTATTGTTGTTCCTATCTCTTATCTCCTTTATCTGTTTTTTATCTATTAAAATTTTTTTATTTCTCTTATTCTCATAAAAACAACTGTGTTAAACTTGACCTGCCTCCGTGAGAGGTTAGGAATCCTGTCCCTGGCACTTTTGTGAGGATTTAGAGTATTTTTTCAAACAAATTTCTATATATATATATAAATTTTTCAATTTCTGGTGATTATTCTTTTTAATCTGTTCTTATTTGTGTTCATTCTGATATTGATTGTTGTTATTGTCTACTTTTGAGTGTGGTTGATTATATCTTATCTGTTTGTTATCTGCTGGTTCTGTTTGTTACTTGTTATTTCTGGTAATTGTTTGTTTTGATTGCAATGGATGCTAATAATGATAATAATAATAATAATAATAATAATAATAATAATAATAATAATAATAATAACAACAATAATAATAATGATAATAATAATAAAAAAGAATAAATCTCAAAACCAACGGTAGAGGTAGATTTACTTTAATGAACCTGAAACTAAAATTAGCAAGTTGGATTTTGGTGATCCTTTGTACTTACATGCTAGTGATACTGTCAGTACTCCTTTGATTGGTTTTAAATTGCTTGGAACTGATAATTATAAAGTCTGGGCTTGTGCTATGGAACTTGCATTACAAACTAAGAATAAAATTGGTTTTATTGATGGTACTTGCTTGAAATCTGTGGATAATCCTGTGCTTGCTAGTCAATGGGACATATGTAATGCTGTTGTGCTTAATTGGATATTTGGTTGTGTGTCTCAGGAACTTTATCTTGGTCAAATTTTTTCTAAAAATGCAACTATTGTCTGGCAAGAATTGAAAGATACTTATGATAAACTAGATGGTTCTGTTATTTTTAATCTGCATCATAAGATAAATTCATTAACTCAAAATGGATCTTCATTGTCTGAATATTATCATAATTTGACATCTTTATGGAGACAATATGATTCTATGATTACTCTACCTGTGTGTACTTGTGTTGCTGCTGCTACTGTTAAAAATCATAATGATTTAATGAGGTTGATGCAATTCTTATTGGGTTTGGATGATGTTTATATGGGTGTGAGATCTAACATCTTAACTAAAGAACCTTTACCATATGTTAAAACTGCTTATGCAATCATTTCTAGAGAAGAGTCACATAGGGCAGGCATAAATGATAAAACTAATTCTGCTTCTGCTAGTGCTTTTGTTGCTAAGACTAATTTTTCTAAAGGAACATCTTCTAAGAATGGGTCTTATAAATCTGGTTTTGATAATAAGAAAACTTTTGACAATAATTTTGAGGCAAAAAGGACTTTTGATAACAATGCTAGAACCTTTAGACCTCCTAATCCTAATCTTCAATGCACAAATTGTCATAGAATAGGTCAC
Source organism: Erigeron breviscapus (assembly GCA_034093135.1). Classification (NCBI taxonomy): domain Eukaryota; kingdom Viridiplantae; phylum Streptophyta; class Magnoliopsida; order Asterales; family Asteraceae; genus Erigeron; species Erigeron breviscapus. The sequence continues at coordinate 143,972,895 of CM067167.1, forward strand.
ACTATTGAGAGATGTTTTCAATTAGGTTATAAAAGGCCTAATCAATTTGGAAATAGAGTTGTTAGTAATAACTCAAATGTACAAACTGTTTCCTCTGGTTCTACTACTTCTAGTTCTAATTCTGCTCCTTCTTTGTCTCATGATCAACTTGCTAAACTGCTATCTTTGATTGAGGAGAAGTCTTCTTCTACTGTTCATGCTTCTACTTCTACTGGTATACATGCTAATATGGCAGGTAGAAGTGTTTGGAATAATCCTTTCTTTAACTTTAATTGTTCTATGTTACATGCTATTATTCTTAAATGGATAGTTGATTCAGGTGCCAATCATCATATGACTCACTCTGTAAAAAATCTTAAAAATGTGGTTGATATATCTGATTTAAAACTAAGAATTGGGCATCCTAATGGCACAAGTGCCATTGTTAAGCAGATTGGTAACTTGCATTTAAAAAATGGCATTATCTTATATGATGTTCTTGTGGTACCTGACTTAATGTGAATCTTATGTCTGTGCATAAGGTTGCTAGAGACAATAAGCTCTTTGTAGGTTTTGATGAGAATACATGTTATCTTCAGGATTTAATTCAAAAGAAGTTATTGGGGACTGGTAGTGAGCAGGGTGGGCTATATGTGTATGATGATCTTCCTACTTGTAATAATGTGGTATGCAATTCTGCTAATCTTCCTTTTGCTTCTAAATTACTTTGGCATATGAGATTAGGACACCCTGCTGACCAAGCTTTGTCTATTTTTAATAAGAAACTTGATTTAAAAAATGGTTCTATTGGTCCTTGTGATATATGCCATAAAGCTAAGCAAACCAGAACTCCTTTTCCTTTGAGTGATCATAAATCTGTTAAACTTGGTGACTTAATTCATGCTGATGTTTGGGGTCCTTATAAAGTTGTTTCTAAAGAAGGTTTTAAATATTTTCTAACTCTTGTTGATGATTATACTAGAGCTGTCTGGACTTTTCTTCTAAAGTCCAAAACTGAGGTTTATGGTTATATTTTTGAATTTGTTAAACTTGTGAAAACTCAGTTTGATACTAAAATTAAAATATTTAGAAGTGATAATGGAACTGAGTTTCTTAATCATAATGTTACTTCATTATTTAAAAATGAAGGGATCATTCACCAAACATCTATGGCATATTCACCTCAACAAAATGGTATTGCTGAAAGGAAACATAGACACCTACTGAATGTTTCTAGGTCTCTTATGTTTCAGGGGGGAATTCCTTTGTCCTTATGGTGTGAATCTGTGTTAACTGCTACTTATTTGATTAATAGAACTCCTTCCTCTGTTCTTCATGGCAAAACTCCTTATGAAATGATTTTTGGTTTTGAACCTACTCTAAAACATTTAAAGGTTTTTGGTTGTTTATGTTTTTCTACTATTCTGAATAATAATGATAAGTTTTCTGCAAGAGCTGAAAAGTGTGTTTTTGTTGGTTATTCAAATTCTAAGAAAGGTTATAAACTTTATAGTTTGGAAAATAAGAATTTTATCTATTCAAGAGATGTTCATTTTTATGAAAATATTTTTCCATTTAAAATGGTTTCTGAAAAGAAAGAAGAATTTTATAATATAGATCAAACTAATTTTTTTGATCACTTTGATGAGGAGAATGTCATGAATTCTGGTCCCAATGATGAAGAGGAAGACAAACAACATGAGTCTTGGGTTGATGGTAGTCCATCTTGTTCTGGCAGCCCAAATGTGGCAACTCAAAATGATCCTACTGGCAGTCCTATGACTACCAATGATAGTGATTCATTTTCTGGCAGTCCTAATGTGGCTACCAGACTTGATGAGTCTGCAACTACTCTTGATAACATGAATGAAAATACAAACTCTGAGGGAAATCAAGATAATCTTAGAAGGTCTCAAAGGAATTTAACTCTTTCTAAAAGATTAAATGATTTTCAGTTAGAAGGAAAAGTTAAATATCCTTTAAACAAAGTTGTTAATTATTCTCATCTTCCTTATGATATTAACTGTTTCTCTACTAATTTGAACAAAAGTATTGAACCTACTTGTTATAAAGAAGCTTCTACTGATGTTAATTGGGTTAATGCCATGAATGAAGAGATGGAAGCTTTAAATAGGAACAATACTTGGGAATTAACTAGTCTTCCTCATGGTAGAGAACCTATTGGTTGTAAATGGATATATAAGATAAAATATAAATCTAATGGAGAGATTGAAAGATACAAAGCTAGACTTGTAGCTAAAGGTTTCAGTCAAAAGGCTGGTATTGATTTTGATGAAACATTTAGTCCTGTGGTAAAAATGGTGACTGTTAGATGCTTGCTTACTATTGCTGTATCTATGAACTGGCCTTTGTATCAGTTAGATGTTAATAATGCTTTTTTATATGGTGACTTGAATGAAGAGGTTTATATGAAACTTCCTGAAGGGTATTTTAATGAAAATGAGAATCTGGTTTGTAAGTTGAATAAATCTTTGTATGGTCTAAAACAAGCACCTAGACAATGGAATTCTAAATTATGTAGTGCTTTGATTGAATTTGGTTTTGTGCAAAGTAAATCTGATTATTCTCTGTTCACTAAAGGAACAAGTAAAAGTTTTGTTGCTTTACTTGTTTATGTTGATGATATTGTTATCACTGGTAATGACATGGTTTGTATAGAACAGTTAAAGGTTTATATGAATACTAAGTTTAAAATTAAGGACTTGGGTAAACTTAAATATTTTTTGGGAATTGAGGTACTTGAAACAAATTCTGGTCTTTGTCTTTCACAAAGAAAGTATTGCTTAGAATTGTTAAATGATTTTGGTTTACTTGGTTGTAAGCCTGTTCATACTCCTTTTGAGGTAAATCTTACTTTAAAACATGATTCTTCTAAACTAATTGAGAATGTTGCTGTTTATCAAAAGTTAATTGGCAAATTAATCTATTTAACTATTACCAGACCAGATATTAGTTATTCTGTCCAGTGTTTATCACAGTTCATGCATGCTCCCACTCAAGAGCATTTCAACTTTGGGCTTAGGGTTTTGAGATATCTTAAGCAATCTCCTGGTAATGGTTTGCATATTAAAAAAGGTAATGTATTCACTCTTTCTGGCTATGTGGATTCTGATTGGGCAAGATGCTTGTCTACTAGAAGGTCTATTACTGGATTTACAGTCTTCCTTGGTAATACTCTGGTCTCTTGGAAAAGCAAGAAACAAACAACTGTAGCCAAGTCCTCTGCTGAGGCAGAATATAGGGCTATGGCTGCAGTTACTTGTGAGATTATTTGGCTTAGAAATCTCTTGCATGATTTGGGTATTCAAGTTCAAATTCCTGTTGATTTATTTTGTGATAGTAAATCTGCTTTGCAGATTGCTGCAAATCCAGTATTTCATGAAAGAACTAAGCATTTTGAAATAGATTTGCACTTTATTAGAGAAAAAATTTGTGCAGGAATTTTGAAAACAAATAAAATCAAATCTGAACTTAATGTGGCAGATATGTTTACCAAGAGTTTGAATTCTAAGCAACATATATTCTTATGCAAGAAACTGGGATTGTTTGACATGTTTAAGGCATGAACTTAAGGGGGAATGTTCCAAAAAAATAAGTTCATTACCTTAAAATGTTGTGTTTTATACTTATAATGTATGTTGAGAATGTGCAGGACTAAAGTTGGACTCATTATGGAACTCAAGGGCTATTTCTGGACAATGGAAAGTAGAGGGTGCTAAAGGCTTATTAAGAAGACATGAAGGTTCAAGATGGAAGTTTTGACTCCCTATATAATATCTCTTTCTCAATTAGGGTTTCAGTTTTTTATAGATCTGTATCTATTCGATCATTATTCTCTCTGTATCTTTCTCTATATATCATTCATAAATCTATATATATATATATATATATATATATATATATATATAAATATATATATATATATATATCATATCGATATATATATTTTTGTAATATAATCATCTCTTTGATGATTATTGGTCTGTAATAGTAAATCATAATATCACTTCATAATAATTCTTCTTCTTCGATTTAGTTGGTAATTTGTGAAAATCTTCTGTGTTGGTGAATTTGTTAGGTCCAGATTTACTGGACTCGCTCCAGACTCGACTACTGGAGCCTTACTGAAGATCTGTCCAGAAATGATAATTATTGGACCTACTCCAGACTTGGAATCTGGAGTCCCTCTGAAGATTTGTTCAGAAATAATGGAAGACTAGTGAGCAAATACTTGTATAGGAAATCTGGAGTATTCTCCAGATTAGCTCACTGGACTTCACCCCAGTCCAGATCTATTCTACTGAAGACATTCTCACTGAAGTCAAAGACTGAAGTCAGAATAAAGAAGACTGACAAATGGTGGAGTCCACTGGAAGTCTTACCAGATCTGAACACTGGAGGATTGTCAGTGTTCTAGACCTTACAAGTCTGAACACTGATATCGATGAATTGACTTTTGCCTTTACACACTTTCCAAAGAACATTTCACTTGTTCTTTACTAAAGTACCTACGTGTGAAGGTGGTTGGTTAAAAGAATAAAGTCATATTGATGTGACTTTATCCTTGTACCTTAACCAATGCATTTAATGATCTTGTCGGTTCATTAAATGCATGCAACCATATTTGTACGGCACAATTTCACTGGTGAAATTGTTTGCCTATAAATACAAAGTCATTTCTTTGAGAAAAATACTTTTAGCATTAAAGGTGAATTTGTCTAAATACTCTCGATCTTAAACAGGGATACTTCACAACTTTAAGTATCTCGATCCAAAAGGTTTATTTGGCAAATATAGATCATTTGTAATTCATAGGTTGTTAGGATACTTACATATTTGTATTATCTTGATTCCGCATAACCTTGTATTTTATTTAACATCATAAATAAAATACACTTGAAAATATTACATTGTGTTCCACCTTTATTTTATTGCTTTTAGTCTTGTATTACTTTGTTTATATACTTGCATTTATATTCAAGTAATACTAGTCCATTCTAGTGATTATTAGACTTGTTGTATTTTACACTTTTGGGTTAACCATCTCGTGCTAGGGACTTTACAGAATTCGTTCATTATCTTTACTTTACTCATATATAATAGAAGAGCCCATTTTTTTAAATCTCAAATTACAACTTTGAACTACCTAAATTACTCCTCTTCTTTATTCACTAATTTAAACATCTCTACCTAATATACCTATAATACCCTTAAATCTCAACCACTCATTTTCATCTTTCTCCTCAAATCTCAACCACTCATTTTTTTTATCTCCTCCATAAACCATTTTATTCATCTAATTCATTCAAAATCTTTTATCTCAAAAACCGTATATCGATAAATTATAAAAATTATATGGGTGTTCTTAAAATTTCATGCTCTTTCATTAGAGATGTCATTCGATATACTTTCGACGAATTTTTAAATCCGAGGGCGGAGCCCGTACGGCTAAAGAATTTGGCTATCACACTCTATGACTTATCACCTCCTATGACCTATCACCCCACCATCTCACCGACGCAACGCGCATGTACTTTCTCTCGTTTTATGTAACATAATGTGAATTTTATGTCTTTTCTTTGCAACTATTCTAGCTGCTTGTTAGACTTATTATTAATAATTTTATAATCTAAACTACCTTATAAAGCATTTGACATTTCTCCTTTTCTCAAAAAAGAACTTGATCTACCTAAACTACACATCTCCTTTATTTACTAATTTGAATAACTTAACCTAATATACCCTTTAATGAAATTATTTACAACATACATCCTTCAACTCTTAAAATAACTACACTATCTCCTTTTGCATCAATTAGTTTTACATTAATAACCACACCGCTACCACCACCCGTCGTCGCCATCACCACCATACCGCCGCATCGCGCGGGCATGTGACTATATATATTATAAAGCATTTGTTTTTTTTTTATTTTAACTAAGAAGTTGATAATCCAAAATACCCATCTCTTGTATTCATTATTTTAAACATTTTTACTTGAAATACTTATAATACCTACTTGAAATACTTATAATACCCTTAATTAAATTAATGTACAACATTTACACCTTCAACTCCTAAAATAACTACATTCCTCTTTTACATCAATAACCTACCCTATTCGCTGTCGCCACCACCACCCGTCGGCGTCCACTCCTATTTCTATATTTATTTATACTACTCTATAAAGCAAACTATCTCCACCCCTTTAAGTAATTAAGATTTTGAAATGACCATATTACCCCTCTTCTTTATTCACTAATTTAAACATCTCTACCTAATATACCTATAATACCCTTAAATCTCAACCACTCATTTTCATCTTTCTCCTCAAATCTCAACCACTCATTTTTTTTATCTCCTCCATAAACCATTTTATTCATCTAATTCATTCAAAATCTTTTATCTCAAAAACCGTATATCGATAAATTATAAAAATTATATGGGTGTTCTTAAAATTTCATGCTCTTTCATTAGAGATGTCATTCGATATACTTTCGACGAATTTTTAAATCCGAGGGCGGAGCCCGTACGGCTAAAGAATTTGGCTATCACACTCTATGACTTATCACCTCCTATGACCTATCACCCCGACCATCTCACCGACGCAACGCGCATGTACTTTCTCTCGTTTTATGTAACATAATGTGAATTTTATGTCTTTTCTTTGCAACTATTCTAGCTGCTTGTTAGACTTATTATTAATAATTTTATAATCTAAACTACCTTATAAAGCATTTGACATTTCTCCTTTTCTCAAAAAAGAACTTGATCTACCTAAACTACACATCTCCTTTATTTACTAATTTGAATAACTTAACCTAATATACCCTTTAATGAAATTATTTACAACATACATCCTTCAACTCTTAAAATAACTACACTATCTCCTTTTGCATCAATTAGTTTTACATTAATAACCACACCGCTACCACCACCCGTCGTCGCCATCACCACCATACCGCCGCATCGCGCGGGCATGTGACTATATATATTATAAAGCATTTGTTTTTTTTTTATTTTAACTAAGAAGTTGATAATCCAAAATACCCATCTCTTGTATTCATTATTTTAAACATTTTTACTTGAAATACTTATAATACCTACTTGAAATACTTATAATACCTACTTGAAATACTTATAATACCCTTAATTAAATTAATGTACAACATTTACCCTTGCATCCTAAAATAACTACATTCCTCTTTTACATCAATAACCTACCCTATTCGCTGTCGCCACCACCACCCGTCGGCGTCCACTCCTATTTCTATATTTATTTATACTACTCTATAAAGCAAACTATCTCCACCCCTTTAAGTAATTAAGATTTTGAAATGACCATATTACCCCTCTTCTTTATTCACTAATTTAAACATCTTCACCTATTTACCTATAATACCCTTAATGAAATAAATTACAACATAAATTTCCAACCCTTAAAGAACCATATTAACCCCTCTTACATCAATTAATTTACATTCACCACCACGCCACCACCACCGTCACCGCCGCACATCGCTGCCACACCTTCGTTGCTACCACCATTACCGCCGCATCGCGCGGGCATCCGTCTAGTATTTAATAATATACATATTGATCTTCACAAAATAATATAAAGTGTTATCTAAATTTTTTTAAAACTCATCCACCTAAATGCGAGCTATAGTTTTGATTATTATTAGATTAGATTAGGGTTTTTTTTGTATAAAAATAAATCAAAATTAAAATAAAAAAATCACAGAAAAGCTGTATCAAAATCAGCCCCTGCCCCATTTCCAACTTAGCGATCTTGTTCTACTCCGTTGCAAGGTAACAACCTAATCCAATTATACATTTCGTATCTATATTTTGAAATAACCCCCTAAATCATTGTTCCCATATGGTTCATATATGTGTATTTCGTGGACCAAGTTAGTTACTGTTTCAACTATATGGATATTTCTGCTATTGTGCCCTGTTCAAGAATCCCTGTCCAATTTTATCATTATTATAGAATGATTAGAATCATGTATTCCCACCTTAAATTGAACCCATATACATACATTTATTTGCAGTTGGAGATTTCTTAGCCAATTGGACGCATACACGTATTATTAATACATTGGCTTTCAGATTTCAGCAAACACTTACTGCTATTGGAGAAGCTTTTTACCTAAAGTAATGAAATTTCTGGGCTGGTATGTCAAGATTGCCGTTGTATCCGCAGCTATTGGAGGATCTATGGAGTATTTCATGATCAAAACCGGTTTTTGTAAGTCACAATCTTCCTTGACTTTCGGGTCTGTCTATTGCGTGTTGTAGAATATTGTTTCATCTGTTTATATTATTAACTGCCAAATATTTTTTAGTATTATTTTACTTGTAAATATAATTTTCTGCCGGTTTAGTTTATTTCGACTTGTAATGGACGGGGATACAAGCACATTTTTACATATGTGTATGCTTTGTGTTTGGGGACGATTATCCTAAGAAAACAAACCAATAAAGGCTTCGGCATGCTAATAAAATTGAAAAGAAGTTGAAAGTCGTAATTTGAATGAGACTCATACATGGTGTTTGATTAGGAAATGGCATCATGGTTTCAAAAAAATGAGATTTGAATTTAGGTTAAACACATGAGGGTTCTGCAGGCCTTTTAGTATTTGGATACTTTGAATGAGTGACATAGCAATGACGTAGTCATAAAGTGTCTCAGAGGCTCGGATTGTTAGGGGAACAGAATTGCATTACTGGTTGAGGTACCTTATCACTGTTCATGGTGTAATGAAGTTGCAGCCAGGTGCAACCTTAGGGTACTTAAATTTGTTCAGTACGGGTCATCTTAAGGTACTTGAAGTTGTTTAGCACGGGTTACCAATTGTTAGTATAGGGGAAATATATGAATGACTCGCATGCACCAAAAACTCAGATATTTGATCTCATGAATATGACATAGTTTGTCTTTGTTCTTATTAACATCTCATATGTATATACCTAATTTAATTTTTTAAAGGAAAATCACTCTATTAGCTCCAAACTTTTAAATTTTTGTTACTTTAGTCACCCAAGTCAAGGTCACCTGCTACGTTGATCACCTGATAAACTTTTCCCTTCAACACCATGTTACATATGCTGATGTGGCTATGCCACGTAACCCTGTGCCAACTCTGTTTTTGTGTTTAACCAGTATGATCATAATTCAAATGTACCCTCACATAAAGTTTTGTAGTTAACTATTTTTTGACGTCTCAGCTATTGAAGGGTAAAATATTACAGTTGGAAGAATAGTAGACTTTAAGAGAATCAATATCCTTTTAAAATTGGTGCTGTATGTCAACCACCATTGCCCCCATCCAAAATCTTTTCTGGTAAGTTCAAACTTTTTAAAGGATTATGCAATATAAGAGAGAGACTTTGTATCTATTTTGTTTGCATTAACAGTTTATAAAATCAAAGTTGTAAGTATAAGAGCTAAAGTTTAACATTTGAAAATTTTTAAGCAAGTTTTCTTGAATCCTCTTTAAATAACCTGACTTTCAAGCATTTTAGCACTTATATGGACAACTTAAATATCAGTCTAGACGATTACTCATGGTTTGTTGAGCGATCAAATTTGTTGTTTTGTTGGCGCATCCGGAAAGTGTACACCATTTTGGAACTAATCAACAGATACAACTTGCAAGAATCTTTGTCTAGTGAGACCTTCATGTTGCTTTCAAATATATAAGTTGTACTGCTCTAGTGCTGTACATATAATATATATTTTTTTTCGGTAAAGGCCGTCACCCCTGGTTATAAAATTAATATAAAATGAAAATTCAGGCAATCTAGTTGAGTACTAGATTGACTATTACAACCATGCACTACGTGCAAAAACCACTTAAAACAGGAAAACACACTACAAGCTAATAATTACACATGAGAATTACAAAACTCTAACTATCATGAATAATTAAAGAAGATAGATCCCATGCAATTCGTAGCTCGTCCACTCTTTGAGTCTTCTTGAACCGAAAAGTAAGCAGCTTTAATCGAATGGTGTGAATAATTTCATTAACAAGTTGATCAGCACTCCTCTTCTTCTTAGCAAAAAGCCGAGCATTACGTTCTTTCCAAATATAGTAAACCGAAGCTGCTAGAGAGAGCTTGGTCACCACACTAACAACAGATTTCTTATGCGCGAACTGTAGAATATCAGCCACAATAACATCCCTGAATAATATTTCTGTATCTATGAGCCATTTAGTTCATTTATATTGATGGCTTGTTAAGACTTGCATGGTTATAAAGAATGAAGAGAAATCGGGAATGTAACTGTTGCAGCTTGTTTGTAATAGGTTGAGATGTTAGGGATGATGATGTTGTGGCATGTAAAGATGTTGTGGGGTTATGTGGATGATACTTGGATTTGTTTACGCTTAAATGGAAGATGATTAGGCATACACATGGAGGTAATCATGTATCATTTTAGGTTTCAGGTTTTCTAAGTGATGATTTAAAAAAGGTAAGCCGATTAAAGTGGAACTTGGCTTTAGCTTGGTGATGATTTTTAACGTAAGTAAAGTTGGGTGACTAAAGTATCTGAAAGTTAAGTTCTAAAACAGTGGTTTCTTACATCTTGTAAGTAAAACTGATTTTAAGTATTACCAGGGCATGGCATGATCTTTTTAGTTTATTCGAGCATTTAGAGCAACCCGAACGATTACTTCTGTATGACTGAAAGGTAAGAGATCAATTCATGAAATTTAAACTTTCTGGGATGTGCAAGAGAATTGTTGCATTCAAAAGTTTCCCTTGCATAAGCCTTCTTAAGCTGCATAACCTTGGAGAACCAATGGTTCATCCCTTTCGAATTACTATGATTTTTTGTTTTGTCAGATTTAGATCTAATTCGTGATAATCTCACACATATATATTTGCACATTATTGCTAGGCTTCATAAAATGTTTTGATCTCTTCAGTTTTGCTGATCTATTGCTCTTGTAATGATATGTGCCATTTTTCACTTTGATGTACTCATTATAATCTGCTTATATTGTTGGTACGAGATAGGAAGTATTATTGAAGTGCTTCTTTTGAAGAGTTACATCTGATTTCTATATGCAGATGACAAAGTGACGGCTCTTGAGTCAGAGAAGATGGCATGGGAGAATTCACCAGAAGCTCAGGCCATGAGAGAAGCTCTCAACCCTTGGAGAAACACTGATGCAAATGCAAGGAAATCTTCCTAATATTTCTCACTATAGTGGTAATAAAGTGATTTACATGGGATTTCGATCTTCTATGCTATGAGTTATCGGTTGTTTCTTAAACAAAACTAAACAAGAACATAAGGATGCAAGTGGTAGATTTTGCACTAGCTAGGTGAGCTATATTTTATTACACATCTGAGTAGTTTGGTCTAAGTTTTGATGAATATGCAATTACAGATTTATACTGTTGCAATCTGTTTCCTTATGTGTCATCCACTTCCTTGGATGTACATGTTTTGCGGTTGGGGATTCCCTCAAGTTAGAAGTAACTTGAGGGGTAAAGTTAGAAGATTAATGATCATTGGATTAGAATAAATGATCAAGATTCGGTTATCATTTTTGAATCTCAAGATCATCCAACTTTACCGCTCAAGCTACTTCTAACTTGAGGGGATCTCAATCTATGTTTTGCATATGATCTTATGATCTAGTTTGCTCTCTTGTTTCTACATGAACTTACATTTCATGATTATGTGGAAATGAATGTAATTCAAGGATGTGTAGAATGTATAAATAGTTGATGGGCAGATTGGAATGATAATGGTGACGTCTCAACCTAGGTTGACCCCTCTTCATATACCCAATGGCCAACTCTAGTTTAAGAGGAAACCCAATTATTTTTGAGAAAACACTTGTCTTCGGTCTGGATAACATTTTGCTTACACCAGGATAATGACACTTGTTAAAACTAATATATATATATAATAATATATATATAAGATGAACAAAGCAAAAGAAGCTTAGTGTCAAAATTGTATGATTTTAAAAGCATTTACACGAGGAGAATGAATAAAGATGGATTTTTTTTATTCTTCAGTTGCATATAAAAATGAATTTTTATTATGTTATTTTGTAACATGCCCACACCAGATATGCAACATTAGTAAATCAGAGCAAAACATAGTATTCTTTTGTGATTTTATAATACATCTTTCGGTAGAAAAGATGCATCTTGAATCTGAACCATTATTTAATTGGGTTTGGCGTATATCAAAGTTGCGTCTTTATGTATTATGTTCCTGATGCACATTATGAATTCTTTTAAGTTGGGGGAAAAAAAAAGAAAGAGAATATACCTATAGAAATAATAATAAAAAAACGCTAAACACATAAGGCTAAAAACTATGGAAGATTATATAACATCAACAACAAGATAACCGAAACATGAATGAAAGGTCTTTGACATCCAAGAGGGGCTTAATGCAGAGTCTCGTACCTTATTTTTCTTTTCTTCTAATATCACATAAAACGATAAATTAAAGTCACTTAATTAGAAATTTCAAAAAGTACCATTTGATAAATGTATCCTATTTTTATGATTCCCAACAAAATAATTATAACTTTCTATAACACATAAAAATGGTTATATTTGACATGGAAAAAATAATCTTAGCTGGAACAAGCATAATATAAATCGTAGATAGGCAATTAGTATATAAGGGTCAAAATTTTGAAATATATGTTCGGGTGTATAAACTTAATTTGGCATGATAATTAGGCGTTTTCCCATTCAATGCACAGGAGAATATCTATCTTTATATGATTCCAATTAAAATGTGTCGCACATAAAGTGGGCGGGGCAACCCTAGAATCGAATAATACATATGTAGCATATGCAATTATTTGCAAATAGTGCCATTAGCCACACTATAAAGGCAACCGGTCCCTCATATGTTAAGCATAAGCAAACACACAACAAACCATATATACTATCAACTTATCCACACCCCATTTAGTTACCAAATTCAAAAACATGTCGTATTATTCTAAGCAGAAAAATGAGCTTAGTAAGATTGGTGCCGATGGTTTTGCTGTCCTTGATCATGGTTTCTCAAGCGGCGGTCGCAAGTCCAAGCCATCATCATCATCATCATCAAGTGCTCCTCCAACAAATCACTACTCATCCTCAACAGAACTGTATCACTATCAATATCGATATCAATCAAATTACCCAAATTACATGGTTAGGCAGCAGCAAGTGTATGTTGCCCCGGTCGAGACTATGAGCACCACTGAAACGGTGGTGGATTGCTACGAAGCGGCTAAGAAGTATGGTGGGACTGTCACTGTGGATTACCCCAAGAAGAAGACGACTGCCCGTAGAGGTTTCTTTTACAGATAAACCGCAATAAGTTACTTACGTGTGATCGATCTACAATAATATATGTTTACGTATGATGGCCGGTTTCCTGTATGTGTCTGCATATATACAAATATGCATGGACCTCTTCAAATTATCCGCTAGCTAACACTACTTAGTTAACTATGTATGTATTGGCATGATCAGTTATATTATCCTGATTAAATAATACACATATATATTTTGCATATTATATGTTTTGAGTCTTGTAGATTCCAATTCTCGTTTGATCAAACTTTCTTAATTACACTCTTTATCTCGGAGGGAATTAATGCAAGCTATGACTTAGGACTAGCTAGTATATATACCGAAAAATTAAAATTTGCAATGCACGTAACCATAATTAATCTATCTCTCTTAATAATGGCACAGGGTAACACCACCAGGCAAAAGTCAACCCGACCAAGGCATTAGCGGCGACGTCGCCGCTAATACTCTGACACTGACAGGGGGCCCGCTAATTTCTCTGCCAGATTTACCATTACAGACATGGGGGGCCCGCAGTATTAGCGGCGACGTCGCCGCTAATACTCTCTCTGGTGCAGTATTAGCGGCGACGTCGCCGCTAATAATGCCTCTGGTGGGGTTACACTTTTTTGCCTGGTGGTGTTACACTCCTCGTTAATAATATAAGTAATAAGAAAAAGTAAACTTAGGATTTCAGACCCACGACATTAATTAAATGAAATGATCAGATGGCTATTGGGAGCGAGGTGGTGAACGTACGTCATCGTCGTCATGCTAATTAAGTAAAAAACGATCGAGTAATGATAAAGAAATAATTAAACTCGTATATTGACAATACTTTGTTTAATAGGAGTGTTCAGACTCCAGAGTGATATCATCATCGCGGATGATGTCACTTCTGACAAAACTTATAAATCGACATAAATGGAACAACAAAAAGTACTTTTTAATTTGGTATGAGATCATGAAAGATATGTTTGGATGGTCCAAATGGTTGCAACAAATTAGTGTTTATGTTAATGTGGGAAGCATCTTTTGAATTGAAAAACGAAAATCTCTTGTTATCTCACTTTGTTCGTAAACTATATATATGATCTATGAATTGTTGGTTGGACACAAATAAATGTAGCTAATCAAAATATAAAAGGGAACGAATTGCATTTTTGGTCCTTGTGTTATCACATCATTTGCAACTTTGATACAAACATGTGAAAAGTGGCGAAACGTATCCCTATGATATCACACCTGTTGCAATTTTGGTCTAAAAGTAACGTGCCGTTAGAATTCAGCCGTTAATGTCCCCATGTGTGTCTCACGTGCGGGGTAGTTGAGTCATTTACACCCTCCCACCCATATATATACCAGAAACCACCCCCAAATTCACTTCAATCGGGATTTCTTCCCAAAACATTTCTCTCTTTGAATAACTCCGGCCGGCCACCACCTCTGCCGCCGGAGCAGTATCCGATTCTGCCACCACCAGACCACCTCCACGCTGCTACATCACCACCGGACCACCTCCTCTTTCTCCTTTCTTTTCTATATCATATATATTTATATACATATACAAATCAAAAGTGATATCAAATCCACAGTCATAGTGATTCCAAATCTTTTTTATTTATTTAATCACTACTTCAATCTAAACCCACCTTAGATCTGGGTTTTCGTTGTACCCGAGGGATGTGGCAGATGGTGGTAACAATCGGTGGTGGTTTCCCGGAGTTGTAACAGTCACAAAAAAGAAAGAGGGAGACGAGACGGATGCCCCTTTATCTGACAGAGGAGTGATGCTTACATCAAATATGGTAGGTACCCATTTGTGTGGTGAGAGATCGCCGGATATCGGAAATAATCACAGTGGCCGGAAAATGCGGAAAGTCACTCGAAAAAGTTTTTTGCATAATCATCGATCACGGCTATCAGAAAAGGTATATAGATTTGGTAATTTTCACACAAAAAGATTAGATAATTTTTTTTTATTTACTTGGAGATTCTTTTTGGGTGAAAGTAATTGCTTGTAATAATGGATGCGTTGTTTTTGGATTTGATTGTGAAAGTAATTGGTTCTAATCATCGATGTGTTCTGTTTGGTTATGGATAAAGACATAATGTATGTATATATATATATATATATATATATATATATATATATATATACATTTGCGATGGAAAAACCCGATTGAAGTGAATTTGGGGGTGATTTCTGGTATATATATGGGTGAGAGGGTGTAAATGACTCAATTACCCCGCACGTGAGACGCACATGGGGCATTAACGGCTGAATTCTAACGGCACGTTACTTTTGGACCAAAATTGCAACAGGTGTGATATCACAGGGATACGTTTCGCCACTTTTCATATATTTGTATCAAAGTTGCAAATGGTGTGATAACACAGGGACCAAAGTGAATTTGGGGGTGATTTCTGGTATATATATGGGTGAGAGGGTGTAAATGACTCAATTACCCCGCACGTGAGACGCACATGGGGCATTAACGGCTGAATTCTAACGGCACGTTACTTTTGGACCAAAATTGCAACAGGTGTGATATCACAGGGATACGTTTCGCCACTTTTCATATATTTGTATCAAAGTTGCAAATGGTGTGATAACACAGGGACCAAAAATGCAATTCGTTCTATAAAAGGACATAGGAATTAAAAGAAAAAACTTAAATGTACGTCCGTACATATAATAGAAGGGGAGTAGTTCAGAAAAAAAAAGAACATATAATAGAAACTGTCATTATATATGAATTTAGAACTTAATTTAAAATAATCTACAAGCACTGATTATGCCTTAAGAGTTAAACCTTTAATTAGTGGCTAATTAAATAGAAAATGTTTAAGAGGAAAATATATAAAGTTGAAGGAAAATGTTAGAGTGAGAAACAAATTATTACTAACAAAAATTACAAACCCATGTGGACCAATAAAACAAAGAGAGAGTGAATAAAAAGAAAAGAGAATAAGTTTTATGGGTGGTTATTGATGCTACATATGTTTGTAAACTTTATGTGTTTGTAAACTTTATTAACAAAGATTTATTTGTCACTATAGCATTGCTCAATAATTCTTATTACGTTAGTTAGTACTTAATTTGTTACATGTCCACCTAGGCCATGTATGGCATCCAGCTTATAACATGCATGTTAATTATAAAAACTCGAGCTTTATAATATTTATATATAAGCTGATTCTCATAAGCTTTGTGTACCATCCAAATTTTTATTAGTTTTATGGTTTTGACAAGGGTAATGATATACAACATTCTGAATACACTCTACAAATTATTAAAGCATATATATGTATGGTAGATTTATCACAACCTGTGGTACGAATATCACTCCTTTTTTGATAAGGGCTTAAGCTAATTGAGGTAGTTCTGGAATACAGTTTGAGCTTATAAAAGATAAATTATCTAAGTACCTTTAATTAGTGATTATATTATACCTTTTGAAGTTAGTATTTTTTTCTTTTTACATTATCTAAATATATACCTTTAATGTACCAAATCTAACTACTTTTTCCAAACGTAATAACATATAGTGTGTATAAATTAGCATATCCCTATAATATATAAACCGCCATATTTTGTGATCTTATAATATATTATGATATACGAAACGTGAATTTTTGTAAAAATTTTAATTAAAATAAAATAGAGTTAATTACTGAAATGGTACCTCACGTTTGGCCCATATTACTGGTTTCATACCTTTCCTTTCGAAATTACGCTGATCATACCCCATGTATTCAATTCTCCACTCGCACCATACTTTTGCCCAACGCCGTTATGAAGCCGTTAAAACCCCCCTCACGTGACTTGCACGTGAGGGGTAAAAATGTAATTTCGCACCTGCAGCTGCTTTGGAAACTCTTTTTATACCCCAATTTCATCTTCATTTACACATTTCATACCAAAAAAGAAAACCTAATCCTAATAACACACGATTCAACCGATCAGGTAGTTTAATGGCTTGGAAAATACGACCCAAAGATGTCGATGATTATGATCTTGACAGGCTGTACGGTAAGATTCATCCTTAAAAACCCTAATTATTTTGGGTATTTTTGAAGATACTCTGTTTTATTTTATTTTTTAATTTTCTAATAAATTTGTTAACTTTATCAGTATTTTTAATTTAATTAGTACTGTTTTAAATTAATCAGTAATTTTTAATCAGTTTTTGTTACTTATAACTTGCAGATGGGAACCCTAGCATGTTTACAATGAGAATTCGCCATGGGGGTCAGTTTAAGCATGCCAATGATGGGAGATTATATTATCAGGGTAAGTCCACATATGTAGATTATGTTGATAGTGATTGTCTATCATTCATTGAATTGAACACAATGTTACAAGAAATGAGGTATGATTTAAAAACTATTAAAGAAATTCAATTTCAAAGACCTCATTGTGAGTTGGGTTTAGGATTGATGAGTATTTTATCTGATTTTGATATAAACTTTATGAGAAAGCTGTTAGATGGTGAATGTAATATGGTCACTTTATTTGTTACACATTATCCAGTAGTTAGAACCAAAACAAATGCTGGAAGATTAAGTTTAGAGCAGGCTGTGGTTAATGATAATGTGGTTAATGAGACTGTCTTAGATGATAATGAGCCAGAGGTTAATGTGGTAGAGGAGAATGTGATTAATGATACTGTCTTAGATGATAATGAGGCAGAGGTTGATGTGGAAGAGGAGAATGTGATTAAGGATAATGTGTTACATGATAATGAGGCAGAGGAGAATGTGGTGAAGGAGAATGCACAAGTTGAAGATGATGAGGATGTTTTAGTTGAAGAGGATAATGTGGTTAAAGATGTGGATGTAGATATGACTAATTATAGGTTAAATTTGGATGAACAAGTTGATTATGTTGGATTGAATAACCAGTGTCAGGGCACAATGCAAGATGATGAAGAGGTGCCTGTGATAGACAATGAGGTTTTTGATAGTGATACTGATTCTGGTGGTGATGATATTGAAAGGATTAGAGATAATAAGTTGAGAAGGTTTAGGAAGCAACAAGTAGCAGCTGGTGGTTCTGTTGAACATGCTCCTTTCTATGCAACACAGACATTTGGTACTTATGCAGAGATCAAAGAACTGATAAGAAAATATGCAGTAGAGAGTAGAAGATGCATTAAGATTACATACAATGATAAAAGGAGGGTCAAGGCTATTTGTGAAGGTATAATGCCAGTTTTTGGTAAAGATGATGAGGTTTTTGGGCCTGTTGAGAAGGGCGAAAGTAATATTGGGCCAGATGAGAAGGGGGAACAGCCTGTTGGGCCTAAGGATAAAGGAAAGAAAGTTATGGACACTGAAGATAGTCCTGTAACAGGAAACACAACCTGGCCTAAGTCTAGATGCCCAACCACTCTAATACCTCATGTTCATCATAAGCAAGCAGGCAGACCAAGAAAGAAGAGAAAGAGGGGTGTATATGAGATGGATGATTTGGTTAAAGATGGGAAGATGACAAAGAAAATGCAGCTTGGTAAGTGCAGGAAGTGTGGTAACAAGGGCCACAATGCAAGAACATGTGTTGGTCAAGGTAGCAGCAGCAGTCAACCTCAAGCTCAACCAAAGCAACTAGCAGCAGTCAACCTCAAGCTAAAAGACAACCTAAAGCAACTAGCAGCAGTCAACCTCAACCTCAAGCTAAAAGACAACCTAAAGTAACTAGCAACAGTCAACCTCAAGCTAAAAGACAACCTAAAGCAACTAGCAGCAGTCAACCTCAAGCTAAAAGACAACCTAAAGCAACTAGCAGCAGTCAACCTCAAGCTAAAAGACAACCTAAAGCAACTAGCAGCAGTCAACCTCAAGCTAAAAGACAACCTAAAGCAACTAGCAGCAGTCAACCTCAAGCTAAAAGACAACCTAAAGCAACTAGCAGCAGTCAACCTCAAGCTAAAAGACAACCTAAAGCAACTAGCAGCAGTCAACCTCAAGCTAAAAGACAACCTAAAGCAACTAGCAGCAGTCAACCTCAAGCTAAAAGACAACCTAAAGCAACTAGCAGCAGTCAACCTCAAGCTAAAAGACAACCTAAAGCAACTAGCAGCAGTCAACCTCAAGCTAAAAGACAACCTAAAGCAACTAGCAGCAGTCAACCTCAAGCTAAAAGACAACCTAAAGCAACTAGCAGCAGTCAACCTCAAGCTAAAAGACAACCTAAAGCAACTAGCAGCAGTCAACCTCAAGCTAAAAGACAACCTAAAGCAACTAGCAGCAGTCAACCTCAAGCTAAAAGACAACCTAAAGCAACTAGCAGCAGTCAACCTCAAGCTAAAAGACAACCTAAAGCAACTAGCAGCAGTCAACCTCAAGCTAAAAGACAACCTAAAGCAACTAGCAGCAGTCAACCTCAAGCTAAAAGACAACCTAAAGCAACTAGCAGCAGTCAACCTCAAGCTAAAAGACAACCTAAAGCAACTAGCAGCAGTCAACCTCAAGCTAAAAGACAACCTAAAGCAACTAGCAGCAGTCAACCTCAAGCTAAAAGACAACCTAAAGCAACTAGCAGCAGTCAACCTCAAGCTAAAAGACAACCTAAAGCAACTAGCAGCAGTCAACCTCAAGCTAAAAGACAACCTAAAGCAACTAGCAGCAGTCAACCTCAAGCTAAAAGACAACCTAAAGCAACTAGCAGCAGTCAACCTCAAGCTAAAAGACAACCTAAAGCAACTAGCAGCAGTCAACCTCAAGCTAAAAGACAACCTAAAGCAACTAGCAGCAGTCAACCTCAAGCTAAAAGACAACCTAAAGCAACTAGCAGCAGTCAACCTCAAGCTAAAAGACAACCTAAAGCAACTAGCAGCAGTCAACCTCAAGCTAAAAGACAACCTAAAGCAACTAGCAGCAGTCAACCTCAAGCTAAAAGACAACCTAAAGCAACTAGCAGCAGTCAACCTCAAGCTAAAAGACAACCTAAAGCAACTAGCAGCAGTCAACCTCAAGCTAAAAGACAACCTAAAGCAACTAGCAGCAGTCAACCTCAAGCTAAAAGACAACCTAAAGCAACTAGCAGCAGTCAACCTCAACCTCAAGCTAAAAGACAACCTAAAGTAACTAGCAACAGTCAACCTCAAAGTCAAAGACAACCTAAAGCAACTAGCAGCAGTCAACCTCAAGCTAAAAGACAACCTAAAGCAACTAGCAGCAGTCAACCTCAAGCTAAAAGACAACCTAAAGCAACTAGCAGCAGTCAACCTCAACCTCAAGCTAAAAGACAACCTAAAGCAACTAGCAGCAGTCAACCTCAACCTCAAGCTAAAAGACAACCTAAAGCAACTAGCAACAGTCAACCTCAAGCTAAAAGACAACCTAAAGCAACTAGCAGCAGTCAACCTCAACCTCAAGCTAAAAGACAACCTAAAGTAACTAGCAACAGTCAACCTCAAGCTAAAAGACAACCTAAAGCAACTAGCAGCAGTCAACCTCAAGCTAAAAGACAACCTAAAGCAACTAGCAGCAGTCAACCTCAAGCTAAAAGACAACCTAAAGCAACTAGCAGCAGTCAACCTCAAGCTAAAAGACAACCTAAAGCAACTAGCAGCAGTCAACCTCAAGCTAAAAGACAACCTAAAGCAACTAGCAGCAGTCAACCTCAACCTCAAGCTAAAAGACAACCTAAAGCAACTAGCAGCAGTCAACCTCAACCTCAAGCTAAAAGACAACCTAAAGCAACTAGCAGCAGTCAACCTCAACCTCAAGCTAAAAGACAACCTAAAGCAACTAGCAGCAGTCAACCTCAACCTCAAGCTAAAAGACAACCTAAAGCAACTAGTAGCAGTCAACCTCAAAGTCAAAGACAACCTAAAGCAACTAGCAGCAGTCAACCTCAAGCTAAAAGACAACCTAAAGCAACTAGCAGCAGTCAACCTCAACCTCAAGCTAAAAGACAACCTAAAGTAACTAGCAACAGTCAACCTCAAGCTAAAAGACAACCTAAAGCAACTAGCAGCAGTCAACCTCAACCTCAAGCTAAAAGACAACCTAAAGTAACTAGCAACAGTCAACCTCAAAGTCAAAGACAACCTAAAGCAACTAGCAGCAGTCAACCTCAAGCTAAAAGACAACCTAAAGCAACTAGCAGCAGTCAACCTCAAGCTAAAAGACAACCTAAAGCAACTAGCAGCAGTCAACCTCAACCTCAAGCTAAAAGACAACCTAAAGTAACTAGCAACAGTCAACCTCAAGCTAAAAGACAACCTAAAGCAACTAGCAGCAGTCAACCTCAAGCTAAAAGACAACCTAAAGCAACTAGCAGCAGTCAACCTCAAGCTAAAAGACAACCTAAAGCAACTAGCAGCAGTCAACCTCAAGCTAAAAGACAACCTAAAGCAACTAGCAGCAGTCAACCTCAAGCTAAAAGACAACCTAAAGCAACTAGCAGCAGTCAACCTCAAGCTAAAAGACAACCTAAAGCAACTAGCAGCAGTCAACCTCAACCTCAAGCTAAAAGACAACCTAAAGTAACTAGCAACAGTCAACCTCAAGCTAAAAGACAACCTAAAGCAACTAGCAGCAGTCAACCTCAAGCTAAAAGACAACCTAAAGCAACTAGCAGCAGTCAACCTCAAGCTAAAAGACAACCTAAAGCAACTAGCAGCAGTCAACCTCAAGCTAAAAGACAACCTAAAGCAACTAGCAGCAGTCAACCTCAACCTCAAGCTAAAAGACAACCTAAAGCAACTAGCAGCAGTCAACCTCAACCTCAAGCTAAAAGACAACCTAAAGCAACTAGTAGCAGTCAACCTCAAAGTCAAAGACAACCTAAAGCAACTAGCAGCAGTCAACCTCAAGCTAAAAGACAACCTAAAGCAACTAGCAGCAGTCAACCTCAAGCTAAAAGACAACCTAAAGCAACTAGCAGCAGTCAACCTCAACCTCAAGCTAAAAGACAACCTAAAGCAACTAGCAGCAGTCAACCTCAACCTCAAGCTAAAAGACAACCTAAAGCAACTAGCAGCAGTCAACCTCAACCTCAAGCTAAAAGACAACCTAAAGCAACTAGCAGCAGTCAACCTCAACCTCAAGCTAAAAGACAACCTAAAGCAACTAGTAGCAGTCAACCTCAAGCTAAAAGACAAGCTAAAGCAACTAGCAGCAGTCAACGTCAAGGTAGAAGACAACCTAAAGCAACTAGCAGCAGTCAACCTCAATCTAAAAGACAACCTAAAGCAACTAGCAACAGTCAACCTCAACCAAATTAAAGAAAATAATTGGAAAATAATTTAGGGCAAAAATTGGTACCTGTTGTGGACAGCAGTAGAATCGACGTCCAGGATTAATGTCAGTCCATGAAGTACGAACTATTGCCTTCCTTCCACACCAACAAATCACCATGCTGTGTTGGATTCGATTTAGGGCGAAAAACCCTAATTTTTTGGTGGGAAAGTATGAAAAAGGGGGGAAATGAATTTTGGGAGAAAATGTGGTTGTTTTGGAACGTAAATTAGTATTTAAAAGCAGCTGCAGGTGCGAAATTACATTTTTACCCCTCACGTGCAAGTCACGTGAGGGGGGTTTTAACGGCTTCATGACGGCGTTGGGCAAAAGTATGGTGCGAGTGGAGAATTGAATACATGGGGTATGATCAGCGTAATTTCGAAGGAAAGATATAAA
>CM067167.1:143998386-144098386 GCA_034093135.1 Erigeron breviscapus
TAATAATAATAATAATAATAATAATAATAATAATAATAATAATAATAATAATAATAATAATAATAATAATAATAATAATAATAATAATAATAATAATAATAATAATAATAATAATAATAATAATAATAATAATAATAATAATAATAATAATAATAATAATAATAATAATAATAATAATAATAATAATAATAATAATAATAATAATAATAATAATAATAATAATAATAATAATAATAATAATAACTAGTATAATTCCGGGAGTAATAATAATAATAATAATAATAATAATAATAATAATAATAATAATAATAATAATAATAATAATAATAATATAATAATAATAATAATAATAATAATAATAATAATAATAATAATAATATTGAAGGAATCCTCACCCGATATGGGTATTATTCTTTTTAGAGTTAATTACAGAAATCGTCCTTGTCGTGGACCTCCACTTGCAGTTTTCGTGCATAAGTTTAATAAATTACAGTTTTAGTCCAAAAAACTTTGTCCCGTCAACACTTTTGGTCCTGGGTAGTAACGTCCGTTAAAAAACCCATCACGTGTCAGCCACATGATGGGTATTTTCGTCATTTCCTTGACACAGGACCAAAAGTGTAATTAACTTATATTAAACTGGATTTTTTATTTATTAATAATGCATATCATCATCTTCCGTCTGATTATCCTCAAACTACCACAAATGCCACAAATCTGATATAGATCAAATTCAACCATCAATTACAACTTTTGTTTTATAAGAAACATCATCTACAATTCTAGATAAAAATATCTTTTTACACCAACATAAACTATATCCTAATTCTGAAATCCACAAATCCATATACTAACACCCATATATATCAAGAATCTGATAGGTGTTTGGATTTCTTTTCTTTTCTTCTTTACATTATCCCTGGCCGGAAGTATGGTCGGTGTTTAGACCCAAGTATTTTATGGAATTTTGGATCTGGGTATCGTGTTTAGATATGGAGTTCTTTGGATCGAGATCTTTAAAAGACAAAAAACGGTGGTCGAAATGGAGTTCTTTGGATCGAGATCTTGAGTTCTTTGGATCGAGATCTTTAAAGGTATATAGTGAATTGAGTAAAGAGAATGTCTTCTTCTTTTCTCCTTTATGCTGCACAATATGCATATAGATATAGATTGGAGATCTGAAAAGAAAGTGAAAAAGACGCTAAGTGAAATCAAAGAAAGTTATGTTGAAAGAGTTTTAGATTTGTATTGTTTAGAAAGGAGTGGAGAGGAAAGATAAGTTTCATTCCTAATCACCTAAAAAATGAGGGGGAAACTTTTAAAACAAAAACAACTGCACTTCCCCCTCTAATCCTCTCCACTCCTTCCCTTTCCACACTTAAAAAAATCTTAAGAATGCATTTTATAATTTTCTCTTTTCCTCTCCTTTCCTTTCCACCTTAAATAAACTAAACAATACATGGATGTTGCCTCCTCTAATACCACAACATTATTACTCGTATATATGTTGAGCAATTGAATTCGTGCCCCCTTTGTCAATCAAACATTAACAGCCCTTTTAGAAAAATAACTAATTAAAAGATGAAAGATACATAGGTTTTGTATCGTGTAGATCTAGTTGAACTTTGTTACATCTGGTGCTTGCTTATTTTTATGTATATATAATATAATATATATAATTTTTATTTTTATCATTATTATTATATGATTCTTTTCAGGTTTGACTTTGTTAAGGAAATGACGAAAATACCCATCATGTGACTGGCACATGATGGGTTTTTAAACGGACGTTACTACCCAGGACCAAAAGTGTTGACGGGACAAAGTTTTTTGGACTAAAACTGTAATTTATTAAACTTATGCACGAAAACTGCAAGTGGAGGTCCACGACAAGGACGATTTTTGTAATTAACTCTTCTTTTTATATAATTTACTAGATCTAATACTCGTACGATGTACGGATTGTATGTAGTATATTATATAATAATTTCATATATATGTACCATTAATATGTGTAGTGATGTTCCTATTGGTATATCGATTAAGTTTAATAAATATATTTTGCTAAATTTATCTACAACATAAAACACCTCAAACATATTATTGCCTAACTTTATGCTAATATATCATTTAAAGTTCATACTTTAAATAGATTTAATCAACCAAACCTACCAAAAAAAAATCTAATTGTTTAATATATAGTTGCCATTTAGTGTATAGAAATATTTGTAAGAGTCTTGAAAACACAATAAATCTAGGGTTAATTACATAAATGGTACCTGGACTATACACCATATTACTGATTACCTACATAGGAAAATGAAAATGAAATTTGGGATTTAGGGTTCTTGATTTGTGAAGCAGAGAGAAGAATGAAGCAAATTTGATGATTGGGAAGTAAATGAAGAAATGTAAGAGAAAGAAGTAAATGAGTTCAGAGTAAATATGGGTATTTATAAAGGGATTCAAGATCCCAATGAAACACCAAAATTATATTTTAATAACCAAAATCCTTTTTGTAGATATTTTCACAAAGTTGGTTTGAATTTTGAAATAAAATAATAATTTGCCATGTCAACATTAAATGCTACCATGTCAGCATTAAATGCTACGACGGCTTATCTTACCCATTCGCCCACTCACTTTTTGTTTTCCCAATACAAACAGTTGTCAAGTACTAAAATAGCTTTGAACACGTCAGATCACGATATCAAGTGGTTTAAAACACTCGAGTATCATCACGTGTCACACATATTGACCAAGTATTTCTAACGTTATAAAAAATTAGACAAGACTGAATCTGGTAACTGGAGGATCAGTCCAGTACCAGTTTCCAACTGAAGAGTTCTCCAGTTGCATTTTCAAACAAAAACGAATTTTAGTCAGAAAATTATTTTGAGTCTTTCCCCCTAAAATGATGATCCAGAAATCAATTAGTGCCAAGATAGTATCACAAAGGCGTTCGATAGCCTGGCGAGCAAAGATTATCTGGACCTCCTCAACTGGAGAACTTCATCAGTGTCACTGACGCGTTCAATAACAAAGAAAGCTCCAGTTTTAAGGATTTAACATTCCCAGTTCGCTGATGAGATGTTTAAAGGTTTTCTCATCGAGAGGTTTTGTAAAAACATCAGCTAACTGTTTGTCAGTGGGGATGAAATGAATTTCAATATCTCCTTTCATAACATGATCTCGAATGAAATGATACCTGATGTCAATATGCTTTGTTTTGGAGTGCATCACTGGGTTGTGAGATATAGCAATTGCACTGGTGTTGTCACAAAAGATTGGGGTCTTAGTAAACTTTTGACCATAATCTAGTAACTGGTTCTTGATCCAGAGAATCTGGGCACAGCAACTGGCCGCAGAAATGTACTCTGCCTCAGCAGTGGACATGGAGACTGAAGTCTGCTTCTTGCTGGTCCAACTCACCAGTTTTCCTCCAAGGAAATGACAACCACCAGTTGTTGATTTTCTATCTATCTTACAACCTGCATGATCAGAATCTGAATAACCCATTAGATCTAATCCTGAGCCTTTGGGGTACCAAAGACCAAGATTAGGACACCCTTTCAGGTATCTAAAGATACGCTTTACAGCGTGCAAATGTGATTCTTTAGGGTTAGCCTGAAACCTGGCACATAAACATGTTGCAAACATTATATCTGTGTAACATCCCAAAACTTAAACGTATATGTTGACTAACGTCGTTAGGTCAAATTCTAAGTCCGTGAGATGTTTACGTGAAAATACGTGTTTATATGTTTATGTGCCCTATATGTGAGATTTAATTATCTTTAATGAGTGACAATAAAGTGGATTAAATGATGTGTAAAAGGCCTATGTAGTGTGCGAAAGTGCTTTAGTGTGTTGTATGTATCCCCAATAGGTGTTTGAATGTGAAATAAAGTCGATATGAAGTCCAGGGACCAATTTTGACAATGGTGTAAAGTTAAAAACGGGATTAGTGATTAGGGCAGCCTAATCTTTGATTAGTTTCAGCCCCTAAACCTAATTACAATCAAAGAACAAGTTTCTCTAATCCCTTATTGAATCCTTAAGCAAAATCTTCAAGATTTTTGGGTCAATCGATCGTGTGTGTTGGTGTTGAATCTAATCGGCCATTGTATTATCAGGTAACTAATGATTCGTTGATGTATTTTCAGATCTAATGAAGTTTTATAAAGGATTAAATCTGATTATAACAAGGGTTTTTGATAAATTAGGGTTTATGTTGTGTTTAAGCAAATTAATGATCATAAACGGTGTCAAACGAGTTTGTAATCGATATGAATGATCAAAATATGTTTAACAATGTCAAAATCATGTTTTGGGTGAAGCCCAAGTCGTTTGTTTCTGGAAAAATCGAAGAACAAAGTCGTTTTATGAATTCTGTTCGAAATTGAGTCTTAAATTCTAAATTCGTTTTCTGTGTTCTTCAGCTCTGGAACGAACTTAAAATTCGTTTGTAAGCTTCTAACTTCGTTTGGCATCAGCCTAAGTTCGTTTGACTTAAATTCGTTTTCTGTGTTCTTCAGCTCTGGAACGAACTTAAAATTCGTTTGTAAGCTTCTAACTTCGTTTGGCATCAGCCTAAGTTCGTTTGAAACATCCCTAAGTTCGTTTGGACTTAAATTCGTTGGGCATTAAGGAGCTAAATTCGTTTTCTGTGTTCTTCAGCTCTGGAACGAACTTAAAATTCGTTTGTAAGCTTCTAACTTCGTTTGGCATCAGCCTAAGTTCGTTTGGGTTAAATTCGTTTATTGAAAGCTTAAGTTCGTTCAAACCAACGAAGTTTAACTTCGTTTGGGAGTCCTAAGTTCGTTCAAAACTTGCTAAGTTCGTTCAGTATGGTCTAAATTCGTTTTCTGGAAGCTAAATTCGTTTTCTGGAAGCTAAATTCGTTTGATTTTTCAAATGGCCATATCTTTTGAACCGTAACTCCGTTTTTGACAAATAAGCTATCCCTAGATTCGTGAGAGAGTCTATTTTCTAATAGTAATGATTTTAAAGGATGATTTTGAAGTCAAGTTTCCTGAAAGGTTGAGTTAGTAAGTGAAGGTCGAGTTTCGACGGATTCTATGAGTCCTAAAGTCGTACGAAAGCCCATTTAATGTCCCTAATGACTTACACTTCATATATTATTGTACGATAGGTGTCGGGGGATTACTATTAAGCACTGTTAGCTCTTGTTTGCTCGCACATACTACTACGAGGTAAGATACACTACTTTTGTCACGCTGAGGGTGCAACGAAAATGGTTTCACAAACTATAACCTCCATAACGGTAATGTATAACCTAAAATGTGGCTGGGTTGATATGGGAGGTACTCGGGGAATAATGATGACGATGCTTATGCTTAAAATGCCTCCCCGTAGTTATGTTTTTGATATGATATGTTATGATTGCTTTATGTTGGGCAATCTTATGGATTTCTTTTATTACTGATTTGATGCTATTAGTAACACCACTTATGTTTTCTCAACTGTTTTCCTTAGTTGAGAATTTTCCTAAATCGTTTCCGCATGATTTAACGCCGTTAGGCAAAAATTTTTGGAAATCCATATTTTTACGAAACGGGTGTTACAAGTTGGTATCAGAGAAGTAGTTTAAGTGAACCAAGGCCTATTGACCATAGGATTTGGACTTAAATTCGTTTTCTGTGTTCTTCAGCTCTGGAACGAACTTAAAATTCGTTTGTAAGCTTCTAACTTCGTTTGGCATCAGCCTAAGTTCGTTTGAAACAACGAAGTTTAACTTCGTTTGGGAGTCCTAAGTTCGATCAAAACAAGTTTAAATTCGTATGAATCCTGTTCGAAATTGAGTCTTAAATTCGTTTTCTGTGTTCTTCAGCTCTGGAACGAACTTAAAATTCGTTTGTAAGCTTCTAACTTCGTTTGGCATCAGCCTAAGTTCGTTTGAAACAACGAAGTTAACTTCTTTGATCCTAAGTTCGAAATTGAGTCTTAAATTCGTTTTCTGTGTTCTTCAGCTCTGGAACGAACTTAAAATTCGTTTGTAAGCTTCTAACTTCGTTTGGCATCAGCCTAAGTTCGTTCAAACCAACGAAGTTTAACTTCGTTTGGGAGTCCTAAGTTCGTTTGCTTAAATTCGTTCGAAATTGAGTCTTAAATTCGTTTTCTGTGTTCTTCAGCTCTGGAACGAACTTAAAATTCGTTTGTAAGCTTCTAACTTCGTTTGGCATCAGCCTAAGTTCGTTTGGAGTTAAATTCGTTTTCTGGAAGCTAAATTCGTTTTCTGGAAGCTAAATTCGTTTTCTGGAAGCTAAATTCGTTTTCTGGAAGCTAAATTCGTTTTCTGGAAGCTAAATTCGTTTTCTGTGTTCTTCAGCTCTGGAACGAACTTAAAATTCGTTTGTAAGCTTCTAACTTCGTTTGGCATCAGCCTAAGTTCGTTCAAACCAACGAAGTTTAACTTCGTTTGGGAGTCCTAAGTTCGATCAAAATTGCTTAAATTCGTTTTCTGGAAGTCTAAATTCGTTTTCTGGAAGCTAAATTCGTTTTCTGTTTCAATTAGCTTCTGGAAGACCTTATGTTGTTGATTTTCCTTTATGGAACTTATGTAAAGACTATGTTATGATTGCTTTATGTTGGGCAATCTTATGGATTTCTTTTATTACTGATTTGATGCTATTAGTAACACCACTTATGTTTTCTCAACTGTTTTCCTTAGTTGAGAATTTTCCTAAATCGTTTCCGCATGATTTAACGCCGTTAGGCAAAATTTTTGGAAATCCATATTTTTACGAAACGGGTAGTAAATGCTCGAGCTAATTAGATGTTAAGTGTTATGCATAACCCGTGCCTGATGTGGTAATAGGTACGTATAAATCGTGCTCGTATGTGGGAGAGTACGTAGTGCTCGTATGTGGGAGAGTACGTAGTGCCCGTATGTGGGAGGGTACGTAGTGCCCGTATGTGGGAGAGTACGTAGTGCCCGTATGTGGGAGAGTACGTAGTGCCCGTATGTGGGAGAGTACGTAGTGCCCGTATGTGGGAGAGTACGTAGTGCCGTATGTGGGAGAGTACGTAGTGCCCGTATGTGGGAGAGTACGTAGTGCCCGTATGTGGGAGAGTACGTAGTGCCCGTATGTGGGAGAGTACGTAGTGCCCGTATGTGGGAGAGTACGTAGTGCCCGTATGTGGGAGAGTACGTAGTGCCGTATGTGGGAGAGTACGTAGTGCCCGTATGTGGGAGAGTACGTAGTGCCCGTATGTGGGAGAGTACGTAGTGCCCGTATGTGGGAGAGTACGTAGTGCCGTATGTGGGAGAGTACGTAGTGCCCGTATGTGGGAGAGTACGTAGTGCCCGTATG
This sequence comes from Erigeron breviscapus, assembly GCA_034093135.1. Classification (NCBI taxonomy): domain Eukaryota; kingdom Viridiplantae; phylum Streptophyta; class Magnoliopsida; order Asterales; family Asteraceae; genus Erigeron; species Erigeron breviscapus. The sequence goes on from CM067167.1 coordinate 144,005,724, forward strand.
TGGGAGAGTACGTAGTGCTCGTATGTGGAGAGTACGTAGTGCCCGTATGTGGGAGAGTACGTAGTGCCGTATGTGGAGAGTACGTAGTGCCCGTATGTGGGAGAGTACGTAGTGCCCGTATGTGGGAGAGTACGTAGTGCCGTATGTGGAGAGTACGTAGTGCCCGTATGTGGGAGAGTACGTAGTGCCGTATGTGGGAGAGTACGTAGTGCCCGTATGTGGGAGAGTACGTAGTGCCGTATGTGGGAGAGTACGTAGTGCCGTATGTGGGAGAGTACGTAGTGCCCGTATGTGGGAGAGTACGTAGTGCCCGTATGTGGGAGAGTACGTAGTGCCGTATGTGGGAGAGTACGTAGTGCCCGTATGTGGGAGAGTACGTAGTGCCCGTATGTGGGAGAGTACGTAGTGCCCGTATGTGGGAGAGTACGTAGTGCCCGTATGTGGGAGAGTACGTAGTGCCCGTATGTGGGAGAGTACGTAGTGCCCGTATGTGGGAGAGTACGTAGTGCCCGTATGTGGGAGAGTACGTAGTGCCCGTATGTGGGAGAGTACGTAGTGCCCGTATGTGGGAGAGTACGTAGTGCCCGTATGTGGGAGAGTACGTAGTGCCGTATGTGGGAGAGTACGTAGTGCCCGTATGTGGGAGAGTACGTAGTGCCGTATGTGGGAGAGTACGTAGTGCCCGTATGTGGGAGAGTACGTAGTGCCCGTATGTGGGAGAGTACGTAGTGCCCGTATGTGGGAGAGTACGTAGTGCCCGTATGTGGGAGAGTACGTAGTGCCCGTATGTGGGAGAGTACGTAGTGCCCGTATGTGGGAGAGTACGTAGTGCCCGTATGTGGGAGAGTACGTAGTGCCCGTATGTGGGAGAGTACGTAGTGCCCGTATGTGGGAGAGTACGTAGTGCCCGTATGTGGGAGAGTACGTAGTGCCGTATGTGGGAGAGTACGTAGTGCCCGTATGTGGGAGAGTACGTAGTGCCCGTATGTGGGAGAGTACGTAGTGCCCGTATGTGGGAGAGTACGTAGTGCCCGTATGTGGGAGAGTACGTAGTGCCCGTATGTGGGAGAGTACGTAGTGCCGTATGTGGGAGAGTACGTAGTGCCGTATGTGGGAGAGTACGTAGTGCCCGTATGTGGGAGAGTACGTAGTGCCCGTATGTGGGAGAGTACGTAGTGCCCGTATGTGGGAGAGTACGTAGTGCCCGTATGTGGGAGAGTACGTAGTGCCCGTATGTGGGAGAGTACGTAGTGCCGTATGTGGGAGAGTACGTAGTGCCCGTATGTGGGAGAGTACGTAGTGCCCGTATGTGGGAGAGTACGTAGTGCCGTATGTGGGAGAGTACGTAGTGCCCGTATGTGGGAGAGTACGTAGTGCCCGTATGTGGGAGAGTACGTAGTGCCCGTATGTGGGAGAGTACGTAGTGCCCGTATGTGGGAGAGTACGTAGTGCCCGTATGTGGGAGAGTACGTAGTGCCGTATGTGGGAGAGTACGTAGTGCCCGTATGTGGGAGAGTACGTAGTGCCGTATGTGGGAGAGTACGTAGTGCCCGTATGTGGGAGAGTACGTAGTGCCCGTATGTGGGAGAGTACGTAGTGCCCGTATGTGGGAGAGTACGTAGTGCCCGTATGTGGGAGAGTACGTAGTGCCCGTATGTGGGAGAGTACGTAGTGCCCGTATGTGGGAGAGTACGTAGTGCCCGTATGTGGGAGAGTACGTAGTGCCCGTATGTGGGAGAGTACGTAGTGCCCGTATGTGGGAGAGTACGTAGTGCCCGTATGTGGGAGAGTACGTAGTGCCCGTATGTGGGAGAGTACGTAGTGCCGTATGTGGGAGAGTACGTAGTGCCCGTATGTGGGAGAGTACGTAGTGCCCGTATGTGGGAGAGTACGTAGTGCCCGTATGTGGGAGAGTACGTAGTGCCCGTATGTGGGAGAGTACGTAGTGCCCGTATGTGGGAGAGTACGTAGTGCCGTATGTGGGAGAGTACGTAGTGCCCGTATGTGGGAGAGTACGTAGTGCCGTATGTGGAGAGTACGTAGTGGTATGTGGGTGAGTGCGAGTGTGATAGGGCTTACGATATGTTTACGTTACGATGATATGTTCTAGCCTTATCTCAACGAGCTTTTTGTTTTATTTTGCGCTTATCGACTCCACCATTTTATTGAAGGAAAATGGTTAACACTCGCAACCGCAACATCCAACGTGACGGAGCAACTGCCAGCGTTACTCCACCTGTCCATCCAGGTGCAGTTGCCACTAATGCTGCTGCTACTGCTGCTGCAGCTAACGTGAATAGAAATCGAGTGAATCCTCAGCAGGTTAATCGGCAAGGCTCGTTAGGCCCTATGCCTCCACCTCCTGGTAATCAACCCATAATTAACGAAGCAGTGGTGGAGCAAATCCCAAATGCAGCTGAATTGTACAATCTTGTGCTGACTCTCCAGGCCCAATTAGCACAGACTCAGGAGCAACTGAACAACGCTCTTGCCGAAAATGCTGAAGGAACTGATGGCAATTTCTCAGTGCCTTCTCACCACACTGAGCTACCAGTTAATAATGTAGTCGTTCCCCCTGTTAATGTTGATGTGGCTCCTCCTAATGTAGTTCAAGCTCCTCGATTCAAGTTCGAAAGTTTTCAGAAGTGCGGAGCTCAGAAATTCTATGGAACACTTAATGCAGTGGGTTGCATGGAATGGCTTGATGATACTGAGATGGTTTTTGAAGCTTGTGATTGTCCCGAGGATAAGAAAGTGTTGTGTGCTAGCAGGATGCTGAAGGAAGGTGCTCGGGACTGGTGGAAGAGCATTACCATTTCGATGACTCCAGCTATGGTATCTGCTATTACGTGGGCTAACTTCAGACATAAATTTATTGAAGAGTATATTGGAGTTCATGAGCAGAGAAAAATGGAAAAAGAGTTTCGTGCCCTGAAGGCTGAAGTGGGAAAAATTAATGATTATGCTCGTTCCTTTATGGAAAAGATGAAATTTGTGGGTCATCTATTCAGAACTGATGCAGATCAAGTCGCCTGCTATGTCGATGGTTTACCTCCAAGTTATCGAGGTATTTGTAGGCAGCATAAGACTCTAACTGAAGCAATCAAAGAATCTAAAAAGCTTGATGATGATTTTGCTGCGGATAAGAAAGTGGAAAAGAAAGATGATGAGAAGAAGTCTGGTAATAAGAGGAGATTCGGTGGATCTAACCGTTTTGGTAAGAAATTCAAGGGATCTTCGTCCTCCGACAAGGGAAAGACAGACAAGGATGGAAAATGGTGTTCTAGCTGCAAGGCTTTTCATTTTGGTCAGTGTTCCGCTAAGACCCGAAGGTGCAATAGGTGTGGAGCACAGGGTCATACTTTTGATGAATGCACTGATAAAGCAAGATGTTATAAATGTGGAGATGCAAAGCACCGTATTGCCGATTGTCCCCAAATGAAGAAAGATGAGGGAAAGAAAGCGGAAGCTTCCAAAGCCAAAGCCCGTGCTTTTCAGATGACGGCTGAGGAGGCAAAAGACGATGATCAGGTAGTTACTGCTACCCTTATTGTTAACTCCAAACCTGCTAATGTGTTATTTGATTCTGGTGCGAACAAATCTTTTGTGTCTACTCTGTTTGCTCCTAAGTTAGACATGACTACTAGTTCCTTACGGTGCCCTATAGAAGTAGAAGTGGCTAATGGTGCAACGTCTATTATTCGGGAAGGTTACTCTGATTGTCCTTTAGAAATAGAGGGTCGTTTGTTTACTGCTAACCTGTTACCCGCTACCATTCCTAGTTTTGATGTTGTTCTCGGTATGGACTGGATGTCGAAAAATGATGCTGTCGTCTTATGTGCAAAGAAAATAGTTCGTATCGCTACCCCTGACGGAAAAGGTGTTTGTGTCTATGGTGACAAGAAGCCGGGAAATGTTAAGGTGATCTCGATGATGAAAGCACTTCGTTGTATACGGCAAACTAAGTCACATTTTCTAGCTTATATCATCGATTCTCGTATCGCGAAGCCTACAGTCTCTGATGTCGAAGTTGTTTCCGAGTTTCCTGATGTTTTCCCTGAAGATCTTCCAGGTCTTCCTCCGGACCGTGAGGTTGAGTTTTCTATCGACCTTATTCCTGGTGCTACTCCTGTAGCCAAAGCTCCCTATCGACTAGCTCCGACGGAGATGAAGGAGTTAATGACTCAAATTCAGGAACTTTTAGATAAAGGTTTCATTCGTCCGAGTTCCTCTCCATGGGGTGCTCCTATCCTTTTCGTAAAGAAGAAAGACGGATCCATGCGTATGTGTATCGATTATCGTGAGCTGAATAAAAGAACGGTGAAGAATAAATATCCACTCCCTCGTATTGATGATTTATTCGATCAACTTCAAGGTGCTTCTTATTTTTCAAAGATTGACTTACGGTCTGGCTATCATCAATTGAAGGTCGAAGAAGAAAGTGTAGCCAAAACAGCGTTCCGAACTCGTTATGGTCATTATGAGTTCCTTGTCATGCCATTCGGTTTGACAAATGCTCCAGCAAAGTTTATGGATTTGATGAACCGTGTCTGTCGACCGTTTTTGGATCATTTCGTTATTGTTTTTATCGACGACATTCTTGTGTATTCAAAGTCGGAAGAGGAACATAGAGAGCATTTGAGAGCTGTCCTTCAAGTCCTCAGAGAGAAAAAGCTATATGCTAAATTCTCCAAGTGCGAGTTCTGGCTAAAGGAAGTTCATTTCCTCGGCCATGTCGTCTCCTCTGATGGTATAAAAGTAGATCCTTCGAAGATAGAAGCGGTGTCGAAGTGGGAGCAGCCTAAGTCTCCTACTGAAATTAAGAGTTTTCTCGGTTTAGCTGGTTATTATCGACGTTTCATTCAGGATTTCTCGCGCATTGCCAAGCCAATGACTGAATTAACGAAGAAAGGTGTGAAGTTTGTGTGGACCGATGCTCAAGAGAAAGCCTTCACAACGTTGAAAAAGAAGTTGTGTGAAGCTCCAGTCTTAGCTTTACCCGAAGGAACCGATGATTTAGTTGTCTATAGTGACGCATCCATCACGGGGTTAGGGTGTGTATTAATGCAACGAGACAAAGTTATCGCTTACGCCTCTCGACAGCTGAAGCCTCATGAGCGGAATTATCCTACTCATGACCTTGAGCTGGCTGCTGTTGTTTTTGCTCTGAAGTTATGGCGACATTATCTGTATGGTACAAAGTGCACCCTTTATACGGATCATAAGAGCTTACAGTACGTGTTTACTCAGAAGGACATGAATGTTAGACAACGACGGTGGATGGAGTTATTAAAGGATTACGATTGTGAGATTAAATATCACCCAGGCAAAGCTAATGTGGTTGCTGATGCCTTAAGCCGCAAAGGATATGCGAAGAGTAGATTATGTGCGATGATTACAAGGATTGAGTTGAATTTACTGGAACCTATTCGATTAGCTCAAATCGAAGCGTTAAAAGATGATAATGTGAAAGCGGAGTCTATTGGGAAAAAGAAGAAGAACAGACTCCAAATGGAAGAGAATAGTCGTGGCCTTCGAACTTACAAAGGTAGGATATGGGTTCCTTTATATGGCGGCAATCGTGAGTTAGTGATGGACGAAGCTCACAAGACTAAGTATTCTGTACACCCTGGTGCCACAAAGATGCATGCAGACTTGAAGCCAATTTATTGGTGGCCCAGTATTAAGAATGATGTGATGATGTATGTGCAGAAGTGTTTGACGTGTGCTAAAGTGAAAGCTGAACATCAAAAGCCTTACGGGAAATTTCAGCAACTTGAGATCCCTGAGTGGAAATGGGATCACATTACGATGGATTTTGTGACCAAACTTCCGAGGACGCCTCGTGGTCACGATATGATATGGGTTATTGTCGATCGATTAACGAAGAGTGCTCACTTCCTCCCAGTTCGTGAGACTGCTCCTATGGAGAACTTCGCTACGTTGTATATTGATGAAGTGGTTTCTAAACATGGTGTTCCGATATCGATTGTGTCAGATCGTGATGCTCGATTCGTTTCCAACTTTTGGAAGAGTTTTCAACGGGAAGTTGGTACGCAAGTTCGTCTGAGCACAGCCTATCACCCGCAGACGGATGGGCAAAGTGAAAGGACTATTCAAACGCTCGAAGATATGCTCAGAGCTTGTGTAATGGATTATGGTGGTTCGTGGGATAAACACCTACCTCTTATTGAGTTTGCGTATAACAATAGTTATCATGCGAGCATTGGAATGCCACCTTATGAGATGTTATATGGTAGGAAGTGTCGGACTCCTAGTTGTTGGTTGGAGCCCGGGGAAAAGCAATTTGCTGGACCCGAAGTAGTACAAATCACGGCCGATAAAGTTAATGTTGCAAAGAAAGCCTTGCGTGTTGCTCGTGAAAGGCAAAAGTCATATGCTGATAAGAAAAGGAGGCCGTTTGATTTTAAAGAAGGTGAAATGGTTTTACTCAAGGTGTCGCCTTGGAAAGGTGTATTACGATTTGGCAAACGAGGAAAGCTAAGCCCTAGATTCATTGGACCTTTTAAGATCATTAAGAAGGTTAATGAACAGGCATTTAAGCTGGACTTACCTCCAGAACTTAATGGAATTCACAACACATTTCATGTGTGTTACCTACGTAAGTGCTATGCGAATGAAACGGATGTCATTCCACTTGAGGACGTAAGTATTAATCCCAACAAGCAGATTGTCGATGAACCTGTTGCTATATTGGGAAGGAAACAAAAGAAGCTACGACGAAAGACTATCGATCTAGTTCTCATAAAGTGGAAACACAATCACGGCGAAAGTATGACTTGGGAGACCGAGTCCGTAATGCGGGAGACCTATCCCCACCTTTTTGATGTTGAAGTGATTCCGGGGACGGAATCCTCTTAAGGGGGAGGTAATTGTAACATCCCAAAACTTAAACATATATGTTGACTAACGTCGTTAGGTCAAATTCTAAGTCCGTGAGATGTTTACGTGAAAATACGTGTTTATATGTTTATGTGCCCTATATGTGAGATTTAATTATCTTTAATGAGTGACAATAAAGTGGATTAAATGATGTGTAAAAGGCCTATGTAGTGTGCGAAAGTGCTTTAGTGTGTTGTATGTATCCCCAATAGGTGTTTGAATGTGAAATAAAGTCGATATGAAGTCCAGGGACCAATTTTGACAATGGTGTAAAGTTAAAAACGGGATTAGTGATTAGGGCAGCCTAATCTTTGATTAGTTTCAGCCCCTAAACCTAATTACAATCAAAGAACAAGTTTCTCTAATCCCTTATTGAATCCTTAAGCAAAATCTTCAAGATTTTTGGGTCAATCGATCGTGTGTGTTGGTGTTGAATCTAATCGGCCATTGTATTATCAGGTAACTAATGATTCGTTGATGTATTTTCAGATCTAATGAAGTTTTATAAAGGATTAAATCTGATTATAACAAGGGTTTTTGATAAATTAGGGTTTATGTTGTGTTTAAGCAAATTAATGATCATAAACGGTGTCAAACGAGTTTGTAATCGATATGAATGATCAAAATATGTTTAACAATGTCAAAATCATGTTTTGGGTGAAGCCCAAGTCGTTTGTTTCTGGAAAAATCGAAGAACAAAGTCGTTTTATGAATTCTGTTCGAAATTGAGTCTTAAATTCGTTTTCTGTGTTCTTCAGCTCTGGAACGAACTTAAAATTCGTTGTAGCTAAATTCGTTTTCTGGAAGCTAAATTCGTTTTCTGGAAGCTAAATTCGTTTTCTGGAACCTAAGTTCGTTTGAAACATCCCTAAGTTCGTTTGGACTTAAATTCGTTGGGCATTAAGGAGCTAAATTCGTTTTGAAACTTAAGTGATGTCTAAGTTGTTCTAAGGTTTAAATTCGTTTATTGAAAGCTTAAGTTCGTTCAAACCAACGAAGTTTAACTTCGTTTGGGAGTCCTAAGTTCGTTCAAAACTTGCTAAATTCGTTCAGTATGGTCTAAATTCGTTTTCTGGAAGCTAAATTCGTTTTCTGGAAGCTAAATTCGTTTTCTGGAAGCTAAATTCGTTTGATTTTTCAAATGGCCATATCTTTTGAACCGTAACTCCGTTTTTGACAAATAAGCTATCCCTAGATTCGTGAGAGAGTCTATTTTCTAATAGTAATGATTTTAAAGGATGATTTTGAAGTCAAGTTTCCTGAAAGGTTGAGTTAGTAAGTGAAGGTCGAGTTTCGACGGATTCTATGAGTCCTAAAGTCGTACGAAAGCCCATTTAATGTCCCTAATGACTTACACTTCATATATTATTGTACGATAGGTGTCGGGGGATTACTATTAAGCACTGTTAGCTCTTGTTTGCTCGCACATACTACTACGAGGTAAGATACACTACTTTTGTCACGCTGAGGGTGCAACGAAAATGGTTTCACAAACTATAACCTCCATAACGGTAATGTATAACCTAAAATGTGGCTGGGTTGATATGGGAGGTACTCGGGGAATAATGATGACGATGCTTATGCTTAAAATGCCTCCCCGTAGTTATGTTTTTGATATGATATGTTATGATGAACGGTGGTTAATGATATGTTGTAATGTTGTTATGTGCATGTATATGTGGCTTGTTCATCTAGAACACTAGACCTTGTTAGGTTGCCATGACACGTGCACGTTTTAAGGGCCCTAACGTGAAAAGATGATAGATGTGGATTAGTTTAGGATTAATGTGGAAACCTAAACTAAACGTAGTAAATGCTCGAGCTAATTAGATGTTAAGTGTTATGCATAACCCGTGCCTGATGTGGTAATAGGTACGTATAAATCGTGCTCGTATGTGGGAGAGTACGTCGTGCTCGCATGTGGGAGAGTACGTAGTGCCCGTATGTGGGAGGGTACGTTAAACGGTTGTTCGGGTGGCTCCTTGCAACCAGTCATATGTGGCGAGTAGTTTCGGGTGGCCTGATGACCCACCTAATGTCATGAACATAACGTGCTACTCATGGATCGACATTGTCTTTCCTTAACGGTAACTTCGGTTACAACTTAACGGTGACCTAGTCACAACCTAATGAGATGAAATGGTGAAATTGATTAGGCACACTTAGGGTCATGGACTCTATGCTTATATGTGATGTGGATATGTTTATACGGTGGTATGAATGCCTAATTAAAATGATGTAATGCTTTAAAGTGACGATTTAAATGGATGAGATGTTTGCTTAAACCTGGTGTTATCTTACTTAGCTTTATAGCTAACACTTGTTTCTTTTAATGTGTTGACACCCCTCAGGTTAGGCAGTAAGATGACGTGTGAAGCTGTGGCGAGAGATGGGTAGATGATCAAGCTGGCTTTAGTTTACCCAATAGCTTCGCATAGACCTTATGTTGTTGATTTTCCTTTATGGAACTTATGTAAAGACTATGTTATGATTGCTTTATGTTGGGCAATCTTATGGATTTCTTTTATTACTGATTTGATGCTATTAGTAACACCACTTATGTTTTCTCAACTGTTTTCCTTAGTTGAGAATTTTCCTAAATCGTTTCCGCATGATTTAACGCCGTTAGGCAAAATTTTTGGAAATCCATATTTTTACGAAACGGGTGTTTACTATCTGGTCGACTGGCAGTTAAGTATATCAGTGAACCAACCATACCTCTATAGTCAGTTATGTTAACTGGTTTGCCAGTTGGGTCAGAGTCCAAATTCAATGGTGCTGCAATAGGTTTGTTTTTCGATGGGATTGAATCATATTTGTATTTTCTTAACAAATCTCTGACATATTTTCCTTGGTTTATGAAAATTCCATTTTCAGTTTGCTTAATCTGAAGACCTAAGAAAAATGTTAATTCCCCCATTAAACTCATCTCATACTCAGATGACATGATTTTAGAAAACTTTTTACACATTGCATCATCAGTTGAACCAAAAATAATGTCATCAACATAAATTTGTACCAATAAGATATTACCTCTTTCTTTCAAGATAAACAAGGTATTATCTATTGCACCTCTTTGAAAGCCATTTTTAAGAAGATGTTTAGTTAAAGTATCATACCAGGCTCTTGGGGCTTGTCTTAGACCATACAATGCTTTGTTCAGTCTATAAACCCAATGAGGATGCTTCTCATCGATGAAACCTGGAGTCTGCTTAACATAAACTTCTTCTTCCAATGTTCCATTAAGGAACGCACTTTTGACATCCATCTGGAAGACCTTGAACTGCAGATGGGCTACATAAGCCAGAAATATTCTTATGGCTTCAAGTCTTGCAACTGAAGCAAAAGTTTCATCAAAGTCAACGCCCTCTGCTTGACAATAACCCTGGGCAACTAGTCTGGCTTTGTTTCTTACAACATGGCCATCTTCATCCATTTTGTTTCGGTAGACCCATCTGGTACCAATAGGTTCTTTCTTTAACCCTAGTGGACAAGGAACAAGCTCCCAAACATTGTTCCTTTCAAACTGGAGGAGCTCTTCTTGCATAGCTTCCACCCAGCTTGGGTCTGCCATAGCCTCGTCAATCTTCTTTGGTTCAATTAGAGATAAGAAGGTGACGTTTAAGCATTGCTCACTGGTGGCTCTTCTAGTCTGAACCCCACTAGTTGGATCACCCACAATTTGTTCAATTGGATGGGCTTGAGTCCATCTAGTGTATTGACTAGGCTGGTGAACTACAATATCAGTGCAAGTCACCTGGCGATCTTCTTCAGTTGCAACAGCTTCTGGAGAAGGATCAGTCCAAACAACTTCTACATCCTCATCAGAGTCAATGAGGTCTCGATTAGCATCATGAAATTCCTCATTAGAAGGCATTTCATGAAGAACTGGAGAAGTAGGTGTTTGAACTGGTGCTGATATTGGAGTGGCACGAACATCAGATCCAATCACCAATTCTTGTGGTAAGTTGAAATTGATGGAGGGATAGAATGATGTGTCACTGGTGCTTTTCTTCTTCTTAACTGGTTCCAATTTGTTGTAACTGGAAACATCTTTTGGTGAAACAACTGACCGATGAACTTGGTCAGTTTCACCAAAGTTGATTGGAACGACTGGAGTAATATCAAGGCTTGGTCTCTTGTTGATTGCTTCAGTTGATTCATCGAATGTGACATGAATTGTCTCATGAACCTTTTGAAGTCTATAATTATAAACTCTAAAGGCCTTTCGAATATCTGAATAACCTAAAAATACCCCTTCATCAGCTTTTGCATCAAACTTTCCAAGCTGACTGGAATCGTTTAAGATATAAACTGGACAACCAAATACATGGAAATATCCAATATTTGGTTTACGATTCCTGAGTACTTCATAGGCAGTCTTCTTATGTCTTTTGATGTAGACTGACCGGTTTTGGGTGTGACAAGCAGTTGCAACTGCCTCAGCCCAAAAACTGGTGGGAAGACCAGATTCAGATAACATACTTCTGGCTGCTTCTATCAGTGTACGATTCTTTCTTTCAACAACTCCATTTTGCTCTGGAGAGTGAACTGATGAGAAGTTTTGAGAGATGCCAGTGTCATTGCAAAATGTTTCAAGTACCTTATTTTGGAATTCAGTACCATTATCACTTCGCAACTGACAAACTTTTCGAGTATACTTGAGCTCAATTCTTTTAATGAAAGAGATGATTTCAGCAGGTGCATCACTTTTGGATCTGATGAATACCACCCAGCAGTATCTGGTGAATTCATCAACCACGACTAGAGTGTACTTCTTTCCAGCTCTAGTTTGAACATTCACTGGACCAAAGAGATCCATATGTAGCATGTGAAGAGGTTCAGTGATGCTAAAATTTTGCCTAGTTTTGAAACTAGCTCTTTTCTGCTTGCCCATCTCACACCCTAGACATGGTTTTTCTTTATTGAAAGAAATTTGAGGTATCCCATCAACCAGTTGTTTGCGAGACAACTTGTTGATATTCTTAAAATTAAGATGGGATAATCTTTTATGCCATAGCCAGTTGGTGTCCTCATCAGCTTTGGTATAGAAACATTGCTCTTTTGGAGCTGGTTCCATATCCATGATGTACACATTTCCTTTTCTTGGTGCAATCATCATCACTTTCCAATCCTTGTTAAATATGGTGCCTTGAGCAATATCGAACAAAACTCTGAAGCCATCATAGTTGGCTGACACTGATCAGGTTGTATTTCAAACCATTCACAAATGCAACTCTTTTGAATTCGACTTGTCCATTATTGAGCACACCATATCCTTCAGTCTTTCCAGATTGATCGTTACCAAACGTCACTGTCGGTCCATCTTGGACAGTGAACTCTTCCAGTAGGGGCTTACATCCGGTCATAGTCCGGCCAGCAGCGCTGTCCAGATACCATATATTCTTCTTTCGATCGCCCTACACACACACAAAAATCATTAGTTCTTTTTGTGAACCCATCTTTTCTTGATGGGTTCGCTGGACTTCTCTACAGAAGTCTCAGTTGATTGTTGAGGTGTTGAACTGGAGGCTGCATCTGGAGCTTATCACCAGCTCCAGGTGCAAGAGTAAAAACGATTGGTATTTGATACTTACTCCCCTTATTTTTACCAGATTTTGTTCCAGATGGAACATTCTTTAGTTTAGGTATTGAAGAGAGTGGTTTAATATTTTGTTTGAAAACTGGAGGTAATAAACCTCCTTCCAGATTGTTAATCCGGGCAGTACAACTCTGAACCTGCCGAGACAAAAGGTGGAGTTGACTTTCCAGATTAACCAAAATATTATTTTCTTCAGGCAGTTGAACCTTGGACCTTGGTTCAACTGGTGCTTTAGTCTGTCGGGTCTTGGGCACCTTAGACTTTTGAGGTAAAGGCTTGTTACCAGTGGCCTTTTTGACTGGAGCTTTAGCCTGTTTGGCTCCAGTTTTAACCTCAATGGGGGTGGTCTCAGAGGTTTCAGTTTCAACAGCTTCAGGTTGATCATAAGGTGTATCAACCTTGAGAGCTGGAGGCAATGCATGAAGATCTGGTATGAGAGCTGCCATCTCCAGATCTCCAGATTTCCATGCATTCTTCTGGGCATCGATAGTTCTTGAAAATGCATCATAGTTTTTACCAGATGCTTTTACCCATGACTTGATAATCTTTTGTTCTTTTTCAAGATCAGAAAATAGTTTTTGATTATCAAGTTCTAAAGCCTCAATCTTTAAAACTGACTCCTTGAGAGCCAACTGGACACTTTGTAAATCATTCAGTTGTGGTTTAACATTATTCATTTCAATTAAGATAGTGTCAAGATATCTTTCACTATCAGCTCTTACAGTTTCCACAAAAGCTAAATCACCACTTAATGATTCAGACAGGTCCAGTTTTAGTTCAGGGTCAATCTGGTGATCATAATCACATACCTTTTTCAAGATGATGTCCACCCATCTTCCAGTGATGACATCTTCTTTTGCCACATGTTGCTGTTGGTCTTCCAAGGCCATGAAACACATGTCCCTTTCCTCTTCTTCATCAACTGATGAGTCATCAGAGTACTCCCATTTTCCCTCAGTTTGTGCCATTAAGCACTGATCCTTTTTCTTTTCCATGGACAGGAGGGCAACCTGGGCCTTAAGCTTCTTGTATTTAGCTTTGTAGCTATCATCAGGCCGATTGAAATTAGGGACAGGGGGGCCAGTTTGGTTGTTCAACTGACTAGATCTGCATTCCTTCATAAAGTGACCCTTCTTGCCACACTTATAGCATGTAAGATTGGTCTTATCCAGAGAGCTGGAGCTGGAAGCATTGTTGGGGCCATTAAATCTTTTAGATTTATGCTTAAACCTGTTAAAGGTTTTAGCAATCATGGCGACCAGATCATCATCGTCAGTTTCATTACAACCATCACTGTTTTCAGTGGTCAGGCCAGAGTTCAAGAAACTGTTTAACATCTCCTTCATTGAGTGTGCCTGGACACTCTCTGCAGACATTAAAGCAGCACAAGGTCGCTCAGGTACACTAGCAACCTTGGAACTCTGAGCATGGTTCATGGCATCTTGCTCAGCCACCAGTCTTCCAGCATTATTATCTTCAGTGAATCTGAAGGCTCCATAGAGCGATGCAAGAGTATGACTGTGCAAGGTTTTACCTTGTCTCAAGACAAGAACCATGTTTTCCCATTTGGAAGGAAGAATATCACAAAACTTCTCAAGAAGAATATCCTTATCCTTCTCTACACCCAAACCTCTCAACTGATTGATGAGGCTAGAAAATCTGGTGTATGTACCAGTTAGACTTTCATTGGGCAAGGCAAAGAAGGATTCATACTTCTTGTTCAAGGCAACTTTTCTAGTGACAATAGTGTCATCACCTTCTTCAAACTGAATAACTAATTCGTCCCACATTGATTTTGCACTGGGGAACAGCACAAGTGTTGGAATTAGATCTTCAGGAACAGCCCCAAGGATCATGTTCTTGAGTCTGGTGTCCAGATCAACAAGTCTACGATCCTCATCAGACCAATGGTCTTTAGGCTTTTCTCTTGAACCTCTTCTTCCAGTTGGATCTAGAAGAGGACTCACCCCAAGAGACATGGGTATATATGGTCCATCCTTAAGGATTTTCAACATATACCTCTCAATACCACCAAAATGCAAAAGCATTCTAGCCTTCCATGTACCGAAAGTCTCACTGTTTCCATCGAATTTGGGAACAGGAGTGTTAGAGTAGTGTACATGGACGTGGTTTGGGGTAGTAGGAGGAGGAGGGTTAGTATTAACATTTTGAAAAGGTTGGGCATTATTATTCATAGGGATTTCACCTTGACCAGAACCATCTCCACCTTCAGTAGTGTTCATCTTAGCAGATCTAGGCAAGTTTATTAGCCTTCTGCTCTGATACCACTTGTAAGTCCCAACTCGATAGATGGTACTACTGAAGACACCTCAATGTCGATGGTGGAGTTACTTTGCAATATATGCACTGAACTGGAGACGACCAGTTGCAGTGTGTATATACCAAGTTCTAGATAGACTACTTATTTAAATGACAATAAGTAAAGAACAATGCAATAATACAAATAACTTGTAAGATAACTTGATGAGACAATATGTATTTTTCAATGTGTAATTTATTTATTGAAGTTAAACAAATTACAAGGTTGATGCGGAACCAAGATAATACACGAATATAAATATCCTAACAACCTATGAAATACAATTGATCTACACTCGGAATTTCTCAAGACAATCGAAACACTTAAAGTTGTGAAATGTTCCTTTTAGCGATTGAGAGAATATTGCACAAGTTCACCAAGAATATTGCAGGTTTGCAAAGTGAATTCTATCGAAGTGTATTCGAAGAAGTGATATTCTTGGTTGTGCAATGACTTGTATTTATAGGCAAAGTTAACATTGGGATGTTAACTTTAACCGTACAAATATGGTTGAGAGCATTTAAGGAATATCATTTAATTCCTTAAAAAGCAGTGTAAAGTCGCATGATAAAGCAACTTTACACAACCACCTTTATGTACCTTTTATTACTTAAATAATAAGACAAGGCTTATTATCAGGGTAAAGGTACATAAAGCATACAAGTCAATTCCTCGTAATCAGTGTAAAGCTTTGTAAGGGCTTTCCACTGATGGTCTCCAGTTTGTAACTGACTAGAATGCCAATTGGGCTTCGCTGCCATTGCCATTCTCTATCTTCCATTTGTTGTCTTCGACTTCAACTGGAATGATTCTTCAACTGGTCAGTTCTCAACTGGAGGAAGTCTTCAGTTGCGTTGACTGTACGGTGCAACTGGACTTCAATATATTTCTGGACAAATCTTCTTGGTCACCAGTTTCACTGGTCTCCAGATGCAACTAGTGACTGGCAAGTGTAAACTGGTGACTGGACAGTTCCAGGTGAACTGGTCCTAACAACCTATGAAATACAATTGATCTACACTCGGAATTTCTCAAGACAATCGAAACACTTAAAGTTGTGAAATGTTCCTTTTAGCGATTGAGAGAATATTGCACAAGTTCACCAAGAATATTGCAGGTTTGCAAAGTGAATTCTATCGAAGTGTATTCGAAGAAGTGATATTCTTGGTTGTGCAATGACTTGTATTTATAGGCAAAGTTAACATTGGGATGTTAACTTTAACCGTACAAATATGGTTGAGAGCATTTAAGGAATATCATTTAATTCCTTAAAAAGCAGTGTAAAGTCGCATGATAAAGCAACTTTACACAACCACCTTTATGTACCTTTTATTACTTAAATAATAAGACAAGGCTTATTATCAGGGTAAAGGTACATAAAGCATACAAGTCAATTCCTCGTAATCAGTGTAAAGCTTTGTAAGGGCTTTCCACTGATGGTCTCCAGTTTGTAACTGACTAGAATGCCAATTGGGCTTCGCTGCCATTGCCATTCTCTATCTTCCATTTGTTGTCTTCGACTTCAACTGGAATGATTCTTCAACTGGTCAGTTCTCAACTGGAGGAAGTCTTCAGTTGCGTTGACTGTACGGTGCAACTGGACTTCAATATATTTCTGGACAAATCTTCTTGGTCACCAGTTTCACTGGTCTCCAGATGCAACTAGTGACTGGCAAGTGTAAACTGGTGACTGGACAGTTCCAGGTGAACTGGTCCTAACAACCTAATTTAGGATTGACTTGATTTAATAATATGTACATATATATATATATAATAATTGGAACAATTGTGGTACCGGGGCTAGGGTTCCCCCCATTACCCTTTTCATATATATATAATAATAGCTTTCGAGCATGAGACGACTTTTAGACGACCTTAGTTCTTTCCAAACTATTTCTCGACTTCTCTTGTGACCATGTCGAGTCTCGGGAGCCGGTCAAGGCCTTGAATCACATTTAAAAACCTAATTAGGGTTTTACTTAAGGCATTAATACTTATGTGACATATTTATTATAGGTTGTGAACGTGTGATGACTTTTGGACAACTTTAACTCGATCTTAACTACTATTGCCGATCAAGGTGAGTTCTGTAGCTCCCTACTCGATTGAGATTCGGGCCGGAAAGAGCACACATACGTGTTTGATTGTTTGATTGATTTATTGATGGCTTGATTGGATTGTTTGATTTATTTTGCATTCGTTTATGATTATATATTGTGATTAGGATACTTGTACATACATGGAAGACGATGATGCCTTTAAAGAGTTATAGATGTGGTGGGAAGGCTGCAGGTGACCCTATATATAAGCATCTATGATTCCTTAAATGTAAAGTCGTATGAAGTGCATGTGCATTGGGATTTGGTTGAATTGATGGATATTGGATTGGTGATTGAAATGAACACTTACACTTACACACTCTATTGATGCGGGACAAACGCATACACACTCTATTTGTGCGGGACGCACACAGACCCTGAGTATATAGACATATATACATCGATGATTTTGAGATGCCACATTGGTCATGGTGATGGCATGTGAGTATCGTTGCATTGTACGGGACGTACACAGACCCCGAGTATGTAGACACACATACTTGATGTTTTTGAGATGCCACGTTGGTCGGGTCAACGACATCGTATGTATCATTGCATTTGATGAAGTTGTGAGACACATATAGTATACACTCATACATTGTTTGGCCATATCTCATGCACGTTTACTTCT
Organism: Erigeron breviscapus; assembly: GCA_034093135.1. Classification (NCBI taxonomy): domain Eukaryota; kingdom Viridiplantae; phylum Streptophyta; class Magnoliopsida; order Asterales; family Asteraceae; genus Erigeron; species Erigeron breviscapus. The sequence goes on from CM067167.1 coordinate 144,023,279, forward strand.
TGCATCCTTAACGTTTCGCATATTCATGGATATTGACATCTCTTATGCATATTTATGACACGCATATCTCATTGTTGTGTGAAACACTATTGGCTTGTTGTGTGACGAGGTTTACTATAAGTTTACCTATCTTGGTTGACTTTGTGACTTATAAAGGCTACTTGTAAGATATTGTTTACCTTTATTTATACTTATTGTGATTATTGGCGATGGTTCCTTGTGATCCACCACTACGAACTCACCAACCTAGTGTTGACCTTGTTTAGTGCACTTTTCAGGTATTCGTGTGAAATTGGAGACTTGATGGCTACTTGTTGATACTGCTAGGGCTTGGACTGGGACTTTCATGGATCCGTGATCCGTTTTCCCTCTTAGGGTTTATGCTTTGATCCATTTAGATTTAGTTGTATTGTCTTGCCTTGAATCCTGTTGATGACTTCTTGTTTAATTTGCATCTTGTACCTTAATTGTCGGTTGGGGTTCACCGAGTCCTTTTATTTCATGTAGTTCATGTTCTACAATATTTCCACTCTGTGCTATATAATTTCAGTAATATCCTGGGCATAGCTTGGGGTGTTACAGTCTCGGATGACGATTCCGATTCAGGAACGACACACCATGATTCGGAAGAAGTGGAAGACATTTTTAAGATGTAGTGTAAAATTGGTGATTATTTTGGTAGATGGGGTATGAATATTTTGTTGAGAAGTATATATGTTGTATGTTGAAAGAATAAGATGTATAGATATATATAGGAAGGAAAATGTTTTTGTTTATTTAAATTAATTGGGTGTATAGCTGTTTGGGGGGGGGGGGGGAACGTTCAAACGGTCAAACCTCAAGCCAACACTCGGTTTCAATAATCAAAATGATACCCGATTTTCTACCCGAGCCTACCCGAGCGGCGGCGGTGTAGCCGATCGGGTTCGGCGAACCCGACTAGTAACCGAGGGGTACTCCCTCCGGCCTTGTAATACTCTTAATGAAATTATTACAATATACCCATAAAAAAAACTACACTATCCCTTTTACATAAACTACTTTTACATTAATAACCACACTGCCACCGCCGCCGCCGCCGCCACCCGCCACCGTCGACACCACCCATCGACGCCACAGCGCCGCATCGCGCGGGTATTTGTCTATTATATATATAGGGTAAGGTTCATGTAAGAACTATTCACATATGACCATAGGTAATTATAAGTATAACTTGATAGTTCATATGTAAACGAATATGTTCACATATACCATTCACATATGAACATCAAGTTATAATATAAAAGTTCTCATGGTTCTTTCAATTCAAGTGGTTCTCACATGAACCTTTTCTATATATATATATAGGAAAAGTGAGAACTGTGAGAACCAAAACATGAGTGAGAACCACTAGTTTTCCTCCCTCTTTCTTTTTTTTGGTAAGGTTTTTTAATTTTTTTTTATTTTCTTTTAATAAAAACCCATTCCAAAAAAAAAATAAAATTAAAAAAAAATCATATGGGTTACGTGTTGAAAACGTATGGATACGGTACGGACGTTGCCCTTATACGTTATAAAGGGGTTGTCACCGGACGCATATGGGAATGGTATGGATTTGATAGGCGACGAGGCCGGAGGTCCTTCAGAAGCAGCCTCTCTACCTTCGTGTAGGGGTAAGGTTGTATACATCTTAACTCCCTCAAACCCGGCTGCTTTGCCGGATTGAGTACCGTTGTTGTTGATCCAAGAGACGGTGGCGGTTGGATACGATACGGGCGGCGTAGCCCTTAACTCTAAGGGCAAAGCCCTTAGAGATGGATTTTTTAGTGGTTCTCACCATATATGTTGGTTCTCACTTGATCCCTTCACTATATATATATATATATATATATATATATATATATATATATGAGAGATATATATATATATATATATATATATATATATATATATATATATATATATATATATATATATATATATATATTAATATATATATATATATATATATATATATATATATAGGAAAAGTAGAACTGTGAGAACCAAAACATGAGTGAGAACCACTAGTTTTCCTCCCTCTTTCTTCTTTTTTGTGTGGTTTTTTAATTTTTTTTTTTTTTTTTTTTAATTTTTTAATTTTTTTTTATTTTCTTTTAATAAAAACCCATTCCAAAAAAAAAAATAAAATTAAAAAAAAATCATATGGGTTACGTGTTGAAAACGTATGGATACGGTACGGACGTTGCCCTTATACGTTATAAAGGGGTTGTCACCGGACGCATATGGGAATGGTATGGATTTGATAGGCGACGAGGCCGGAGGTCCTTCAGAAGCAGCCTCTCTACCTTCGTGTAGGGGTAAGGTTGTATACATCTTAACTCCCTCAAACCCGGCTGCTTTGCCGGATTGAGTACCGTTGTTGTTGATCCAAGAGACGGTGGCGGTTGGATACGATACGGGCGGCGTAGCCCTTAACTCTAAGGGCTAAGCCCTTAGAGATGGTTTTTTAGTGGTTCTCACGGTTCTCACCATTATTTTGGTTCTCACATGATCACTTCACTATATATATATATATATAGAGAGAGAGAGAGAGAGAGGTTAGGTATTGTAAAATAACTATTATTGTAAAATATAAGAACAAAACTGATGCACAAAATATGTTGTAACCATTGATGCACTAAAATAGGTAAGATAACATAAGAACCGTTGGATTGACCAGATCTTGAAATCAAATTAAAGGTTTTAATTAAATAACAATCAAGGGCATAATAGTCTTTTACGGATATTGTTGACCAACGTATAAATCAATTTTCTCATAATTTGATTAATTAATTCCAATACGCATATCAAGATGCCCTGATGAATCCATATCTTATTTCCTTTAAATTTAATTTGATTCTATATTATACTTACTTTCAGTTTTATTTACAGTATTTAAAAAAACGCTAACAATTTATTGGCTAAACAAATATTATAAGAACAAAACTGATGCACAAAATATGTTGTAACCATTGATGCACAAAATATGTAAGATATGTAAGAACAAAACTGATGCACAAAATATGTTGTAACCATTGATGCACAAAAATATATAAAAAACTGATGCACACTAATGTTAATTCAATTTGATTCCATCTATTTGATGCACAACAGTTGATAACAAAATAATAAAATTGATGCACACCGATGCATTTTGATTAACTATGATGACCCGTCTTAAACCTTCACCCTGAATAACTTTGATGACCCATGTTCCAAATCAAAATTCATAAACGTTGCATCTTCATTCGAACCAAATCACATACAAACTGATGCACATAAACTGAAACCAACAGATCTAAAAAGAGATAATCGGTTCTCAAAGATTTAAGTTGTAAACATCAAATCTATACATATTTATATAAAGATAATCGCTTTTCAGATCTAAAAAAAGATAGAAAGAGAATGGTGGGGGTTTTGGGCGGCGGCGTACATCGGCGGTGGTGCGTCGGAGTAGGAAAGGCAGTTTGGAGGCAGTAGCATGAGGATGGCGTGTGGCCGGCAGCTTGCGGCATGGATGAACAGTTTTGTTGGGTGTCCGAGTCCGACAGTGGCTGGAGAAGACGCGGTGTGGCTGTTGACGGAGAGAGATCGCAGCGGTTGGCGCAGAGAGGTGGCTGTTCAATGTCAGAGAGAAATGGGGTTTTGGATAAATGATTTTTAGGTTTGGAAATGGTATGTGTACTATACCTATACGGGAATCACATGAACTATAATGTCTAATATACCCTTTAAATTAAAAATTAGTTTTTAAATATTTTATGCCACATGTCATTTGCTTATAGTGTCTTATTTGTTTTAGGTTAATAGTTATTTTATTTTACCCTTAACCTATATATATATATTGATTTTCTTTTTGTTAGGTCTATAATATATTTGCATGATTATTATAAGTTTTTTCCCACATTTACAAGAGAATATGATCTATCTTTACATGATTCTAAATTGTGGCACACGAAAAGTAGGCAACCTTAGAATAATAATAATGTTGCAGATAATTATTGGCGAATAGTCCCATACATAGTGGCACTGAGCTTTCTATATAAAGGCATCGGGTCATCATCTGTTAATCATAAGCAACGTAACTACTACACCTTAACAAACCATCTCAATTCATTTTTTCCATCCCATTCAATTCGTCAATTTATTTAAAAACATGTCGTATTATTATTCCAAGCCGAAAAATGAGATTAAGAGGATCGGTGCTGATGCTTTTGCGCTCCTTGATGGTTTCTCAAGTGGTCGCAAGTCCAAGCCATCGCCCTTAAATGTTCCCCCAAGCAGTCACCCCTCAACAGATCAACTGTTTCACTATCAATCAAATTACCCAAATTACATGGTTAGGTAGCAGCAAGTGTATGTTGCTCCGGTCGAGACTATGAGCACGACTGAAACAGTGGTGGATTGCTACGAAGCGGCCAAGATGTATGGTGGGACTGTCATTGTGGATTACCCCAAGAAGAAGCCTGCACGCAGGGGTTTCTTTTATAGATAAAACCTATAATTAAGTAATTACATGTCTACATACCATGTCTATATGTATGATGGTCTCTGGCCGGTGTATGTATGCTATATATTCATATATATGCACCCTCACCCTGTATAATATATATTATCTGCTTGCGCTATATGCTGTTAGCTATGTCTATCGGCATCAGTTATATATATCCTAAATAAAATGCATATTTACTCTTTTTACTTAATTTGGGTAAGTATCGTCGTATGATATATTTTTTAGATGCTGTCAACCATTAACAGAGAGGGTCTTTGGCCTAATAACCTAATATTAATCGATGATTAAGATGACTGATGGATCTAAGATGTTGGGTACGTTCGAGTCTCACTGGTCATAAATGAGTAAATAATTGTGTGGTATTTAAAGAAACTCTAACACTAGTTTTAATTACTTTTAGAACCTGGTTGCTGAAACAGACACTATATGTTTGTGTGTTAAACAAGATTTGTCCCCCAATTGTGTTATGGATAACGTTTTAATCGTAATCGGGCATTATAACTTGTGTGTATGTAGTGGTGATACTATACCTATGTATAGATCTTAAAAGTAAAGTGATATGATGATTCCAATATATATATTAACACAATTTTTCTTTTTCTTTTTTTGGATTCTAAAACTTGGATGGATTAAAACTAAAAAGTGTGAAATGATGTTGTTGATAGATATTATGAATGAATTTTGACTGATCAAATTGTTTCACTATACATTAGACCATGTGAAATGATTAGACCATTTTGGTTTTTGTTCAGAAACAACATACATTACATGTGAAATGATTCCGTTTGTTAAAACAGCTTTCTAAGCAGATAAAAGATATCGTGTTACTCGATATTCCATCTTCAGTTCGTTTATTCCACATCCTAATAAGTGATTTTCCTCTCTTTAGAATCATCATATCTGGTATTTCAGTAGCTATATATCTGATTATCAACTTACATTTCTTGATAACATTTTTGGTGCCTTGGCTATGGACTAATAATTTGGGCCAACACATCCTGTTTTAGTTCTAATGAAGCACAAACATTGTTGTAGAATCTTCATAAAGATTTGGAAAAAATTGTTTTAATCTTGTGTGTGTTCAAACACAATAAAACTATGATACTTATATTTTAGAAGGTAGACAGTTTTTATTTATTTTCCAAGCTACAAGTTATTCTGAAAGGATAGGCCGGGCAAAATCGAGCTCATACAAATAAGCTTAATACATTTATATCTTATAATTATCCAAGACACGCTCTACAGTCAATCAAGCCATTGGGCTCATAACAGGGATGTAGGGGCCAAAATTGAGTCTGTCAATCAAGCCATTGGGCTCATAACAGGGATGTAGGGGCCAAAATTGAGTCTACAGTCAATCAAGCCATTGGGCTCATAACAGGGATGTAGGGGCCAAAATTGAGTCTACAGTCAATCAAGCCATTGGGCTCATAACAGGGATGTAGGGGCCAAAATTGAGTCTGTCAATCAAGCCATACAGAAAGAAAGTCAGAGGGAGGTCTGTTTGTAATGTATATTATTAACTGTAACCAATTAATAATGATGGGTTTTAGATTTTGTGACTAATTAAATTGGTCTATATCAACTGTAACAACAAAAAGTACACCACCAAAAGTAAGTTGTTATAGAGCTAATTAGTTAGGTAATAGATATGATAGTTGGTCACAATGGAATTTCTAAAGCCAACTAACTTGGGTCCTTGATTTAGACTAAATAAGTTTTGTCGTTGTTAAGGTCCCTTATATCTTATAAGTGTTTGCTTTCACTTGCTCATTCAGAACATGCAATTTTATCACTTTATAGAATGCTACCAAACTTTCTTTCGGAATCGATTACTTTATATGATTTTGATGGCCTTAAGTTCACATTCAAAACCAATATTCCATTCGGAACAGATAAGCGGAAAATAATTCTTGAAATGCTTTCATATTGCTTGGGAAGTGAACCAGCTGCTTTTTAGGAGGTAGAATAATGACGATGTCCCTTATACGTCATCTTGATGAGTCATCAACCTGATTAATTAAATACTAGTTCTCTTCTGTTGAAAAAAATTTAAAGTTTTGTTTCTGGATGGATTAATAAAGGGAGCGGCTATCTACACACATCAACGGTTTGAAGCAAACATTACCGAAACGTCCCGTTTGACGTTCAACGCCACGTACACAACTCCGTTTTATATAAAACGCCGCGTATGACCGGTGTGTAGATAGTAAAACAGCATAGGGGAATTACACGTGGTCTGACACACATGTCAGTGTCATTCCTCCGTTTTTGATACCATTTTACACAAAACTCTACGTATTAGGTGAACTTCCAAAACTGGCCATTTTACGTAAAACTGTGTATATGCCAGTGCCGTTTTGTAAGCAGAAACGGAGCATTTAACATAAACGGAGCAGTTTTCTTATGCTTAATGTAAATTTTTTTAGAAATTGGTATAACACTTGCAATTACAATATAGACAGTAAATTTTTTATTTGAAATGTATATGTTTGAAAAATAGACAAAGTTTATACTTTATGAAATCAACTAACAATTGGTTGTATTTTTATGGAATTATGTTACTAGGGTTATGAAAGATTGAAATATTGTGTATAGGTTTGAAAAATAGACAAAGTTTATACTTTATGAAATCAACTAACAATTGTTTGTATTATTATGGAATTATGTTACTAGGCTTATGAAAGATCGAAAGTTTGTGTATTGTATCTCGACAGCCGTCTATTCAATGCAACAAAAAACGAATTTGTGTCTACGTAATGTATTTAACCGGATGAACCTTACAAAATGACCAACACAAAAATTACATAACTTAAGAAAGTAGTCAAGTACACCAATCTTCTTAACACAATTGCTACCAAACTTAAACTAGTTTTATCACCTGTTACTCAACCACCATAGCATCTTCAGCCGTTAATCCTGGTCCGGGAATTGTTTTGGCAAGTCTTTTCCTTAAAACTCTTTCACTTGGAGGCCTTCTCTTTGCCATCATCTTGACTTTGCTTCTCTTCTTGGTTCCTTCATTCACATATTCGTATTTAGTTACATTGGATAGAAGGTATTCGAGATCGTTAAATTACATATACTTTTTGGCTTTGTTAACTACACGCACCGGTCATTATCCCTTGTAAGAATAAAACAACTTGACTAAGCATGATATCGTTTTTTGTTAGTTTGTAGAATTTTTGTTACCTAGTTTATAAAAATATTGTAATTCATGTTTTTTAATACTAACATGAAAACACATTGTATCACGCATGAACAGAACATACAAATTTACCATCGATGCAACAAAGGAAATTATCCGGAACAATAAAAGTATCAAAAAGTATGGCGGAAACATACGCCAAATAGCTAGAATAAATTGTTCGAAAATTGGGTAACATCAAAGTGATCAAGGGGATTACCATCAAACTGGGTGGAGCCATGACCCGGAGTTACATCATACTGGGAGCACTGACCAAGCGGCGTAAGAAAAGTGGAGTCATCGAGCCGGGGCAACTGATGATGCGGCGTAGTAACAGTGGATTGATCAAGCTGGGTGTAGGCATTAACCGGAGTAGTATCAAACTGGGAGGACTGCAGCGGCGGAGGACCAGCGGAGTCATTCAACTGGGACGACTGAAGCGGCGGAGGACCAGTGGAGTCATTAAACTGGGAGGACTGATGAAGCGGCGGAGGACCAGTGGAGTGATCAGACCGGGTGGAGTCATTAAACTGGGAGGACTGATGAAGCGGCAGGACCAGTGGTGATCAGACCGAGTGGATTCATTGAACTGGGTGACTGAAGCGGCGGAGGACCAGTGGAGTCATTAAACTGGGAGGACTGATGAAGCGGCGGAGGACCAGTGGAGTGATCAGACCGGGTGGAGTCATTAACAGGGAGGACTGATGAAGCGGCGGATGGACCAGTGTGTGATCAGACCGGGTGGAGTCATTAAACGGAGGACTGATGAAGCGGCGGATGGACCAGTGTGTGATCAGACCGGGTGGAGTCATTAACAGGGAGGACTGATGAAGCGGCATGGACCAGTGTGTGATCAGACCGGGTGGAGTCATTAAACGGGAGGACTGATGAAGCGGCATGGACCAGTGTGTGATCAGACCGGGTGGAGTCATTAAACGGGAGGACTGATGAAGCGGCGGAGGACCAGTGTGTGATCAGACCGGGTGGAGTCATTAAACGGGAGGACTGATGAAGCGGCGGATGGACCAGTGTGTGATCAGACCGGGTGGAGTCATTAAACGGGAGGACTGATGAAGCGGCGGATGGACCAGTGTGTGATCAGACCGGGTGGAGTCATTAAACGGGAGGACTGATGAAGCGGCGGATGGACCAGTGTGTGATCAGACCGGGTGGAGTCATTAAACTGGGAGGACTGATGAAGCGGCGGATGGACCAGTGTGTGATCAGACCGGGTGGAGTCATTAACAGGGAGGACTGATGAAGCGGCATGGACCAGTGTGTGATCAGACCGGGTGGAGTCATTAAACTGGGAGACTGAAGCGGCGGAGGACCAGTGGAGTCATTAAACTGGGAGGACTGATGAAGCGGCATAGGACCAGTGTTGTGATCAGACCGGGTGGAGTCATTAAAGGGAGGACTGATGAAGCGGCGGATGGACCAGTGTGTGATCAGACCGGGTGGAGTCATTAAACGGGAGGACTGATGAAGCGGCGGATGGACCAGTGTGTGATCAGACCGGGTGGAGTCATTAAACGGGAGGACTGATGAAGCGGCGGATGGACCAGTGTGTGATCAGACCGGGTGGAGTCATTAAACTGGGAGGACTGATGAAGCGGCGGATGGACCAGTGTGTGATCAGACCGGGTGGAGTCATTAACAGGGAGGACTGATGAAGCGGCATGGACCAGTGTGTGATCAGACCGGGTGGAGTCATTAAACGGGAGGACTGATGAAGCGGCATGGACCAGTGTGTGATCAGACCGGGTGGAGTCATTAAACGGGAGGACTGATGAAGCGGCGGAGGACCAGTGTGTGATCAGACCGGGTGGAGTCATTAAACGGGAGGACTGATGAAGCGGCGGATGGACCAGTGTGTGATCAGACCGGGTGGAGTCATTAAACGGGAGGACTGATGAAGCGGCGGATGGACCAGTGTGTGATCAGACCGGGTGGAGTCATTAAACGGAGGACTGATGAAGCGGCGGATGGACCAGTGTGTGATCAGACCGGGTGGAGTCATTAAAGGGAGGACTGATGAAGCGGCGGATGGACCAGTGTGTGATCAGACCGGGTGGAGTCATTAAAGGGAGGACTGATGAAGCGGCATGGACCAGTGTGTGATCAGACCGGGTGGAGTCATTAAACGGGAGGACTGATGAAGCGGCATGGACCAGTGTGTGATCAGACCGGGTGGAGTCATTAAACGGGAGGACTGATGAAGCGGCGGAGGACCAGTGTGTGATCAGACCGGGTGGAGTCATTAAACGGGAGGACTGATGAAGCGGCATGGACCAGTGGTGATCAGACCGAGTGGATTCATTGAACTGGGTGACTGAAGCGGCGGAGGACCAGTGGAGTCATTAAACTGGGAGGACTGATGAAGCGGCGGAGGACCAGTGGAGTGATCAGACCGGGTGGAGTCATTAACAGGGAGGACTGATGAAGCGGCGGATGGACCAGTGTGTGATCAGACCGGGTGGAGTCATTAAAGGGAGGACTGATGAAGCGGCATGGACCAGTGTGTGATCAGACCGGGTGGAGTCATTAACAGGGAGGACTGATGAAGCGGCGGTGGACCAGTGAGTGATCAGACCGGGTGGAGTCTTAGTTCAGCGTACTTCTGATGCAGGTTAAATGATTGTGCGATCATGGTGATGATATGCCCGCATACAATCTTCCCGCAAGCCTTCCTGCAACAGATATGTATATTACTAATTAATATATAAAGACGTCATAAATAATAAGGCATTGAAAATACTAAGAAGCGGGGAAATGTACTTGGAGTAAAACCGGTGAAAGTAATGAGCAAGAACATGGGCCAGGTCAGTCACGGACATGTGCTCTCCGCCCTGGCTACGCCCATTTATCGTCTTTGTGTTCAGGCGGTGGAAGTAGCGGAACAAAGGGTCCCTGTTTACACAGAAAAAACAATAACAGCCCAATGCATCATCATGTATATATGGCGTAGGAAATGGACAACCGCATTAAACCTTTGCGCGATGATGAGTCCGGCGTACGGGAACATCATATACTTTTCCTGAGGTGCCCTCTGAAGTGGATTTTCCCAGTACAATTGCGAACGCACAATATCAAAAGTACCTGTCATTTGATAGTCAATACGATTCTTCCACCAGCCCGAATTGGGACCCTCCAACTCTTGTAGCATTTCTTGTCAAACATAAAAATGGTCCTTCTCTGTATATCCCAGACCCACAGCGACCGAAGCAAAACCATAGTGGCCATTTCCAGGGACATCCGTTATGCGTGAGACGAATGGGTGGAAAATCTATGGTATCCACCTCTCGAAATGCATAACGTCGATGACGTCCACCTCTGGATTCATCAAGGGGAACCCGAGGATGTTTCCGGGGATGGCGCCCGGTCGTTGAGCGGTTGATCTACTACGATTGAAACCAGGGGACATTGTTGATTGGGACCTGACAGTTTCGGCGTAGCTATGTCTGCCTTGATTAGGTGTTCCTTGCGACCCTGTGTCCGAAGGTTGTAGCCGAGAGGCATCCGCTGCCCTTTGGTTTTGTCGACTTGTGGTTGGACGGCCGCGTGTGTCTTCTTCTACCCTTGGAGCTTTCCTTGTTGATTTTGATGGGAATACCGCTGACAAAACCTTAGATACCATGCTTTTTTTCACTGCTGGTGATTTCTCTGAAAGAATTTCCTGGGTGGCCGCCCCCAACTGTTGCGCATAGTCAGTATCTTCTTGTACATCGAATGAAGGGGCAAAATCAAGCTTCCGCCAAAACACATCAACATTCTCGATTTTTATTGTCGTCCTTGTGGAAGGATGGATACAGTCATTTTATGCATACACTACAAAACAACCGAAATACGGTAAAATTATTCTTGTTACCTTGAATCATCATTTGTTCAAGCCGACATGCGCATGGTAACCCACAACTTGTGTAAAGTTGGCAACTACAGCTCTCGTTATTCTCCTGCAGCTTCTGTATATGCTTGCTCTCCCCTTCCATAAGGTCGAGAGCGGTAAGTGACACCTTTCGATACAGATCGACAAACATTTCCCTGCTATAACAGTTTCTTACCAGCCTGTGATGATCCATTACCTTTGCGAGACTGTTGTCGAACGTGTGTCTGATCGCTACGTACTGTGACATGACGACTTTGTCGACAAAATCGACGACCTTTACCAACGAGTTGTTTGCGTTCTTAAGGAATTTTTTAAGGTTTGCATGCTGGCTTTCCACTCGGTTGGTGGTCCGTTGGTTGAAGTTTAAATGTTGGTCTGTCCATGCGGATACAAACATGTTTCTATACAGTCCTAACCAATTGTCATACACATAATCCCAAACACCTGGAAGGAGAAATAAAAAAAAATTATATATATTATTTAAAAGCATATGACTATTTATTATATATTAGGATGTATATAAACTTCAATATTAAGCATGTATATAACTTACGGTCTCGCTCGAGTTGGTGAAGAAAGTTCCTAAGCACACCCACGTTGTAGTCGTATAACGTCTCTGTCGTGGAATCACATAGGGTTTTACAGTAGTGTTCGAATCTAGCCCAGTTATCCCCTTTAAAAGATTTTTTGTGATATTTTGCTATATTCTCGGTTATGTGCCACCTACATAGACACTTGCTTGCATTGGGAAATGCGTCACTGACCGCGTTCATTAAAGCAAGATCCCTATTAGTAATGATTATGCGCGGTTCCATGCAACTATTCAGCATATCTCGAAGCCTATCAAGTACCCATTTGTAGTTGTCCCATCGTTCCTTCTGTACAAACGCGTGTGCAACGGATATCGACTTGCCGGTTAACGTCAGTCCAACTACTTGTACAAGAGGGAACCTATACTTGTTGGTCTTGTAAGTTGCGTCGATCAAAAGCACATGGGGGAATGCACGCCACATTTCGTATGACTTGGGATAAACAAAGAACAACATGTCCAACTCTTTTGTTTCGGGTCCTCTCGTGTGTAGTATACGTACTCCTTCGATCGAAGTACATTCTCCAACACCTGCATAGGGGTATCACCTATTTTTTCCCTTGCTTGATCTTGTCAGTGGTGTTGTTTATGTCTTTCCTAACGGCATAAGATCCGGGAAACAATTTCCGCACAACTGACAATATTTTACGTGGTTCGAGACCATGTTTGTGTAACGTCCCAACCGTATTCACTTGATCCGGGGTCATCCTCCTCGCAAATGCGTGGGTCTCCATAAACCTTGTCGGGTCGTGATTATGTGTATCGTCTCTCACCTCCATTCGCCATACACCGTCACATGCTTTATATAGGCCTACCAGAAGGAACAGACAGTTTGTTTTATGGGAACCGCCACGTCTTTTTGTGGCGTTGCTTTTGTGCTTACCTCCCTGGGTGCAGGCGATCTCCACCCTTATGACCCTTTCACTCTGACCTTTAGATGAACGCCGTGTCACGAGAACGTACCCGCTCGCTAAACCTACTTGGGTGGCCCAACTAACCAACTCCTCCTGAGTCTCAAAACCCTGTCAATAATATTAACGATTCATAGGTTGCCAAAAAATTATTTAATCCGCATACGTTGAAAAAATTAACAACTTCACTACCTGATTGGTTTGATACAAGCCTTGAGACACACGTACGGGGTCTTCACTCTGTGTGTTGTCCGGATTATAGGAAGGTGGACCCTCAGGTGTTTGAAAATCAGCATCATTATCACCCGACCGTGATGGATATGACCCGTGTATATGCTCTGGCGGGGTGTCAGCTACTCCCTCAGACTCACAGTCCGGCTCTGAAGTAGAATTCTGATTTTGCCTAGCATAATATTCCGGCGGTGTTTCTGGGACTCCTTGATCCGAATAACTTTCAGCCGCATGTGGTATGTTGCGGGCGTCATTAGGTCCCTGTGTAATACGCACCGTTATACTAAAAATGTAGCATATTCATAACTAATTAGTATACATATCGAATGATATGGTATAATATTTCAAACGTAACAAATGGTCTGCTAACATACTAATATGTTCTGTTTATATAAAACGGTACGTATTAGTATATTATTCATTTTATAATAAGCTTAATTTTGTATGTTATTATCTATAAGTCCCTGATATAATTTGGTTTGTGCATTTACAGTTACGTTAATATATGTTGGCAATATTGTACATTAAACTGTAAAGTGTAAACTCATAACGCCGACCAAAAAAATATGCCACGTTTTATGTATTACGTGACCAACATTATTTTCTTCGAAGGTATGGTCGAATATCTAGAAATATGTAAAAAGTTACTTGCCTGGTTAATATTAGGCGGCCATGGGTCCTCCTCTCCAAATAAATGGTCGTACAACCACGACATGTATATGGTGAAGTGTAACAAATTATGTTTTTTAAATGGTGTACCAACCTATAGAAAGAAGCATTTTGGAGTGTCTTTGGAAGTGCATGAGCCTATCAGACTACCAGGTCATCAGATATATATGTACACTTGGTATACTAAAGTTCCACGTTTTATATCAGACTTGGCGTTTTAGGTTTTTTCAATGATTGGGACATAGATTCTGTCCAGCCCCTCAGGATTCATGAGTCAAGTCATTGTGGCTATTTGTATAAGTTCCTTCTGTACATGCAAATTTGTTATAACATTATGAGTTATACATCTTGACGAATCGTAGATACAAAAACATTATATTGAGATATTTAAAACTACCCATATATCGTGTACAAACATCAATTTGAAAGAATACAATCAAACTAATAAAATTAAAAAAAAAAGTGAAGTTCAAATTCTTCGCCACAGTACTTCTTCCACGCTCCCTTATGTTACATTTACGTCCCCGGCTATGAATTGAACTCCAAAACATAATGATGTTGAGTCACGCTATATGAATATATTTTTATGTTGTTTGGATTTCCAAAACTGTAAAAGCCTTCAAAGTGATGTGTGTCATGATATCTGAACACTGTTAGGGTATCATGAGATTCGCACCCCCACGTATTCAGATAGCGTGACACAACATCAGTTTGAGGGAATACAGTGAGTATCATAGCGTCTGAAAGTGTGGTTTGGTGTCATTGTTCGAATGAAGAATACAGTGGGTATTTATATTAAAAAAACAAAGTCACCGTTTTACATAAAACGTGGCGTATTCAACGCTAGAATACGCATGGGACCTCAACTGTAGCCTGTGGCTTTCACTGTACGACTGTGACATTTCAGCCACTTTAATGGCAGGAGTAAAAAACGGTGCGTTTTATAAAAAAACGTGAAACATAAAACTGTCCGATGGATTGTAAACGTTATAAAATGTGTCGTATAAAATTTGCTATACTTTTTTTTATTTTAATATAATTGGATCATTTTTTAGCTTTTTGTTATACACTCTCCGTTTTACCTAAAACGCATGCTATATATAATTGGCAGCCACTTTTTGACTAGAGTAAGCCATTGACCCCAACTGTAGCCTGTGGCATTCACTGTACGACTGAGACATGTCGGCCATATTCATGGCAGGACAACAAACGCTACGTTTTATATAAAACGTAGCGTTATTTAATTCTTACACACAGATGATATAGATGGAAATTATCACTTTTAAACTCGATGTTTATGATTGTTTGATTATACATTCGCCGTTTGATTTAAAACGCTTCCGAAATTGAGACTATAATAATTGCCTGGGGATATGTGACAAGAGTACGAACTTGACCCCACCGCTGTACGATATTGAGACAAGAGTACGAACTTGACCCCACCGTTGTACGATATTGAGACAAGAGTACGAATTTCATCCTTTCCAAAAAAAAAGAGTACGAATTTCATGTCAGGACTACAAACGCTACATTTTATGTAAAACGTAGATATACTTAATAAAACGCCAAGTCTACGAAAAGAAGATTTTTCACTACCAAACTATATCTTTCAAGTGGTAAACCTGTAACCCACTATATGTGGTACAAAACTCCCCATTTCATGTAAAACGTAAAAAGAATTTTAAAAATTTCATTTTAACACACATTACACAACTAGTCCCTCCATTTTTCTATATATATAAAGGAATCGCTATTTTTAATAAAACACACAGTATGGCTGACTCATCGTCATCTGGCCCATCATCACCACCTATGATAACATTTCATGCATTGAAAGCACAATGTAAAGAAGATATGGAAGACGGGTATGAACTTTACCACAAAGTTAATGATTGTAAAATTCTGCTGAAACAAAAGAAGCTTGAGTACGAGAAAAAAATCAAACAAATTAACAAAAGGGGTAGCAAAATCATCTCAAGTGAAGAAATGCATGTTGAATATCTCGGGTCTACATTACCAACCATCGATGAAATAACTTCTGAACTTGATAAATTGCTAAAGTTGATTGATAAAAAAATCGACTATGCGCAATATTGGCAATTGCTAGCTGAAGATGGTTTTCGTTAGTAATTTTATTTAGTCGTCTTTCAATATGTAGACTATTTATTCCGTTATTATGTAACGTATTATCTTTATTTAATAAAAATATTAAAACCATATTACAATTTTTAATTTCCACGTATTGGATAAAACGCAGGGATAACTGTCCCTATAAGGCTATAAATACAAGGATAGAGTTTATGAACTTCCCATTGCAATTCATTGTGACACCATAATATGGCTTCACTACATCATATTTGCGTATCCCCCACACACTCTTTACTTTGTAAAATCATTCAACAATTAATCATGCATTCGGATGGCGTGACTCAACATCAACAATACGACAGCCATTTTACTTGATGCACACGTGTCGGGACAAATGGCTACGTGGAAAATCTCTTTGCTATGTCCGAATACGTGGGGCTAAAAGATAAAATACGTTCTTTTTCCCCACTATTAGTCAATCAAAGAGATAGCACTGGATTCTTAAGTTTTGACTTTTCATTTCTAGCTTCAATTTCACATTCCTTGGATCGCGTTTAGCTTTCATATGAATCTTCCCACGACTTCTATAGTGTCATATACGAGACACAAATTTCATTTAAAGTCACCAACCTCATCTAAGACCTAAATTAGGATTGACTTGATTTAATAATATGTACATATATATATAATAATAGCTTTCAGGCATGAGACGACTTTTAGACGACCTTAGTTCTTTCCAAACTATTTCTCGACTTCTCTTGTGACCATGTCGAGTCTCGGGAGCCGGTCAAGGCCTTGAATCACATTTAAAAACCTAATTAGGGTTTTACTTAAGGCATTAATACTTATGTGACATATTTATTATAGGTTTTGAACGTGTGATGACTTTTGGACAACTTTAACTCGATCTTAACTGCTATTGACGATCAAGGTGAGTTCGGTAGCTCCCTACTCGATTGAGATTCGGGCTGGAAAGTGCACACATACGTGTTTGATTGTTTGATTGATTTATTGATGGCTTGATTGGATTGTTTGATTTATTTTGCATTCGTTTATGATTATATATTGTGATTTGGATAGTTGTACATACATGGAAAACGATGATGCCTTTAAAGAGTTATAGATGTGGTGGGAAGGCTACGGGTGACCCTATATATAAGCATCTATGATTCCTTAAATGTAAAGTCGTATGAAGTGTATGTGCATTGGGATTTGGTTGAATTGATGGATATTGGATTGGTGATCGAAATGAACGCTTACACTTACACACTCTATTGGTGCGGGACACACGCATACACACTCTATTTGTGTGGGACGCACACAGACCCCGAGTATATAGACGTATATACATCGATGATTTTGAGATGTCACATTGGTCATGGTGATGGCATGTGAGTATCGTTGCATTGTACGGGACGTACACTAACCCCGAGTATGTAGACACACATACTTGATGTTTTTGAGATGCCACGTTGGTCGGGTCGACGATATCTTATGTATCATTGCATTTGATGAAGTTGTGAGACACACATAGTATACACTTATACATTGCTTGGTCATATCTCATGCACGTTTACTTCTTGCATCCTTAATGTTTCGCATATTCATGGATATTGACATCTCTTATGCATATTTATGACACACATATCTCATTGTTGTGTGAAACACTATTGGCTTGTTGTGTGACGAGGTTTACTATAAGTTTACCTATCTTGGTTGACTTTGTGACTTATAAAGGCTACTTGTAAGATATTGTTTACCTTTATTTATAGTTATTGTGATTATTGGCGATGGTTCCTTGTAATCCACCACTACGAACTCACCAACCTAGTGTTGACCTTGTTTAGTGCACTTTTCAGGTATTCGTGTGAAATTGGAGACTTGATGGCTACTTGTTGATACTGCTAGGGCTTGGACTGGGACTTTCATGGATCCGTGATCCGTTTGCCCTCTTAGGGTTTATGCCTAGATCCATTTAGATTTAGTTGTATTGTCTTGCTTTGAATCCTGTTGATGACTTCTTGTTTACTTTGCATCTTGTATCTTAATTGTCGGTTGGGGTTCACCGAGTCCTTTTATTTCATGTAGTTTATGTTCTACGATAATTCCACTGTGTGCTATATAATTTCAGTAATATCCTGGGCATAGCTTGGGGTGTTACAGTCTCGGATGACGATTCCGATTCAGGAACGACACACCATGATTCGGAAGAAGTGGAAGACATTTTTAAGATGTAGTGTAAAATTGGTGATTATTTTGGTAGATGGGGTATGAATATTTTGTTGAGAAGTATATATGTTGTATGTTGAAAGAATAAGATGTATCGATATATAAAGGAAGGAAAATGTTTTTTTTATTTAAATTAATTGGGTGTATAGCTGTTTGGGGGGGGGGGGGGGGGGGGGGGTGGGACGGTTCAAAACGGTCAAACCTCAAGCCAACACTCGGTTTCAATAATCAAAATGATACCCGATTTTCTACCCGAGGCCTACCCGACGGCGGCGGCGGTGTAGCCGATCGGGTTCGGCGAACCCGACTAGTAACCGAGGGGTACTCCCTCCGGCCTTGTAATACTCTTAATGAAATTATTACAATATACCCATAAAAAAAACTACACTATCCCTTTTACATAAACTACTTTTACATTAATAACCACACTGCCACCGCCGCCGCCGCCGCCACCCGCCACCGTCGACACCACCCATTGACGCCCAGCGCCGCATCGCGCGGGTATTTGTCTAGTATATATATAGGGTAAGGTTCATGTGAGAACTATTCACATATGAACATAGGTAATTATAAGTATAACTTGATAGTTCATATGTAAACGAATATGTTCACATATACCATTCACATATGAACATAGGTAATTATAAGTATAACTTGATAGTTCATATGTAAACGAATATGTTCACATATACCATTCACATATGAACATAGGTAATTATAAGTATAACTTGATAGTTCATATGTAAACGAATATGTTCACATATACCATTCACATATGAACATAGGTAATTATAAGTATAACTTGATAGTTCATATGTAAACGAATATGTTCACATATACTATTCACATATGAAC
Source organism: Erigeron breviscapus (assembly GCA_034093135.1). Taxonomy (NCBI): domain Eukaryota; kingdom Viridiplantae; phylum Streptophyta; class Magnoliopsida; order Asterales; family Asteraceae; genus Erigeron; species Erigeron breviscapus. Next base: position 144,042,458 of record CM067167.1, read on the forward strand.
ATAGGTAATTATAAGTATAACTTGATAGTTCATATGTAAACGAATATGTTCACATATACCATTCACATATGAACATCAAGTTATAATATAAAAGTTCTCATGGTTCTTTCAATTCAAGTGGTTCTCACATGAACCGTTCTATATATATATATGATTTAAATTTTTTGAATTTTTAATTTTTTTTAATTTTCTTTTAATAAAAACTCATTCCAAAAAAAATAAAAAATAAATCATATGGGTTACGTGTTGAAAACGTATGGATACGGTACGGGCGTTGCCCTTATCCGTTCTAAAGGGGTTGTCACCGGACGCATATGAGAATGGTATGGATTTGATGGGCGGCGATCCAAGAGATGGTGGCGGTTGGATACGGTACGGGCGTAGCCCTTAACTCTAAGGGCTAAGCCCTTAGAGATGGTTTTTTAGTGGTTCTCACGGTTCTCACCATTATTTTGGTTCTCACTTGATCACTTCACTATATATATATATATATATATATAATATATATATATATATAGGGGTGGGATAAATTGAGTCCAGCTTAATTTGAGTCCAAAAAGGGTCCATGTAACTTACACATGTGTAAGTCATGGTGGCGGTGGTCGCCGTCGCCGGAAAATCATGGTGGTGGTCGGAGATGATGGGGGTGGTGGTAGGAGGTGGTTGGAATTTGAGGAGATGGAAGAAAATCAATGGACTCAAATTGGACTCAAATTGGACTCAAAATAAGCTGGACTCATTTTATCTTTTCCCTATATATATATATATATGAGAACTCTTAAATTATGTATTGGATCACATGTTTTTTTTGTTCATTCACATGTGAAACGTTATAAAAATATATGTTGTAGAAAAAAGTTTTTTTCAAAAGCTTATATATACCTATTTGTTAACATGTGAACGAAAACGTGAACATATTCGTTCACAAGTTCACAAAAGGCTATTTTAAAGGTTTTTTAAAAAGTTTCTTCTACAACATAAATTTTTATATCATTTCACATGTGAATGAACAAAAAAAACATGTGATCCAATACATAGATTAAGAGTTCTTATAGTTCTTACAAAAAAAAAATAGTTCTCAAAATAAGGAAAGTCAAATATAGAGGAGGGGTTATTTGAGAACTCCTAAAAAAAAGAACCCAAGAACTCCTCTACACCCTTGGATCAAAGAAAATGGATGGACAAGATTAAAAATAAAAAACCCCTCTCAACACTAGAGGGGTATTTTCGTCAGCTCTTTTTTTTCTCTCTCTTACTTTAATAGAATTCTATCTAATTCACTAAAAAACTTTTATCTCACAAACCGTAAATCGTTAGACGAAAAAAAAAGCATGGGTAGTCTTAGAATTTCGTCCTATTTCATTAGAGATGCGATTCGATATACTTTTAACGACTTTTTAAATTTCGTTTTTTTTTTCATCACGTTCATTTTACACGTGTAAGTTGTACTTACCCATGGGAGTTGTACTTACCATGGGCAGGTTGTACTTACCCCTAATACATCCCGCTCTAGGGTTTAGGGTTTGAAGGTCAAGGGTTAGCCGATAGGCTAACCCTCGGGCTTCAAACCCTAAACCCTAGAGTGGGAACCCTCATCCTTTTTAGGTTTTTAGGGTTTAGCATTTAGGGTTTAGATTTTCCAGGGTTTTTAGAATGTAGCTTCCCCCTCGGATTAGCAATTAAGCTTTAGGGTTTAGGGTTTGAAGTTGTAGGCTAACCCTACAACTTCAAACCCTAAACCCTAAAGCGTACCGTGTACCCGCTCTAAGGTTTAGGGTTTGAAGGTCAAGGGTTAGCCGATAGGCTAACCCTCGGGCTTCAAACCCTAAACCCTAGAGTGGGAACCCTCATCCTTTTTAGGTTTTTAGGGTTTAGCATTTAGGGTTTAGATTTTCCAGGGTTTTTAGAATGTAGCTTCCCCCTCGGATTAGCAATTAAGCTTTAGGGTTTAGGGTTTGAAGGTAGGGTTAGCCTAGGCTAACCCTACGACTTCAAACCCTAAACCCTAAAGCGTACCGTGTACCCGCTCTAAGGTTTAGGGTTTGAAGGTCAAGGGTTAGCCGATAGGCTAACCCTCGGGCTTCAAACCCTAAACCCTAGAGTGGGAACCCTCATCCGTTTTAGGTTTTTAGGGTTTAGCATTTAGGGTTTAGATTTTCCAGGGTTTTTAGAAAGTAGCTTCCCCCTCGGATTAGAAATTAAGCTTTAGGGTTTAGCATTTAGGGTTTTACAATGCGTCCTCATCATTTTTGAACTTTATAAGTAACTTACCCATGTGTAGGTTGTACTTACCCATGGGCATGTTATACAACTCACCAGTTCCAGGTCTTTCCTACACATGTGTAGGTTGTACTTACACATGTGTAGGATGAACGTGATGGAAAAAAAAACGAAATTTAAAAAGTCGTCAAAAGTATATCGAATCGCATCTCTAAATGAAAGAGGACGAAATTTCAAGACTACCCATGCTTTTTTTTCGTCTAACGATTTACGGTTTGTCTCACAAACCGTACATCGTTAGACGGAAAAAAAAGCATGGGTAGTCTTAGAATTTCGTCCTCTTTCATTAAAGATGCAATTCGATATACTTTTGACGACTTTTTAAATGTCGCTTTTTTTTTCCATCACGTTTATCCTACACATGTGTAAGACAAATAGAAACCACTAAAACGTTAATCCTACACATGTGTAGGACAAGTGAAAACCACAAAAAGGTTCATCCTACACATGTGTAGGACAAGTGGAAACCACTAAAAGGTTCATCCTACACATGTGTAGGACAAGTGAAAACCACTAAAAGGTTCATTTAATATTTTGTCCTCTTTCATTAGTGGTCATCATATATACTTTCGACGACTTTTTAATTCAGAAGGCGGATAGATACGGTACGGGCGATAGCCCTTAGTCGAACGGGCGTTGCCCGTTCAGGGGGGCTTCGCCTTTCTCGGTAGGCTACCTCGAGGCATTTATAAAGGGGTTGGAAGCCGGACGCATTTGGGAATGGTTTGGATTTGATGGGCGGCGATCCATGAGATGGTGGTGGTTGGATACGGTACGGGCGATAGCCCTTAGTCAAACGGGCGTTGCCCGTTCAGGGAGGCTTTGCCCTTCTCGGTAGGCTACCTCGAGGCATTTATAAAGGGGTTGGAAGCCGGACGCATTTGGGAATGGTTTGGATTTGATGGGCGGCGATCCATGAGATGGTGGTGGTTGGATACGGTACGGGCGAAGCCCTTAGCCAGTACGGGCTCCGCCCGTGTAGGACAAGTGGAAACCACTAAAAGGTTCATCCTACACATGCGTAGGACAAGTGAAACCACTAAAAGGTTCAATCTACACATGTGTAGGACAAGTGGAAACCACTAAAAGGTTCATCCTACACATGTGTAGGACAAGTGGAAACCACTAAAAGATTCATCCTACACATGTGTAGGACATCAAAGAATAATAACTTACACATGTGAAAGATGAACGTGATGGAATTTAAAAAGTCGTCAAAAGTATATCGAATCGCATCTCTAATGAAAGAGGACGAATTCTAAGACTACCCATGCTTTTCTTTTCGTCTAACGATTTACGGTTTGTGAGATAAAAGTTTTTTAGTAAATTAGATAGAATTCTATTAATTTAATAAAGTAAGAGAGAGAAAAAAAGAGGGAGCTGACGAAAATACCCTCTAGTGTTGAGAGGGGTTTTTTATTTTTAATCTGATTTATCCATAGTTTTTTTGATCCAAGGGTGGAGAGAGTTCTTGAGTTCTTTTTTTTTTAGGGGTTCTCAAATAACCCCTCCTCTATATATATATATAAATATATATATATATTGATTTTCTTTTTGTTAGGTCTATAATATATTTGCATGATTATTATAAGTTTTTTCCCACATTTACAAGAGAATATGATCTATCTTTACATGATTCTAAATTGTGGCACACGAAAAGTAGGCAACCTTAGAATAATAATAATGTTGCAGATAATTATTGGCGAATAGTCCCATACATAGTGGCACTGAGCTTTCTATATAAAGGCATCGGGTCATCATCTGTTAATCATAAGCAACGTAACTACTACACCTTAACAAACCATCTCAATTCATTTTTTCCATCCCATTCAATTCGTCAATTTATTTAAAAACATGTCGTATTATTATTCCAAGCCGAAAAATGAGATTAAGAGGATCGGTGCTGATGCTTTTGCGCTCCTTGATGGTTTCTCAAGTGGTCGCAAGTCCACTAAGCCATCGCCATCAAATGTTCCACCAGCAAGTCACGCCTCAACGGATCAACTGTTTCATTATCAATCAAATTACCCAAATTACATGGTTCTCACTTGATCACTTTACTATATATATATATATATATGTAGCTAATATGATATAATATTAATATATATATATATATATATAGAGAGAGAGAGAGAGAGAGAGGTTAGGTATTGTAAAATAACTATTATTGTAAATAAGTTTTGTCGTTGTTAAGGTCCCTTATATCTTATAAGTGTTTGCTTTCACTTGCTCATTCAGAACATGCAATTTTATCACTTTATAGAATGCTACCAAACTTTCTTTCGGAATCGATTACTTTATATGATTTTGATGGCCTTAAGTTCACATTCAAAACCAATATTCCATTCGGAACAGATAAGCGGAAAATAATTCTTGAAATGCTTTCATATTGCTTGGGAAGTGAACCAGCTGCTTTTTAGGAGGTAGAATAATGACGATGTCCCTTATACGTCATCTTGATGAGTCATCAACCTAATTAATTAAATAGTTCTCTTAGACTATTCGTAACCGTTCACTCTTTCACTTACACTTTTTCGTGCCACATCAGCATCACCTTCTCATTTTTTTCACCTTCTACTTTTTCCTCTTAACCATTCATCTATCATTTGGTCCCCACTTTTATTTAATAAAAAACACAATACCTTTTATATTAAAATAATATATTTTATTTAGTTAAAATAAAAATGCGATAACATAAATACCATTATACTAATCTAAATAAGACAAACAAAAAGATACATAACAAACTAAAAATAATAATAATAATACACATTCAATTTTATATGTTTTTAACTTTACAGTGAGAAATAGTGTTTTTTTTATAAATAAGTATAACTTTACAGTGAGAAAAAAAATGTTTATCTAGTTAAATAAATAAATATAATCCTCGTTTCCCTTAACTAAATAAATATAAATATTAAATAAATATAAATACATTTTATAAATAAATATAACTACATTATATATCAGTCATCTTGAATTTACTTTAAATTAATATACATTATTTCTCTTTTTTTATGAATTTAATGTATATTTAGTATAGATATGAATTTATATACTAAAAACTATATATTCTGTCAAACTTTATAGTATATATATATCATGTCATATAACACTACAAGAAATCCTGCTTTTAGCGACGCCTAAAGTCGTCGCCAATAGTCACTTTTGTCGTCGCAAAATGGATTAGCGACGCACTTTGTGACGACAATCAAGCGTCGCTGAAAGTTCGTCTCCTATGACTTTTAGCGACGCCTTTTGCGACGCCGGCAAATGGGACCCATCGGGGGGAAAAATAAAGGAAAAAGAAATTTGAATTTTTTTTCGCGACGCCATTGGCGACGACAAAGTCGTCGCTAAATATTTTTTAAATTTAATTTATTAAATAAAAAAAACGGATTAAAGAATATATTTTTTACAAAATAATTTTTTTGCGACGCTCGCTAAATAATTTTTTTTATTAAAAAAAATAAAATGCTAATACAGTATTTTGTATATGCTGTATTTATATTTATATAAAAAAATTTAAAAAAAACATAATGTAATTATATATATATTTATACATTATTTTTAGTCAAAATATGCATAATATATCTAAAATTAACAAAATCTTCTTACAAAACACACAAAATTAATAACAATTTATACCAAATAAAAACTATAAAGCTATACAAATCTTCATATAAAATACACCAAAATTAAAATCATACATACATAAACAAAGTAGTAATAAAAACTAATTAACAAAAATACTACAAATTAAAATCATACAAACATAAAAACTATAAAACATAACAATATACACCCACAAAGATTATAGAAACTTACAAAATTTCAATAATAAAACTATATGAACAATACAATTTAATGGTAAAAATAGAAACCTTGAAAATTGTAAATCATTCATGGTGGTGGTGACTATCGAGAGGTGGTGGTATCGAGTTATGAAGGTGGTGGTAGGGGTGCTGCTGCTGCTGCTGCTAGTGGTGGTGATGATAATGAGTATAGCAGTGGAGGTGATGGATGCGGTGGTGGTGGCCGTTTTTCGATTATCAATCGGTTATGACGATGGTCGTGGTGGTGAAGATATGATGACGAAGAGGTGGTGGTAGTGAAGATATTATGATGGGGAGGTGGTGGTGGTCGAGTTATGAAGGTGGTGGTAGGGGTGCTGCTGCTGCTGCTGCTAGTGGTGGTGGTGTGTGTTTTGTGTTTTTGTGTTTGAGAAAATAAGAGATAAAGGCACATATAATGTCCTAGAATTTCGATTTGCGACGCCTTTTGCGACGACATTGTCGTCGCTATATGTTGGGCGGGAGTTTAAAATCGTCGTGAAATGTTCAGCGGGCAAATTAAATTTTGGTGAAAATTGTTTTGCGTCGGTAATGTCGTCGCAAATATATTTTTTAATTTTTAACTTATTTCTTTCTTATATTAATTAAATCCTTAATGTTTAAATTATTAAATTCATAAATTTTATATTTTATTTGGTTTATTGTAACTTTTTATTAAATTTTTTTTATTAATAGTTATTAAATTCATAATTTTTTAATAAATAAATTTACTATTAATATTTAAGTATTTTATTTTTTTATTAAATTTAATATTAATTAATTTAATATTAATATAATATTAAGTATTTTATTTTATTTAATTTAATATTAATATTAAGTATTTTATTTAATAAATAAATTTAATAATAATATTTAATTATTTTATTTATTTATTTAATTTAATATTAATATTCAAGTATTTTATTTGATAAATAAATTTAATATTAATATTAATAATAAATTCATTATAGTATTTAATAATACTTTTTCTAGTTATTAACAAAAACACACTTTTAAATTGTATATTCATTCAAACAATATGAACGTTACTCATATAATCTTTTGTAAAAAACATTTGGGCGTAACGGGCCCATTACCTTTTAATTTCATTTAGTTGGGCCTATTAGGCCCATACGTGCTATCCCAGACAAATTAATGAAATGAAAGACGACCCCACTATGATTCATCGATAAGTTTGTCTTATGTTTATCAATTACTCACTTATAAATTGTATATTCATTCAAGCTATATGAATGAAATGAAAGACGACCCAAGATGATCCATCCATATTTATTTCGTATTCAGACGACCCAGGTGGCCCGATACGATCCATTCATATTGAATCAAGACTAATATGTTTCTTTCGTATCTATTTGGGTCAGGTGGCCCAATATGATTCTTTTCTCATCTGTTTGTGCTTAATGGGCCCAATACGATCCATTCATATTGAATCAAGACTAATATGTTTCTTTCGTATCTATTTGGGCTAGGTGGGCCCAATATGATTCTTTTCTCATATTGAATCAAGACTAATATGTTTCTTTCGTATCTATTTGGACCAGGTGGCCCAATATGATTCTTTTCTCATCTGTTTGTGCTTAATGGGCCCAATACGATCCATTCATATTGAATCAAGACTAATATGTTTCTTTCGTATCTATTTGGGCTAGGTGGGCCCAATATGATTCTTTTCTGATGTGATTGTGCTTAATGGGCCCGATATGATCCATTCATATTGAATCAAGACTAATATGTTTCTTTCGTATCTATTTGGGCCAGGTGGGCCCAAAATGATTATTTTTAATCTGTTTGTGCTTAATGGGCCCGATACGATCCTTTCGTCTTGAATCAGACTCATTATGTTTCTTTCGTATCTATTTGGGCCAGGTGGGCCCAATATGATTCTTTTCTCATCTGTTTGTGCTTAATGGGCCCGATACGATCCATTCATATTGAATCAAGACTAATATGTTTCTTTCGAATCTATTTGGACCAGGTGGGCCCAATATGATTCTTTTCTCACCTGTTTGTGCTTAATGGGCCCGATACGATCCTTTCATATTGAATCAAGACTAATATGTTTCTTTCGTATCTATTTGGGCCAGGTGGGCCCAATATGATTCTTTTCTCATATTAAATCAAGACTAATATGTTTCTTTCGCATCTATTTGGGCCAGGTGGGCCCAATATGATTCTTTTCTCATATTAAATCAAGACTAATATGTTTCTTTCGAATCTATTTGGACCAGGTGGGCCCAATATGATTCTTTTCTCACCTGTTTGTGCTTAATGGGCCCGATACGATCCTTTCATATTGAATCAAGACTAATATGTTTCTTTCGTATCTATTTGGGCCAGGTGGGCCCAATATGATTCTTTTCTCATATTAAATCAAGACTAATATGTTTCTTTCGCATCTATTTCGCATCTTTCGCATCTATTTGGACCAATCTTTATATGTGTTAACGTATAATTATTTATTTAACACATTATATTTTTAAATATTTAACAAACAATACAATATATTATACTTAATTCATAAATATAATATAAATTAGTATTTAAAACTTATATATAGTTTTTGAAATTATATATCATCTTTAAAATCAATATATTTAAAGTTAACTTTAAATTAATATTTAATAAATTTGTATAACTTTTTATTTAAATTTAATATAATTTTTGTATAATTATTTATTTAACACATTATATTTTTAAATAGTTAACAAACAATATAATATATTATATTTATTTCATAAATATATTATAAATTAGTATCTAAAAATTCTATATAGTTTTTGAAATTATCTATCATTTTTAAAATTAATATATTTAAAGTTAACTTTAAATTAGTATTTAATAAATTAGTATTAAAGTATATTTAAAGTATTTAAAGTATAAAAAAAACTTTTGTGACGACTATGTCGTCGCCAATGGCGTCGCAAAAAGAAGCGGGAAATTTTTTGGGTGGAGGGAAAAAACGAAAAACAAAAAAATAATAAAAATTATTTTTGCGACGCTTTTCGCGACGACTTTAGCGACGCTTTTTCTATTTTTTAAGTAAAAACATTTAATAATTTACCTAAAATTATTAAAAGTGAAAAAAAAAAATTGTGACGACTTTGTCGTCGCTAAAAGCGTCGCAAACAAGTTGGCGGGAAAAATTTTTGTTGGAGGGAAAACGAAAAAAGAAAAAAATTAATTAAAATTAGTTAGCGACGACTTTAGCGACGCCGTTAGCGACGCTTTTATTTTTTCTTTGACCAGTCCAGAATTTAATTTGAAATTAAATTAAAAAACGGTTAGCGACGCTGTTAGCGACGACATTGTGAAGTTTGACTTTCAAAGTCTTCCGGCCGATTATTTTGCCGTTTTGTGGCCTTTGGCGACGAAAATTTGGGCGTCGCTAATTCGTTTGGTCGCCAAAAGTGTAATTTCTTGTAGTGAAATATTCACAATGCAAAGTATATATATCGGTCAACTTTGAAAAGATTCCTCCTGTGGCCCACAAACTAGAAAATGAGTTGGTGATTGCATTCACCGATACACTAATCACCGAGTGCCTTCACCGACATGTAATAACAAGTTCACCCATTACGTGGCATTTATCACCATTCACTTAACCGACCCTTTACGATTGGTCTTATATGTTGAAAAAATTAAACCTATGTTTCTTTAATTTAAAACTTGGATGCATTAAAATAACTAAAAAGTGTTAATATTGATGTTTGTTGATCATTATGAATGAGTTTTACATTGATGAAATTCTTTCACCATGTATATACATTACCCTTTTAAATTGGGTACTGGTTGATGAGACTGTGTCACCCTTTACATGTTTACAAATTACAATATAGACCACAATATATTTGATTTGACCATTTTCGTTCGTGTTCAGAAACAACATATGAAAATGAAATGATTCCATTTGTGAAAACCAGTTTATGTTTACTTGCTGAAAATGAGTCAACATATCTAGTTTTAATTTTAACGAAGCACAAACATTCTTGTAGAATCTTCGCAAAGATATGGAAACGATTCTAATTGTGTTTTTCTTGTGTGTGTGTGTGTGTTCAAACACAATAAAAACTATAATACTTGTAAATTTGTAATATGTTAGAAACCTGACAATTTTTTGATTTTTTCAAGCTACAAGTTATTCTGAAAGGATAGGCCGGGCAAAATCGAGCTCATACAAATAAGCTTAATACAATTATTTATAATTTATTATACGCTCTGCAGTCAGAGCCAGAGATCAATATAAAAAAGTTGTAACACATGTGAGGGTATTTTGTAAATGACAAGTCGTCTAGCCATTGGGCTCGTAAGCGATGTACGTAGACTATCAGTATGGGCCAAAATCAAGTCTGTCAATCAAGCCATTTTGCTTAGTACTGAGACCAGGCCCAATACAAATCCACGTCTGAAATTGAGCTAGAAACAGTCAAAATAAAAGTCAACGAGTCGCAAACATGGCCTTGGTGATTTTCGAAAAGACCATCTACTTTTGACTCTTTTTTTTTTATATATACATATATATAGCACTTCATGCAAAAAGTATGAATAGATTGGGTCTTAACTGTATTTTCATTTGAATAATTTTCATTAACACAAACAAAAAAATTAAGGTCAAAGTTAGAAAAAAAACTTCAAATAGTCAAAGTTATGTGGATGTTAGGGATGATGATGTTGTGGCATGTAAAGATGTTGTGGGGTTATGTGGATGATACTTGGATTTGTTTACGCTTAAATGGAAGATGATTAGGCATACACATGGAGGTAATCATGTATCATTTTAGGTTTCAGGTTTTCTAAGTGATGATTTAAAAAAGGTAAGCCGATTAAAGTGGAACTTGGCTTTAGCTTGGTGATGATTTTTAACGTAAGTAAAGTTGGGTGACTAAAGTATCTGAAAGTTAAGTTCTAAAACAGTGGTTTCTTACATCTTGTAAGTAAAACTGATTTTAAGTATTACCAGGGCATGGCATGATCTTTTTAGTTTATTCGAGCATTTAGAGCAACCCGAACGATTACTTCTGTATGACTGAAAGGTAAGAGATCAATTCATGAAATTTAAACTTTCTGGGATGTGCAAGAGAATTGTTGCATTCAAAAGTTTCCCTTGCATAAGCCTTCTTAAGCTGCATAACCTTGGAGAACCAATGGTTCATCCCTTTCGAATTACTATGATTTTTTGTTTTGTCAGATTTAGATCTAATTCGTGATAATCTCACACATATATATTTGCACATTATTGCTAGGCTTCATAAAATGTTTTGATCTCTTCAGTTTTGCTGATCTATTGCTCTTGTAATGATATGTGCCATTTTTCACTTTGATGTACTCATTATAATCTGCTTATATTGTTGGTACGAGATAGGAAGTATTATTGAAGTGCTTCTTTTGAAGAGTTACATCTGATTTCTATATGCAGATGACAAAGTGACGGCTCTTGAGTCAGAGAAGATGGCATGGGAGAATTCACCAGAAGCTCAGGCCATGAGAGAAGCTCTCAACCCTTGGAGAAACACTGATGCAAATGCAAGGAAATCTTCCTAATATTTCTCACTATAGTGGTAATAAAGTGATTTACATGGGATTTCGATCTTCTATGCTATGAGTTATCGGTTGTTTCTTAAACAAAACTAAACAAGAACATAAGGATGCAAGTGGTAGATTTTGCACTAGCTAGGTGAGCTATATTTTATTACACATCTGAGTAGTTTGGTCTAAGTTTTGATGAATATGCAATTACAGATTTATACTGTTGCATTCTGTTTTGAAAGTCCCAAGTTTGCAACGATTAAGTAATTAAACAACTAATGTAAATTACACTAAGAACATAAGACAAGAAAGTAAAGATGTTTAATCATAAGTGACATAGATTAAACAGTGAATACATGGTCGTTTTACAAAGAGAAAATATTGTTAAGTTTTTGACACACTAAAAACTTAACAATTATGCAAAGAGAGAAAAACACACTAAGTGTAAATATGGCACACACCAACACTTGTGCGGCTAGGTCAAGTGATGCCTTATATAGGAGAGAAAAGACATCACATGACAACCCAATAGATGTTGACACATGAAGGTTGTCAACTATCTATTGGTGGATAAATCAGATCTGCAGAGGTCTCTTTTCTTCATCTTGTTTCTTTCCCAAAACGGCATGAAAGAGAAATACCTTAGTACCAAAATGGTACAAGGTCACATGGCTCCATCCTGATCTATCAACACGTGTCCTTGGGGACCAGTCTTCTTATCTTCATCTTCCCGCCCATATTTGACTTACAAAACATGACGGTGAGTCATTGAACTTATCCTTTAACTTGAAGATACTAGGTGGTCGCTGAAGACTCGCTGACGAAGTCACTCGCTGAGTCTCTCAGCGAATCCATGACTCAACAATCTCCCCCTATTCGCTGAGGAGACTTAGCTGAGTATAAGTCGCTTGAACTTACAAGAATAAGAAATAGAATGAGGGAATGTTGACATTGCATATATGACGAACAACTTTACAGTGAGTCAACATTACAAAAAAATAAAATTACAAGACTACTTAATCCCATTGAGATTCTTGCTTGGCCTCGATAAATGCTTTATCTTGTTGTATTTCAGGCTTCAGCAGCTCTTGATCAATCAGCTTTATAAACGTGGGATCATTGGAAGTCTGAGCACAATACTTCCTTATTTTTAGAAGGAAGGCAGAGGGAGCAATTCCAATTTCGTTGGTCCTGAAGAAGAGCTCATGACCATGGACATTGCAGAAGCAAAAACCTCCCAGCTTCTCATCATAGGTACCTTCCATAAAAAGAGTTCTGGAAGGCATCTTCAAATTTAGCAGCGGCTCCTCATCTATATCAGTCATGGGAACCATTCTGAGTACAGTGGGGAGACGAGAAACTTGGGATCCAGACGCTGATCTCTTTGATCCAACTCTGGGTTGCTGAGGTGGAGGAGGGAAGGGATGTCTTGCAGCGCTGAGCAGAGAGTCTTTAATTTTGTACTTCTTTTCCATATTACGCACTCTCTTTATCTGCTCTCCTGCTAGCTCAATCAAAGGCTTGTAACTCACTGCAGTCTTGTCCTTGATTAGCTTATAAATTTCAATCCATTCAGTTGGGCCAAGGGTGTCTTTAGTGATATTTCTTAAAGTGTACAGCTTGCCCGCTCCTTGTCTTTGGAGATGAAGATTCATCCCTTGATTGGTCAGAGTGACCCTGACTGACTGGATCTCCTCTTTCCTTTGCCTTATCTCCCTTGATTTAAGGTAGAGTTCTTTGCCTTCTTCAAAATTTTTCTTTTTCTTAGCGAAAAACTCTTCCTCATTCTTCTTCAAAACTTCCAAGCCACCAGATTGCTGAGCCAACATCTTTACTTCATCGTCAGCATCCTTTAATTCTTCACCAACAACCTGCTCACTTATAAATTTTTGAGAGAGCTCCTCTTCTCTCTTTTTCTTTTTCAGCTCCTCCTGAAGCACAACTTCTTCAGGAGTAAGTTCAGCAGCTGCTTGTGGAATTGATGTTGACTTGGGGAAAGCTCCAGACATCAGCTTTTCTTGTTGTTCTCTAGCTGAAGTGGGAACTTTGGGTGGCTTGCTTTGAGTAGCCACAGCTGCTTTACCCTTATCAGCATATTTCTTTTCAAGGGCAGCGTGGAACTCAGCGGTAGGCTTGAAGGTAGAGACATTGATTGGTCTCGCTGGAATACTCTCAGCAGTGACCATTTTCACAACACTCGCTGGCACATCCTCAGCGGTGTTTGATCTTTTCTCTTTTTCAATATCAGCTGCCGGTTCAATAACCTTATCAGCTTGCTCCCCCTCAACACTTGCTGCCGGTTCAATAACCTTATCAGCTTGCTCCCCCTCAACACTTGCTGCCGGTTCAATAACCTTATCAGCTTGCTCCCCCTCAACACTTGCTGCCGGTTCAATAACCTTATCAGCTTGCTCCCCCTCAACACTTGCTGCCGGTTCAATAACCTTATCAGCTTGCTCCCCCTCAACACTTGCTGCCGGTTCAATAACCTTATCAGCTTGCTCCCCCTCAACACTTGCTGCCGGTTCAATAACCTTATCAGCTTGCTCCCCCTCAACACTTGCTGCCGGTTCAATAACCTTATCAGCTTGCTCCCCCTCAACACTTGCTGCCGGTTCAATAACCTTATCAGCTTGCTCCCCCTCAACACTTGCTGCCGGTTCAATAACCTTATCAGCTTGCTCCCCCTCAACACTTGCTGCCGGTTCAATAACCTTATCAGCTTGCTCCCCCTCAACACTTGCTGCCGGTTCAATAACCTTATCAGCTTGCTCCCCCTCAACACTTGCTGCCGGTTCAATAACCTTATCAGCTTGCTCCCCCTCAACACTTGCTGCCGGTTCAATAACCTTATCAGCTTGCTCCCCCTCAACACTTGCTGCCGGTTCAATAACCTTATCAGCTTGCTCCCCCTCAACACTTGCTGCCGGTTCAATAACCTTATCAGCTTGCTCCCCCTCAACACTTGCTGCCGGTTCAATAACCTTATCAGCTTGCTCCCCCTCAACACTTGCTGCCGGTTCAATAACCTTATCAGCTTGCTCCCCCTCAACACTTGCTGCCGGTTCAATAACCTTATCAGCTTGCTCCCCCTCAACACTTGCTGCCGGTTCAATAACCTTATCAGCTTGCTCCCCCTCAACACTTGCTGCCGGTTCAATAACCTTATCAGCTTGCTCCCCCTCAACACTTGCTGCCGGTTCAATAACCTTATCAGCTTGCTCCCCCTCAACACTTGCTGCCGGTTCAATAACCTTATCAGCTTGCTCCCCCTCAACACTTGCTGCCGGTTCAATAACCTTATCAGCTTGCTCCCCCTCAACACTTGCTGCCGGTTCAATAACCTTATCAGCTTGCTCCCCCTCAACACTTGCTGCCGGTTCAATAACCTTATCAGCTTGCTCCCCCTCAACACTTGCTGCCGGTTCAATAACCTTATCAGCTTGCTCCCCCTCAACACTTGCTGCCGGTTCAATAACCTTATCAGCTTGCTCCCCCTCAACACTTGCTGCCGGTTCAATAACCTTATCAGCTTGCTCCCCCTCAACACTTGCTGCCGGTTCAATAACCTTATCAGCTTGCTCCCCCTCAACACTTGCTGCCGGTTCAATAACCTTATCAGCTTGCTCCCCCTCAACACTTGCTGCCGGTTCAATAACCTTATCAGCTTGCTCCCCCTCAACACTTGCTGCCGGTTCAATAACCTTATCAGCTTGCTCCCCCTCAACACTTGCTGCCGGTTCAATAACCTTATCAGCTTGCTCCCCCTCAACACTTGCTGCCGGTTCAATAACCTTATCAGCTTGCTCCCCCTCAACACTTGCTGCCGGTTCAATAACCTTATCAGCTTGCTCCCCCTCAACACTTGCTGCCGGTTCAATAACCTTATCAGCTTGCTCCCCCTCAACACTTGCTGCCGGTTCAATAACCTTATCAGCTTGCTCCCCCTCAACACTTGCTGCCGGTTCAATAACCTTATCAGCTTGCTCCCCCTCAACACTTGCTGCCGGTTCAATAACCTTATCAGCTTGCTCCCCCTCAACACTTGCTGCCGGTTCAATAACCTTATCAGCTTGCTCCCCCTCAACACTTGCTGCCGGTTCAATAACCTTATCAGCTTGCTCCCCCTCAACACTTGCTGCCGGTTCAATAACCTTATCAGCTTGCTCCCCCTCAACACTTGCTGCCGGTTCAATAACCTTATCAGCTTGCTCCCCCTCAACACTTGCTGCCGGTTCAATAACCTTATCAGCTTGCTCCCCCTCAACACTTGCTGCCGGTTCAATAACCTTATCAGCTTGCTCCCCCTCAACACTTGCTGCCGGTTCAACGACCCTTCATAGGCACGTTTCAAATCTATTTTCTTGGTAGCAAGAACATCTTCTGTACCATCAAATCTGATACAAAGATTATCCCACACCTTTTTTGCAGAAGAAAGTTTGATGACATATTTCATAATATCATCGGGAAGGGTGTTGATAATAAGATTTCTTAACCGAGCATCCAGATTGACAAGCCTACGCTCATCATCTGTACATTGTACTTCTGGTTTTATGAGCTCAGTGACAACCTCAGGAGCATCAGTGGTGGCTCCTGGTGTCCTGGTAACCAGAACCGGTACATATGGCCCTCTGGTCAGAATAGTCATTAAGTAAGGTTCAACTCCTACTATGTGTAGGAGCATTCTCTATTTCCAGGATCCGAAATCATGAGTTTCGAATCTTGGTGGGATAGAGACATACCCAAAGTCTCTGGTATTAACCAGAGTAGGAACCGAAGCCATGTAAATAAAAAGTTTTAAGGAAAAGAAAAGAAAAGATTTTATTAACTGAGAAATTAAGGTTTAGAAAGATATTTAACACAATTAAATGCCTCTTACTTCAGTACCCTTTTGAGAAAAGAAGTTTGGATGCTGATGACATTTAATTATTTTGAAAGACCACATGCTGGAAGATGCTCAGCATGTCTAATGTTTTGTCAGCGACTTCACAACTAACGTTGGTCGCTGACTACAGTTTTTGGCAAACTGTCAACCATCAACGGATTTAAGAAGTCTTTACCAGAGCCGTTTGCTACTGGACTAGATGAAGACTTTTAGTTCTTCATTGCTTTATTTTGCTTTTTCCCAAAGCAACAAGGATCAACGGATTTAAGAAGTCTTTACCATAGCCATTTGCTAATGGACTAGATGAAGACTTTTAGCTCTCCATTGTTTTTATTTTGCTTTTTCCCAAAGCAACAGGGATCAACGGATTTAAGAAGTCTTTACCATAGCCATTTGCTAATGGACTAGATGAAGACTTTTAGCTCTCCATTGCTTTTATTTTGCTTTTTCCCAAAGCAACAGGGATCAACGGATTTAAGAAGTCTTTACCATAGCCATTTGCTAATGGACTAGATGAAGACTTTTAGCTCTCCATTGCTTTATTTTGCTTTTTCCCAAAGCAACAGGGATCAACGGATTTAAGAAGTCTTTACCAGAGCCGTTTGCTACTGGACTAGATGAAGACTTTTAGTTCTTCATTGCTTTATTTTGCTTTTTCCCAAAGCAACAGGGATCAACGGATTTAAGAAGTCTTTACCATAGCCATTTGCTAATGGACTAGATGAAGACTTTTAGCTCTCCATTGCTTTTATTTTGCTTTTTCCCAAAGCAACAAGGATCAACGGATTTAAGAAGTCTTTACCATAGCCATTTGCTAATGGACTAGATGAAGACTTTTAGCTCTCCATTGCTTTTATTTTGCTTTTTCCCAAAGCAACAGGGATCAACGGATTTAAGAAGTCTTTACCATAGCCATTTGCTAATGGACTAGATGAAGACTTTTAGTTCTCCATTGCTTTTATTTTGCTTTTTCCCAAAGCAACAGGGATCAACGGATTTAAGAAGTCTTTACCATAGCCATTTGCTAATGGACTAGATGAAGACTTTTAGCTCTCCATTGCTTTTATTTTGCTTTTTCCCAAAGCAACAGGGATCAACGGATTTAAGAAGTCTTTACCATAGCCATTTGCTAATGGACTAGATGAAGACTTTTAGTTCTCCATTGCTTTTATTTTGCTTTTTCCCAAAGCAACAGGGATCAACGGATTTAAGAAGTCTTTACCATAGCCATTTGCTAATGGACTAGATGAAGACTTTTAGCTCTCCATTGCTTTATTTTGCTTTTTCCCAAAGCAACAGGGATCAACGGATTTAAGAAGTCTTTACCATAGCCATTTGCTAATGGACTAGATGAAGACTTTAAGCTCTTCATTTCTTTAAGATCAGTGAGCAAGACAGACTTAAGCTCGCTGAAATAGCTAACATGATAAATCATGTTGCTGACTCCCCATTCAGCATTCCTAACTTGCTAACAAGCAATTTGAATCTAGTTTCATCCAATGGTTTAGTGAAAATATCAGCTATTTGATCATCAGTTGGAATGAAATAGATTTCAATATCACCTTTCATGACATGATCACGAATAAAGTGATATCGAATATCAATATGCTTAGTTTTAGAGTGCTGAACAGGGTTGTGTGTAATAGCAATAGCACTTGTATTATCACACATGATTGGAATTTTGGAGTATTCCAAATCATAATCAGCAAGCTGATGTTTCATCCAAAGAATTTGGGCACAACAGCTCGCTGCAGAGACATATTCTGCCTCAGCGGTGGAGATGGAAACTGTGTGTTGCTTTTTACTAGTCCAACTAGTTAGCTTCCCCCCCAACAGTTGACATCCTCCACTGGTGCTTTTGCGATCAAGCATGCAACCAGCATAGTCAGAGTCAGAATATCCAACTAGCTCAAAGTTGGAATCTTTTGGGTACCATAGACCCAGCGTGGGTGTACCCTTAAGATATTTAAAGATGCGCTTGACAGCGAGAAGATGAGATTCTCTTGGAGAAGCTTGATAGCGAGCACAGGGGCATGTGGCAAACATGATATCTAGTCGACTCGCTGTGAGATACATCAGCGAACCAATCATGCCTCTATAGTAAGTAGGATTCACATACTTACCATCTGGGTCAGCATGGAGGTTATTAGGAGGGAGACATGGGAGTTCCTTTTGGAGTGACATGGGTGAAGTCAAATTTATGCAACATATCCCGAATATATTTTTCTTGATTGATAAATATTCCAGTGGGAAGCTGCTTAATTTGTAACCCCAAAAAGAAGGTTAATTCACCCATCATACTCATTTCAAAAGTGCTAGACATAAGAGTGCTGAACTTTTGACAGAGTTTTGTCGATAGGGAACCAAAGATAATGTCATCGACATAAATCTGAACATACAGAACATCAGCTTTCTTCTTATAGATGAAGAGAGTGCTGTCTATGGTTCCTCGACGAAAGCCATGGTCAAGAAGGAAGGTAGACAATGTGTCATACCAAGCTCTAGGAGTTTGTTTAAGACCATATAAAGCTTTATTTAGCTTGTAAACATAGTGAGGATGCCTTGGATCCTCAAAGCCAGGAGGCTGCTTAACATAGACTTCTTCATCAAGAGCACCATTTAGAAAGGCACTCTTGACGTCCATTTGATAGACAGTGAAGCCTTTGTAGGCGGCGTGAGCAAGAAAGAGACGAATTGCTTCAAGGCGAGCGACTGGAGCAAAGGTTTCATCATAATCAATGCCTTCAGCTTGAGTATAACCTTGAGCAACCAGTCTTGCCTTGTTTCGAATAACCACACCAGCTTCATCCATCTTATTCCTGTAAACCCATCTAGTGCCAATGGGTTTCTTATAGGGAGGAGGAACAAGAAACCAAACATGATTTCTTTCAAATTGTGTCAATTCTTCTTGCATGGCTTCCACCCAAGAAGGATCAGCCATGGCTTCGCCAATATTGGCAGGCACAATTTGAGATAAGAAATTGACATAGAGACAAGTATTACTTGTTGCTGAGCGAGTTTGGACACCATTGTGTGGATTACCAATCACATGGTCAAGAGGGTGATCAACAGTCCATTTGAGTGCTGGTGTATGGATAGAAGAAGAGTGAGTGACAGCGGATAAGGTGGAGGTAGGATCATTTGGTGTGTAAAAGAATAAGTGGAAAGATCAATGGTTAGAGAAGGTGCAAAGTTGCTGACAGGAGGGTCACTGAGAGCAGTGGGTACCTCTTACTGAGAATTGTCATCCTCAGCGTCTCCTGAAATAAGATTCGCTGAAGCATCATGAAAGATGTCCTCAGCAGCATCACTCTTAGAATGAAGAAATATTGTCCAAGTATATCGTGAATATTCATCCACTATGACTAAGGTGTATTTGCTACCCCTTAGACTTTGGACATTCACTGGACCAAAAAGGTCCATGTGAAGTAGATGGAAGCAGCCATTGATAGAATTGGCTTGTTTAGTTTTGAAAGTGGCTCAGTGGCTTTTTCCCTTTTCACAGGCACCACAGAGCCTGTCCTTCTCATAAGTGAGAGGAGGAAGGCCTCGAACAAGATTTTTCTTGGCTAGAGAATTGATTGTTTTGAAGTTCACATGCGACATACGCTTGTGCCACAACCAATTGATTTGAGAAGCAGCTTTTGAGAAGAAGCAGGTCTCACTGTCAGTTTTGACAGGAGTGAAATCTACCAAGTAGATATCTCTCTTTCTAGGAGCGACCAAAACTACTTCTTTATTTACATTTATTACTGTGCCTTGATGCTTATCAAGGATAACCTTGTAGTCAGCATCGCACAGTTGACTGCTGCTGATCAGATTGTGTTTCAAAAAGTCAAAGTTAAATATAGACTACAATCTGATAGAATAATGATGGAAACTAAATCACAGTAACATTTTATTCTACTAAATATGTTACAGATTTCCAAATCACAGTTTCAACTTTTTGTTATCTATTAATAGATTATCATATCTGCTTAATTAACCTCGTTCGTCCTCAATTATATTTGCACCATCAAAAAAATTTAAAGGTTCCTCAGTTTCATGCAAAAACAACAAATTCAGAAGGATTTTGTCTAATCCCTTGATCAGCACAAAAACTCTCAAGAGTGTGGTTTCTGAACTCAGTGCCATGATTGCTTCTGAGTTCTGTAACACGTATGCTGTTGAGGTTTTCCATCTTTTTAATGAAATTAATTATTTCCTCAGCAGCATCACTCTTAGAATGAAGAAATATTGTCCAAGTATATCGTGAATATTCATCCACTATGACTAAGGTGTATTTGCTACCCCTTAGACTTTGGACATTCACTGGACCAAAAAGGTCCATGTGAAGTAGATGGAAGCAGCCATTGATAGAATTGGCTTGTTTAGTTTTGAAAGTGGCTCAGTGGCTTTTTCCCTTTTCACAGGCACCACAGAGCCAGTCCTTCTCATAAGTGAGAGGAGGAAGGCCTCGAACAAGATTTTTCTTGGCTAGAGAATTGATTGTTTTGAAGTTCACATGCGACATACGCTTGTGCCACAACCAATTGATTTGAGAAGCAGCTTTTGAGAAGAAGCAGGTCTCACTGTCAGTTTTGACAGGAGTGAAATCTACCAAGTAGATATCTCTCTTTCTAGGAGCGACCAAAACTACTTCTTTATTTACATTTATTACTGTGCCTTGATGCTTATCAAGGATAACCTTGTAGTCAGCATCGCACAGTTGACTGCTGCTGATCAGATTGTGTTTCAAAAAGTCAAAGTTAAATATAGACTACAATCTGATAGAATAATGATGGAAACTAAATCACAGTAACATTTTATTCTACTAAATATGTTACAGATTTCCAAATCACAGTTTCAACTTTTTGTTATCTATTAATAGATTATCATATCTGCTTAATTAACCTCGTTCGTCCTCAATTATATTTGCACCATCAAAAAAATTTAAAGGTTCCTCAGTTTCATGCAAAAACAACAAATTCAGAAGGACCTTCCATTCGTTTAATATGCGTGAAAAAAACCACAGCCATAAACATCCAACAAACTTCTGCTATATAGATAAATTTGCAGGCAAAGGATTTCCTGGGAGCTCATGTATCCATACATAGTTATTGTATATCAAAATAAATAGAGTATATAGAACAAATTTTGTATAAATAAAAATATGGCTTTGGATAGGGGGAAAAAGAAGAAATTTACAGTAATCGCGCTTACTACCATCCTTTTGGTGGCAGCTGTTGTCGGCACCTTTGTCCATACTCGAAAACTTATTGATCAATCCAAAAAAAGCAAGGCCATTGAAATCGATACACAAAAGGCTGGTGGCAAGAAAACCGCTATTTTGATTGCAGCAACGACTGTGATCATTTTGTGCAAATACACCGATTTCAGGGATATTTGTAGGCAGACATTGGATAGAATAAGAGCCGGGTTAAGAGAGCCTAGAGATCTTATAAAGGGAGGCTTTTTAGCTGCTGTGGATAATGTACAATTCGCGATAGAAAGATCATACCCCCTTAGACAAGCCGCAAAGGATCCTAGAGCCGCGATGGCTTTGGACCAATGTAAAGAGCTTCTCAATACTTCCATTGAAGATCTCAAAAGATCAATTAACAGAGTGAATCTTTTTGATATTACAAAGTTGAAAGATAACACAGTTGAACTTCGGGTTTGGCTTAGTGGTGCTGTTACCTATCAAGAAACATGTCTTGATGCATTTGAAAACACAACAGGTGATTCTGGAATGATGATGACGAAGTTGTTGGAATTAGGACACAAGCTTACAAGAAATAGTCTTGCAATGATAGATGGTGTCATTGAGTTATCAGGAGGTGCCGCGGCATCTAGAAGTCAAGAGGCCAGGATAGTCCCGCAACCAAAACAACCAAACACTGTAGTTGATTGGAAAGTAGACCAGCCTCGACAAAGACAAAAAACAATTTCGGTTGATTGGAAGGCAGGGTGGAGCATGTCACGTTCAAGGACAAAAACAAGAACGGTGCAAGGTGGGACCATTGTGCCTCAGCCTACGGATCCAAATAATCCAAATGCAGGTGCAGGTGAAGGTGCAGGTGTAGGTGGCATGCCTAATAATGCAGGAAACCGGAGGATGCTTGACCAAACCTCAAATGAAGAATATCTTGATCCTGAATTGCATTCAAAGATGCAAATGATTGGGGATCCATCGGATGAGGAAAATATTGTTACTCCTCATACGACGACGACTCCTGAGTTATCTCATGATGATCCCAACACACCTTATCCTTCATGGGCTGATAGTTCAAGACGCGCCCTAATTAACGTTAATCCTGGAAATTTAAGGCCTAACGTCGTTGTGGCTCAAGATGGGTCCGGTACTTTTAAGACCATCATGGATGCCGTTCATACAGCTCCCCAAAAGTCAGGCGAACCATATATCATACTTATTAAGGCAGGTATTTATAAAGAAGATGTCACGATTCCTAGGCACGTTGACAACGTTGTTTTGATTGGAGAAGGTCCACTTAAAACCAGGATCACCGGAAGTAAGAACTTTATTGACGGAGTCTCTACTTACAATACTGCTACCGTCGGTAAGCTAGTTTCTATGAATCTTAATGCATATAGGTGTCTTTGTTGTCGGTTTCGTCTGATAATTGATTATCAAATAAAGAGGTAATTAAAAATATTCCCTAAATCCATTCATATATTTTATATCTAAGTGTTACATAACACAAACAAAAATATATATAGTCAAAGTTGATAGAAAAAGACTTAAAAAGTCAAATAAAGACATTTAATGAGACGAGTGAGTAATTAGTTTAGTTGCCTTTTGATAGTAATAACTAATTACAGTTTTTGTGCTTATATTACAGCGGTTAACGGGGATGGCTTCATGGCTAGAGACATAGGATTTGAGAACAGTGCAGGACCCGAAAAGCATCAAGCAGTAGCATTGCGTGTCTCAGCCGACATGTCCATTTTCCACAACTGTATGATGGATGGTTTTCAGGATACCCTTTACACCCATTCATATAGACAATTCTATCGCCACTGCACCATTACTGGAACAATTGACTTCATATTTGGAAACGCTGCAGCCGTTTTCCAAGACTGCAAGATGATAGTCAGGAAGCCAATGAGCAACCAAGGATGCATGGTCACAGCCCAAGGACGTAAAGACCAACATTCCGTTGGTGGCCTTGTCCTTGATGGCTGCACCATCACCGCCGAGCCAGAGTTCATGAACGCGGTCCCAATGCCCAAATCCTATCTCGGACGTCCATGGAAGGAATTCTCTAGGACCATCATCATGCAATCATTCATTGACAAGAACATTGACCCGGAAGGATGGTCACCATGGACCGGGACATTTGGTCAAGACACATGTTACTATGCCGAATTTAACAACAAAGGTCCGGGTGCAGACACTTCAAGGAGGGTCACATGGAAAGGCATTAAGAAAATATCTCCACAAGAGGCTCAGAGTTTTACTCCTGGAACGTACATACAAGGGGATACATGGATCAAACCATCTAATGTCCCATATGCTGCTGGAATGATGAAGATCTAAATTTCTTTACTTGTATATACATGCTTTTTTTCTATTTCTTTCTTAAAGTTAAGTTTTTTCAAGCTAAGTTTATGTTAAGTAAGTGTAAATGTATAAAGTTTTACACGTATAGAACTATAGATAGTTTAATTTGATTTAGATTAGTATAGTAGCAGTACTTCTCGACTGCTCCTCCTATACAAATCTGCTCTTCCTACTTCTCTATTGTATGGGGCATTGCCTTGGTGATCCGAGTGAGTTAGATCCAGCTGCCCCTAGCTTGTCATCTACGTAGGCGCCTTAGATCATCGGAACTAGCTAGGAATTGTGCTTATTTCTCTCCTCCTATATATCTATGTAGGAGTCTCGTGTACTTAATTGATATGATATTATTAGAATGACATACATTTACCAAAATTATATTGTCTCTATATCTATTTATTATTATTTACTAGCACGGTACCCGCGTAATGCGGCGGTGTTTGTGGCGGCGACAGTGTGGTGGGGGGGGGGGACGACTGTTGGTGGTAGAGGCGGCATTGAGTGGTGTAGATAATTGATGTAAATGGTTAATGAAGATATAATAAAAGCTAAAGGACTGTGTAACACCCGCCACTTTGACCGGTCAACGCTAGCGAACTCGCAAAACAGAAATTAGTTAAATTGAAGTAAATAAACTTTTGTAATCAAAAAGTAGGCATATGAATAGTCATTAGAAGCGTAATTTCAAAATATGTTTGATTTTGTCGACGAAATATTTGAACGAGTCTCGAGTTAAAAGTTTTAAGTAAACGAATCGTCTTCCAGAAAAAGCCGGAAGTGGATGCAAGAGTGTTAGTGGGGAACAAAACCCTCCCTCCCTCCTTTCTTCCCCTCATTTCTCACACTCTCTTCTCTCTCTACTCACTCTTTCTCTCTTCCTTCTCTCTATAATCCAAGAACACCCTCATCCTCATTTTTTCTCCCTCTTTTCTTCTTTAAATTTCGGATCTAAGGCTAAGGGTAACTTCAAAAATGTAAGAAATTAGTTAAACAATAATCTTTCCCTTCAAAGCTTCAAGATTTTTGGTTGGGAAAGTGTTCTTCATCCTCAAGAGCTACAAAACCGGATTTCGAGCTTCGGGACGAATTGGTAAGTGATCTTTAGCTCAAAATGTTCCCCTTAACTAGTAGAATACTTCCTTGTTATAGATCTAAACGATGGGCGGTCGATTTGAGTGTAAAATGTTGTGATTGATTGTTTGATGGTTTACGCATATGATTGTGATATTGTGATTATTTAGGATAGTCGTACATACATGGAAGTCGGTTATGCTTTCAAAGGGTTTTAGATTAGATCTTGAGATTTAGGAAGTGGGTTTTGTTTAAGAGTTGATTTTTACACTTGTTTATACTTGTATTAAGTTGTGTTAAAGTTTGAAGCTTTGATTTTGACGTTTGGTGGGTCGATTTGAGGTCAAAAACGCGTTTTTTTCTGCTTTCTGAAGCATATCGCGTCGCGAGGGTGGGTTATCGCGTCGTGAGGCTTGCCTAAACTCGAAAAATGGTGTTCAGGTGAAAATATCGTGCGGCGATGTCAAAAAATCGCGTCGTGAAGTCAATTTATCGCGTCGTGATACACTGCAGAAAAGTCATTTTCAAACGTCAATAACTTTTAAACCGTAAGTCCTTTTTTGAAGATTCGAGCGGCCACGGAAGTGTAATTGAGTCTACTTTCCAATGGTATAGGCCTCTGAGTCCAAAATATAGTTTGAACAATTCAAAAGTTTTGATTAAGCAACAGTGGTCATGTCCCGACTAGTCATTGTGAAACAAAACGTAATGATTCCACCTCGGTTGGATCAATAAAATGGACATAATAAAGCTTTTATAGTAATATTAGGTCAATATTGATAGGACATTACCTCTTGATATGCTTTAGGATTAATGTGATACGTGTATGATATGTTTCAGCTATCGTGGACGTCGGTTCTACTTTCTTTCATCTTGGGCTTGTTATTGCTCGTCACAGGTGAGTTCCGTAGCTCCCTACTCAATTGAGATTCGGGCTGAAAAGTGTACACATACGTGCTTGTTTGATTGTTTGGTTGATTTGATTGACGGCTTATTAATTGATTGACTGATTGATTGTTGATTGATGGATGGTTTTGATTGATTGTTGATTGATGGATGTTTGATTGATTGTTGATTGATGGATGGTTTTGATTGATTGTTGATTGATGGATGGTTTTGATTGATTGTTTGAATGATGGATGGTTTTGATTGATTGTTTGATGGTTTACGCATATGATTGTGATATTGTGATTATTTAGGATAGTCGTACATACATGGAAGTCGGTTATGCTTTCAAAGGGTTTTAGATGTGGTGGGAAGGTTGCGGGTGACCCTATATATAAGCATCTATGATTCGATGAAAGTAGAATCCTCTGAAGTATATGTACATGTGGTTTCAGTTGTTGATTGAATGTTTGATTCGTGGTTGGAATTGGGGAGACCGATTTATGGGATTCGGTTGGTGGACTGTGATGAGATTGGAATGCCACATTGGTCATTGGGATGACATGTGGGCACTTACACTCATACGTCTATGGTGCGGGACGCACGCATAGACACTATATTTGTGATGGATGCACACAGACTATGAGTATATAGACGTATATACATCAACGATTTGACATGCCACAACGGTCATTGGGATGACACGTGGACACTCTATTTGTGCGGGACGCACACAGATCCCAAGTATGTAGTCACACATACTTGCATTTGATTATGTTGGGAGACACACATGTTATGCACTCATACATTGCTTGGTCATGTCTTATGCACTTATACTTTATGCATCCTTATTGCTTCACATACTCATTGATGTTGACATTACTTATGCATATTTATGGCACGCGTCTCTCATCATTGTTGATACATTGTGGGCTTGTTATGTAACGAGGTTTACTATCAGTTTACCTATCTTGGTTGACTTTGTGCCTTGAAGAGGCTACTTGTAAGACATTACTTACTTTTCCTTATACATATTGTGACTGTTGACGATGGTTCCTTGTGATCCATTACTACGGACTCACCAACCTAGTGTTGACTTTGTTTAGTACACTTTTCAGGTAATCAAGTGAATCCGAGATGTGTTGGTTGATTGTTGCTTTTGCTTGGGCTTGGACTTACGTGGATCCGTGATTCATTCGCCCTTTTATGGTTTCATGTTCTTTATGTATATTGTACCTTGAATGTTTGATGTTGGATTTACCGAATCCCTTTTATGTCATATAGCTCATGTTCTACGATAATTCCATGCATACGCTATATCTTTTCAGTGATATTCTGAGCCTAGCTCGGGGTGTTACAGAATGGTGGCCCATGCTTGGTCGTAGAGAATTAGGTGGTTTGACCTAGACTACGGCTTAAGTTAAAACTCTTCATATAGCATGCATGGTTAGGAATTTTGTGTGCAACATGAAATTGTATGAACCCTGAAAAGTATGCATTGTGAGTTCGTAGACGAGACCATTTATGTGACAATATGAGTAGGATTGGACAACGTGTTGTTTTGTGATGCGTACTAGATGAACAATGTGTTATGTTGTGACAAGTACAACGTGATGAATGTATGATGAGTACGATGTGGTCAACATGTACATTGATTTGAACTTGATTGTGGTTGAGATGGATTGTTGTTATTGATTGGTGATAGTTTGATGATTTAGGGCAAAGTGAAGTTATGGCATTAACTTATTATAATATTGTGGCAACCCTAAAAGAGTCTGATCAACTATTTTATGGTCACCCGGTATTATAACAAGTTAATGACATCACGGATTGCACATGTTGGCTTAGAGTATAATAAGGAACCGATATGCTTAATGGGAGTTGGTTGGGTGGAGGGTTAGCCACTGGTACACCCTGTATACATACCCGGTCAATAACTAAAGGGCATATCGGATTCGGATTATACTTTAAACCACTTGTTTTAGTTGACTTGTTTTAGTTGCTTGCGATGTGATGTGTTGAATATGAGTACTTGGTTTTGATGGTGGACAATTGTTGTGAACTTGGCACAAGAACATGATAGATAACGATTACTTGAGAACCTTGATATATTGTCCTTAGCGTAGTGATATGAAACACGTATGATATGTTGGTATGATAGCATGATATATGACAGTTACTTGAGAACATTTATATGTTGGCCTTAGTGTAAAGACATTGAACATGTGTAGTGTGTCGACATGAAAGCACTAACTACTAGCGCGACTAACACGAGAGCAATAGTGAAACTACTCCCCGGGTCATAAACTCTAGGGCTATTACTATGGTTGGAGATTTGATGATGGAATGACATGTTGTTTCGTATGATTGAGTAACATATATGTTATGCATGTGTGATGTGTATGTATGCATGGCCCGTAGTGGTCACGTTGACGCTGTAAACGTTTTTTGTGGTTCAACTTAAACGTGTTGATAGACGGTTAGGATACAATATGATGAATGTGTTGATATGCACCCTTAGAGAGAGTCAATGTTGTAAGTATCCTAATTCTCATATATTATAAACGGTTGATATCCCAACACTAACGATGTTAATTGTAATTGGTGAACAATGGGGATATGTTGCTTAATGGTATGTGAACTTGAACATGTATGAGACATTGTTAAACTTGGTTGTAAGCACAATATAAGATATTTGGTAATGCATGTGTAAGTGTGTTAATCAACGAACACTTTCATGAAAGGATTGGTGTACTAGTTTGATAGTTTGGCATGTATAAATTATGTTGTTAGGCTAAATTGTATACATGAGATAAACGAATACGGTGATGCATGTATTAATATTTACTTAATGGACAATTATATGAATAAGAACGGTAGACATGTTTAATAATTTGAGTATGCCCAAAACTTTATTTCTTAACTTAGTTATAAGAACGAATCGGTAATGATTGAAAATTTAGGCATAGTTACACCCAACGCATGAGAGATCGTATGTACGACTTGGTATGCGAGATTAGTTTATAGACATGCAAAATCTTACCTTCTAACTTGGTTATGTGGATGAATTGTTGGGAGATGCGGTAGAACGAGTATGGTTGCCATGATATTCTAATTGTTAATGTGCTTGAATTTCGTTGCCCGACTAATTTGGTGAAATAAATCGATAGGACTTGGTAATACATGCGTAAAGGAAATTGGAATCTTGAGAAACTGTATGCATAGGTTGCCATGCTAGCCTAATTACTTGAATATGTCAGAATCTTGTTGCCTAACTTGTTTATTGAATCTATAGTTAGGAATTGAAGATGCATGCATAGATGTAAATGGTTTCGTGAACAATTGTATGTATAAATTAGTAGGGCGATTAAAGATTACTTGGCTGAGTTATTTCCCCCCTCTTGTTACTTTATAACTTAGTCAACAACGTATAGATTATAAGTATAGTTGTATTATGACTATGAAAACCTCGTTGTATTATACGCCCCTAAGATTGCACTTTAGGACAATGCCTGAGTTAACTAAGGTGGGTTGATTAGGATAAACGAATAAGAGTGGAGTTAAATGCGAAGTCAATATCGATGGCGACAACGGGACGTAATGATATCATTTTGAGCTGTTATACAACTATAAACTTCATTGAGTGAGGAGGAACGACCTGGGTTAGGCTGACCATAAATTTGAACAAATAAATTGAAACATAAAAGTCTACCCAACACGTAAAATTTCGCAAACATGAACGTCGCAGAGATGGAGTTGAGGTGTAAACGGTATTGGGTGGTACATACACACGAATCCGATTGGTGAAAGTTGGCCTAATTGAACGCCTAGCTTAACGCAGAACCGAGAGTTCATAAGCATGAGAACGATAAGCCGATTGAGTACCATAGTGCGAGTCACACGTAAGATGTAAGAAGCTCGAGTGCTTATAGTGTGCAATTCTCAAATCTTCTCAACCTTAAACGGATCGCTAGATCGTTGTCTATCACACGAATGAGGTACCGTCAGGATTGGATGTCGTGGATAGGATCCCTCCCATTGTCAGACAGATGGCCAGAAGTGGGAGCAAACACGTGATTTCAGCGAATGAGCCGCCGACCAATGGGTGAAACACGTCACGAGTGCGCTGACTATAAGTCAAATCGTCATAATAAGTGTTACCTGTTTACAACTAATTGCACTTAATGTTAACCGCGACATATATATAATAATAATAATAAATAATAAATTACTGGAAGTTGGCAATAAACTCGTTTGAGAAAATGGAATTATAACCCGGAGATCGACGTCACCCAGTTTTAAATAATCTAACGAGTTATAAACTAACAACTTGTTACATAATACGGCTCCTATAATCGTATGAATTTTGCTAATATAATAGTAAGATGTTTTTGAGACATATGTGAGGAATTTTAAATGAAAAAGACCAATGAATTCTTGGTAAATGTCTTTAGTGATTTTCAAAATCAAATTGTGTAACGAATTGTAACTTATGAAAAGATTTTTATTAATTACACTCTATTCCAAAAGCTTGAGGATTCTCGACTTTTATATAAAACGTTTAATGTTAATGAATTCTTACACTACATTTAGCGATTCTCGACTTTTATATAAGAATCGGTTTTAACTTATAGAGTGTGCAAATGTTAAGTTAAGAGTGACAAGATAAGAACCGTTAAAAATAAGGGGAAAAAAATCCCCGTTTGAACAAAACAATATGATGACAACTAAGGACGAGCAAAAACCTAAAAACTAGTGAATATTAACAAGAGAATACATAAACATTTGATCCATACAAATCGGATTAAGAAAGTAAAGTTTGAAAGAGAAAGGGAATTCTTTTTAATTGGGGATTTCCCCAAGGCGTCAAAGTAAGATCTTGGTCTGAGAAGGTTCTCTTATAACTGGGAAAATCAATCATGGCGTGCATGAGGCAAAACGATTAGGATGTGAGCGATATGTGAATTAAACCTTGGGCTATCCTATGATACTAGACGGGACCCAGGGGCGGATGCACGTACAAAGAAGGGTATGCAAATGCATACCCTGTGAAGACTTCAACCAATAGTTAAAAGGTAATTTTTATTTGGATTTATGTGAATTTAAGCCTTCATGCATATCCTCAAGAAAAAGAGTGCATACCCGTTTGCTATATTATTGTCAAACCGACTCAAATTACCCTTTTTCATTTTTAGAAATCTAGTTAACTCTTATCATAAGTTTCATATATTTAGTTAAACAATATATTACTGTATTTGCTATTGTTAAATACTAATTTTTATAAATTTAGTAACATGTAATGTGACTATGTATTAATTTTTGTATGTATGTGAATCTTTCATTTTATTTAAAGCCAATGTATTTTATACTTCCTTCAAGTAACAAAGATTAACAAATATAATACGTAAAAATAATTTATTTTTTTATCCTTGAATATACTCCGTAATTTTTTTTAAGAATCAGAAACTTACTGGTTTAGACAAATTAGTATCTTTGTGTGCATGATTATATAAATTAGGATTAGACTTTTATATTTAAAATGTTATTAATGTTAATGAATTCTTACAATACATTTAGCGATTCTCAACTTTTAATAGATGATGATGATGATATGGCTTCACATTTGTAGAGTAGGCTGTTCCAAAAGCTTAAATATAAAAAACAAACATATGTAAAAAAAAGCAAAATCGGTAAAAAAAAATCCGAACCCGGAAAAATTAAATTAACCCATATATAATAACCGAATATTATCAATTTATATTGATTACGAACATCCAATTTAAAATGTGCATATCCTCGTTTCAAATTCTAAATCCGCCACTGACGGGACCACGTGCCACAAATGATGAGAATGTATAACCTTAAGGAGATTTGAACTTTGTTGAGAGTGAGAATATATCGTTGTAATTTCGAGGACGAAATTCTTTTAACTGGGGAATGATGTAACACCCGCCACTTTGACCGATCAACGCTAGCGAACTCGCAAAACAGAAATTAGTTAAATTAAAATAAATAAACTTTTGTAATAAAAAAGTAGGCATATGAATAGTCATTAGAAGCGTAATTTCAAAATATGTTTGATTTTGTCGACGAAATATTTGAACGAGTCTCGAGTCAAAAGTTTTAAGTAAACGAATCGTCTTCCAGAAAAAGCCGGAAGTGGATGCAAGAGTGTTAGTGGGGAACAAAACCCTCCCTCCCTCCTTTCTTCCCCTCATTTCTCACACTCTCTTCTCTCTCTACTCACTCTTTCTCTCTTCATTCTCTCTATAATCCAAGAACAACCTCATCCTCATTTTTCTCCCTCTTTTCTTCTTTAAATTTCGGATCTAAGGCTAAGGGTAACTTCAAAAATGTAAGAAATTAGTTAAACAATAATCTTTCCCTTCAAAACTTCAAGATTTTTGGTTTGGGAAAGTGTTCTTCATCCTCAAGAGCTCCAAAACCGGATTTCGAGCTTCGGGACGAATTGGTAAGTGATCTTTAGCTCAAAATGTTCCCCTTAACTAGTAGAATACTTCCTTGTTATAGATCTAAACGATGAGCGGTCGATTTGAGTGTAAAATGTGCGTTTTTGGGTGAAAACGGGTTTTAGATTAGATCTTGAGATTTAGGAAGTGGGTTTTGTTTAAGAGTTGATTTTTACACTTGTTTATACTTGTATTAAGTTGTGTTAAAGTTTGAATCTTTGATTTTGACATTTGGTGGGTCGATTTGAGGTCAAAAACGCGTTTTTTTCTGCTTTCTAAAGCATTTCGCGTCGCGAGGGTGGGTTGTCGCGTCGTGAGGCTTGCCTAAACTTGAAAAATGGTGTTCAGGTGAAAATATCGCGCCGCGATATCAAAATATCGCGCCGCGATGTCAAAATAACGCGCCGTGAAGTCAATTTATCGCGTCGTGATACACTGTAGAAAAGTCATTTTCAAACGTCAATAACTTTTAAACCGTAAGTTCTTTTTTGACGATTCGAGCGGCCACAGAAGCGTAATTGAGTCTACTTTCCAATGGTATAGGCCTATGAGTCCAAAATATAGTTTGAACAATTCAAAAGTTTTGATTAAGCAACAGTGGTCATGTCCCGACTAGTCATTGTGAAACAAAACGTAATGATTCCATCTCGGTTGGATCAAAGCCTTATAAAATGGACATAATAAAGCTTTTATAGTAATATTAGGTCAATATTAATAGGACATTACCTCTTGATATGTTTTAGGATTAATGTGATACGTGTATGATATGTTTCAGCTATCGTGGACGTCGGTTCTACTTCCTTTCATCTTGGGCTTGTTATTGCTCGTCACAGGTGAGTTCCGTATCTCCCTACTTGTAACACCCCGCCTTACCACAACACAATATTGTCCGCTTTGCCCGCAGGCTCACGGCTTTGTTTCTGGTTGTTCGGGCAAACTTCCCAGAAGGGTCACCCATTTGGCATTGCTGCCGCCTGAGCACGCTTAACTGTGGAGTTCTCCTCTCATCCACAGCCAATGCGTCCAAAACGCGTTGTGTTATGTAAGACCAATGATATTTCATATAGCCAGGATCCCCCTTGTATGTCAGCGAACGATGTATGCTTCGATGAGTTGTGCAAGTGCGCCATACACTCCCGACAATCCTAAGGGTTGCTCTGATACCACTTGTAACACCCCGCCTTACCACAACACAATATTGTCCGCTTTGCCCGCAGGCTCACGGCTTTGTTTCTGGTTGTTCGGGCAAACTTCCCAGAAGGGTCACCCATTTGGCATTGCTGCCGCCTGAGCACGCTTAACTGTGGAGTTCTCCTCTCATCCACAGCCAATACGCCCAAAACGCGTTGTGTTATGTAAGACCAATGATATTTCATATAGCCAGGATCCCCCTTGTATGTCAGCGAACGATGTATGCTTCGATGAGTTGTGCAAGTGCGCCATACACTCCCGACAATCCTAAGGGTTGCTCTGATACCACTTGTAACACCCCGCCTTACCACAACACAATATTGTCCGCTTTGCCCGCAGGCTCACGGCTTTGTTTCTGGTTGTTCGGGCAAACTTCCCAGAAGGGTCACCCATTTGGCATTGCTGCCGCCTGAGCACGCTTAACTGTGGAGTTCTCCTCTCATCCACAGCCAATACGCCCAAAAACACGTTGTGTTATGTAAGGCCAATGATATTACTTATAGGTTTACTATCAGTTTACCTATCTTGGTTGACTTTGTGCCTTGAAGAGGCTACTTGTAAGACATTACTTACTTTTCCTTATACATATTGTGACTGTTGACGATGGTTCCTTGTGATCCATTACTACGGACTCACCAACCTAGTGTTGACTTTGTTTAGTACACTTTTCAGGTAATCAAGTTAATCCGAGACGTGTTGGTTGATTGTTGCTTTTGCTTGGGCTTGGACTTACGTGGATCCGTGATTCATTCGCCCTTTTATGGTTTCATGTTCTTTATGTATATTGTTGTGACAACCGCCAAAATTTCAGGTTGATTAATTTACTATTATGTGTACTATTTAAATTTTTGTTGATCAAACAATATGAACAAACATTTTATGGCATAATAAACTGAACAAATATTTTTATAAATTATGGATAATTATTGCCAAGAACTCAAATAGTTATTTGAGAGTTGCTTGTAATTACTTTTTCATACTTATACTATCAATAACCGTATTTATGAATAGTACAGTATTCATGAATAGTAATGTATACATGAATATTACCGTATCTGTGAATAGCAATCGTATCTAGAAATTGTATTTATGAATAGTGATCGTGAATAGTGACCGTGAATAGTGACCGTGAATAGTGACCGTGAATAGTGACCGTGAATAGTAAAGATAAAAAGTAAATTCTAAATAATAACGGTAAAAAGTAAATCTTAAATAGTAAAGGTAAAAGTAAATTGTAAATAGTAAAGGTAGAAAGTAAATTGTAAATAGTAAAGGTAGAAAGTAAATTGTAAAAAGGGTAATAAAATAAAATAATATAAAGGCGGGACCCACGTGGGACCCACGTCAAATAATTTAAGTCTACGTTGAATCTGATTTCGAAATTTTTCAAAAAGTAAATAGTGTTGAATAGTAAACATCGCTTTCATACTTTATTCTTATAATATAAACGTCCAAAACCCGCTCACAGGGGTTAGTTGAGTAAAAATTATTAAAATGAAAGTTGTAGATCTTAATTTTCTAATCTTATAGAAACTTGAATTTTCTCAATAGGAACCCGTATGCATAATTTAGGATTAAAACAATGTATAAATATATACTACTAGGATAAATGAAATCTATCATTAGAAACGTCCAAGAAGTAGTGGGAAACACACTTTTATCTACTTTATAATTTAAAATTTATAAATTATGAATCACGGGTTTAGTTCACTAGATATATAGACAAAAAGAATACTATATATATACATACCCCTTATTCATGATTAACTTTATAATATAATAATAATATAATATAATAATAATATATATAATAATAATATAATATAATAATAATATAATATAATAATAATATTATATATAAAACGCGTTTACGCGTTAATATATCGAACGTTATTATTAACGCGTTTTCCTTCCCTATAAATAGCACCTTCGTTTAACCATAAAACTCACACCATCATATATTCACTTCTAAATTTCTCTCTGATAATCACACAAGATTAAGTACGTCTAAGTGATCTTCCTTCTACAACACTAAGGTGAGTCTCCATATTTCCCCTTTTCAGTTATTTATACATTTATTTGGGGACTGAGATACATGCAATAAAACTACTTGTTATACTTATATATATATTTTCAAAGTTATATACTTATATGTATATTTACAAAATTATATATATATATTATATATATATTTTGTAATATATATATATATATATTATATATATATTTTGTAACTCCACTTTATTTATTTTACCTTCGGGGTAAAATACAAACTCTTTACTGTTATGATGAACACAAGTATTTCAGATTTGTATATATGGTTGATTCTAAGTTGCTCTGTTCACTCAAAGTCCTCACTATCATGAAAGATTAATTATGGAAACATAAACGTGGATATATTGAATAGTACTATTGGGGTAGGCACCCCCATTCGTGTTGGTCATACCAACTGGATACGGATGCATTATATTTGGAAAGCTTAGGGTACCCTGAACAAGGTACCTACTCTGGAGGCAAATAAACACACACGTGTCTAGTTTCGGTTCATGAGCTTAGAACTTGATATATACAGTATATACTCTTATATTCTATTTGATCCATTGTGTGATCAAATAGTTACTTTAAATCTTGTGGTTCATACTCTATATTTTAATTAAAACATATGATACTCTTTGCTGATATTGTATCATAACTATTTGACATTGCGGTAAGGAAATGGTCACACTGAACTCTGGCATTTTGTGAAACTATATTTTCTATATGAAAAACTTATGGAACTCACCAACTTTATGTTGACGTATTTTAGCATGTATTCTCAGGTAACTAGATGATAATCTGTATGGGACAACTTTCCGCTGCATACAACATACTGGACCATGGCCTACCCTCAGACTCTAGTAAAGACAAGTCAATTTGCTAAAGTCTCTGTCTACTGTTTAATATTGTTTAATATTAAATAAATGTTTTCAAGAATAATATCTTTCATAAATTGTAATATAAATTTGTGAACAATTCTTTTATATAAATGTATTTTAAAACGACAACGTTTTGTGTCGTTCAGTATATCTTGTGTTGTGAATCCATGTAAGTCACGCCCCGGATAGGGCGGGTGTGACAATTGTACCTTGAATGTTTGATGTTGGATTCACCGAATCCCTTTTATGTCATATAGCTCATGTTCTACGATAATTCCATGCATACGCTATATCTTTTCAGTGATATTCTGAGCCTAGCTCGGGGTGTTATAGACTGATAGTGTAATATAATCATGAAGGGTATTTTAGACATTTTTCTTCATGTAACTTTTAACATGAGGACTATTTTTTATATATATTATATATATATATTATATATATATTTTGTAACTCCACTTTATTTATTTTACCTTCGGGGTAAAATACAAACTCTTTACTGTTATGATGAACACAAGTATTTCAGATTTGTATATATGGTTGATTCTAAGTTGCTCTGTTCACTCAAAGTCCTCACTATCATGAAAGATTAATTATGGAAACATAAACGTGGATATATTGAATAGTACTATTGGGGTAGGCACCCCCATTCGTGTTGGTCATACCAACTGGATACGGATGCATTATATTTGGAAAGCTTAGGGTACCCTGAACAAGGTACCTACTCTGGAGGCAAATAAACACACACGTGTCTAGTTTCGGTTCATGAGCTTAGAACTTGATATATACAGTATATACTCTTATATTCTATTTGATCCATTGTGTGATCAAATAGTTACTTTAAATCTTGTGGTTCATACTCTATATTTTAATTAAAACATATGATACTCTTTGCTGATATTGTATCATAACTATTTGACATTGCGGTAAGGAAATGGTCACACTGAACTCTGGCATTTTGTGAAACTATATTTTCTATATGAAAAACTTATGGAACTCACCAACTTTATGTTGACGTATTTTAGCATGTATTCTCAGGTAACTAGATGATAATCTGTATGGGACAACTTTCCGCTGCATACAACATACTGGACCATGGCCTACCCTCAGACTCTAGTAAAGACAAGTCAATTTGCTAAAGTCTCTGTCTACTGTTTAATATTGTTTAATATTAAATAAATGTTTTCAAGAATAATATCTTTCATAAATTGTAATATAAATTTGTGAACAATTCTTTTATATAAATGTATTTTAAAACGACAACGTTTTGTGTCGTTCAGTATATCTTGTGTTGTGAATCCATGTAAGTCACGCCCCGGATAGGGCGGGTGTGACAATTGTACCTTGAATGTTTGATGTTGGATTCACCGAATCCCTTTTATGTCATATAGCTCATGTTCTACGATAATTCCATGCATACGCTATATCTTTTCAGTGATATTCTGAGCCTAG
This sequence comes from Erigeron breviscapus, assembly GCA_034093135.1. Taxonomy (NCBI): domain Eukaryota; kingdom Viridiplantae; phylum Streptophyta; class Magnoliopsida; order Asterales; family Asteraceae; genus Erigeron; species Erigeron breviscapus. Next base: position 144,080,545 of record CM067167.1, read on the forward strand.
CTCGGGGTGTTATAGACTGATAGTGTAATATAATCATGAAGGGTATTTTAGACATTTTTCTTCATGTAACTTTTAACATGAGGACTATTTTTTATATATATTATAGTTAGAAGTTAGATAGATAACTTGTAATTAGCTAAGTGGTGGTAGACACGCAGCACAAAAACGAAAATTAGGGGTTTAAATCTCAAGCCATGCCCCTTTAATCATAGTGTTATATGATTTGATAATCTTATAATATGAAGTTTAAGCCTATAGTAATGATTGGTACCACCTAGGCTATTTCACAAAATCAGTTTTCACTAATCACTAATCAGTAATAAAAATATATAAATCTTGTAAATTGCATTTTCAAAGTCTTAAGCCTCCTAAAATAACTATATACAGCTAGATGCCCTATTGTATTATGTTTTTATTTTATGAGGCTGTTAGGCATACAAGTTGGATGAAAAACCCCTCACATATCAATTTTTAATACATAAAAACATGAGGCCCAATAAATCAAAATATTAAAAAGTTAATATGAAGGTTTTTCACCCAATTTGATGCCTAACTACAGCCTCATATTCACTTTTCCCTAATAATAAAATAATTAAAATAGTTTGATTACTTTTCATCTATATAAAGCGATATAGCTTAACTAAACCTTTTTGTACCTGGTTGACATTTATATACTGCAAATGTTAATTATATATAGTATCGATTAATTATATACAGTATATCAACTAGGACGACCAAAGTCACAAAGCTATATATCTTAATTTAACCTTTTTGGTCTTAATTAGTTGCAGAATTATTTATTAATTAGTTAACCAGGCCGACCATAATTCGATCGTAACCGCTATAAATTTCTTCCTTTTTATACCATGCTAAAAACAATATCTAAGGGGTCTCTTAAATTAGGACTATTTCTTTTTTCAAACCAACACAACCACAAAAATGTCGTTGAAACGTCATTGTAAACTCTTTTGTTCATTCAAACAAAGACGACTAGCCTGCACACTTGATAAGTTCTACTTACAAAATCATATATAACAATTTATATGAAACGTTCAGGGTGCGTTTAGTTAGGGAAACCACCCCTTGTTTTCGATTTTTGTTTTCCAAGAAAACATGGAAAACAGAAAACGCGTTCAAATCATAGTTTTCTAAAAATGTTTTCCATGAAAACAGAAAACACTATTTTCTACTTTTCTATGGAAATTTAGAAAACACTTTTTTATTGTTTTCTACTTTTCATTTTCCATTTTCTAAAATTTGAAAGCCTGAAATTGTTTTCCATTTTCTAGTTTGAACGCGTTTTCAAAATTTTCATTTGTTTTCTAGAGAGAAAAACTCCTTTCATTTTCTAGAAAATTAGAAATAGAAAACTAGAAAACATTTTCCACAAATAAACGCGCCCTCAACGTTTTTCTTTTTCTTTTTCAGTGATTTACTACAATTACTAGATTATATCCCGTGTTAACACACGGGATACCTTTAAACCACATATTAAATTTAAAATTTAAAATAAAATAAACGCTTATTTCTATTTCTAAACTAACTTGGATACCTAGAATGAAACATAAGACCTCACAAAAATACTCAAAAATATTCCTATCCGATCAAAAACTTAAATCATGACGGAAAACCCCAAGGTATAAGTCTCTATGTATTACTTTGAATTATTTTTTAAAGAATAAAGTAGATAAGTTGTACATTTTGCGTTATTTTCTTAAATATTTTGTTTAGTTTTTTAAATTTCTTTTATGTTTAATATCTGTTTAAAGTAAAGAAAAAAACCTTTCTTTTTTCCAATCTTAATTTTCTTTTTCAATTTTTTTTTATTCTTTATTATATTTTCATGGTTCATGCATGATTCTCTCATATCGAATACATTAATATCAAATACATACTTACATTAATATTAAGAGCTACCAAATGCATGCCCACTAGGTAGCAAATAATTATATGCAAGTGAAAGTAGTTGATGAGCCAACTAGTCAACTCTCCTTTCCTTTTTAACATCAAATTCTTTTCATTAATATACAAACCCCTCATCACTAGCCAAATTTAAAGAGCTTAAGAGATGGGAAGCTGTTGTTGCGCCTCTGAATCATCAGATGAAGGAATCGACATCAAGGGGTTCCTGCTGTTACTTGTTATTGTTCTTGTGCTAATGGCGGTTTGCCTTCCACAGCCCCGAAAGCGAACCTTCTACGTATACCGCTGCTAGCTAGTCATGTCCAATCCAAGGTTTCATATTGCAGGAGCTCGATCTGTCCATGTTATTTTGTGCAGTTTCTTTCTTGAATTGGGGGATGGATATATGTCATTGAGATGATGGTATTGATCATGCATGTGATTAGAATTCATTGACTTTTTCTTGTTTTGTAATTTCTTTTTACATATTGAATAAAACAACTACATTTTTGAGTATAATAATTATGGATCGAGGAGCGTAAGCCCACCAGGCCAAAAAAGTCAAATCCCGACCAGGCAGCATTAGCGGCGACGTCGCCGCTAATACTGCGGGCCCCCATGTCAGTAACGGCTAATCTGGCAGAATATTAGCGGGCCCCCCGTCAGTAACAGAGTATTAGCGGCGACGTCGCCGCTAATGCCCCTGGTCGGGTTGACCTTTTCCTGGTCGTGTTACCCTATGCCTTATGGATATGTAACGATAACTTGGTTTTTTTGAAGACACATATATGATATATCACAGACCGTATAACATTCATATAGCTATATATCTTAATTTTACTTTTTGTTCTTAATTAGTTGAGCCAGGCCGACCATAAAGTGAGTCTCTTCTTTTTATACCATGTCAAAATATATGTAAGGTGCGTCTCTTATTTAAGCATATGTATTATTTATTTTTTTCAAAATCAGCACAGCCACATAAATGTCGTCGAAATGTCATTGTAAACTCTTTTGTTCATTGAAACATAGAAGACTAACCTCCACACATGATATAATTAAGTTGTACTTACAAAATGATTAACTACAACTAACGACTTATATGAAACGTTCAATTATTTTTACCTTCGTTTTTCATACATTTTTATCAAATTGATTTAAGACAGTTTTTATGAAATGTTCAAATAAATTTCATATATGTTATTGCAAATAAATTTTATAAAACGTAATATCTATCAAAGTTTTGCGAGTATCTATTTGATACGTTTGTGATTTAACGTACCACGGGTTTTATCTAGTCAGAAACCATAGTTAGCCCAAAACAAAAGATAATAATAATACATAAATATATTGATAGTCGTACGAGGACTAAAAATAAATATCAAGAGATACCAAATGACACTAGCTAGCAAACATGCAATAAGTAGTTGATGATCTAACAACTAGTCAACTCTCTTGTCATTTTTAACGACAAATTGTGTTAATTAAATCTTATTTGTTTTACTTACAAACCCCCATCATCATTAGCCAAAGAGCTAGCTAATTAAGAGATGGGAAGCTGTTGTTGCTCTGACTTATCATCAGACGAAGGAACAGACATCAAGGTGTACCTTCTGATACTAGTCGTATCAGTTCTTATGCTGATGGCGATTTGCCTTCCACGTAAGCGAACCTTCTATGTATACGGTTGCTGCTAATTAATCCAAGGTTTCGGTTCTGCCCATATTAGTTCTTGATTTGGGGGGATGGATCATGGATGTCATTGATATGCTGGTATTGATGTAATTAGAATTCATTGACTTTTTCTTGTTCTGTAATTTCTTTCTACATATGGAATAAAACAATGACATTGTGTATCCAGTGAGTTTCCAAAATGCATGTCTAACGATAACTTGATTTTTTTGAAGACACATGGGTCGAAAGTACGTCCTTAATCCTTACAAAGCCGGAGGTCCTTGTCAGCGGTAAAGCCTGAAAGTAACCTCTCTACCTTAGCTAAGGGTCATTGAGGCCACATTTCCAATACACCGTCGTAGACGGTATTAAGACCTATAACGTGTAGAAGACAGTATTGGGTGTTACTTTTTACATGGGTCAAAAGTCCAAGATCTATTATTTGTTCATCTATATAAATTTTTCATATATATACCGTTTTTAGTTTAGTGGTATCTGATTCTGTAAAAGTGGGTCTGGTTTTGTAAAGGCCCGGTCATGATCCGTTGATCATGAATATAATGATAAATGAGTGCTACTATAGATACACCGTCAACTGTTCATAAAAACACATCTGAAACGCCCCGTTTTATATAAAACGCCGTTTGGCCGGTGTGTAGATAGTAAAAGCTATAAGGAGAATTACACGTGGTCTGACACACATGTCAGTCATTCCCCCGTTTTAGGTACCGTTTTACATAAAACGGATACGTATTAGGGGGGGGGGGGGGGGGGGGGGGGGGGGGGGGGGGGGGGGGGGGGGGGGGGGGGGGGTTACGTATTAGGTTAAACGGTACCTAAAACGGGGGAATGACTGACATGTGTGTCAGACCACGTGTAATTCTCCTTATAGCTTTTACTATCTACACACCGGCCAAACGCGGCGTTTTATATAAAACGGGGCGATAAACGCGGCGTTTTACATAAAACGGGGCATTTCGGATGTGTTTTTGGGAACAGTTGATGTGTGTAGATAGTCGCTTCCTAAATTAATCATGAATGCAATGCTTAAACTGTTTATAGCCTTGGTCTCTCACTCGAGGATAAAGAAGGGCTGATCGATATGGGCCAGGAAACTGGCCAGGTAGTCCCAGCCATTTGTAGGTGACCCGGCTCGATTTTTTCTTCTTCCTTTTTTTTTATTCATTTAAATTTTCTTAAGTTTCTTGATTAGTGTATCTTAAGGTAGTGATTTAGTGTTTTAAATAGATTAGAAAAATAGAAGAGAATTTTATAGTTATGCTACTTAATTTTAACAACTAAATTATATATATATAGAATAATAATAGGACTTGTTAATAAATAACCCATTTTGTTTATTGAGCCACACATATTCACATTCACTTTCTTTTTGTTAGAACTATGTAATATATCGATTGATAGACCATATTTAATACCAGTAGCTTATTTACATAATAGTATTTAAGCTAAATATAAAATGGAAAACTGTATGCAATGCCTTCCCATATAAATAGAGTGGAAAATCAAGAAATTAGCACCTTACTAGAAAATTAAGGTGTTTGAAATTAAAGTAATGGGCCAAGAGAATAAACATTTGAGCCTAACTCGCCTTTTGGCTTTTGTCTTGGCATGACATTTCTCAAGCCCAAGCCCAAGATCTATTATTTGTTCATCTTTAATGATGGGCCCGGTACTTGTGAAATGCGAACTTGTAACTTTTGAAGGTATTGGATTTTCCCCATTTTTTTTCTTCAAGACGTTAACAGTTTACTCGCTGAGTTCAATAGTATAAAGACTAAATACCTAGGAACCCCTTAGTCCCATAGAGAAAAATTTTCTCTCAAGCTAGCGACCCTGCAACGTTGTCTGACGGTGAGACCCCAAAAACCTTGGCTGGTTGATTATGCTTTTACAGAGATTCGAACTTGGGTGGTGTTCCCACCAAGTCGCTTTTTAGGGGACAGATGACCACTGGACTGTAACCCATATGGTTAGCGAGATGGTTAGCGAGTTCAATAGTATATTTACACTGAATTGTAACTTTAAGCTAGTTGTATTCGTTAAATATTTAAGCTGAAATTTATATAAGTATAGTAATGTAGTACGAACAATACATGTAATGCACATGTAGTTGTATCTCATAAGCTTAGCTTATGCACTAATTTTAAAAATTTATTAATTTTTTTTTCTATATAGAAAAAAATTCCGTTGGTACGTAAACAACATTTTAGATGATTCATATGTGTGCATTGATTGGATTCATAATCTTAAGCCCTAAGGGTTAAACATGATTTGGAGGCTAGCTATTTGCATTGTCTGGTGTATGATTATTGAATTTCAATTAAAATTGATGTTAAGAAAATGAATATACAATTTGTTTGGACCATATTAGTCAATTGTTGTATTTCATCATTATTGCAGATTTAAATTTGTAATGACAGAGTCGATCATAAACCAAATTAGCGAGTTTGGGAAATAGGCCAATGCTAACTTCTATGTCTATCTTTCCCTGTTTAATATATTATCTTTGACCTGTTGAAAAGAAAATTTAATATTTCGTCGGCCGAGTGTTATGGGCACCATATAGCGGTTGGGTGCAATTAATAAGTGTCATAACCTATCTTCCTATCATTCAATATCCAAAGTCTGGTTTGGGTCATTACTAAATATAAGGTGTGGCTAATTATATTATATTATATTATATTATATATTATATATTACTTACTATAATAAAGGAATTGGATGTGAACAGTATTTTTTTTGTCTTTACCTGCCTTTTAAATATAAATATAAGAATTAGCAATTATAAAACAAAATATGGATTTAGTTCAGTGGTTGGTCTCTATGCCTATGGGGGTGGAGGTCACGGGTTCAAACCCTCCCCCCTCTTTTTTTTTAAGTTTTTATTTAGTAATAAACTATTTACACTTTGGTCCCTCCTTTTTTTTCCCTTTACTTTTCTGTCCTTCCTGTTTATTTTTTATTACTTCAACCCCCTAACTTTATATAATTTTTTCCTTTTTAATCTTTTGTAACATTTTGTTTTTTTATATCTTTATTACATTTAACATTTTTTTTATAACTTTTTAAAATGTTATATTTTAAAAAGCTATATATTTTTTAATTTTCTATTTTTCGGGTTTTTTTTTTGGTTTTTTGTTGCATTATATATCTTTTATATTCTTTTAAACACTTGGTTTTTATACCTTTTTTACATGTAACATTTGTTTTTTTATTACTTCTTCATTTGGTTTTCGTATTCTTTTTTTTTTTTGTTCTCTTTTTAATTTTTTGGTTTAACATTTCTTTTGTATTTTTAAACTTTTGGTTTTCAATACTTTTTGTCGCCTATAAATTTGTGGTTTTTTTTAACCCCACCCATAAACGTAAACGTTTTCAAAAACTTACGCCGCCCATTGGGCGGCATGAAAATTCCTATTCCTAGTTATATAATAAAGGAAATGGATGTGAATAGTGTTTTTTTTGTCTTTATCTGCATTTAAAAGATAAATACTGAATTTAGAAACTATAAAACAAAAATAAGATTTAGCCAGTGGTTGGTCCTTTATCCTGTGGGGTGGAGGTCATGGGTTCAAAACCCTCTTCCCATTTTTTGTTTTTTTTTTTATTTTTTTACATGTAACATTTGTTTTTTTATTACTTCTTCATTTGGTTTTCGTATTCTTTTTTTTTTTTTTTCTTTTTTCCTGTTTATTTTTTATTATTTCAACCCCTAACTTTATATAATTTTTTCCTTTTTAATCTTTTGTAACATTTGTTTTTTTTATTTTTTTTAACAAAAGGGTGAGGTGATCTACTTTACATATCTTTTTTTTTCCATTCAACTTAAGAATTTTACATAGGGATAGAAGGCAAACGGGCAACAAGCTGCGCCGCTAACCCTTTTTGAATAGAAAAAACAAGACGTTTAAAAACTACATTCATGTATCTTGGCATCATGACGTTAGTGTGCATGACCCGTTGGACCCTACTAAGTAACTCAACGGCCTCAGGTGCAAGAAACCCAAATGTATCAAATGCAAATGGTATAAATACGTGTTGATTATCCAGACACGCCTTCTCATGTTTTTGCTTTAATTTTTTTTAACATTTGTTTTTTTAATCTTTTTTTACATTTAACATTTTATTTTTTATAACTTTTTAAAATGCTATATATTTTTTTCAAATGTTATATATTTTGTTTTTTATACTATTTTTTGTGTTCCTTTTTTTATTTTTTTTTTTTTGCTATTAATATATTCCTTTTGTATTTTTTTTTTAACATTTGTTTTTTTATACCTTTTTTACATGTAACATTTTTTTTTTATAACTTTTTCATTTGGTTTTTGTATTCCTTTTGTTTTTTTTTTTTTTTTTTTTTTTTAATATATTCCTTTTGTATTTTTTTTTTAACATTTGTTTTTCAATACTTTTTGTCGCCTATAAATTTGTGGTTTTTTTAACCCCACCCATAAACGTAAACGTTTTCAAAAACTTACGCCGCCCATTGGGCGGCATGAAAATTCCTATTCCTAGTTATATAATAAAGGAAATGGATGTGAATAGTGTTTTTTTTGTCTTTATCTGCATTTAAAAGATAAATACTGAATTTAGAAACTATAAAACAAAAATAAGATTTAGCCAGTGGTTGGTCCTTTATCCTGTGGGGTGGAGGTCATGGGTTCAAAACCCTCTTCCCATTTTTTGTTTAGTATTACTTTACATATCTTTTTTTTTCCATTCAACTTAAGAATTTTACATAGGGATAGAAGGCAAACGGGCAACAAGCTGCTCCGCTAACCCTTTTTGAATAGAAAAAACAAGACGTTTAAAAACTACATTCATGTATCTTGGCATCATGACGTTAGTGTGCATGACCCGTTGGACCCTACTAAGTAACTCAACGGCCTCAGGTGCAAGAAACTCAAATGTATCAAATGCAAATGGTATAAATACGTGTTGATTATCCAGACACGCCTTCTCATGTTTTTGCTTTAATTTTTTTTAACATTTGTTTTTTTAATCTTTTTTTACATTTAACATTTTATTTTTTATAACTTTTTAAAATGCTATATATTTTTTTCAAATGTTATATATTTTGTTTTTTATACTATTTTTTGTGTTCTCTTTTTTTATTTTTTTTTTATATTTTTTATTTTTTTTTTTTTTTTTTTTTTTTTTTTTTTTTTTTTTTATTTTTCACATGTAATATTTGATTTCTTTTATAACTTTTTCATTTGGTTTTTGTATTCCTTTTTGTTTTTTTTTTCTCCTTTTTTTTGCCTATTAATATATTCCTTTTGTATTTTTTTTTTAACATTTGTTTTTCAATACTTTTTGTCACCCATAAATTTATGGTTTTTTTAACCTCACCCATAAACACAAACGCTTTAAAAAATCGACTGATGGCGGCTTAAAAATTCCTAGTTTTTTTATAAAGGTTTTATTCACACATGACACAACTATAGCAAAAATTGTAAGGACAACAATACTAGAGTGATATACGCATTATATTACATTAAATTTGCACCAATCAATTTAACGAATCATGCAATTCCTTATTCTGGTACCACAAGACACTCATGGATTTGATATTCATATAACTCCTTCCAGCACTCACCAGAATACTTGATAATCTACAATCATTTCGGGTTTTCTATAATCACCAAAGAAAAAAAGGGTAATGGAGGGAACCTTAGCCCCGGTACCACAACTGGATACCCATCGACTCACTCGTATGAGCCATATGATGTCGGTACAATACCTCCATTCTAATCCCCACATGATCTGGGCACCCCGAAGGATCGAACTCGCGTATTTAAACTTCACATGTGGGTTTAGGCTTCATTGGTAACGAGTACCTTAAAAGACTTATTTTTTGTACCAAACGGGGATCGAACTTGGGACCATAAGGTCATCAAGAGTTTTCCTTACCACTAGGCTAACTCCTTGTTGGTTTTTCTATAATCACCAACATGTCATCATAATAATGTCTTTCAAGATTTATTTGGACAGCCTACCAAGTCCCTCATGATCATCTATTTTAACCAAATTTGTGATGATAAAAATGAAAAAAGGAAATTGCCTTACGTACATCATACACTGATATGGTTCCATATCTCCATAGCCACCCAACACGATAATGTCTAAGAATGTGTATGCTTAAATGACTAGCTATTTTTGTTTGGGAAAAAATGTATTTCAAGGATGCACGCTACCAAACTTATTTTTTTTTCTTTTACAGCGGGTTAGTAGTTAGTAGTTAGGGTTCGAGACAACACAATGACATCCAATTGGGAAAATCGAAGCACGCATGCTTAGGAGGAAACCCAGGACTCTCGAAACCCCCCCTAATAATCCATTCCTACAAATGTAGAAAGGGAGATTCGAACCCTAATAAATTTTCCTAAAATTTTAAATCTTACCAATGATTCACCAACCCACTTGGCTACCAAACTTCTCCAACAACAAAATAACTCTATTGACAAATTAAACATTGGAGTTTATTTATACCAAATCATAGGCGAAGAAGTTGACAGTATCAAATAGTACTGGTCCATCATAGGTTAAATTTATTTTTTAAAAAATTACATTCTTAATCTATTATTTTATATACATAAACACAGCTTATCCCTTTTTTTATTATATTTATAAGTAGTAAATATAAGGTAAATTGGATTGTATCACCTCTAACCCAAAAAGTCGGTAAATATCATTAGAATTACTTGCAAGATGAAAGCAACAATTGGTAACAGTAATAATATTCTGTCTATATATCAAAAGAAAAGAAAAGTACAAGTAATTAAGTGACATTGATGAAGACCAACTGAATTACATCAAACGTACGTACACCTATCATTTCTTCTCATCGATCAATACTTTTTATGAAGATTCAAAGCAGCAATGACAACGAGCATAAGATACATTAAGCTACCGGCAAACGATAGAAAGAGAGCTGTGGCAACCTGGTGACAAAATTTACCGAATACGTTACAGACCTTGTCCCACTGCACATGCGAGTTGCCTTTGTAGCCGATGAGACCAACAGCACCCGTGGCACCAACCGCGGAGAAGAGTAAGGCCACCATCACTAAGTCCAAAATTATAATGACTAGTGACACCAGCTTATGTTTGCCTCTGGTCACCAATATAAGCATCAATGATGTTGCTGCATAGAAGCATGCGATTGAATTCGCAATCACAAGGTACCTGTAATATATGATATGTAAATTAAGTTCGATATTATATTGAAATTAGTTTAGACCTCAATTCAAATCGATATGATCAACATAAGAAAAGTTCTGGTTAAAAAAAGTCAACATAAGAAAAGTGTAATTTAATAGCAATTGTTTTAGTTACACTCTATTATTGTATTCAATTCGAGTTTTAATAGCACTTCTGAATTTAAAACATAGACAAAATACGTGTAGCTTTTAGTTTTTTAGTGAATAATAATATTTTACAAAAAGTTTAAGAATCGTGGCTAAAAAACTTTTACTATAACTTTGTGTGAAATAACAAAACATTTTCTTTTTTTAACGTTTAATTTTTAGGTTTGGGGCAATATACATAACTTAAGTAATTCAAGAAAAAATCTTACAGACTCGTTACTCTAAAAAATCAAACGAATATTATTTGTGGATAAAACCTAAAAAAAAAGCCTTACAATTAATCTTAAACATTTGTCACTTGATCTATGCTTTAAATACTAAAACTTTTAAAATTTATTTGTAAATATAACATTTATCGGCTACCTTTTAAGTCGTCTATATCAAGTTTACCCCGGATATATTTCAAGAGCAGTAGTAATGACTAATGAGTACTAACTTGCCACGTGACGGAAAGCCGGTTGATTTATCACGTCATCTCGATCAGTAACTCATTTATTATTTGTGAAACTGGTATTATTCTTTTATTCAAAAATAAATAAATCAATAGTCACCTTTCTTGACAATTTGTCCCTCCGAGATAGGATGATGTAGTAATTAGGACAATTTGAATAATACGAGTAACTAAATCATGTATATATTGAGATATATAAATCAACATCAGGCTAATATATTAGAACAATTTGAATAACAAAATTGTATTGAGATATGCATCTAATACCAAACCCATCAATAAATGAGATGGGTGCCCGTTAGCAATATAATTTCAGTCTACATGTTAAGTGGAAAGATGCGAGTACGATGATTAGAAATGCTCAAATCATGTGGGTATATAATAAGTGAATGTATTTTACCAGCTAGCATTAAAAATTTTATGGGAAGGTTATGATGTGATCCAATGTGGTTTCAGGACATAGTACGTATAGTGTCCTTCTTTACCTTTTATTTTTACTTTTAAAATGAATCTAATTAAAACAAGATGATAAATTAGAACAACATGATAAACAGCATTTCAAGTTGACATGTTATATATAGTAGTATATCGAAAGAGGTATAGTAGCTAGCTAGGGAACTTACACAAATGCGGACAAGTGAGTCCATTTAGCAGTGACCGGGAGGTCAACTGGTGGTAGCGACTGAACAAGCGTCATACTGACGGTTGTGGTTTCCTTATTGACACCGAGAACGATTGCCGCAACTAGAGTGAGTGTGAGTGCTAATAACCTCACCACCAAATCCTTGCCATTGAACATTGATCTTCTGTTTATTACCTCGACATCTTTGCTTTGTGTCTCCATATATGTTGTTCTTTCTGATATAATTATTTCTCTAGCTATATTATGAGAAATTAAGTTATATGAATTAGAAAGATATATATATGAGCTGATGAGGTTGCAATTTCAATTCAATGCGATGAGTTTATATAAGGTGATCAATGGCTTTGCTGCTTGAATAGTTGGTTGGCTCCTAACAGACAAAGTTATTGTTCACATTTATATCTTACTTGAATTGGGGGAAGCAGTACACATTATGGATTTCGATAGATAAATTGTATTGTCTATTTTATGTGTAGTATGTACGTTTTAAGATATACATTTTAAATATCGGGAAATTTCAAAAAAAGAAAAAAAAAATTATTTTTAAAATTTCTTAATAAGGATAACGTGAAAAGAATTATAAGTTTAATATTGGTAACATAACATCCCAAAATACTTTTAAATTAGATAGCAAATAATCCAAGATTTCTTAATTGAGGAATCAAATTTAGAATTCAAAAAAGGAAATATCACCTTTTTTTGTTAATTTATAAACTTTTTTAAAAAAAAATTATGTTCTGTAAATAGAAAATTCATACAAAAATATTATTTTTTTAAATCAAAATTCCCTTTAAATATACAACTTTTTTGAAGTATAAGTTACGTGTTCAAGTAAATTTATAAACACGGAGTGTTGGTGTTACTAAGAGCAACTTCGGATCTAGAAGGTGAAAAGATGAAATGATACTCTTTTATCGGGTTTTTTTTTGTGTGTGTGTGTTTAGTTCGATCGGTGTTTTCAAATTCATGTAATGGTAGTTCAGCGGTGTTAAAATCATGTCCTGGTGTTGTCAATTTTTTATTTTTAGTTTCTATACTTATAGTTTTAGAGCGTCATATTCCATAGTGTTACGAAAGTAACTACTGCTATTTTCAAAGTTTCATTATCAACCAAACTAAGGAAACCGATGCCAATTGTCTGTCCCAACCTAGGCCATCAGGGGTTTCGCAATGTTGATGTTTCCTGACATTACAAAAAGAAAGTTTCGTTGTAGATTTTGTTTTCGCTCGAAAAACCGAATCATAAAACCAAGTCAGACCAAACAAATATAAGCATTAATTTTAAGTTTTTTATATGTGTTTCTTTTTTATATACATATGTTAAAATAATTTATATATTTGAGGTGAAAATGTACTGAATTCAATCTAATAAATTACGAGTATATATTATATCAAAAGGTAATGATTAATCTTATTAATTCTTAAGCTTAAAAATCAACCTAACGCATAACATGGTGACATGTGAAAAATCAAGGGGTAAGATCAGGAAAGAGACTTAATGGAATACATTTATCACATTGATGTAGTGTTAGGATGATTTTTAGGCTATTATTTTTCTAAATCAAAAGATAAATTAGTGCGTGCATAACTTGAAATCATGTTAGTACGTACTACGTAGTATACCCACATTAACAACCACTCGGACAGTGATAATTATGGTTAATAAGATACTAGACTCTAGCTGGATATGGATTCTCTAAAGTTGTACCAACTTCATAGGTGAAGTTTGACAACTCTTGACCCTTGGATTGAAATCAAAGGTCAAAATTCAAAACTCAAATTTGAATCTTGACCTTTGATTTTAATCCAAAGGTTGAGATTCCTCCAACTTCACCTATGAAGTTGGTATAACTTTAGAGGATCCTTATCCACTCTAGAGTACTAGAAAAGTTGTTATAAATCTCTACAGAAAATATACTGTACTATACAACTTATATTTTTTGTAAGGCATATACTAAACAACTTCAGATCTAAAAAAAAGAACAGCCAAGTATGAAATCTCTTACATTTAACAGAAACGGATATGAAAATAACAACATTGACAAGAAACGTCAAAAAGTTTACAGCTGATTTGAGTACGTTTTGTGACAACTCGTAATTAATTAACATCGGGTTAGTCCTAATCTCAATTAGACAGTCATTTGACGTGGAACTTATTAGACTTTTGGACTTTTGACTTAGTCAAAGTAGACGTATCTTGTTGACGTAGACTATTAGCTATCTAGACGAATGCCGAGTCTTTAAAATAACTTTAAATTAATATTTAAAGGTTATGTCTTGTACGAAATAATTAGACCGTCTAGACTTAATATTATAAAGTTCACTTGGACGAAACTTTATTGGCTTGTCTTGACTAAAATGAGACAAGGAAAAATACCTTTACTTTACATTTTAACCTTTTGGTCAAACGGTATTTAATCGTAAGCATTTTACCGAATTAAGGGTATTAAAAATATCTATTTTTAGGCCACATGGGCCGGTTCCACAGTGTGTGGAGGGAAAAGAAACAACAAACAGCTTTCCCCCCTTTTTCTCTTTGTTCTATCGACACACACATAGAAACACACACACAAAACACTCTTGTCTCAAAAATCAAGTTCTTGGCAAAGAGAAATCAGTTGAGGAATTAAAGAGGATTAATCATTTTAGTGGATAAACAAGGTTTTGGCATCATCATCATCATCATCTTCATCAATTATATTCAAGAACCCTAAATTTTGGTAAGTAACCTATTTCTTCAAAACTTTTGATTTGATTTAATTCAATCTAAGGGTTATTTCAGTTTTGTTAATTGAATTAGATGGCTTTGAAAATGATATGAGTTTTGGGTATTGGTTGTGTTAATTGAATGAAACTTGGATTTAGAAATTTGGTCTTTGAAATCAAAAGAATTGAAATTGGTGAAATGGTTAACGATATGGGTTGTTCCCAGGTCTATTGAACATGTTTAAACTTGTTATAATGAAAGGAATTGAGTTTAAAACGATTTGGTTTTTTCTGCATATTGAACTGCTGGTGCTGACTGCAGAAAGAGGCCACTGCGGCGCAGTGGCATGGCCTTAGCCCACTGCGGCGCAGTGCCTAGGCTCTGGTCTGGGTTCGACTTAGCCACTGCGGCGCAGTGAGCATGATTCTGGCTCACTGCGGCGCAGTGTATAGGTTCTGTGAAATTACGCGTGTCGATTTTTAAACGTTAATAACTTTTAATCCGAAAGTCCAAATAATTTTATTTACCTTTAGTTGGAAAAATGAAAGTTTGAAACACGTTCTCGGTTATGGCATTCTAGGGTCTATAGCTAAGTAGTTGTACGTAGGGTACTTGTCGTCGTGAGAATTGATTCTCACCATTCGTGCTCATATCCTAGGTTTTGGATAGACGTGGAGACTAGACTGCTCTTATTCTCAGACTGCTCATACTTATAGCTCTGTGATCGCTAAGGTGAGTTTATGGCGCCCTTTTTCCTTTTACTTTGGGCCTGAAAAGTATGTACTGTATACACGACTACTTTATAAATGATTTGTCTTTGTCTATGCCATGAGATTTGGTAATTAAATCATTTGTCTTATGTCTTGCCATGTTGACGGCTGTCTGAAAATGTGTATACATGTCTTATGAAATTTTGGTCTATATGTCTTGATTTGCCATGTTGTCGGCTGACTAAATTGTTCTTTGTGTTTGACGAACTAAAATGATCCCTCTTATGTAGTTATTACCATTATGAGATCCTAATGGTTGTCTTGTCAGATTTTGTGCCTGACTGTCTTTGTTCTGGTCCGCACCCCATTATAGACGGGAGACCTGTGCGAGGTATTTTGGTCCGCACCCCATTATAGACGGGAGACCTGTGCGAGGTATACTGGTCCGCACCCCATTATAGACGGGAGACCTGTGCGAGGGAAATTAGTCTTATTGTCGGATATTGATCCCGACCGTCTTGTCTTCGTATTATGGTCGGACTTCGGTCTGGACCGTCCTGTCTTAATTAACTACATTAAACGACGATTGATCTTTTAGTCAAACACACTGTAAACTCACCAACTATTTCGATAGTTGATCCTCTCAAATTTCATGCTTTTCAGGTGACCATCAGTAAGTCGTGGAATCGTATTTAGCATAATAGGGCCAATCTTTTGACTTTGGACGTACAATTAGCATCAGACATTGAGGACTCTCATGCTTTTGGCTTTAGTTGTATTTGACTGTCCAATTTATTGAACTTGTATTCAGTGGGCCCAGTTCCAAACGAGGATGACTTGTATCCGTATTTTGGGGTCCACACTTTGAACGATTGTACTTGTATTGACTTGTATTGGCATAAATGGATGTAATCTCTATTAACCTTCTGATTAGTACGCAATTCTTTGTTAACCCTGTATTTCCGCTACAACGGGGTGTGACAAAAATTGGTATCAGAGAAGGTTATAGTTAATACTCGAAATGACTCTCTCATTAACTTGAATTAAAATTCTCATCATGTGCAAACTCTATTTAATGATAATTATTTTTTAGAGTTAATTACATTTTTCGTCCCTGTGGTTTGTACCAACTTTCACAGACCGTCCCTGAGTATCCGAAATTACACGTTTCGTCCCTAAGTATGGAACTCCGTCAACGCTTTTAGTCCACTACCCAAACGGACGTTAAAAAATCCTTAATTACACTTTTGGTCCAAGGGTATATTTGTCATCAAAGCTCTATGTTTTTCAATTAATATTACACATATGTATATGTATCTATCATCATCTCCCAACACCAAATTTTCTCCAGATCTTCAAACATCAACCACAAAAACCATCCACCATCTCAAAACCTAAAAAAATTGGGTGTAACAACAAACAACACCAACAGTTATCTGCCTCATAATCTAAACCCACCAAAATTTGTACATACATTTATCCATCTATCTATATCTTTATTTAAATCTATATATTTCTCTATAATACATCTACATCTATATAATTATATATATAATATATATAATATATATTATATATATATATATAATATATATATATATATATATATATATATATATATATATAAATCACTATATGCATACAACCATCCACTTATATCAAATAGATATGGAAGATTAAGGCCATTGCAAGAAGTTGAAGTCCTGAATACAAGCAAGCAAACCCAAGAAACGACCGCCACAAGAACCGTCGTACTTCAGTCAAACGAAGATAAAGGAGGAATCTCCTTGGGCCGCCGACTTCTTTTCCGGCCAATATCCGGCCACTGGGTGGATGTCAGATCTGGAAGTGTGAAGAAGATAAGAGGGATGTCATGAATACTGTAGGGGGATAAATATAGATCTGGTCTCCTTTCTGACTACCGCTGCTGCCGTCAACACAACGACCACCATCGCCTCTCTTTTCTATTTTCCTTTATTCAATTCAGATTCGGTATATATATATATATATCTTATTAAGTTTTGCAGTAATATATAGAATACAGATACATGTATTTGGAAGAAATCAAGATGATTGTATTTGAGGATTAGAATTTGTGAATGTAAGGAGGTGGCTGATAATAAATAAGAAATCATCTTCTTTTGGAAGATATCAACGCAACAGCATCTTTGAAAATTTGGTGAAGTTATTTTTGTTTTTATTTCATCAGGAGTCATACAAGATAATAAGATATGTACACTATATAGTGCACGCAAGCAAATCTTCAAGTATTGCGATATGTATAAATAGTTGTTTGGGGGAAGATGAATAGTTGTTTGGGGGTTTTTATGAAGAAGAAGATTATGATGGTTATTTATATATATATAT
>CM067167.1:144100886-144203507 GCA_034093135.1 Erigeron breviscapus
TTGATGATATAAGTTAAAAAACTAAAAGTTTATATAAAGGGTAAAAAAAAAATAAAAAAAATTGATGGCCAAAGTTGAAAAACCCAAAATCTTGGTGGTAGAAATCAAAAACCTTAAAAGATGTAACATTTGTGAATTTTGACCTAAGTTGACTCGTTAATTGTATGTTTGATTCGAGCTAATTAATTTAGTTATTTATATTGATCGAGGTTATTTATGACCTAAATCGTGTTCGCATGATAGTCGAGGTTAATTGATTGATTAATTTGAATGTTCGATGTTGATGATTTAATTAACTAGATATGTGAATGTGGACTATCCATGGGCATGGTTCTTGACCCATGACCCATTTGGTTGACCTAACCCTATCCCCCACCCCAAGTCTTACACTTCTCATCCACCCATTCATTCCTCTCTTTAGTAAATGCACACACACACATACTTTCACCTACAATTCACTCTCTCTAAATTAAATGCATCAAATTTAATGTTTCAAGCAAGATTTTGTTAGGGGTTTCATCATTTTAACATCATATCAAAAGTTGGAGTTCCAAAGTGCAAGAAATCACTCAATTCGGGTCAAATTTCGGATTTAGCCTTTGGTGGAAGAATTTGGTAAGTAAATGCATCTTAAATTCATCATAATATGATAATAAACTTGTTTCAAGGTCAACTCATGAGGAATTTGAGTCAAAATTAGGGTCAAAGTCCATTCTAGGTCAAAATTAGGGTTTGTGAGTCTTGGTGGGATTTTTGGTCGAATTCATGCTTGGTAAATGTTTTGGGTCAGATTATCGAAATGGGTTATGTCAAACTACGCTTATCTATGTTCAAAACAAGCTTGGAAGCTCCATAATCGGGTTTTAGTCGAATTAGGGTTCTTGAGGTTTAAATGGGTCAAAAATCAAGAGTTTAACACAAATTTGTTGTTATGGCATGAAAGTTATGCAATGGGTTGTGATCACTTATGTTTGAACGTGCTTAAGGACGGGTAAAATGAGTCTTTAAACTTCCTAATTCGATTCAAGGGTCAAACTTAGGGTTTTGAAGTGTCTTGGGTCAAGTTTTTCATCCTTTAGCTGCTGTTGCTCGATCTGTCCAGCTCCCACTGTCTGGTACATTAGTTTTGGCGTCTCACACGCTGCCTGAGATTGTGTGGCGTCTCATACGGTGCCACCACCGTATGAGACGGTGGCCTGCAAACGCCAAATCGAGCTTACGCTAGCCAGACGTTGGATTCTTCTGGTTTACGGTGGAACTCAAGCTACTAGACGCTGAAAAGGGATGATCCAGGCCACCGTAAGAGACGGTGGTGCCCACCGTCTGAGACGCTGGGCCACCCCTGGCTGACCGTCTTTGTCCTTTACGCCAGTTCAGGTCATCACCACCGTACCAGACGCCACTGGCGTGGTTTACGGTGGTCTCGGCTGTTCACTTTTCCAGATTTCCTAGCTACGTTCCCATGTTCCTTGGGCCATGCCAAGCCATCGACTGGACCTTCTCCCGGTTCATATGGGGTCATGGCTGAGTTTTTTTTTTTAGTCGTTTAAAGTCGAGTGTGCATTATGATCATTGTAAAAGAATAAAAAGAGGAAAAGATGTATAATAAATGTTAATATAAACTTAAATATATATATATATAAGAGAGAGAGAGAGAGGTTAGGGTTTATGTGGCTGTTAGACACCCAAGCTTGGGTGTAGAACCCCTCACATCTTGTTTTTTTAATCCATAAAAAGCATGGGGGGCCAAGCATTTATAGATATATTAAAAAATTAGTATGTGAGGGGTTCTACACCCAAGCTTGGGTGTCTAACAGCCACATACTCCATTTTCTCATATATATATATATATATATATATATTAACATATATACTAAACGAATATGATAGGTGTTGGATTCGAAACGATCGCTCGACGTTAACTACTCATTCTAACCGACATTTCTTGGCAAGGTGAGTTCGTAGCCCCTTTACATATTACGATTTTGGGGTGAAAAGTGTACGTTTTATTTGTTGGCTTGTTTGATCGTTATGTGATCGTTTACTTAGTAAATCAAGGTTGTATGCTCGGTTATTTATTGTATCAAGGTTATTTGATTGTGCGGCTATTTTATCAAGGTTATATGATCGTTTAATTACTTAATTAAGGTTGTGTGATCGCTATATGTTCGTATCAAGGTTAAATGATCGTTTATTGATTAAATCAAGGTTATGTGATCGTTTATCGATCCAATCAAGGTTGTATGATCGTTTTATGTCCGTATCAAGGTTATGTGATCATTTAATGATCCAATCAAGGTTCCAAGGTTATGTGATCATTTAATGATCCAATCAAGGTTATATGTTCGTATCAAGGTTATGTGATCATTTAATGATCCAATCAAGGTTTCAAGGTTATGTGATCGTTATGATTTTAATCAAGGTTAAACGGTTGTTATCCCGACACTTGTTTCTTATTGTCAAAACCTACGAACTCACCAACTTTATGTTGACGCATTTTAGTACACTTTACAGGTAATCAAGTGATTCAAAGACGTGATGGATGATTGCATTGCATGTGATAGGATTGAGCTTGGACTTTTGTGGATCCGTGATTCATTGCACCCGTTTATGGGTTATGCCTAGGATCGTTAGCCATCATTTGATCCATTTTTGTAAACTATTAATGGTGTTGTGCTCCTTGTGCATTAATTGATCCAATACTTGTATTTTGTACTTGAATTATGTATGGATTGCTCTAATCCTTGAATGCATTTAGTTGTCTCTACTTAATTTCCATGACACGCTGAGCTTTTCTATTAGTGTCTCATATTTCCGCCTTGTTGGGGGTGTTACATTAGATGATAAAAGTTAGAAACCTAAAAGTTTATATAAAGGGTAGAAAGATTAAAAAAAATAAAAAAAATTGGTGGCCAAAGTTGAAAAAACCCAAAATCTTGGTGGTAGAAATTAAAAACCTTAAATGTTAAAAATGAAGTGGCAAATATAGAAGAAACTGAAAGTTTATGGGTGAAAACATAAAAAACCCAAAAAATAGTGACCAAAATTAAAATTTGCAAAATTTACTGTAGAGAAGAGTCTTAAATTGTAGTATATATTATTACTAGTGCTCAGGCCCGTCCAATGGACGGGTAGTCTCAAAATATATTAATCAAATATCACAACTTAATCAATACGAAAGCTAAAGAAGAAACATATGAAAATTAACTCCATATAAATATTGATTCCATTACCCTTTTTTTTCCAACTTTAGTTAAATAAAAAATTTGCAGTTTGTTATATCTAAACTTACTACAAACACAAACAACAATTTTTGACTAAACGATTTAGAGTTAAGCTCAACAAAAAGAGAAACAAAAAGTTCAACAAAAAGAGAAACAAAAAGTGTACAGTATATAATTTGAAAAATACATACCAATTCATCAACAAAGACCATCTCGAACGTTTTGATTTTCTTCGGGTTGTTCACTCCGAAACAGTCCATACATGCACAACACGGAGTCGTAGATGATGGTTAACATGTGTTGGTTTAAGATCTTCAAGATGAACTAATGTGGTCTTATTTTTTGTTGTTGAAGAAGAAGCATAATGAACCTATAATGGACAACAAACTAAATTAAAAGAGATAATAATAACAATAACATAAGAATTCAATGTTAAATAATAATAATAATGATTAAATATGAACAAAGTATATAAATAAAAAAACCTTTTTGGTAGTCGATCGTAGATTTTTTTTTTTTTTGCTTTTTTTTGTTGAGAATATGTGAGGGTTTTTTCTAGGTGGTATATATATAAATAATAATAATAATAATAATAATAATAATAATAATAATAATAATAATAATAATAATAATAATAATAATAATAATAATAATAATAATAGATAAAGATAATAATAATAATAATAATAATAATAATAATAATAATAATAATAATAATAATAATAACAATAATAATAATAATGATCATTCTGATTCTGAATAATAATAATAATAATAATAATAATAATAATAATAATAATAATAATAATAATAATAATAATAATAATAATAATAATAATAATAATAATAATAATAATAATAATAATAATAATAATAATAATAATAATAATAATAATAATAATAATAATAATAATAATAATAATAATAATAATAATAATAATAATAATAATAATAATAATAATAATAATAATAATAATAATAATAATAATAATAATAATAATAATAATAATAATAATAATAATAATAATAATAATAATAATAATAATAATAATAATAATAATAATAATAATAATAATAATAATAATAATAATAATAATAATAATAATAATAATAATAATAATAATAATAATAATAATAATAATAATAATAATAATAATAATAATAATAATAATAATAATAATAATAATAATAATAATAATAATAATAATAATAATAATAATAATAATAATAATAATAATAATAATAATAATAATAATAATAATAATAATAATAATAATAATAATAATAATAATAATAATAATAATAATAATAATAATAATAATAATAATAATAATAATAATAATAATAATAATAATAATAATAATAATAATAATAATAATAATAATAATAATAATAATAATAATAATAATAATAATAATAATAATAATAATAATAATAATAATAATAATAATAATAATAATAATAATAATAATAATAATAATAATAATAAAAATATTATTTTTAATAATAAAATAATAATAATAATAATAATAATAATAATAATAATAATAATAATAATAATAATAATAATAAAAGTAACATAACAATATAATAATAATAATAATAATAATAATAATAATAATAATAATAATAATAATAATAATAAATTTCTTCATTTTTATGTACCCCTATGCGAAGCAATGCAAGCACTGGAACCATTATATAGATAAACTCCCATGCCATAAGCTTTTATATATACTAAATACACAATCAATACAATTGTTTGAGTAAGAAAGTACAGATTTTTTATGTTGAGCATGTACAGCTAGCAATCCTATTAAGTATTAACTCTTGAGGTTGACCATCACCGCACTCTGAAATTATTGTATTGGATCCATATCACTACCGCTAATTCGTTGCGGTTTTTGACACGTTATCAAATACTCCGTAATGAACACTTTGTGCTTCATGTTAGCCTTCCCTAAGCTTCATCTAGCAGCCTTCGACTGGTAGAAAAACATACCAACCTATCCTACTTGCAATTTTAAATTTAACATAAATAAATAACATCTAATATATAGCAATAGTTAGGACATTTATACCAACCGGATTTATGCTCAGTAACTCGAATATATATCTTTTTAATAGCCCAACCCAATTAGACCCATTACCCAACCCACCCATTTTGCCACATCTCTAAATACACAATGCATCAAAGCTTAATAAACAGAGGCATTAATCTAAAAATATTTTTCTAAAGTAGTGTTTCTGTTATAAACAAAACGGTGAAGTAAGCATATGCATTTGAAAACGGGTATCAAGATAGACTAAAATGGACATACTAACTCGTTTTGGCTGTTACCCAACTTGTTTGAGCCTCCCATTTGCCACCTCTAACATTCACCTTATCTCAGCATGCACATTGACATGCATTCTCTAGGAACAGGAACATCTTCCAAATCGAGGTTAAAAATGGCCTTTGTCCTTTCTTCTAAAATATTGCATCCCTCAAGCCTCTTCAAAGCAACATTGATATAAAATGTTAAATATATAAGAAGTTTATCAGCTGGGCTTTGGATATCAAAGTTCTTGAAGAACACATTCGCCCTAAAGAACGTGATTGCTTCATCAATAATATCGGTTGTGGCTGCACAAACCTAAAAATCAGATTACAGTAACACCGTATCAATTGTTTTTTCGTAAGCATACATAAAGTGGTTTAACCTTGATTTCAAATGGGAGCAGGTCCTCGTATGTGAAACCATAATTAACCTTGATCTGAAAGGGTTTTATACTTATCAGTTCTGATGCAGCAAAAGCATTAAAATAACCTCTACCAAAAGCATCAATGAACTAATTAAAGCGTTAATTGTATATAAAGGTAACCAGCAATTGATCTGATTATCAATGACCACCTATTAAATCAATATAGGCGAAAGAGTAAATATAACTAATATTTTTTTCTTTTACATGTATGACCCAACAACCATATGGATGTGATGAAAGGAACACAACTTTGGCCATTACCCAACCTGCCCATCTTGTTATGATTACAAAAACTTTTTACAATCAAAGGCCGATATTAAATGTAACACCCGTCATTTAAAAAATATGGGTTTTCAAAAACTTTCACCTAACGGTGTCAAATTGCGGAAGAAAAGACTTTAAAAGTCAAAACCGATAAAACTGTTCGGTTTCTACGTTTAGTTGGTGTTACATGCGATACCATCAAATAGTTTAAAATGAAAACCCAACGGTTGCCCAACACAAAACAACCGTTCAACAATACTACATAAATTCGACATCAAGTACGAAATGTAAATAAATGTCTAAAGAGATAGTCGTCTATGGGTAGCTAAGTTCTCCTGCATGCATCTACCCAACTCTCACTCTTCCTGCATCAACTAGTCCTTCAAGCTAAACCTGAGGGAACAACCACATTTAAGAAACAAGTGTTAGCTAACGAATTAGCTAAGTAAGATAACACTATGTTATTAAAGCATTTGTCCAATTAAAACAATCTTCATTATTAGACAAGTTTATTTAGGCACAACACACATCACACGTTCACACATAACTGCATATCAACTTCATATCAATTAGGATGAATCCCCCTAATTGTGCCTATCCTTCATTTTATTCACACATTATCACACGTATCTTCGTTAACTGCATATAAGTGTAACATAAGTCACACCCGACTAGATGCTTCACCAAAAGGTGAGTCATACTTCGTCGTTAAGGAATGGCAAGCCAATCCAAGAGTAATCCGTATGTGGAGGTTGGTCAAACCCCTCGTATTACTCGCCCTGCATTATAATGACCATGTTGCAAGGAGCCACCCAAGCAACAACTACGTCAACGCACTCGTCCGGCTAAGACCAGTACGGGTTAAGCTTAACACCTTTCCCTGCATTATATTTACGAGCTCGGCTTCACACATATGGTTTAGGTAACACACATTCCTAAACCGTCACACACATAAAGTCTAGGTAACACACATTCCTAGACATTCACACACTTTATCTTCATTACGGTTGGATCCTTAATCGTGCAAGTGACATGGCAACTTAATAAGTCTAGTGAGCTAGGTGTACAAGCCATGTGAGCATGCATATATCACACATCAACTTCATTTCTACATTTCATGCATAATGAGATACTTCGTAATACTACATAAACTGCATAACAATACACTACATTAAGCAATACTTCATTTCACTACATTAGGAACTGCATTTCAGGTCTCATGGTCAACTACATAACTCATAATACCTCCCGTGTAACCCCATATGCCCACATGCAATATAAAGATACCAAATGGAAGTATTTATGATTTGAAACCAGCTTTTCGTTGAATCCCCCAGCGTGTCAAAGTAGTGTATCTTACCTCGGCGTAGTCCACAACAATCAACAACTAGTCACTGTGTAAAGCAACTATGCTCGTCTACCTATAATTAGTAAACGATTATTAGACAAGCTACATACTCACGTCATTAAGGCCAATAACTAGACCCACACACTTTAAAGACTCACTAAAGATTCAGGTCTAATCTACGTATCAAAACTATGTTACGGTTCAAAACTATATTTTTTGCTGAAAACTGATGAGTTGCGCCGCAACTTATTCTTCTGGAATTGAGTTGCGCCGCAACATAGAGTTGCGCCGCAACTTACTTATTGAGTTGCGCCGCAACTTATTCTTCTGGAATTGAGTTGCGCCGCAACTAGGCGTTGCGCCGCAACTCCCCTTCGACCTGCACTTTTACAAAAATCGTTTTCATCCCCAATTCGACCCCAAACGACTCCAAAACTATAATACAGATTCAATACACCATCATCCTTCATATTTAGACCAATACAAAGCATTTCAACCATTAATTACACCATATATGACTTTAATCCATCAAAACCACTATTAATCTTCATTAAACGATTCCCCCATAATCCAATAATTATTCCTAATGACTCATATAATCAAAAGGACCTGAAATCAATGATTTAATACCTGATCTACCTGTAGATGACAATAGAGATGCAAAACACTTGGCTAAACACAACCGATTCACACTTTGGAAGGATTTTCGGCTTGCAATTGGTGGAGGAATGCTATGGGGCGGCTTAGGGCTTGTTTAGAGAATGTATTGGCTGCAAATTATGATCTAATGACACCCTCTAATTCCCTAATCCCGTTTTTAGTTTTCCTCATATGTCAAAATCAACCCCCAAGCTTCCTAATCCTTCATTACTAGTCAAAAACTACCCTAGGGACCACATACAACATAAATACTTCTTTAGATGCCACTACATATGCGTTTAACTACATTATATACACACAAATCCTGCATTATACATTTTAGGCTTTCAAACCTCACACACAATCACACTTTAACTACATATATGCATTAAATCTAACACCCTATGTTGACTTAACGACATTAGTCAACTGTTAAATAAAAAGTTTAGGATGTTACATTAAACGTAACGAAGAAGGTAAGAGACCAAACCATGATTGTTTTGGCAGATGCTCTTGCAATTGCATACTCTCCTGCACCAGCTTGTTTTACAGGTGTAACAACCGATTGAGAATGACCAGCTGTAGTGATACAATATATAACATAATTTAGATTCTCATGTCTAGAAATTTTCCAAGTTTTTACATTTTCTTGCCCAAAAATTTCCAAGGACTGACAAGTTGTTTTTCAGAAGAAAAAAAAAAACAAATACTACAAACCTGATAGCAGGAGACGACCCTCACTTTATGACCTTGCCTGCTTAAAAATCCAGATTCAAAATATAGCAAGTTGCAATTTTGTTATGTGAAACCATAATTAACATCAATCAATTTTTCCGTGTACTCGTGTTTGTTTCAAGTACTTAAAATAAATTTCGTTATACCTTTCTTCTTAACGTATATCCATTATTCCAAGGTCGGTAAAAGCAGTTTCTGTCTAGGTTGGCTGTTCACCAAATTATAAAGCTTGATTTGACCAGTCTTTGGTCATCGCCTTAAGAATTACCTATTGAACAAAATCAAAGCATTTTCAACATTAACCATCTTCAAAACATGATCATATAGACTTAGGTCATAGAATAAAAGAAAGCTAAATGTCCTTAATGGCAATTCTAGAAAACAAAATCCCAATAACATTTAGTATACGTGACTATAAGCATCAAGATTGAAGACTTCATTTCAAACAAAATCAATAGCAACCACAAAAACGACATTGAAAAGAACAACAGAGGCTCCTACAATTCAATGGTTTTTTATCAGCAAAAAAATTAAACTTTAGCAAAAGAAATAGAACACTAAACAAAGAATATTGTTTATTGATTGATTTCGGTATAACCCAAAGTGAAAGTCTTGCATAAAGATCTACTGAAACTCATTTAACCCAAAGACCCAAGATTATGTAAAAACATAATGTTGTATTATCAAACAAACACGCACACTAATCACAAATCATCATCAACCAAGAAATCAATCAATAATATACATGATAAAACTAAGAAAAGGTTATATAAAAACTTACATTAAACACAATGAACCCAACATCCCAAAGATCTCTAAACTCAAAAAAATCCACAAACACCATTATTCCATTTTACAACTGATCGTCACCTTTCAATAATTCATTAGTCACATCCTTTTTATTTTAGATCTGAAAATTAATTAAAGAATATAAGCCGTTAAAAAATACATATATATATATATACATATCTATATCTATATATATAGTTGCATATGTATATATATATATAAACATATATATATATATATATATATATATATATATATATATATATATATATATATATATATATATATATATATATATATATATATATATATATATATATATATATATATATATATATATATATACATCTCTATATCCTTAGTTCTTATTCTTCTTTTCTAATCCAAGACAAAAAAATAAAGAATTCAATTCATAGATGTATGTATACATACGGATTAATTAACAACGATTAACAAGAAGAAAGAAAGAGAAAGGAGGAGATGAAAAAAAAACATTTTGGATCTGGTAAGTATAAAACCCTTTTAACTTTCTTTCTCCATTCTCCCTCCACTCTCTTTTTCTTTCCCCATTCAAAAATCAAATTGCCCGCCCATTTTTAAGTATACATATATAAAAATTATATATTACTTACACACATTAAAAACACCATCAAAAACACATTAATTTCATCATCCATTACCTCACAATTATGTACGGATTAGCTTAACAGCTTAACAACTAAGCAATTCTTATGTCACATTGTTTCCTCCTTTAGTAGAAAGAATGATTTTACAAATAAAAGTTTATAAATACTCCGTTCAAAAAAAAAGTTTATAAATACAGCTTTTACCAGTCAAATGATCATGTTCATATTTATACTCCTTTAGTAGAAAGAATGATTTTACAAATAAAAGTTTATAAATACTCCGTTCAAAAAAAAGTTTATAAATACTCCGTTCAAAAAAAAGTTTATAAATACTCCGTTCAAAAAAAAGTTTATAAATACTCCGTTCAAAAAAAAGTTTATAAATACTCCGTTCAAAAAAAAGTTTATAAATACTCCGTTCAAAAAAAAGTTTATAAATACTCCGTTCAAAAAAAAGTTTATAAATACTCCGTTCAAAAAAAAGTTTATAAATACTCCGTTCAAAAAAAAGTTTATAAATACTCCGTTCAAAAAAAAGTTTATAAATACTCCGTTCAAAAAAAAGTTTATAAATACTCCGTTCAAAAAAAAGTTTATAAATACAGCTTTAACAGCTTAACAACTAAGCAATTCTTATGTCACATTGTTTCCTCCTTTAGTAGAAAGAATGATTTTACAAATAAAAGTTTATAAATACTCCGTTCAAAAAAAAAGTTTATAAATACAGCTTTTACCAGTCAAATGATCATGTTCATATTTATACTCTTTTTTTCCTCTCTTTTTATTGAATCACATCATATATCACACGTATTTATAATTATTTATTTGTAATTTCAGCAATTTTACAACTTATGAAGAAAAAATAAGGGATAATGGCATACGAATGTAACAAGCTATGACAAAATGGTTATGTAATGTAGTGATCTACTTGGGTGGCTATGTAATGTATGCACCTATGTTTTTGCTATACTATGTAAAATATGTACGGACCTTACATAGTATAGCCAAAAAAAATACATAGGTCCTTACATTGATTAACCCAAATAAAAAGGTCCTTACATAGTATAGCCAAAAAAACATATGTGCATACATTACATAGTCACCTGAGTAGGTTACTACATTACATAACCATTTTGTCATAGGTGTTTACATTCGTATGCCATTATCCCAAAAAATAATAGAGACCGCTATATGCCTATATCCCGTCAGTGCGTCTACATACACGTAGAAAACTATTCAAACCAATCTTTTTGACTACAAGTCACTTGAGAAAAGAGTTGATTGGCCTATGATACGGTGATGCTTGGTGTTTTTATAAGTTTGTTATCTTAATATTTAACTTAATTTCAACTATGTATATACGCATGAATATTAAGATATAACAATGTCAAAAGTATATCAATTAATCATTTTATATATCACAATATATTATTAGATCATAATAATTACCATAGATTTTAATTAATTTCATTCGTTGTGTATATCGAAATGGCATAAGAGTTACTCCATACGCTCACGCTAAGTGTTTCTTATTTCTATATTATCAATCAAGATAGTTCCTAAACAACGATCCCGTCGCAGTTTATATAAGAGTGCGGAAAATTGTACTAAGGATTGGCGCCATCGTAGAGATGGGAAGACATGGAGACATTGAAGAGGCCAACAAGAGGGGTTTTTTTTCTTTTTTGGGTTTAGGACTTTCTATATATTTTAAGCCTGAATGCTTTAGAGGTTATGAAGGCTACGAACATCATAAGAGTAAACGAAAAACGAACGCCTACTTCTTTGAAGACATATTGACTCGATTGGGAATTAAAGATTATTCATATTTCTTTTGATAAAAACAAACAAAGCCTAACTTAAAATTTCCTCCGTGGAGCGTATGAATTTCCTGGAAAATAGACCAAACGAGGGAATAAACGGATAGGAATAGGAATTATAATACCATATTACCATTAGAAGAAAGGGCACCAGTGAACCATTTCAAATTTTCGATAGTTAGGTTTGGGCCTCATTGATTGGGCTTGTTAAAGATATCTAATAAATTAAAGTTTTAAACGCCAACTACAAGTCAACAAGTCTACAACCATTAATATCACGAGAGAAGTGACATCCCTAATTCCCTACCAAACTACCATCACACTTGATACATATACCATAGATTTGCATTAATCATTTGTATATTCGTATAGTTTGTTTTAAAGTCATATATTATGATAATTAATAAAAAATATATATATTTATCATTTCCCACATGCAAAAATTAAGAAAATAAATAAATAAACGTTTTACACTGAGTATTAACCTTTCTACGTGTCCATTTCAAGAGTCTTTTGACAATTTGAGGACATAGAAAATTTGGGCCGTCCTACATGAAGTGAACTTGCCGCCTAGCGGAGGTTCCCATATATTAAAAGAACTTGTGAAGTTCATTTTATAGTTTAATTAAGAGAAATGCTCGAGTAACAAACAAAATACAAACAAACTTTTACAAACCCATGATTCACCAACAAAAATCAAGAAGAGAAATAGGAAAGAGAAAACACAATCAAATATCATTGGTGCAATTCACATGCCATATCAATTTGTAATAATATGTTTGTAAAAAGTTTGTAAATATAGCATTTCTCTTTAACTAATAGTTGAAAATAACTATTTTTATGTATAAAGATAATAATAATAATAATAATTACAAACAGGCCGGACAGTATTAATTGGTTGACGTGTTTTATTCTTTCTCTAATCCCACAGAATAGCATAAAATAAATGATGTGAAATATCATTTTTTTAGTCAATCAATAATTATAATCGGTGAAAATCAAACTTGAAATAACCCATAGAGGCTGATTGGCAAAGAAGTTGGAATTTTTATGATAGGCAATTAATTACACAAATGCACACATTTTTTATAATTTTATTGACAAATGCTTCACCTTGAATAATGTTAAGCCAGACGCATAATGACTATAAAATCTCATTTTATCAACACTCGAATTATTGCTCAAAGGACTAATAAGCTTTTGACCTACCAAAAGAGTCTTTGACTAGGATGGAGATCTCTAAAGTAAACAACTTTAGAAGTAAAGTTGATCACATCTTGACCTTTGGATTAAAATCAAGGGTCAAGATTCAAATATGATTTTTGAATCTTGGCCTTTGATTTTAATCCAATGGTCAAGATACCAACTTTACCAATAAAGTTGGGTTTTAACTTTAGAGGATCTCAATAGGCTAATAGCATTCAAATTGACCAAATTTATGTAATAGTATACACTCAGCTGTGGTTTAGGGACAAATAATTTTTTTCAAAGAACTTTATGTGGAGATCTTTCTCTTATATAAAGCTAAAGTCCCTTCCTAAAATTTCTCTAAAAATAATCCTACTTGGCACTATGGATATCTTTTTATTCATTATTTCTCTTTAAACAATTCTATTTATGACATCATTCAAAAACATAAAAATCAATTTGGATACTTCATTAGTTTTCAAAATACAAATAAAGATACATAATCAAATAAAAAACTACTTTTTCAAATATATATACTCGGTTATATAGATGAATTCTTCTTCCCAAAAATTTATTTGTTCTTTCATATGTATTATGAGTATAAGCTTTGTACGAAAAATGTTTTTTATCTAAAGCAATAAACTTTGAAAATATGTTATTATAAACGTTGTTTATTATGCAGTTAGTTGTGTTGTCGTATTTTCACATTTAACTATAATCAATTATCACAATTATACCCGGGTATCACCTGGGTGCTTAAGCTATATATAGATATAGATTGTTATTTGTTAAAAATTATAAATAGAGTTAAATGCAATTTTGGTCCCTGTGGTTTGTATGGTTTTGCAATGGGGGTCCCTTTTCAGGTTTACTTGCAATGGGGGTCCTCATGGTTTGTATTTCATTGCAACCTTAGTCCAAATTGACGAATCCGTCAATTCCTATCCGTTAACTGACCCATGTGCCCCTCACGTGAGGGGAAATCTTGTCAATTTATATATATCAAGGACCATTGTTGCAATGTAATTAAATCTAAACCTTTTTGCATTCTCTCTTTCACTTGATTTTCATCAAATCCCAGATTAACAACCATACAAAATCTTTCAAAATACAAACTATAAATTTGAAACCTAGTTCAGATATGTATATACATGCATACATACAATAAATCTGTTTAAAACCTAATTCTCATCCAAAATCAACAATAACATCCCATCACTTTCAACTATCAAGTATCAACTACTAACTTTTTATTATATATATATATATATATATATATATATAATATATATATATATATAATATATATATATAATATATATATATATATATATATATATATATATATATATATATATATATATATATATATAAT
Source organism: Erigeron breviscapus (assembly GCA_034093135.1). Taxonomy (NCBI): domain Eukaryota; kingdom Viridiplantae; phylum Streptophyta; class Magnoliopsida; order Asterales; family Asteraceae; genus Erigeron; species Erigeron breviscapus. The sequence continues at coordinate 144,115,640 of CM067167.1, forward strand.
ATTATATATATATATATTATAACTATATACATCTATCATCATCATCAAAACAAAAAAACTTGCTCTGTAAAATTTCATGCTTTCACTCAAATATCGAACCCCACAATATAAAATCAACATTATTTCAGTTTCAAAAACGAGATCCAAGTCAAAAAAAATAATAATAAAAAAACAAGAAGAGAAACGTGAGGTGTCTTTTTTTTCCCAGCGACCTGATCTACAGATCTTGTTTCGGCTATGGACATAACCAACTAACCAAGTGACTGTAAAGGTTGTGTGAATGTTGAGTATAGTTTTTGGGTTTTGGCTTTAAAGGCTTTGTAATATGGATATCTCAAGTACAACAAGTCATCTGCTTTAGATTATTGCTTAGGGAAATGTGCCAAGAAGCAAAGAATATCATGAAGATCATAACTCTCCAAAATGTTTCTTTTATGTTGCATTTTAGGATTCTATGAATGAGGGAATATAAATTTTGGAAGATACCCACAAGCAGTAAATTGAGATGCAAATTTTGGATTATTTGTGTATTTGATTTTTGTAGGTTTAGATTTGATGATGAATATTTGATAGTGAGGTGAGAGATTCTGAGTTGGAATGTGTGTGTGGGTGTGTATTAGGATGAGATTGGTTGATAAAAGATATAAAATTATAAATAAAAAGTTTAATAAAGTTGCAAAAATGGTCCTTCATATATGTTAAAAGACAATATTACCTCTCACGTGAGACGCACATGGGTCCGTTAACGGATGGGAATTGACGGATCCGTCAGATTGGACTAAGGTTGCAATGAAATACAAACCACAGGGACCCCATTGCAAGTAAACCTGAAAAGGGACCCCATTGCAAAAACATAAGGGACCCCATTGCAATAAACCTAAAAGGGACCCCATTGCAATAAACCTAAAAGGGACCCCATTGCAAGTAAACCTGAAAAGGGACCCCATTGTACAAACCACAGGGACCTCATTGCAAGTAAACCTGAAAAGGGACCCCATTGCAAAAACATACAAACCATAGGGACCAAAATTGCATTTATCTCTTATAAATATAAATACATGGGTATATTCGCTTGCCAACTTAACATTGAATTCACAAAGTGGCAAGCCACTACATGCCACAAAACATTTGCTTTCATTTAGGCCTGCAAATCTCCATCTCCAACAGAAATAACTAATTTATGTGTGAAATCCCTAATATACCCATCCATATAGTTCCTCAACATATACCACATGGATGCCCTTGGTGAAGATTGAAGAATAATCAGAGAGAGGCTTTTGAATTTTTCCCTTCATTTTTTCTCTCCTTTTCTTTCTCTCTTTCTCTCCCTCCCTCTTCTTCCCAAACTTGTTTCCTAGAAATAGATAGGGAAAAGATGGGTTGTGGGAAATCCAAACACGCTGTCGAAACTGCAACCACCGTTGTCAGAAAATCAGATGGTGGCAACGAGACGCACATCACCACCAAAACCATCACAGAGAAAGGTGACGCCTCATTGGTACAACAAGTTGAAACGAAAAGTTTGGTTGATGAAGACACGAAAAAAGAAACCACGACGACAAAAGTAGACACTAGCGGTGTTGCCAATACCGACAATGCAGCCCCTGCATCGGACGACAATGTTGGGAAAGTCGCAGAGGTTGTGAAAGAAGATGAGAAGGTTAAAGATACCAATCCAACCCATGTTAACAATGCCACAACCGAAAATGCGGTCCCCACATCAAGCAAAGACGATGTGGGCGCTACAAAAGTTGTGAAAGAAGAAGAGAAAAAAGAAGCCAACCTACTAACGGATAATGAGGCAAAACTTGACAAGGTGTCCCCCACACCGAGCAAAGATGATGTGGGTGTTACTGAAGTTGTGAATGAAGATAATGAAAAGAAAGAACCGAATCAACAGATAACGCATGATGAGATCAAAATTGACAATGTGCCTCCCATTGAAGCCGTAGAAACCAAGGAATCCAGCCTAACAAAGGAAAACAACGTCAAAACAGAATTTATGACCCCCAGGACCGGTGAGGATGTAGTGGAAGCAACAGAAGTTGTGAAGGGTGATGCAGAGATTAAGGATACCAAGGAAGAAATCATAGAGAGTGTAATCTCCAGTGATAAGTCTGTGGAAACAATTGATGATTCTTCAAATTTCAAAGATACAAGCCCCAAAGTTGAGGAACAAAAGGTGGTTGTGCCAGCTGTAGAATCAGCAGAAGTAGAACCAACAGAAGGTACGACACTATTCGTTTCCGATTCATTTTTCATGACATCAACATATCCTGGAATCGTTTACTCATTTCTTTCTGAACTATGTAAACCAGATCCATAAATGGAGACGTGTTAAAATGATCAAAATACCTTATATTGAAGTCTTTTACATGTGAATTTCATCTTCTTTGTTGTATTTTGCAGAAGAGAACGTCAAGGTGGCAAAAGCAGACCTTGCCAATGTGGAAACCTCAATAGCAACAGAACCAGAGAAGGTTTCGAGACTCAATGAGGTACGCCTTTTTTTTTCTTACATTTATATCCTGTCAAGAATGTTATTACACATACCTGCAAGTTTCCCCAAACCAAATTGAATTTGTATTACCTTCAAAATGGATGAAAAAGATCCGAGCTTGACTTGACCAATTAAGATGGCAAAATGAGGGTATCATAGGAGTTGGATAACTTAACAAAACATGTTTGGTCAATCAGAAATTCAGAACTGAATCATTGTGTTATCATGCACAGATACTTTGCCACCTATTTTTCCAAAGTCATAAACCTTGCAAAGAATACACCATGAAAATCATAATCTATACTCTGTAATTATAGTTATATCACTTTCATGATTATATCTTACAGGTTTGACTCGAATAGATTATAGTACAAGTTCACATAAATCCACCTTGGGTGCCATATTACCTATTTGTATAAGTTCACAGATTATACCGATGTAAATTGCTTGACATATAATATGACTCGAATAGACAGACATAGTTTAATTTCTATGAAAGTATCTCCTCTATGACCAGTAATCTCTATGTTCAGTCCATCTTAGTAACAAATATATACCACCTCTGAAGTTTAAGAGAAGTGCTGTATATGCTTAGAATCATATCATATGGATTATTTCCATGAGTATGATGACTAAGAATATAGTCTGTATGTATAAGTGTATAACTAATGTGAAATCAAGCATTGAAAATGGCATTATGACTAAGGGGGTTCATCACCCATATCTGGACCTAACCAAAACTCAAAAGCTAAACTGAGTCATGACCAATTTGGTCCGGTTCCAATGCTGACTGTAACTCAAGTATAGATATAAAACGATGCCTTCTAGAGAAAATAACCAAGAACAAATTTTTTTATCCTAAATTAAGAATTAAACCAGATGATAGTCAGTGATGTTCTGGTTTTGCGGTTTGTCAGTCCAGGCCAATTTTTCACACCCCTAATTAGGTGATATTGCCCTTTTCCAGTGTATGCCGATAATTATTGTGGTTGCTATAATGATAGTCAGAATAAAGTATGCATAAATCCAGTAAAAACGTGATCACACCCGATCCAGAGGTACATACATCAACTAATGTTCGACAAAGGATCATGTGTTATTGATTCTATAATTTTTGTTAAAATATATAAAAACGTATGCCAGGAGATAGGAAATTAGTTGTAGCAACAGTGACCATACATGCAACTTCCTCTATTATCAATCTATCATAAACAACTATGTATTGCATTCCACGATTTGCTTCTATTATAAACAGAAACTCAGAATTTTCAAATCGTTCATTTCAGGCAAGTGTAGCAGAAACAACAGAGAAAAAGCCATAGATGATACCACAGAAAAGATGAAATCCTAGGCCCTACTTGATATGGTTGTGTGACTCAACATTGATGCACCATTGGAACCTTGCTATATTTATTCGATTGTATACTTATAATTCCATTGAGAACATACCTAAAGGATTGCTATGCATCACACTTTGAAATTTGAAGCATCATGTTCATCCTTATCATTTTATTACCTTATGTGTTCTAAGTCAAGAACAATGTTCCATCCGAAAGTAGTACATTTTATAATCTACGCTTTGCAAAAGCCTTCATCATGTCATCCTTATCATTCTATATGAGGACTAATCTACACTTTTGTCCTAACCTGGATTCAACTCACAACCTCTTGGTTAGTGGGTTACTTCAATACCGCTAGACTAAAAGCATTTTGGTCAGCATAATACTTACCAAGTCCAAAATTTGGGATCTACCTAGGTATAGATAGAATTTGGTTCTTTCTAGAATTTTTTTTTGAAACGGGGAAACTATATAGAAATGAACCTGTTTATACATATTTTGCTAGCATAACGTGTAGCCGGTGAGCTTTCCATGAAATAACGAGTAAACTTTAGTTATTTTGCTAAGACTGATAGCCATATAATTTGTCACGTCATCAATATCAATGTCACATTGTCAAATGAATGTAATAGCAGCGTTTGAAATATTCGTTACATCAAAAGCTTAATTCAAAACTCAGATACATATAATAGCAAAACACGTATAGTTGGATTGATGCAGTTTTTCTTATGCAACCAAATGGCTCTAGAACATTAGATGATCAAATAACTGAAAACCATCACGGTTTCTTGACAAAAGTCAAATTTCTTATAAACTCAAAAATATTCAACTGAACTTTTCAATAACAAAGACCCTTATAAATAGATCCTAGATCCTCTAAAATAGGAATTAAACTAACTAAATCAATATAAAAAAAGAATGAGATAAATACTAAAATAAAATAATATTCTTGTTTTCGGTCTTGCATCATTCTCCTCGGCTTCAAAAAAAACTCGTCCTCGAGTTTTGGCCTCCCCATAAAAAACCACCAGGATCAAATGGAACTATCTTGCACTCGTGAATATCATTGAGGCTAATGTATTTATCACACTCAAACACAAGCTGGGCTTCTTTTAATACGGCTGATATTTGGCTTATACCCTTAAAGTTACAAATATTTTCATTCTTATCGGCAAAATTTGTGGAGTCATCTTTTTTCCTTTTTTGATATTCTAATCCAACTTTATCATTATCATTGCTGTCATTAGACTGGCTACTAATATCACTAGATTCAATTGAAGGATATGAAACAACATCAATCCCATAACGTGACATGAGAGATACGCCAGTTGGGCTTGATGGGCTAAATATTTCATCACTCTGTTTTTCAACACATGACGGAGGGAGCTCATCCAACATCGAACTTATACCAGCCATTGATGTATCTCGTGATACACTTTCTGCATAATCAGAACCCGAATCTAATCTTTCATTATCATCAGCATCCTTGTGCTCATCAACATTAATATCACTAGATTCAATTGAAGGATATGAAACAACATCAATCCCATAACGTGACATGAGAGATACGCCAGTTGGGCTTGATGGGCTAAATATTTCATCACTCTGTTTTTCAACACATGACGGAGGGAGCTCATCCAACATCGAACTTATACCAGCCATTGATGTATCTCGTGATACACTTTCTGCATAATCAGAACCCGAATCTAATCTTTCATTATCATCAGCATCCTTGTGCTCATCAACATCCCCTTCTAAAGGCTTCCACAACAACTCGAAATTCATGTTCAATGGATTAGGTGATCCTTCCCATAACTTAACGCAGGTTTTCAAGCACCCATTAAAAAACCAAAAATACCATTCTTCGTCACCGTATACATCATACAAGGGTTGTGAATTATAGATAAAATCGTCATTGGTAAGATACTCCTCGTCCCCGGTGGACTCGTCCCAGACGAATTCAACCAGTTTCGTTTCCTCCATTGCCGACAAACCGCTACTAGAAGGATGCTCCTCATCTCCAGCCGACTCGTCCCAGACGAATTCAACCAGTTTCGTTTCCTCCATTGCCGACAAACCGCTACTAGAAGGATGCTCCTCATCTCCAGCCGACTCGTCCCAGACGAATTCAACCAGTTTCGTTTCCTCCATTGCCGACAAACCGCTACTAGAAGGATGCTCCTCATCTCCAGCCGACTCGTCCCAGACGAATTCAACCAGTTTCGTTTCCTCCATTGCCGACAAACCGCTACTAGAAGGATGCTCCTCATCTCCAGCCGACTCGTCCCAGACGAATTCAACCAGTTTCGTTTCCTCCATTGCCGACAAACCGCTACTAGAAGGATGCTCCTCATCTCCAGCCGACTCGTCCCAGACGAATTCAACCAGTTTCGTTTCCTCCATTGCCGACAAACCGCTACTAGAAGGATGCTCCTCATCTCCAGCCGACTCGTCCCAGACGAATTCAACCAGTTTCGTTTCCTCCATTGCCGACAAACCGCTACTAGAAGGATGCTCCTCATCTCCAGCCGACTCGTCCCAGACGAATTCAACCAGTTTCGTTTCCTCCATTGCCGACAAACCGCTACTAGAAGGATGCTCCTCATCTCCAGCCGACTCGTCCCAGACGAATTCAACCAGTTTCGTTTCCTCCATTGCCGACAAACCGCTACTAGAAGGATGCTCCTCATCTCCAGCCGACTCGTCCCAGACGAATTCAACCAGTTTCGTTTCCTCCATTGCCGACAAACCGCTACTAGAAGGATGCTCCTCATCTCCAGCCGACTCGTCCCAGACGAATTCAACCAGTTTCGTTTCCTCCATTGCCGACAAACCGCTACTAGAAGGATGCTCCTCATCTCCAGCCGACTCGTCCCAGACGAATTCAACCAGTTTCGTTTCCTCCATTGCCGACAAACCGCTACTAGAAGGATGCTCCTCATCTCCAGCCGACTCGTCCCAGACGAATTCAACCAGTTTCGTTTCCTCCATTGCCGACAAACCGCTACTAGAAGGATGCTCCTCATCTCCAGCCGACTCGTCCCAGACGAATTCAACCAGTTTCGTTTCCTCCATTGCCGACAAACCGCTACTAGAAGGATGCTCCTCATCTCCAGCCGACTCGTCCCAGACGAATTCAACCAGTTTCGTTTCCTCCATTGCCGACAAACCGCTACTAGAAGGATGCTCCTCATCTCCAGCCGACTCGTCCCAGACGAATTCAACCAGTTTCGTTTCCTCCATTGCCGACAAACCGCTACTAGAAGGATGCTCCTCATCTCCAGCCGACTCGTCCCAGACGAATTCAACCAGTTTCGTTTCCTCCATTGCCGACAAACCGCTACTAGAAGGATGCTCCTCATCTCCAGCCGACTCGTCCCAGACGAATTCAACCAGTTTCGTTTCCTCCATTGCCGACAAACCGCTACTAGAAGGATGCTCCTCATCTCCAGCCGACTCGTCCCAGACGAATTCAACCAGTTTCGTTTCCTCCATTGCCGACAAACCGCTACTAGAAGGATGCTCCTCATCTCCAGCCGACTCGTCCCAGACGGGTTCTTCTGGTTCTGTTTCCTCCATTAAAAAAAAGAATGAGATAAATACTAAAATAAAATAATATTCTTGTTTTCGGTCTTGCATCATGGATTGTTTTCCCTTGAAGCAAAAATAGAAATGATAACCGTAAGGGCACAAATAATCCGAATGATCAAACTGCATATATCTATAGTACTTAATAATATCTAACAAAGTATTGAAACATATAAAGGATATAATAACAATGCTACATAATTTTATAATTCCTAAACTTTCTATAAACTAACTCAAAGAGCAGAGCCACAAAATGGGCAAAACCTGAAATCCGAACCGACCTCCCTATCGCAGAACTGACACCTGGGTTTTTCAGATGGCTGAAAGTCAGGGGACAACATTGGCGGATAAAAGAGACCACAGGTGTTACAGTGCATGAGTTGGTCTTTTCCGGGCCAACGATAAACCGGAACGAAAAAGAGTTTCAAGACTTTGTTTATTTCGACAAGATCAGCGGGTGAGCGGCAGTTGATGCAGCGACCGGCTTCTTGTTTGATCACCTGACGAACCTCTTGAGTGACCCCACCTACGAAGAAGAAAAACATGTTTCAAATGAGTGTTGTTTGATGGCTAAATTGTATGGTTTTGAAAGGGTTTATAATAGAACAGGAGAGGATTCAGGGGTTTCCGGAGGGTTCTACCAAAAAGCTGTTCCTTTCTACTGATTAACACTTCAAATTACCACCGTAACCCCTTATCAAGTGAGCATTCTTATCTAGGTGTTTGGAGTTGTTTGTTTATCTATTTTTTTTATAATACATATATCATTCCAAAAAAGAAAATGATAATAATACTTTTTTTTTAACATAATAATAATACTTTATCTAATAACTTTGTTAAAAGATAAGCATATTTAAGTAAGCATTTTGATATTTATATAAACATTTATCTCAAATATTTCTCTATTACCTAATAAAAAATACACACGTCTTATTGAAATGTTATATGATTTGGAATGAGAAATTTTTTTAAGGACCCAATTTTTCTTCTTGAATCGAGCCTCAAAACTTTTGTTATTTTCGGAAATGGTCCTGCTCAAATAACTTTTAGTTTATTTTATATTTTTATATGGATGCTCTTTACGTTTGGTAGGTTAGAAAAGTTTTATAACCATATCATTTGGTGGGTAAACAATAGCCAACATGAGTTTCTCTATAAAAATCTTGGTTTACTGAACATGTTTAAGGTGAACCCGAGGGATGTTAGTTATATGGTAAACGATAAATCCTACTAAGAGAATAGCCTAATTATTCTCTTAAACATTTGATCATGACATGTGTATAAATCCATGGATAAAATTAGGAAAGAAAATAAGTGGATAACACATGTTAAATTTTAAGGTTAATAGAAGAGTTATTAGGCTATTTTTAAAAGGAAAGTGATAATTGTACCACCACAAACAAGAAATCTACCACAAGTATGGAACACTGACTTGTACTGTATGCGAGAAACCTTGTACTTTGTGATAGATTAATAAAAAAATAATGGTACATTTATCATTTCCCTTTTTGAAAGGATTTATCATTTTCCTTTATAAATGTTCAACCTCTACATGGGTAAGAATTATAGAAGATGTTTATTGTATATATTCTTTGTTTATAGGACTTGTTTAAGTCAAGGACTATATCTGATAAAAGAGTGATGAAGTGTTGCTGAAAGAAGACCAAGACAAAGTCAAGGGTGCAGAAATGAAAATAATGTCTTAGTGTAAAAACCAATTATCTGTATATTTAGGGTTTCGAATTGTTCTCTGTATTTGACTATTTTCTCTCATAAACATACACTACATAAATATATTTAGATCATATATCGATATATATCAACAATCCTCACCGGAAACAAAAAAGCAAGAAAGAATGGGTAAAAAAAGGGGCAGACCAACCAACATGACCATAGACAATCATGTTGCTCTGATTGTTCAAAGATATCTAGAAAAACATGGCTTCACGGAAGTTCTTGAACAATTTAACAAGGACGCTGTCCATTTACTCCCGAAAGAGGGAGCCAAACCTATAATTAAAAAAGAGTGGGATGCCGATGAATTGGTTGAAACGTATTGTCAAGCATTTCCAAATGCCCGAATTCCCCAAGCGAAACGTCACTCAGGTTTTTATCTCTTCTATATATATATATACACACCTAGTTGTTAACTATTACGAGTACACCAAAAACGAGGCGACTTGATATTAATGAACCAATAATTGTTGTTGTTTGATACTAGGGATATATGTTGTTATGGTTAAATTATTTTGTGTGTTACTTATGTATGTTTTAATTCTTTTAGTGTGAATTTAGAAATATTTTTATAGTACCTTACATTGAAGTCTTTCACATGTGAATTTCATCTTCTTGGTCGAATTTTGCAGTAGACCATGTCACACGCGAAAGTTTGGTCCCCACATCAAGCAAAGACAATGTGGGCGCTACAAAAGTTGTGAAAGAAGAAGATGATGTGGGTGTTACGGAAGTTTTGAATGAAGATGAAAAGAAGAAAGAACCGAACCAGATAACTCATAATGAGATCAAAATTGAGAATGTGTCTCCCGTTGAAGTCGTAAAAACCAAGGAATCCAGCCTAACAAAGGATAACAATGTCAAAACAGAATTTATGACCCCCTGGACCGGTGAGGATGTGGTGTAAGCAACAGAAGTTGTGAAGGATGATAAGCCTGTGGAAACCATTGATGATTCTTCAAATTTCAAAGATACAAGCCACAAAGTTGAGGAACAAACGGTGGTTGTGCCATCCGTAGAATCTGGAGAAGTAGAACCCGCAGAAGGTATGATAGTTTCTGGTTCATTTTTCATGACATCAACATATCATGGAATGATTTACTCATTTCTTTCTGAACTATGTAAACCAGATCCATAAAATGATCAAAGTACCTTATATTGAAAGTCTTTTACATGTGAATTTCATCTTCTTTGTTGTATTTTGCAGAAGAGGACGTCAAGGTGACAACAGCAGAACTTGCCAATGTGGAAACCTCAATAGCAACAGAACCAGAGAAGGTTTCGAGACTCAATGAGGTACGCCTTTTTTTTTCTTACATTTATATCCTGTCAAGAATGTTATTACACATACCTGCAAGTTTCTCCAAACCTAATTGACTTTGTATTGCCTTCAAAATGGATGAAAATGATGTGAGCTTGACTAGACCATTGCATGCCGATAATTATTGTGGTTGCTATAATGATAGTCAGAATTCAGTATTCATAAATTCTGTAAAAACGTGATCACACTCGGCCCCGAGGTACATACATTAACTAATGTTTGACACAGGATCATGCGTTTTTGATTCTACAACTTTTGTTAATGTATATAAAACCATATGTCGGCAAATAGAAAATAAGTTATAGCTACTGTGACCCATGCAACTTCCTCCATTATCATAAACAGCTATGTTTTGCATTCCAAGATTTGCGTCTATAATTCTATATATATGATTTGCATCTATCATAAACAGCAACTCACACTTTGTTATCGTTCAATTCAGGCAAGTGTTGCGGAAACACAAGAGGAAAAGCCATTGATGATACCACAAAAGAGATCAAAAATCCCAGGCCCTACTTGATATGGTTTTGATTCAACATTGATGCACCTAGACGTGTACAAAAATCGGTTTGGGGTGTAACCGGTTCGGGTGGAAACCCGATTCGGTTTATGGTCAACAAAGTGTAACCGGGTTTGACCCAACCCGGTTCGGGTTCTACCCGGTTTTGTGAGGATGAAACCCAACCCAATCCAACCGGGTTAGGGTCGGGTCCTAATCGGTTAGGTGGGTAACCGGTTACTAACCGGTTAGGATTTGCCGTAATTGAATTATTAGTCTCTTTTTCGCTTAAAATTCCATACCTTTTATTATAGATCAAAGTTTTAGTACACATTAAAATACTTAATAAAAAGTCTTCAAACACACAATAAAAAGATGTTCAAACTTCAAACGAGTTCGACATTAAACACTAAAATTAAACGTCTTCATTAATAAAAGTCTTCATTAATAGAAATTCTTCAACTTCAAGTCTTCAACTAGTCTTCATTAGTCTTCAAGTCTTCAAATACTTAATAATACTTGATAATAAAAGTCTTCATTAACAAACACTTAATAAATAAAAGTCTTCAAATACTTAATAAAAGTCTTCAAATACTTAATAAACATCTTCAAGTCTTCAATAATAAAAATAAACGTTTTTGACTCTTTGCTAATAAAAGTCTTCAAATCTTCAACTAATCTTCAATCTTCAATGCATCTTCAAGTCTTCATTAAAAATCTTCAAGTCTTCAATCATCACCAAGTCCTAAAACTTCAACGAGCTGATCATCATCTTCGGAACTAGCTTCACGTGAAGCTTCATCAAGAGCAATTTCTTCATCCGAAAGTGATATTGCAACACCTTCTTCAACCTCAACCATGTGTAGTTCTTGCTCAATGTCTAGTTCACCTTCAAGAGATGAAGTGTCTTGTATACGTTCGGCCGCATCTAAGTGATCTTTTAGGCAAATGCACATCTCCAATGATGCCGGCGTGAGTCTTGTTCTTCGTATAGTAAGTACCCTACCACTAAGAGAAAAAGCGGATTCCGAAGCTACCGTGGAAGCTTGGGCACTTAGTAAGTCTCGGGCCATGGTGGCTAGAATGGGAAATTGAGATTCCCTTACTTTCCACCAAGCCAATATATCAAAAGAATTAAACTCATCGCCTCCCATGGTGACCAAAAAATCGGTTTGGGTATATCTCCCATATTCCCCACTAAACTCATCGCCTTCACCCCTAGCCCTTTTAGTGTTGTCACTTCTCAACTCATTTAAAAAGTTAGTCATTGGGTTTGAGCTTCGAGAAGGTGTAAAATAAGATGATGGAGACGAACTTTAACCAACATTACCACCATGTTTAGCAAAATAACATTTAAACAACTCTTTAAAAACCTTTTTAAACTCTTCAATTGCTTTTGTTGCATGAAATGGGTCCTCAATATGCAAGTCCAAACCAACACTTATTTTTTCAATAAGTAGTCTCACCCCGTTAATGTTCAAACATGGGTCTAATGCGGCGGCACAAGCAAAAGTATGTGGTATTTCCTTAAAATACTTGGCAAGTTTCTTTTTCATGGGATCTACCATTTTTTCATACACCCCACCCTTCCATTGAAATTCACCAATTTTCTCACTCAACAAATAAATTTGTTTTAGAACCAAATGAGACGTGGGATAATAAACACCGGATAACAAAGTTGTTGCATCTAAAAAGATTTTGAGAAATTCGGTTATTTGTTCAATTATAGCCCAATTTTCCGTCGAATATCGTTTAGCCTTTTTCTTATCCACAAGCATATCATGAAAAACTTGTAAAGTATCTTTTTGACGTAAACCACACATAAACATTTTATAGGTCGAATTCCATCTTGTGGGCACGTCCCAATTAGGGGTCAAAAATGTGTTATCCGTTTCCTTACACAATTTCATATATGCTTTATATCTAGCTCCACCCCCCATGAATATGTCTTGTAACATTCTTTTAAACTCGCTTTTTGCAAAATTCACATCCCACACCGCCAACCCACTTTGGACAACCAAGTTTATAATATGAGCTACACATCGACCATGGTAAAAAGCACCCTTCAAAGGCGGATTGTATTTTAGAATGAGTTTTTTTACGGCACTAGTATTGTTACTAGCATTATCAAAAGAAATGGAAAAGACTTTTTCTTGTAGTTTAAACTTTTTTATCACATCATTCAACATAACAAATAAGTTTTGAGTCGTGTGAGGATATTCAAAGTTTTCAAAAGCAATGGTACGCTTCATGATTTGCCACGTTTCGGGTTGAATCCAATGGGCGGTAACACATAAGTAAGAACCGGTCAAACCATGAGGAGCGGACCAAACATCGGTAGTTAAGTTTACACTTGTTTTTAAATTTTCAAAACTTGTTTTTAATTCTTCTTTAGCCTTTTTCCATAATTTCATACAATCACGTCTAAGAGTAGCACGGCTTACTTGAGTATATCGAGGTTGAAGTGCGGTTTGAACGACCTTGGTGAATCGCGGGTTGTCAAAGTGGTTGAACGACAATGCCTCTTGAATCACGAATTGTGCAAATTGTTGACGACACACCTCCGCCGAGTATGCAAAAATACTCCCATCTCGTGCCATTGTTGATTGACCTTCCTTTGCAACGTTTTTTAATACTTTGCAATAATTATCTCTATGCAACCTTAACGTTGTGTTGGAACCGGCACCCAAATGCATATTACACTTTTTACATCGCGCCCCTTGTGTTGTATCTTCATACTCCACCAAATCGAAACAAGACCCCCAAACATCTTGTGCTCGAGTCGTAGTTAACACTCGAACGACATTTTTACGTGGTTGTGGTTGGTCATTTGAAGAACTTGGTGTTGCCATGTTAAAGTGAGTTTTGAGTGAGTGATTTTAGTGTTTTGTCATGATTTTGGAGTGTTTGTAAGACTTTTGATTGTTGTAAACTAACTAAAATGAATGTATGTATATATAAACATGTTAGGATGGCATAAAGGTAAAAAAAACAAAAAAAAAAAGCTGAAAAAACGGTCAAAAAAACGGCTCTATAGCCTTCCCAACGTTCATATTGAGCTACTGCCTTCCCAGCCCCCTTTTTGCTTCAAATCGGTTACCAAACCGGGTTGGAACCCAGGTTCTCTAACCGGTTAAGGAGTAACCGGGTCCAACCCGGTTATAACGGCTAGTATCCATCACCGGTTAAAACCCATCGGGTTATATAGAAACTGACCCGGTTAGGGTCAAACGCGGGTATTGACCGGGTTCGGTTTCGGTTTGTCTTTCGGGTTCGGTTTCGGTTTCAGGTTTTTTGTACACGTCTAGATGCACCATTGGAAACTTATAATTCCATTGAGAACATACCTAAAGGATTGCTATGCATCACACTTTGAAAAAGCATCATGTTCATCCTTATCATTTTATTACACCTTTTGTTGTAAGTAAAGAACAATGTTCTATTCGAAAAGTATTAAGGTCTCTAATCTATGCGTTGCAAAAAGCCTACATGTTCATTCTTATATATATATATATAGGGGTGAGTTATTTTGAGAACCACTAAAAAATAAAGAACGCGAGAACCAATCTTAGCCCTTCATTTATCAAGATCAGGAAGGGCATGATTGTCATTATGAAAAACTTGTCCAGCTCTCTCTCTTTCTCTCTCCTCTTATTAAATTAAAAAATATCTAATTCATTAAAAAACTTTTATCTCACAAACCGTACATCGTTAGACGGAAAAAAAAGCATGGGTAGTCTTGAAATTTTGTCCTCTTTCATTAGAGATGCAATTCGATATACTTTTGAAGACTTTTTAAATTTCGTTTTTTTCATCACGTTCATCCTACACATGTGTAGGACAAGTAGAAACCACTAAAAGGTTCATCCTACACATGTGTAGGACAAGTGAAAACCACAAAAAAGTTCATCCTACAAATGTGTAGGACAAGTGGAAACCACTAAAAGGTTCATTTAGTATTTTGTCCTCTTTCATTAGAGTGGTCATCATAAATACTTTCGACGACTTTTTAATTCAGAGGGCGGATGGATACGGTACGGGCGGTAGCCCTTAGTCGAATGGGCGTTGCCCGTTCAGGGGGGCTTCGCCCTTCTCGGTAGGCTACCTCGAGGCATTTATAAAGGGGTTGGAAGCCGGACGCATTTGGGAATGGTTTGGATTTGATGGGCGGCGATCCATGAGATGGTGGTGGTTGGATACGGTACGGGCGGTAGCCCTTAGTCGAATGGGCGTTGCCCGTTCAGGGGGGCTTCGCCCTTCTCGGTAGGCTACCTCGAGGCATTTATAAAGGGGTTGGAAGCCGGACGCATTTGGGAATGGTTTGGATTTGATGGGCGGCGATCCATGAGATGGTGGTGGTTGGATACGGTACGGGCGGTAGCCCTTAGTCGAATGGGCGTTGCCCGTTCAGGGGGGCTTCGCCCTTCTCGGTAGGCTACCTCGAGGCATTTATAAAGGGGTTGGAAGCCGGACGCATTTGGGAATGGTTTGGATTTGATGGGCGGCGATCCATGAGATGGTGGTGGTTGGATACGGTACGGGCGGTAGCCCTTAGTCGAACGGGCGTTGCCCGTTCAGGGGGGCTTCGCCCTTCTCGGTAGGCTACCTCGAGGCATTTATAAAGGGGTTGGAAGCCGGACGCATTTGGGAATGGTTTGGATTTGATGGGCGGCGATCCATGAGATGGTGGTGGTTGGATACGGTACGGGAAAAAAAAAACGAAATTTAAAAAGTCGTCAAAAGTATGTCGAATTGCATCTCTAATGAAAGAGGACGAAATTTTAAGACTACCCATGCTTTTCTTTTCGTCTAACGATTTACGGTTTGTGAGATAAAAGTTTTTTAGTGAATTAGATAAAATTCTATTAAAGTAAGAGAGAAAAAAAGGAGCTGACGAAAATACCCCTCTAGTGTTGAGAGGGGTTTTTTATTTTTAATCTTGTCCATCCATTTTTTTTTATCCAATGGTGTACAGGAGTTCTTGAGTTCTTTTTTTTAAGAGTTCTCAAATAACCTCTCACTCTCTCTCTCTCTCTCTCTCTCTCTCTCTCTATATATATATATATATATATATATATATATAGGGAAAAGATAAAATAAGTCCAGCTTATTTTGAGTCCAATTGAGTCCATTGATTTTCTTCCATCTCTCAAATTCCAACCACCTCCTACCACCACCACCATCATCTCCGACCACCACCATGATTTTCCGGCGACGGCGACCACCGCCACCACGACTTACACATGTGTAAGTTACATGGACCTTTTTTGGACTCAAATTAAGCTGGACTCAATTTATCTCACCCATATATATATATATAATAATATATATATATATATATATATATATAAATGTTTTAGGATCTAAAAGACTAGGACAGGCTCATGTTTTTGTGGCAAAAAATAAGTCCACGTTATTTTATGAGAACCCGCTTAGGTGAAGAAAATAAAATTTGGTTTTATGTACTAATATTAAAAAAGGAAAATTGATGGATTTCTTAGATAACGTTAAATCATACTTATGTATAGTTTGTTACTTATCAATTACTTGCATCTTTTTTATTTTTATATATATATACATATATATATATATATATATATATATAGAGAGAGAGAAAATGAGTATGTGGTTGTTAGACACCCAAGCTTGGGTGTAGAACCCCTCACTTACAAATAATTTAATATTTATTGTATAATTAATAAATGATTGACCCCTCATGTTTTTTATTGATTAAAAAATCAAGATGTGAGGGGTTTTACACCCAAGCTTAGGTGTTTAAGAGCCACATACTCCAAACCTCATATATATATATAAACGAGAGGGGTACCTGCGCAATGCGGCGGCAGAGCGGCGACGACGGGTGATGGTGACATTAACGGCGTGGTTATTAATGTAAAGGTAGTTGACGTAAAAGGATAGCATAGTTAATGAAAATGGGCACTTGTGAAATATGAGATATGTGTGAAAATGTTTGGTTTCATGTAAGGGTGTTTTAGGGTTTAGGATAAGGTGTTAAAAGGTTAGGGGTAAAAAAGGTAATTCAAAGGCTTAATTGTTTAAAGAAAAAAAAGGGCCTTTCTCTTTATTAGATAGTATAGAAGTATAGATATATATTACTCCGTAACTTACAAAGCATTTTGACCGTTTTTCATTTTTTGAATTTTCTCAAAAAAACTTGATCTATGCAAACTACTATTTTCATTTATTCACTATTTTCTATATTTTTACTTAATATACTTATAATACATTTAATGAAATTATTTACAATATACATCTTAACTCGTAAAATAACTACACTATCTACTTTTACATCAATAATATTTATATTAATCTTGTCGCCGCCACCACCATACTGTCGCATTGCGCGTGCATGTGACTAGGAGAGGACTAATTTACACATTTGTCCTAACTTAAATTCAACTCACATGTCACAACCTTTTGGTTACCGCTAGACTAACTGCATTTTGGCAGCACGATACTTACCAAGTCTAAAATTTGAGATCTAGCTAGGTATGGATAGAATTTAGTTTTCTAAAAAAAAAATTCCCGAATAGTTATTTTCTTATTGTATTTAAGATCAATATCTAGTTGATGTTTAAGAAATAAGGAAACTATATAGAAACTTCCCTAGTTTTATGTAAGTATAACGTGTAGCTAATGACCTTTTCATGAAATAACGAGTAAACTTTAGTTATTAAGACTAAAAGCCATACAATTTGTCATGTCATCAAAATCAACGTCACATTGTCAAATGAATGTAGTAGTAGGAATTAAGTCCCTTTATGAGGGTTTGGTTTGGGTATACTCAGGTTCAAGTCTGAAGAGGCAGGGTTTACCTCTATTAATCGTCGTGCCTTCGGGCGGATTAGTAGGGGGTTAAGACAACGTATGCTAGACCCGGTTAAGACAACGTATGCTAGACCTCCCGCTGTCGAATCGCGACACGAAGTTTCCAGCGAAATTCACCTTTCAAAAAAAGTAGCGTCTGAGAATTCATTACATCAAAGGGCTAATTCAAAACTCAGATACATATCTATATCTATATCTATATCAATACTATCTCTACTACATTATAAAGCATTTGTTCATCTTTTTATCATTTATCTATATCTATATCTATATCTATATCTATATCTATATCTATATCTATATCTATATCTATATCTATATCTATATCTATATCTATATCTATATCTATATCTATATCTATATCTATATCTATATCTATATCTATATCTATATCTATATCTATATCTATATCTATATCTATATCTATATCTATATCTATATCTATATCTATATCTATATCTATATCTATATCTATATCTATATCTATATCTATATCTATATCTATATCTATATCTATATCTATATCTATATCTATATCTATATCTATATCTATATCTATATCTATATCTATATCTATATCTATATCTATAGGTAAATAGTGTTCTGATCTATATCTATATCTATATCTATATCTATATCTATATCTATATCTATATCTATATCTATATCTATATCTATATCTATATCTATATCTATATCTATATCTATATCTATATCTATATCTATATCTATATCTATATCTATATCTATATCTATATCTATATCTATATCTATATCTATATCTATAGTGTTCTGATCTATATCTATATCTATATCTATATCTATATCTATATCTATATCTATATCTATATCTATATCTATATCTATATCTATAGTGTTCTGATCTATATCTATATCTATATCTATATCTATATCTATATCTATATCTATATCTATATCTATATCTATATCTATATCTATATCTATATCTATATCTATATCTATATCTATATCTATATCTATATCTATATCTATATCTATATCTATATCTATATCTATATCTATATCTATATCTATATCTATATCTATATCTATATCTATATCTATATCTATATCTATATCTATATCTATATCTATATCTATATCTATATCTATATCTATATCTATATCTATATCTATATCTATATCTATATCTATATCTATATCTATATCTATATCTATATCTATATCTATATCTATATCTATATCTATATCTATATCTATATCTATATCTATATCTATATCTATATCTATATCTATATCTATATCTATAGTGTTCTGATCTATATCTATATCTATATCTATATCTATATCTATATCTATATCTATATCTATATCTATATCTATATCTATATCTATATCTATATCTATATCTATATCTATATCTATATCTATATCTATATCTATATCTATATCTATATCTATATCTATATCTATATCTATATCTATATCTATATCTATATCTATATCTATATCTATATCTATATCTATATCTATATCTATATCTATATCTATATCTATATCTATATCTATATCTATATCTATATCTATATCTATATCTATATCTATATCTATATCTATAGTGTTCTGATCTATATCTATATCTATATCTATATCTATATCTATATCTATATCTATATCTATATCTATATCTATATCTATATCTATATCTATATCTATATCTATATCTATATCTATATCTATATCTATATCTATATCTATATCTATATCTATATCTATATCTATATCTATATCTATATCTATATCTATATCTATATCTATATCTATATCTATATCTATATCTATATCTATATCTATATCTATATCTATATCTATATCTATATCTATATCTATATCTATATCTATATTATATTTAAGTTTCAACTTTCAACTTTCAACAATGTACACATACTAATGCATAATGTACAATACATTTATATACCCAAAATATCCTTAGAAGAAATCTCAACTACTCATTTTTTTCTCTCCCGTCCATAAATCATTTTATTCCTTTAATTCATTCAAAATCTTTTATCTCAAAAACCGTACATCGATATATTGTAAAAATTATATGAGTGTTCTTAAAATTTCATGCTCTTTCACTAGAGATGTCATTCGATATACTTTCGACGAATTTTTAAATCCGAGGGCGGAGCCCGTACGACTAAGGCATTTGGATATCACACTCTATGACCTACCACCTCCACCATCTCACTGCCGCAACGCACGAGTACTTTCTCTCGTAATAACAAAACGTTATAGTTAGATCGCTTTCTGATGAGTGAAATCTAGTTTAAAAATTTATAACAAGATCTACCGCTAACTGACTACAACACACTCACGGGCAGTGTACCCGTTCGTATGTAATATAGCTAACTGGCAAGACCAGGATCGAACACAAGGACTGATTGTTGTACTAAAGGTTGTAAAAATGTGAAACAAGTAAAAGGTTTGGTGTGACCGAATTGTTACTTTGCGTTTCTGAAAGCTAAGTAATTAACGAGTAAAATAAAGTACTTAACCGGATTAACGAGAGCACGAGAAAATAGTTTGAGTTGTAAACAATAGTTAACAAGTCATCTATGTCGAATCCGCTCCACAAAAAGTCTAGGTTGCATATAGGTTAAGCTCAAAATTCATTAATGTTGGTGATAATAATCGTGATAAGACAAAAACACAAACTGGTGCACCTGGTTTGTAAAATCGACTCAATCACCTAATCAATCCAATTTCTTGCAACAAGTGGTACCACCATCCCTATTACAATTCCTTGAACTAACTAGTTTGTTTGATTATTTAAATAACAATTTTATCTTTGTGAAAGAAACGTGGTACCACCAACCGTTAAATCCACTTAACAAAGTAACTTCTATTAAACTTGTATCTTTACTATCATACCATGACCTAGCAAGAGTTATTCATAGACAAACAACTAAAATTATACTTGTATTCAACTAGTACCACTAACGAAGAACACAAATATCACCAAGAACACAAGATTAAGTAAAAGAAATCACTTCATTGAGATTTTGACAAAATGTTAAGTAAAACCAACTTGAATTCAAAATATTATGCAACCATAACTAATTGTTTCACTTCATCTTCATAGATGTATAGAGATTTAGCTACTCATAATGAAAAAAGCTAAAGATTCAAATAAAAAGGAGAACATAATGTACCAAAATAGAGAAATAATCCAAATCGAGGTAACAATCGAGCTACAATCACTAATCAAGAGCCAAAATTAATCTTCAAGTCTTCAATGGAGTTGGAGTGATGAAAACCCTTAGAAAACCCTTCAAAAACGGCTGGAAATAAAGTGTGTGCTCAGGTGTCCAAGATTAGGTTAAGGGTTGAGTGGTGGTTGGTATTTATACCCCAGGAGAGAGAAAATCGACATGTCAGCTGAATCTCGCGCCGCGATTAAGGATTTCAACAGGATCACGCCGCGATGTGTCTTGGTCGCGCCGCGATGGATGCCAGATTTTGGTATTTCAGCTTCGTTCTTCATCAAGGTTCATCCGTTAGTGCATATGGACCATTCCTAAGCCATTTTCTACCATTTGTGAGTGATATACCTGCTGTAGACCTGAAACCACTAGCAAACACCATAACGCACCACAAAACAAGTATAAACGGCTATAAAACGAGTATAAATCGTTCAAATAGGATGTGGGAAATATGTATAAATTGAGACACATCACTTTCCCTTAAACAAACATAAAAATTGATAGCCATTACGGCAATTTATCAAACTGAGTATATCTACAATCCTTTATTTTGAATGGCAATATCTATAATACATGATAATAGCTATCAAAATACTCAAACCAAACACATATGAAGCTTATACCAATGCTACATAGTTTCATAATTCCTAACTTTCCATAAACTAACTCAAAGTGGGGATGTACACGGGGCAAAAATCGGCCCGACCCGACCCATACAAACCCGTGACCCGTAGATGCATTAAAATGGGAACCGTGATCCGACCCGTTACCCTCTCAGGTGGTTCGGTTCGGGTCAGGTTCTAACGGGTTTCAGTTCGGATCTCGGGTTTAAAGGACTTTTGTTCATTCACGTGTCAAAAACCAGCAGACCCGGCCCCGCCCGAAACCCAAAAGTGCACCAAAACGTGACCCGTGACCTATTCTGTTACCCTCTTGGGTGGGTCGGTTCGGGTCGGGTTCGTACGAGTCAAAAACAAGTCACGGGTTTTCGAGTCAATTGCACATCCCTAACTCAAAAAACTCTATGTATATTATATATGTTATATGTGCTATATATATTTGGCTTAAAATAAAACCCCAAAAGAGAATAAAGTATGTTTCACTAGAACAAGTTTAACATTTTTTTCTCTCCTCCTTATCGGATTTTTTCCCAAAAACAAAATATATTGACAATACTTTTTGATATAGCATGTTTCACACCTAAGTTTTAAGATCTTGCTCTATTTAAGGTCAGTTGTTAATTTTAAAAAAATCTTATTGATAAATTTTATTTTAAACTTCAATTATATAAGTGAAGTATTAGAGCATCAATCAGTTCGACTATTTTTTAAAAATTATATGTATTTAAAATTTATCAAAGGATTGTTTATTATACTATATTATTATTTTTAATAAATAAAGATTATAAAGAAAATTTTTAAGTTTTATTAATATTATGTTTTATTAGTTATGCTTAACATATAATCATATATTCAATTGAATTATTATTCGCATCGTAATCTGACAGTTTTTTATATTATCATAAATTATAAATAATAATATAACTATCAATTATTGTATATTTTGTTTATATTCTCAGTCCCCAGTCAACCTAGGAGTTAAATAAAAAGACAAAACTAAATTAAAATAATATATAAAAAAACAAATTTATTTGCAAATGAAAAGTTATCCTATTATATATCCCTTCCTTCCAAAAGAAAAGGGGGCAATCAAAGAATCAATTTGAAAACCCTAAAAAAAAATAGAGAAAAATGTCACACACTCGCTATCAGAACAGCACCCCATTTCCAAACGGATCAGAAGTGGAAATAAGCAGCAACGACAACGGCTTTCGTGGGGCATGGTATTCAGGGACAGTAATCAAACCCAAAAACAACAACAAAAATCTAATGATTGTTGAATACAAAACATTAATGGCCGATGAATCTGGGACAAAACCACTTAGGGAAACATTAGATGTTGTCCAGTTAAGGCCATTGCCCCCACGTGATAAGGGTGATAGGGATTTTAAGTTTAGTGAGGAAGTTGATGCTTATTATAATGATGGGTGGTGGGAAGGGGTTGTTACTGCTGTTTTGCCAGGTGACCGATATTCGGTGTTTTTTCGGGCGACTAGGGAGCAGTTGGAATTCGGAAAGTCCGAACTCAGGATTCATAGGGAGTTGGTTTATGGTGAATGGGTTCCCCCGGTTGAAGATGAACAACAAGAGGTAGTACTTTATATACACACAATATATACTTATATATATATATTTATGTATAATATCATGATTTTATGAATTTGTGTAGAAATGTAGAATTGTATGTGCCTAGGAGTTTTGTTAATGGGTATTTGAGTATGTGTGTTTTCGGGGTTCCTGGGCTGATTGTTGCCTATTCAAAACTTGATTAGGTGAAATTTCTGGAGGATACGGGCTTATCGAATTTAAATGCTGTAAAAGTTTGTTAAAATTGTCGATTAAGTCAGTATATAAAGTGTAAACCTACCCAAATACCACCCTCTTAATGGGATAATAGATGAGAAGCCAAAAGAGGGCTTTTTTTTGTTTTGAGAATCCGGGGTTGCGAATGAGTTGAGCTTCTATTGAGAAACTGAGACTTGAGCTTGTTTGAGCTGGATTGTTATTGAATTCTTGCTCGAACCAGAACCACATATTCAGCCGATTGCCGATGTTGTGTTTAAAAGGGCTTTGTTCAAGCTTTTTTTGGGCTTTTAGATCCGAAAGTTTAAGTACAGTGGGTTTCGTAGGGTTAGAGCAAAGATTAAATAAGAACTATATCTAAAGGGGCTGAAAGATTAGGAGTAATTTGAGCTACTAAGAAATAGTTTACAAGTAGGTATATGAACAAGTGACATTCTTTTGTAGGAGATACTTTGGTAGATATTAAGATATGATGATATGGTACCCTATGATTTTTGAAATGAATTTCTCCAATTTTTAGTCTTTATAGATGCAACAATCCTAGACAGTAATTTAGGATAGAGATCCTCTAAAGTTGCTTCAACTTTATAGGTAAAGTTGAAGCAACTTGAACCATTGGATTAAAATCAATGGTTGAGATTAAAAATTCAAGTTTGAATCTTGACCATTGATTTTAATCCAATGGTTCAAGTTGCGCCAACTTTACCTATAAAGTTGAAGCAACTTTAGAGGATTCTTATCCAATGGTAATCCGTAATTCTGCTTACCTTGCCAAAGATTTCATTTCGATCAATTAAACCGATGAACGGGAACAACTGCTAAAAATAGTGAATGAGTTGCCAACCTCATGGGCATCTTTCCGATTCTGTGATTAACTCTATTAATGGTATAATAACATAATACCATAAATAATCTCATGGAAACACAATTGTATCAAAATTATAGGTTTTTTTAGTGCTAATATGTTTACATATTTTACAAATATATGTATGCATCTTGAATGAACTAATTAAGACTCTAGTTAAGGGAGGTAAGTCAACTTTTTATATCTGCTTAATGCCTTTTAGAACACTGTTTAGAGGATACACATAGATTGAAATGTGTCGAGATATACATTCAACACAAATATATTGATATAATTATGTTCTAACAACTTATTAGTGTAAAATGATTGGTGATAATTGTTAAATTTCTAATGCCACATGTTACAAGTCTTTGATCACTCTGCTGGAGCTGGCAGAAATTTAAAAATTAAACGATCCTGTACCACCATCATGTACACATGCAGTTGCTATTGATTCTGATCAAGCTACATCAGACTATCAGAGTAATAAAAAGCTTATGTGATGTCTACTTATACATTTTTCTTTATTTCCTATATTTTGTGAATGAGATTATGTGAACTCTATTTATATATATCTGTTTTGTAAAACCTAATCCCAAATGAAAAACATGTTTGACACTTGAGTCGTTTTTACATGTTATCCAACCTGTCCATTTTGTAATCTATTTGCTCTGTTTATTACTATAGTACCACTTTGCAGAATACAAATAGTTAAACTTGTATCACTGCAGGCATCTATCTCTGTAGACTTGAAGGTTTCCAGCAATGATAAATTTCAGAAAGGGCAATCAGTTGAAGTATCCAGCGATGAAGAAGGTTTTCAAGGTGCTTGGTTTGCTGCCACTGTCATCGAACAATTAACCACTGGCAAGTTCAAGATTGAGTACAAATTCTTGAGAAATGATGATGATACTGCTTTTATCACAGAAGAAGTTGATAGCAACCACATACGCCCTTGCCCCCCTAATGAAATGGTCGATCAGTTCCGCCTTTATGAAGAAGTTGATGCCCTCTACAATGATGGGTGGTGGGTAGGCGTGATTTTCAAGGTACTCGGCAGACAAAGATATGAGGTTTTCTTTAGGGACACAAGTGAGGAAATAGTTTTTAAGCAATCAGAACTGAGGCGGCATGTAGAATGGATCAACGGCAAATGGGTGTCTTCTTCCTCGGTGTGTAATCCTATTCATAGACAAATAAAGTAGTCTTTAAGTAATTACTAGTTGATGACGGTAAGGTGAAAATTGAAGTGTTAGGTCTGTACTTTTGGTTTTGTGAACTGTAACTAGGTCATGCGGCTTGTGCATGCCAAATCTCACAACTCAATGGGCGGTAATGTTATTTTGTATCTTAAGTTTGCTATGGAGTATGGATGCTTTTGTACTTCACTATGAAACGCATTTGAAAAATCCAGAATTTTGTGTTGCCTCTTTTCTTTTGTTCCTTTGAACAAATTTCTAACTTTGGTTAAAAGGGAACCATGGATATACAGTTTTTGTTTTTCTTTTGAACATGGATATACAGCTAAAAATGCATTTGAAGATATAACAAAGGAGTTAATGGCAATACTTTTAAGGAATTAGTACTTCAAAATGTAAGTAACTTTACACGAATGTCATAGTGTGTATCGAACGATATTTTGTGCATTGTATGTAATGAACTTTCGAATCTTGTGCATTATATGTATCCGATCAATAAAAAACTTACAAGTGGTAGCTTATATGGTTGACATATATACCCGGATACATACGATGCACAAGATTTGAAAGTTTATTACATACAACGCACAAGATTTAAGTTCTATATTCACTATGACAATTCGTGTAAAGTTACTTGCATTTTAAGATAATAATCAATGTCATCATCAATTAAACAGAAGTCCATGGATTGTGAAGACCTGAATTTTGGATTTGTGGTGTTTTAGGAATTTAAAACTTATATTGTTTCGATTCTTCATTATCAACATAAAGCATACAAGTATACAATCCACGTTCCTATTTTACGAATTATGATTAAAACTACTCGTTGCTTGATGCTAATTTAGCCGACCAATTTTTACAAGGAAAGAAAAGATAAAGCCAGCTGGTATGGGTATACGAGTTTCCTGGTTGATTGAAGTTCTAAACTGCTTTGACTAATTCAATTGTAAGTTATAACAAGAATATTGAGATGCAAAAAACTCTATTTATATGTACGGGAGGGTTACCCGTGCAATGCGACAGCGGAGGCGGTGGCGGTGACGGGTGGTGGTGGCGGCGGTAACCGTGTGATTATTTTATGGGTTAATGAATGTATATTGTAAATAACTTATTTAAGAGTATTATAGGTATATTAGGTGAAACTATTTAGATAAGTGAATAAATGAGAGAGATAGTTTGAATAGATATGACTGGAAAATATTAGTGTGTGGGTTGAAAATTTGTTACAAGTTAAAGGTATTTTAGACTTTTTAAAGATAGAATGTTGAAAATAGGATACTGGTAGTTTGTTTTATAAAGAAGTAAAGATATATTTCAGATAAATATGCAAATAACTAAACTTAGCATCTAAAAGATTCAAATTATCAAGACGTGAGATTGCAGAAATTTTCTAAGGCCCTTCCTTATAGGGTATTCTTGAGTGCGTCCGACCGTCCGACGTCGGACCGGCGGAAGACACTAGTAGCACGGGCGGCGTCTAGGGGCGCGTCTGGAGGTTTCTCCTAATATTAGAGGAAGTGTTCGATCGTTTGTGGGACCCTTTTGCTTTGTTTCCGTTGTTAAAACAAAAAAAACGAATTTGTGTTGTGTGTGTGCAGGTGTGTTGTGTGTGTGATATACTCGTGTATATATATATAAATTATATATATATACATCTGAAGAAGAAGAAGGGATAATAAGACAAAATATGTAATTTAACTTTTGACCCCCGAAGTTTAAGTTATTTACAAAATAATTATTATAGTTTCAAACTTCTACTTTTTAGAACCTTAAATTTCTATATAGATTTTGTTGAAATTGTATAATATTTGTTATTATTATTAATAAAAGTTTAATTTAATGTGTTTTAATAATAATAAAATGTGTTTGTTTAATTTTGTGAAAAAGAAAAATGAAATAATAAAATAATGAATGAATAGTGGAAGAAGTGGGGAAGAATAGGGGTTATAAGGAGGGGTGTTCTTGGGGTGTCTAGGAGAGAGAAAAGTTGATGAATAATGGAAGAAGTGAGGAATAAGTGGGGGTTATAAGGAAGGGCCTAATAGTTGCAACTTTAGTCATACCTGAAAATTTTAAGTTTCAAATCATGTACATAAATCCCCAACCAATGTTATATTCTATATATATAATTCCCGTTACTTGGTTTCCGTGCGGCTTCATTTTTCTGCAACATTAGCCCCTGTCGTTAAATCTTGTGCAATAATGGTCCCCATAAGCTAACGGCTGTTAAGTTTTTTCTCAACATAGTCCCTGTGGCTTCTTTTTTCTACAACATTAGCCCCTGTTGTTAAATCTTTGCAATAATGGTCCCCATCAGCTAACGGCTGTTAGGTTTTTTCTCAACATAGTCTGTCGTTAAAATTTTTGCAATAACGGTCCCATCAGCTAACGGCCGTTAAGTTCTATTAAGTGTTTAACGGAAGTTACAAAAAATGCTGCAAATAGTCCTTTTATTCAACAGGTTAACTCCTAAAGTTTTTATATTTATTTTCTAAAATGATTTATTTGGTACTTTCCATTTCTTTTTGTATTTCATATATAATATTATACTTTTAGTACGTTTTCATAACTTTTTTTCCACGTTTTATCACATTTTTTCAATTAATCATATAGTTGATACATTATTAACATTCGTTTTTTTCCCCTTTCAACTATTCAATGATTAATATAACTTATGTTTGTACACGACAACACATTTTCAAACGCACGTTTAAATACGAAACAAACGAATATATCTTCCGCCTGTATAAACTCTTTGAAAGCAACGTTATGTCTCCCGGGGCAACGGCCGAGTTACATAATGTAACACCCCAACATGGCGGAATCATGGGGTATCACTTAGAAAAGCACAGCACGACATGGAAATTATGTAGAGTCAAACTATATGAAAACATAGGATTGAAACAATCCTTAAACTTGTACAAACGTATACAATCATTAACATTCATCGAAATACATGTTCAATCAATAATAAAAGGCAATTCAATCGATAGTAGTTGATCCTAAAAGTAACCCATAAAAGGGAAGTAAGGATCATGGATCCAGAAAGTCCAAAGCTAGTCCAATCCTAGCAAGTAAGCATGCAATCATCCATTTTGTCTCTGATTAACTTGATTACCTGAAAAGTGTACTAAAGAGCGTCAACATAAAGTTGGTGAGTTTGTAGGGACAAGTAACAAGGAATAACCGTGTCGGATAACAACCGTTAACAATAAGTGAGGATTAGGAGAACTAATCACATCCAAGGATAACCTATAAGGTTTCACATTATCACAATTCAATACAAGTCAACATTCAATAATAACGATTCCATATAACGTTCAACAACGTTCCATAATAATCAATAACGATCAACAACGATGCGGCTTACATAGTTAATAATTAACAATGCGCTAACGGTGCGACTTATATAATGAATAATGCGCTAACGGTGCGACTTACATCGTAAACAATGCGCTAACGGTGCGACTTACATCGTAAACAATGCGCTAACGGTGCGACTTATATAATGAATAATGCGCTAACGGTGCGACTTATATAATGAATAATGCGCTAACGGTGCGACTTACATCGTAAACAATGCGCTAACGGTGCGACTTATATAATGAATAATGCGCTAACGGTGCGACTTACATCGTAAACAATGCGCTAACGGTGCGACTTATATAATGAATAATGCGCTAACGGTGCGACTTACATCGTAAACAATGCGCTAACGGTGCGACTTATATAATGAATAATGCGCTAACGGTGCGACTTACATCGTAAACAATGCGCTAACGGTGCGACTTATATAATGAATAATGCGCTAACGGTGCGACTTACATCGTAAACAATGCGCTAACGGTGCGACTTACATCGTAAACAATGCGCTAACGGTGCGACTTATATAATGAATAATGCGCTAACGGTGCGACTTATATAATGAATAATGCGCTAACGGTGCGACTTACATCGTAAACAATGCGCTAACGGTGCGACTTATATAATGAATAATGCGCTAACGGTGCGACTTACATCGTAAACAATGCGCTAACGGTGCGACTTACATCGTAAACAATGCGCTAACATGTCCACATCAACAATTCAATCATACAATCAATCAAATCAACAATCAACAGTTAAACAAACATGTACACTTTTCAGCCTGAATCTCAATTGAGTAGGGAGGGTTTACGAAACTCACCTGAAATGAGCAATAAAATCCCAAGTCGAAAGAAAGTAGAACCGATGTCCACGATAGCCAAAACCTAATCATACACGTATTACATTAATCCTAAAGCATCTCAAGAGGTAAGGTCCTATGAATATTGACTTAATCTTACTATAAAAGCTTTATTATGTCCATTTTATAAGGCTTTGATCCAACCGAAGTGGAATCATTACATTTCGTTTCACAATGACTAGTCAAAACTTGACCACTGTTGCTTTATCAAAACTTTTGAAACATTAGAACTATGTTCTGGACTCATAGGCCTCTACCATTGGAAAATAGACTCAATTACGCTTCCGTGGCCGCTTGAATCATCGAAAATGGACTTACGGGTCAAAAGTTATTAACGTTTGAAAATATTGTCAAAATCAGTCCCTAACGGGCGTTACAAAAGTAATGGGCGTTACATATAGTAACGGCCGTTACACTTCGGTTTTCAGTTCTGCATAATTCATCAACCCAAATACGAACCAAACACCCTCCAAAACTCATTTTTAGCCTAGAAATCGATTAAGGAAGCTAAAATACTTATGTTTGAACTTATACTAGATATGAATTCACCACATAAACATAACCCATCAACTAGTTTTATCTTAAAACATAAAAATCATGCTCAAATCATTTGACCCATTTCTAATACTTTAATTGCATTTTGACCCGATTTGTGACCCGAATATACTTGAAATCAACTAGAAACAAGTTAATGAACATAAAATGATGATTATGGAATGAGTTTAACTTACCAAAAGTCTTTTGATGCATAAATTCGAATTTGGAGTAAATAGAGAGGATGAACACTTTGAACCAATTAAAACCTTGAATTCTTGATTCTTTGAAGATGATTATTGTTATAAGTTAATTTCTTTATTAGAGAGAAAGAGAGATTTTTAGAAGTGAATATATAATGGTGTGAGTTTTATGGTTAAACTAAGGTGGCTATTTATATAAAATAATTTTAGAATATGCTTTAGCATATGCTTTGGAATATGCCTTAGAATATGCTTTAGCAATATGCTTTGGAATATGCCTTAGAATATGCTTTAGAATATGCTTTTTACCTTTACTATTTACAATTTACTTTTTACCTTTACTATTTACCGTTACTATTCTTAATCACTATTCATGAATACGGTTACTATTCACATATACGGTACTATTCACAAATACGTTACTATTCACATATACGGTACTATTCACAAATACGTACTATTCACATATACGTTACTATTCACATATACATTACTATTCACAATACGGTTACTATTCACATATACGGTACTATTCACAAATACGGTTACTATTCATATATTTTCTCGAAAATCATTTATATTAAATTTATGAGTCAAATCTAGTCAAATTTCACGAATGTTACATTATTCCCCAGTTAAAAGGATTTCGTCCTCGAAATCTAGATTGCATCAAATAAAAATATACTTTACTTGATTTATATTTTGTCTTAGTGACAATTAATCGATATTAGAAGAGATAACATCTAAGTATCTGTTCTACATTAAACAATCACACATAATTAACAGAAAGATACAAGGCGTATCCCTAATTGATGCCTTCTACTCTCAACAGAGTAGGATGAACTCATATGATTCTAAACAGAATCCTTCTACTCTCAACAGAGTAGGATGAACTCATATGATTCTAAACAGAATCCTTCTACTCTCAACAGAGTAGGATGAACTCATATGATTCTAAATAGAATCCTTCTACTCTCAACAGAGTAGGATGAACTTACACACAATCCTCCACCGGATTAACATTTAGAGATAGCATATATAAACATTCTATAATTTGTACATACTTAATAACCAACAACTTGTATTCCTATAGTATAGCATAGATGATTTGTCTAGACACAGGTAAGTCTGATTAAAACACTATACAAAATTCAAATTCACTTTATCTTCCATATTTGACCGTTAGAAACGGCTCCTTTTTAGACTATATAATAATACCTTAGCATACTTTTCTCCATGCCATATCAACTTAACATTTTCCTTTCTTCAGAATCTAACCAAAACCCAAAACCTAATATCGAAAATGTTGAATCCTTTCCTAATCGTAATCTACATTATTATCATAGTGTGGTTAATTACTGTGGCTCAACTTCCATTGGATGAGACTATTCAGTGGTTAGTCGCGTTCGTTCTTGGCGTGGTTCCGTTACTGTTTGTAGCCACGTGGGTTTCTTTGTATGGTTTTTAAATATGTTGTATCCCTAATTGTTGTATTTCCGCTTAAATAATGTAACAAGTTTCACTTGTATTGTACGAATAATGAAATACAACTTTCTTCGCTCTCTTTTGGGGATTGTTGTCGATTAGGGAAATTCCCCAGTTAAAAGAATTTCCCATATTTGTCTTGATAGATTTTTATACCAAGTTCATTTGTCTATTTTAATCGTTGATCGCCCATCATAATTTTAACCTTTCAAATAATTCTTATTTTCAAATTTGAAGTTCTTTTACCAAGACACTACTGTTATTCAGTTGGAAAAGTCGACATATTTTTGTTGATAACATTTGTCTCATTTTCTTAAATTCAATCATTAAAGGCGATCCATGGGTCAAAGAAACAAATATTACCTAGATCACTCCTGAAACAATAGTTTAGATCAAAAATTCATCTAGGGTTCAAAAAGATGAATTAGCAATTGATATGGTTCTCGAAAAAGAAGCAGTGAAGAAAAATAGTGATGTGTGGAAGACGGTCTATTCATTAAGCTATTAATTTAGTTGAGGATTTTCTCGACATAGCATACGCTTTTGAGTAAACTGTTCAGCTCCTTTCAACCTTGGTTAAAGGGATGATAAAGTTTAGAAATTTTATCTTAAAAAAAATATATATAATTCGGTAGTTACTAATTACAGTAGCAATGATTAAAATTTCTGTAGTTTATGGACACCTGTCCGTTTTCCAAGGTCACACTTCGTCTTTCATTCTTTATATAAGAAAGGCACTTTTAAAGATAATAGGCATTCTGAAATTTCCTTCTCTCTTTTATATTTTCCTTTGTGTGAAACTATATTTCCACACATCCAAATCAACCATCGTTCTTTCTCAACTAAGCCATGGCCACTCACACATTTATTGCACTTGAATATTCAATCGAGCTTTTGTCAACGCAAATTGAACAACTTAACAGTACTATAGTATCACTTGCTACTGAACAAACCACCTCGTTTAAGTCTCTTACTTCCCAAATTGACCAAATACACTATAGCACTCCTTTTCTCCTAGCAGATGATAGAGCACTATTGAGAAAGTCTATCGATAAACAAACAAAACTTGAAGCAGAAATTAGAGAAATTAAAGGGTTGTTGTATCAACTTGCTGATTTCTCACAATCTGAAGAAGTTGAAGCAACAGTTGACTCAACTGTTTTCAAGGGAAAGGGACCTATGTCATCACCTTCTCCTGTTATATTTCATGAAAATTTTGAAACACTCCGAAGTAGTTCTCAAGACGTGATCCTCAAAGAGATTATAGAACGTCAAAAAATACAAGCGATGGAGGAAGAGGCTTCTCTGAAGTTAGATAAGGAACTACTGCTTGCAGAAGCAGGAGAAACAGGTTTTGAGGTGCAAACACCAGCAAGTCAACATGTCAACATATTAGAACTTGCTAGTAAAAGAGAGTCTGAGTGGTATGCCAAAATGGCTAAAGGTAAAGTAAGTCTAAGGAAATATCTACAGGAAACTATGGGAGAAGAAGACACTACTCTTAGAGGCGACGAAAGTAGCACTCCTCTACTTTCTCAAAGACCCATGAAAAGACTAAGAACTGTTGGCGCCTCATCATCCGCTCCCGATATGCTTCCACCAGCTGACGATGATGCCTTGTTAAATCTTCAGCTTCCAAAGGGCATAGTGTTTGTGGAAGGAAGGGTCTTAAATAGGCCTGCTGGGATCTTCTATACTTCAGAGGATGGGGATGAGAAGTTCTTTCGTTTAAGCGAGATCGATAAGGCTTCTACTCATTTCTTAACAAACATTTGGAAGATTTGTTCCAAGGATCCTAGTAATACCAACTTCTTAAGGCAGATTGAGCAAGAGTTAGCCAAGCCACACCGAGCCACTTAGTCCAGTGTATGTTCCAATTGAGAACGAATGTATTATTAATGTTTGTAATATTGGCTTGCTATGTTCGATCAAATAAAATTCCTACTTTTGTTCAAGTTTATATTTTATTCAATTTTATAAATTATAACAATTTTTTTTTTTTTATATGCACGACGATTCTCTCACGACACTTACTCAAACTATTCCCCAGTTAAAAGTTCTAGCAACATTTTTAACTTAATAATCGACTTCATGCTCATTAGTGGAAATGACTGCTTCAATATTCTCTATTTTAGAGAACACTCCTACATCTCTTCCGTTCAACTTCTCCAAGTTTAATTACTTAAACAGCTTGTAGTTAAATCTTCTCATTTGTTTTCCCTTCCTCGAGAAATTTTGTTTAGGAAAGAAAATTCATATGAATTTACAATATATGCGTGAATTAAGGAATTTGTTGTACATATGCTTATATTTAATCATAAGAGAACTTTCACAATACTAGGCATTTAGCGCGGTTGGCTAAATGCGCGAAAGGGTGTGGCCTAGACCCAGGTTCGATCCCGGGGACGGCCGATTTCACCATTTTTATTTTTATTTCTTTATTGCATCCAATTACTATTGCGAGTTATATATATAGATTGTGTAATATATATTCATACCAAAGTTATCGCATTCCAATTACCCGCTCTACTCCTGTTCATAATCAGTACCCTATTATTGGTCTCGTTAAATTATTCTGATAAAGTTATTCAACTTTATTTCATTCAATTCTAGATATAGATATAATAACGCTACATTATTGGCTTTATTGACGAGGAGTTATTCCTTGTCGGCCATTTCGACAATTATTGTCATCTGACATCATTGCTTACGTTATATAAGCGAATAGTACCTCACAGTAAAATCATGTATTCTCACCTTAAAGTATAAGATCATTTAAGAATGAAATCTACAGAACTTTATTCGTGCTTATAGTTATAACCTCCTACGATCATCCTGTTTGCTCTTATTCTAGTCATTTCTTTGAACACATTCATTAAATTACCAACTCAAACTTCATGTTCGTAAAAATGCCTCTTAACACACTAGGTCTCCTAATATTTCATAGTATCTCACTTTAATTGAACATTATAGTCTCCAAAAATCTTAGCTCATTCTATCAGTCAATCGTAACTATAAGTTTGAACTTAGTCTATAGTTCATAATAAATCATTGGTCTACAATTATATATTATAAGTATCTAAGACCTTAATAAGCATGTATTCTAGATCTTATTCTCATACTGTTATTCCAACAATGACTGATAATTGTAGACAATTATAAGTAATATAGCTTAGACATGGGCCATCCGGTAATGCTTATAATATAAGGCATACCATTGGCCAGCCCATCTCATTACCAACCCGTTCAAAATACCCTATGCCTGTACTACCATTATTAGCATAAAATTCAAGTCCACACAATTCACACTTGAATATCAAAATTGACCTTCAAGTAATACACAATTTCCACATCAAGTCCTTATAAATCATTGCATGAATATAGTTATCTCTACAGGGATATTATCATGGCAATAATCTAAGGCTTCAGCAATCGTACAATTTACAATCAACAATACAATCACGAAAACATTCAACACTATATAAATAAAAGGGTCAAGTCATAACAAGGTGGGTAAAGCATAGTCCGAATTTTAACTTCAACATTCGACACATTAAAAGTGTTTGTATATAGGGTGTACCATCGGCTAACCCTCCACACCGTTAATATATTGAATGGATGTCAAACTCGGTACCGATATGTTCTCTAAGTATTGGTCGGGTATGTATACAGGGTGTACCAGCGGCTAACCCTCCACCTAACCAACACTCATTAAACATATCGGGTTAACTACTATACTTTATCCACGAGGCGCAATCCATGAGATCATTAACTTTATATGACATAGGATAACCATAGATTTGTTGATCAGGCGCCTCTAGGGTTATCGAATGTTATACTCCATTAATGCCATCATTTCATTTTGCTGGGGGACAAATAATAAATGCATCCAAGATTCCACACACATCAACGTTTATCACAACAATTCCACAATTCACGGTGTATCCCGACACTATCATATACGTCCATCAAGTTGTCATATAACAATCAAGTCATCAAATCATAAGTAACCTACGAACTCCGTTTAAACCATTTTATGCATCATACAGTTCACGTTGCACACAAAATTTCCTATCATGCATGCTAATATGAAGTGTGGGTGCAATGGCTATATACTAGGTCAATCCACCTAATTCTCTACAACCATGGCTCTGATACCATTCTGTAACACCCCAACATGGCGGAATCATGGGGTATCACTTAGAAAAGCACAGCACGACATGGAAATTATGTAGAGTCAAAATATATGAAAACATAGGATTGAAACAATCCTTAAACTTGTACAAACGTATACAATCATTAACATTCATCGAAATACATGTTCAATCAATAATAAAAGGCAATTCAATCGATAGTAGTTGATCCTAAAAGTAACCCATAAAAGGGAAGTAAGGATCATGGATCCAGAAAGTCCAAAGCTAGTCCAATCCTAGCAAGTAAGCATGCAATCATCCATTTTGTCTCTGATTAACTTGATTACCTGAAAAGTGTACTAAAGAGCGTCAACATAAAGTTGGTGAGTTTGTAGGGACAAGTAACAAGGAATAACCGTGTCGGATAACAACCGTTAACAATAAGTGAGGATTAGGAGAACTAATCACATCCAAGGATAACCTATAAGGTTTCACATTATCACAATTCAATACAAGTCAACATTCAATAATAACGATTCCATATAACGTTCAACAACGTTCCATAATAATCAATAACGATCAACAACGATGCGGCTTACATAGTTAATAATTAACAATGCGCTAACGGTGCGACTTATATAATGAATAATGCGCTAACGGTGCGACTTATATAATGAATAATGCGCTAACGGTGCGACTTACATCGTAAACAATGCGCTAACGGTGCGACTTACATCGTAAACAATGCGCTAACATGTCCACATCAACAATTCAATCATACAATCAATCAAATCAACAATCAACAGTTAAACAAACATGTACACTTTTCAGCCCGAATCTCAATTGAGTAGGGAGGTTTACGAAACTCACCTGAAATGAGCAATAAAATCCCAAGTCGAAAGAAAGTAGAACCGATGTCCACGATAGCCAAAACCTAATCATACACGTATTACATTAATCCTAAAGCATCTCAAGAGGTAAGGTCCTATGAATATTGACTTAATCTTACTATAAAAGCTTTATTATGTCCATTTTATAAGGCTTTGATCCAACCGAAGTGGAATCATTACATTTCGTTTCACAATGACTAGTCAAAACTTGACCACTGTTGCTTTATCAAAACTTTTGAAACATTAGAACTATGTTCTGGACTCATAGGCCTCTACCATTGGAAAATAGACTCAATTACGCTTCCGTGGCCGCTTGAATCATCGAAAATGGACTTACGGGTCAAAAGTTATTGACGTTTGAAAATATTGTCAAAATCAGTCCCTAACGGGCGTTACAAAAGTAATGGGCGTTACATATAGTAACGGCCGTTACACTTCGGTTTTCAGTTCTGCATAATTCATCAACCCAAATACGAACCAAACACCCTCCAAAACTCATTTTTAGCCTAGAAATCGATTAAGGAAGCTAAAATACTTATGTTTGAACTTATACTAGATATGAATTCACCACATAAACATAACCCATCAACTAGTTTTATCTTAAAACATAAAAATCATGCTCAAATCATTTGACCCATTTCTAATACTTTAATTGCATTTTGACCCGATTTGTGACCCGAATATACTTGAAATCAACTAGAAACAAGTTAATGAACATAAAATGATGATTATGGAATGAGTTTAACTTACCAAAAGTCTTTTGATGCATAAATTCGAATTTGGAGTAAATAGAGAGGATGAACACTTTGAACCAATTAAAACCTTGAATTCTTGATTCTTTGAAGATGATTATTGTTATAAGTTAATTTCTTTATTAGAGAGAAAGAGAGATTTTTAGAAGTGAATATATAATGGTGTGAGTTTTATGGTTAAACTAAGGTGGCTATTTATATAAAATAATTTTAGAATATGCTTTAGCATATGCTTTGGAATATGCCTTAGAATATGCTTTAGCATATGCTTTGGAATATGCCTTAGAATATGCTTTAGAATATGCTTTTTACCTTTACTATTTACAATTTACTTTTTACCTTTACTATTTACCGTTACTATTCTTAATCACTATTCATGAATACGGTTACTATTCACATATACGGTACTATTCACAAATATGGTACTATTCACAAATACGTTACTATTCACGTATACGGTACTATTCACAATACGGTTACTATTCACATATACGGGTACTATTCACAAATACGGTTACTATTCATATATTTTCTCGAAAATCATTTACATTAAATTTATGAGTCAAATCTAGTCAAATTTCACGAATGTTACACATAACTAGTTATTATATAATTGGAGGTCATAGATAATGATATAAGATCGGACATTTTATTCCCACCATTTATTTTTACTCATCCGATTACACCCCCCCTCCCCCCTTTAATAACGATATGGCTGCTATAGTATGAATCGACATACTGTCAGAGAACGTAACGCTTTTTGACTTTTGACCCTCACCTTTAGCAACGAAGGTTACCTCCATTTAATTGCTAATAAATTGGCCCATCAACCCAATTCACATCCTTCATCGGTTATTGTCCCATCGCCATCCATTTATTTTTTTTTGCTTGTAAACCCTTTTTGCTTTCTTTTCTAAAACAAAACCTCTTATAATACCCAAATCGGCTCTATTTTCCAGCCATTTTCCGACTAATTTTTAGCAGCAAGCTGGACCACCTTCGTGAACAACTTTCGATATCTAAATTTTTATAAGTTATTATTATTATTATTTATTATATTTTTTTATCTTTTATGATCTGTTTTGTTAATAAGTTTTTTTATATGTTTTGTTAATACGATTTTTATGTTTGTAATACATGAAAATATTGAACAATCATATTTATTTGGGTGTGATATAATTATGCGTAAGGGAAGACATTGCATTGTTAGGCCACCGCATGTGATGTTGTTTAACATGAATTTATCCATACATCTACATTATGGTAGTGTATTTTTTTTCATGATTCTATTTTGTATTCCATTATTACTAAAATTTGTATTTATATTCAAGATTTTAGTTCCATAAGTTTTTTCATGGTGGATTTCTTACTTTTATGGGGAAAAAAATATAGATAAAAAGTAAAAATAATATGTATAAAATAACTATATAAAAGGTAGGTATAGTATAGAAAATAGTATATTAAAAACAAGGTATTACTCATCGGTTGCATTAATGTGTTTACATCTACCTTATCCGTACCTTTTAATAAAAAAAGATAAAAAGGAGACATTGCATTAATGTTTCACACCAACCTCATAAGTTGTATTAATGTATCACAACTATCTCATTTGTTGCATTAATGTTTTGCTTACATTGTTACATATACCTCGCTTGTACGTACCTTTAATAAAAAAGATAAAAAGGTAGGGACTTTGCATTAATGTTTCACACCCACCTTTGTTTCATTAATGTTTTACATCTACCTCATCTGTACGTACCTTTTAGTAGTGATATCGCTGCTAAAGGTAGTGTATGAATTGTCTAGTCTGACACCTAGCTTTTACCAGCGATATCACTACTAAATGTGGTAATCAGAAGAGACAAAGTTGTGCTAAAGATATCCATATTAAAAAATGTGATCGGGTAAAAAAGTGGTCTGATTAGCAAACCCTATAAAAAGTGCTCTCTGAAAAATGGGTTTATAATATAAGAATATAGAAATAAAAGGAATGCATGGGTTCAGGTTCAAATAAAACAAACATTAAAGTAAAACAAAATAATAACAATTATTTTTTTAATTGAAAATTGTTGTGAATCAAAAAAATCTTCATGGAACAGTATATATACATGCACTTTATGAATCTTCGTGCCTTAGTTTTATTATAATTGCATATCAAAAATTTAATCCATATATTTTATATTAATATAATATTGTTTTAATATCATATTAATATTTGTTTTATTCTTCATTGTATTACGAGGGTTACTGTCCCGATCCTGCAAACTATCTGGCCAATGGCAAATCCAGCTAGGGCCCATTTCATTTTATTTTTTTTTGAAAGGTGAATTTCGTTGGAAACTTCGTGTCGTGATTCGATAACGGGAGGTCTAGCATACGTTGTCTTAACCGGGTCCCGCGCTAGAGAGCTCCCTCGAAGTAGAAATGCCTATTTCAAATACCCGATGGGGGAAAACCCCCTACTAATCCGTCCGAAGGCACGACGATTAATAGGGGTAAACCCTGCCCCCTCAGACTTGAATCTGGGTATACCCAAGCCAAGTCCTCATAAAGGGACTTAATTCCTATGTCCTCCCCAAGGCTTGAACACAAGACCTCATGCAAGGGATGATCATTCAACCATTGAGCCAAAGCTCAAGGACGGCCCATTTCATTTAGTGAAAGGTTTATTTTAGGTAACTGTTTTGTACGGATATCTATATGTGAAGGACAAAGTTTGAAAAATGCATTTTTCAAGAAGAATATTCTTACCTTTTTCAATTCCCGAGACACCCTTATGTGTGCCCTTAGGGCACAAGTTAGAAAAACCCAATTAAAGGATTTTTCTAACTTGTGCCCTAAGGGCACACATAAGGGTGTCTCGGGAATTGAAAAAGGTAAGAATATTCTTCTCGGGAATTGAAAAAGGTAATAATATTCTTCTCGGATTTG
Source organism: Erigeron breviscapus (assembly GCA_034093135.1). Lineage (NCBI taxonomy): Eukaryota > Viridiplantae > Streptophyta > Magnoliopsida > Asterales > Asteraceae > Erigeron > Erigeron breviscapus. The sequence continues at coordinate 144,156,338 of CM067167.1, forward strand.
AAAAATGCATTTTTCAAGAAGAATATTCTTACCTTTTTCAATTCCCGAGACACCCTTATGTGTGCCCTTAGGGCACAAGTTAGAAAAACCCAAACTTAAATACCATAAATTAAAAGTAACTTTATACGCAAACACATATGACATTTGTACAGTTGTAGTTGTAGGAGTACTTTGTATGCAAACTGATCTGACATTAAGGACCAAATTTTAAATATCTAACAGGACTTTATCTGGAATTTCAGTTAACTACAAGGACCGAAATCATGAAATATACAATAGAAAAGGGACTAGTTAAAACTTTCAAAACCATTATAAAATAACAAACCCTACTAATATGACAATTGCCTTTGGCCGCCCTCCCACCCACCAAACTCGGATCTGCTTCACCGTATGTCTTCAACCTTCACCAAATAGTTACGAGTATTTCACAATTGTTTTCTAGGTATTGTATCTATCTTCTAACATATTTTTTTTTCTTACAAAACGGTTTTTAATTTAATTCTAGATTATTTTTGGTTGTATGTTTAATACATCTTTTAAATTTGACACTGTTTAAAATATCAATTAATGATTTTGTTTTTTCAGCTGATCTAATGGTGGAATTTGTTTTCGAAGAAGTCGGTTGGAAGTTTATCAAAAGCTGGAGTTTATTGATTAAAATTTAGAGATTTTTTTTTTGTTCATTGTATGTAAACATCCAACAAGGTGTTGGAGCTCTTTATGTCACGATGTATGACTCTTGTTTCGATCACATAGGATTATGAAGGTAGTCTACGCCACCGACATTACGGATGTGAATCTTGAGGCATTAGTTCACATGAGACATGTGTGTCCAAGGATTTGTGTTATGCATGTCTCACGTGAGAATCCAATGGCTTAAGATTGACATTAGTGATGTCCGTGCTGTAGGCTTCCTTTATAGTCCTTTTTGTTTGTAATAAAGAGTCGTGCATCCTGATATAAAAAGCTCTACCATCATGTTGGGTATCGATCTGTTCTAATTTTAGTGTTTCTAAACAAGGATATTCTCACAGTTGCTATCCAATGTTGAGTTTAGTTTTTCATTTCAACGAATGTTATAAAATCAAAGAATTAGTATTCCCATTTATCTTACATATTCTATCATTGTACTGTTTTTATCTAGTTATTTGTATGTACCACATAAAATTAATAACTTACAACTTAAAGCACGGGTAAAATATTTGACATGTATAAAACACATCAACTTGTTAGTTATTACATAAACTGGTAATCCTGAAATCAATGACTGGATATTACAAACAAAAACTTGGGTAATACCAAGGGCAACGTTAATGATATTGCCATATTGGTAGAAATCAAGATTCCATTCAAAAGTATTTTGCGCGATAAAATACCCCCAAAAATTACACTAAATTATTAACAAATTTTGGTCATACAATACAACCACACAAACTACATGTTGTGACTGTTACATTTATATACAACAACTAATGATACCGGATGCTTCCATTTGGACTCGAGCTTTTTTTGCGTGTGTAGATTGTTTGAGTGCATTGTTTTCTTTTTGATCTAGTATATGTATATTCCTTTAAATTTTGTACGCATAGTATGCTGATTTTCTTTATGATGTTCCTCATCCTTTATCATTTGATGAATCGAAAGTCTACATTTGATTTGCAAAGGGAATTCGTCCTGATAAGTTGTTGTGTGACAAATTCAGATGACCAAAAAAACTCAAGTCAACTATGATTGGTGGAATTATCCTAGTCAACTTGTTTTCTGTGAAATCAAGAGAACCCAAAGCCTTCGTATTTCCAATGTTATCTGGGATACTCCCACTGAGATAATTATGAGACAAATTGAGATCCATTAACAGAGAAAGTGTAGTTAACTCTACAAGTATCTGATCAACGAGCTGATTGCTTGATCGAAAGGTCCACGCTATAAAGCGTTGACAAACTTTTCGTTCCATTTTCAAGCGTGATACCTTTTGAGACCCGAACCATGTACTCTTGAGAATAGATATAATGCCGGCAAAAGTAAGCTTCTATGATTCCCGACAGCTTTCGCAGACAATGAGGGATGGGTCCTATTTGGATGTTGTGTGCAATATCCAATTTTGAAGACATGAAATTTTGCACAAAGATGGAAGAACTCTTCCAGTGAAAGTTGTTTCTATGCAACTTGAGAAATTGATAATTTATTAATCTAAGATCCACAATCATCGTTAAATTCTAGATTATTTTTGGTTGTATGTTTAATACATCTTTTAAATTTGACACTGTTTAAAATATCAATTAATGATTTTGTTTTTTCAGCTGATCTAATGGTGGAATTTGTTTTCGAAGAAGTCGGTTGGAAGTTTATCAAAAGCTGGAGTTTATTGATTAAAATTTAGAGATTTTTTTTTTGTTCATTGTATGTAAACATCCAACAAGGTGTTGGAGCTCTTTATGTCACGATGTATGACTCTTGTTTCGATCACATAGGATTATGAAGGTAGTCTACGCCACCGACATTACGGATGTGAATCTTGAGGCATTAGTTCACATGAGACATGTGTGTCCAAGGATTTGTGTTATGCATGTCTCACGTGAGAATCCAATGGCTTAAGATTGACATTAGTGATGTCCGTGCTGTAGGCTTCCTTTATAGTCCTTTTTGTTTGTAATAAAGAGTCGTGCATCCTGATATAAAAAGCTCTACCATCATGTTGGGTATCGATCTGTTCTAATTTTAGTGTTTCTAAACAAGGATATTCTCACAGTTGCTATCCAATGTTGAGTTTAGTTTTTCATTTCAACGAATGTTATAAAATCAAAGAATTAGTATTCCCATTTATCTTACATATTCTATCATTGTACTGTTTTTATCTAGTTATTTGTATGTACCACATAAAATTAATAACTTACAACTTAAAGCACGGGTAAAATATTTGACATGTATAAAACACATCAACTTGTTAGTTATTACATAAACTGGTAATCCTGAAATCAATGACTGGATATTACAAACAAAAACTTGGGTAATACCAAGGGCAACGTTAATGATATTGCCATATTGGTAGAAATCAAGATTCCATTCAAAAGTATTTTGCGCGATAAAATACCCCCAAAAATTACACTAAATTATTAACAAATTTTGGTCATACAATACAACCACACAAACTACATGTTGTGACTGTTACATTTATATACAACAACTAATGATACCGGATGCTTCCATTTGGACTCGAGCTTTTTTTGCGTGTGTAGATTGTTTGAGTGCATTGTTTTCTTTTTGATCTAGTATATGTATATTCCTTTAAATTTTGTACGCATAGTATGCTGATTTTCTTTATGATGTTCCTCATCCTTTATCATTTGATGAATCGAAAGTCTACATTTGATTTGCAAAGGGAATTCGTCCTGATAAGTTGTTGTGTGACAAATTCAGATGACCAAAAAAACTCAAGTCAACTATGATTGGTGGAATTATCCTAGTCAACTTGTTTTCTGTGAAATCAAGAGAACCCAAAGCCTTCGTATTTCCAATGTTATCTGGGATACTCCCACTGAGATAATTATGAGACAAATTGAGATCCATTAACAGAGAAAGTGTAGTTAACTCTACAAGTATCTGATCAACGAGCTGATTGCTTGATCGAAAGGTCCACGCTATAAAGCGTTGACAAACTTTTCGTTCCATTTTCAAGCGTGATACCTTTTGAGACCCGAACCATGTACTCTTGAGAATAGATATAATGCCGGCAAAAGTAAGCTTCTATGATTCCCGACAGCTTTCGCAGACAATGAGGGATGGGTCCTATTTGGATGTTGTGTGCAATATCCAATTTTGAAGACATGAAATTTTGCACAAAGATGGAAGAACTCTTCCAGTGAAAGTTGTTTCTATGCAACTTGAGAAATTGATAATTTATTAATCTAAGATCCACAAGTCATGTAAATTTCTTAGATCTTGTGGTAGCTCGCCAGTAAAGTTATTGTCATTCAGGTGTAACCATGACTAGAATATTACCAGACAACCCGTGGCCGTTGCAGCTTAATATCACTCCACACAGCTTTTCTAGATTTTCTAAACAGTTTGGAATTTCACCTGTTAACATATTCATCGAAAGATCTTTATTTTACTAAGTCGAGATGGCCAAATAAAAAATAAAAATAGTGCAGCGTCAAAAGTTAAGTATAGTCGAATATCGGCTTGTAAATTTTCTATCGTTAGGTTGCTTTAATTAGTCAATATACTGTATACATGATGAGCTGGGCAATAGGCAGACGAGAAATTGAGTTCAAATAGCACTGTGACAGCAGCGCCACTTTTTTTTCCCGGTGTGATAACATACAAGGATTAGAAATTTTACTACCATGATTCATATTAACAATTAATAGTGTACTCATATTCTATTTGATGTCACATTTGCCAATTCATTCTCTAAGCAAAAAAAAAAAAAAAACAAAACTGTAAAGATGCAATGTAATAGAACATCAATACAGTAAAAAACTGTATCTTTGCAAAAACCAAAGATGCATTGTTGTTTTTATTGTGGAAAGATTATAAAAGAAAAGGAAATTTACAGTAAAGACTCCCTAATGCTCAAGTAGCTCCCCACTCTACGTTTTCTTACGTAATATTATTTCTGCTGGCTATAACGTAATATCCCATGGACATCAACAATGCCAGGAGGAAACACGGGATCTGTAGCTGCTCTAATAGCTACCTTTGCTACAGCTGTAACATTGACTGGAGGTGTCAACAATGGACCAACAAGCGGAACTTCTCTCAGAGGCTTTGCTTGTTGGAGAACCTGCATTTAAAAATAACAAAATCATTATTGAGGTCATCATTGGCTTACTAATGGCAAACAACCCAAACAACACAAACACAACTAGAGGTGGCAATTTGACTCATTTAGTACATGTCAAAAGTTTGGGTCAAAACTCAAAACGAGTAATTTTTTTGCTGTAGGTCATCGGGTCCTTTTAGGTAGAGCTGCGACGCTATTTGTTCTAGTTATTTTATTTTGTTAAAAAATAAAGTGTTGTAATTGTGATGAGATGAACTATTTAATTACAATAATGATTTTAGACTTGGAATAAACGCTTGCACACTAAAAACACACTTTGGGAACTTTCGACCCACTTCCTTAATAGCTAACGTTTATCGTTTAATCGATTTAAACTGTTAAAAGATATAAAACCACCCAAACTGACTCGTTAAACCTGCACTACCTCTACACACAGCAAGAAGTAACTGTTACATAGTTGCCTTAAAAGGGAACGGTTAATACGGGTGACATTTAGGATTGAAAGCAGCGCAAGAAATTGGGCATAGTTAAAGCATCGCAAAAAGTTGGTCATAGTTAAAGCAGCTAAAGGGTAGCATTTTTGTAACATCCGGATTACTTCTGACATTCAAGATCTAATCGAGAAAGAAATTATAAACGGGTTTACTTACCAGCAACCAAAGCTAATAAGTGGGGGCCAACAATTCTACCTACTTTGAACATTTTCCCTCGTGTATAATGTAACACGCTAAGCTCAAAGCACCAGACTGACCCAATAACCTTTAAATAAACCTAAAACCGTTGTGGAAGTTATGCTGTTGAACAGATGGTCTGACTATCTGACATTTATATCACAGTGAAGTCAGTTGAACTATATTTTTTCTACACAACAATTACCAAGAGCCCTTCTGTCTATTCCAACATTCAACAAGATGAAACCTGATCTTAGTTAGCATATAATTATCCTAATTTTCTCCCCCATGTACCATACTCTGCATGTATATAATTGTACCAGGCTATAGCATAAGATGGTTTTTTACCTACCAATTAAAATGATGGCTGTTTTGTGATATAATTTGTAATATAACTGACAGTATAGTGTGGCATTTTTCATGACTCCGCAAGGGTAATATTTTAACAATTATACGAAGCTTCCATTGGTGCTCACTAATGATTACCACATGCATTTCATCCACCTTATAGTAACATGAAACTCTTTTTCTTAATACCTCGAGTCAAAATTCCCACTTTTATTCAAATATCGTACTATGAGTGATATGTTTTCTCTCCATAACAGAAACAAGTCTGAAACAATAGAAGACACAACTCCGTTCAGAAATTTCTTATTGCTACTGATTTCAAGACTAAACACACTACACTCACAGAAACATATACCCTCAAGTCACATATCTAATAGCATGTATATGATAATATGAATAAGGGTGAAGACTTGACATGAAATCATGATGGACAGATTTCAATGTTGCTGGGCAGGAAGAAAAAAAGCTACCTATTTGTTACAGTAAAGCTAAAATTGAAAACTGGACACCATAACTCAAAGAATGATAAACCAAGAGATGAATGTCACTGGGACAAAAGGAATAACTCAACAAAAGCCGAAGATTTTCAGGGGAACAGAGGTTGCTGCATTGCTCTCTATTGAATTCCATATGATAAATCCTGTAAACTAACGGTTACTAAGTCAAGCCTCTCTCTATATATAGGTTGTGTTGTAGTATAAACTCTAGCCTGAACAAGGGTCGCTCTTAATTTAGGTTGTAGGGTATAAACTTAAGCCTGAACAAGGATCGCTCTTCGTTTACTCATAATTTATAAACCCTAAAGAAACTCTAAAATAAGATCAAAACTGGGATTACAAGGAATTTGCACTTCAGTAGTTTTACGATACTCAATCCCTTTTAGTCCTTAATTATAGGCTCTTTGTTCCTGTGGTACATCATACTCTGTATGTATAGTAGTATTGGGATATAGCACAAACTTGTTGGCCTAAGAATTTGTCTCAACTCTCAACCAACTTGAAATAAGATGCATAGTTACCTAATCCGTTGACAATGGAAGGGTAATTCAGAATAGTATAATTGGTAGTCATCTTCAGGTACATTTAACCTTAAGCTGGAATTCCATTGGACCTTAAGTTACTAGGACATCCATCAATATCTATCATATTCGAAGAGGGGCATAAAATGCTGTCAACAATCAAGAAATTACACAAAGCAATTAAAACCGATGGTACCATTTCTAGTGGACAACCAATGAGATCCAGAGGTAACTCCATGTTGCCAACACGACGCTTTCCATAAATGAAGCCAGGCCTCAAAATGGCATCTGAAATAATAAGAGCTTTATCATACATTTGAAGGGGCTAGATCACGGAAAAAATTTACATCATTCAAAAAGAAAATGTACCAAGTGAAGCTTGATGACATAAAAAAAATGCAGGCATATTGTTTAAATATCCAGCTAGTATTTCACAGATAGTAAAACTCTCTCTTACTTGGAAAGAAAAGGAAGTTATAGATGCATTTTGTATAAAAATATCAAAGAACACTTGCGTCCATATGGATATCTCATCATCAACTCTGTTTCTGCAGCTCTCTGCATCAATATTACACAACTACCAGTTTAGATCGTAAAAGAACCTACACTAATACAAGTTACTTTATCATGAACATTTTTAAGTTCTACAATTAGGGATCCATGCACAAGCTGCATTTTATTTATTAACTTTTTGAGATAATTACCAACATTTTATGAGTAGATTAACATCTAATGACCAAATTTCAGCTATATCATCAGATGTGCAAATTGTTCTAAGAATAAACAACAAATTATGAATGCCAAAAGCAAATGGTCCACAGTTACCTTTCCATCAAAGTATCCTTGTAAAAAGTAATTGATCACACCAGAGTCAGCAGCAGATATGTATACAAATCTTTTAACCCCTGTAGCATGAAACATTTTACTTATATGTTAGGGTGTCAATAATAAGTTTTCTTTAAGTTCCATTATGTTAAATGATATCCTCGACAGTTTTATCACTTTGTTACTGCATTGAATGAAGCATAAAAAACAGAGATATAAATGAAGACAGATGATCTTAGCCCGAACCTTGTTCGGCCGCAGCTCTAATGGCTGTCATATTTGCAGTTCCATTGATTTTGTACATGTAGGAGTTGGAACCAAAACCACCAACACAGGATACCTGTAAGTTTATAAACAGACATTAAAGTGTGTATCATAAAATTTAACAGCACCAAGAGCCGTGTTTGATAATTTGAATGAAACAGATAAAGGCTCTTTTAACTATCCAAAAAAGGAACGCTCAAAAAATACACATGAGAAACAAGCAAGATTTTATTTGAAGGTCTCAAAAAGTTATGATATTATAAACCTCATAATATGTGCTCTACTCTTCATCAAAAAAATAAAACAAGATTTGTGAACGGTATATTATGAACTTAATTTGAAAATATGAGTAATAAGCGACTACACACAATAGAGGTCACTCCATTTAATGCTTCCTTCCATGAGCCACCAGATAACAAGTCCCCTAAATAACACATGGATAAAAGTTCAGTGATCCAGCAGATGAATCAATTAGAATAAGAAATATTTTCATACCACTACAAAATCCGACGAATTACAAGATTCTTAATCAAACTAAGCAATTTGGTCACTACTTATGGGTAAAATACCAATCAACAGATAAAAAACTAAATTACAAAACTGTTGCAGACTAAGAATCAAATTCAATAAATCTTGTTTATCATATTAAGCCATTAGCATGTATAGTTTACAGTGACCAGTGGTTTAGCTACGGAGTAATATTGTTCACAAATGTCTAAATGTTATTCCACATCAGCCTTTCATACACGTCGCTTGCCATGTTGGCAGGATTCAATATTTATATCTACAGGCACCAAAGAGAAAGTAACATTGCTGAGAAAATTTCACACACAGTGACAGTCCTTGTAACTAAAACGGAGATAATCAATATGAGGAATAATAGTTGGCACATTTAGTTTTGTCAAAGGCTGAACGTTCATAAGTTATCTAAATGTACATGAGAAGTATACAGAGATATATGATATGAAACCATATGCATAGACCAGATGCCATACCTTGATGCCAGTCCACTTTGTTAGCCCATGCTTCCTGAATGGATGACCTGCCAGATCTGCAAAAAAATTGTTACCAGCAGTTAGGAAAGAATCACTTAACATGCACCGACACTCATTTCATTAACTTAACTAAAACATGAAATCACGATATAAAATGATACCCCTTTGTCATGCTTTAATCACCTTTGTCAAAATGATACAACGATAATTTTTATTCTAGAAGGATACTGGCGGCGGATATATGTTCCCCCACACTTTCCATACATAATCAACTCAAATCAACAATCATCCCTTTTATCCATATATAATTCAAATCATGATCAAAATATCATTCATTTATACCTGCTAAGGCTAGCAACGGACAAGCCACGACTTAATGCTTCTTTGCATATATGTGAGCCAACAAATCCACTTCCACCGAGCACAAGTAACTAATTACAATTTACAAACATATCATTAATCATTAATTATTATTATATATGTATATATACACACATACACAGACAGACATCATCAAAGTGTACCTTGTCAGCTGGAGGAGGTGGTGGAACATTAGTAACCGTTTCGGCATTTTCTACTTTGAGTGGCTCATCAATTTTATTATTATTATGTGATTCTGTTGATAAATATCTTCCTCTATTTGTTGAACAACCACCTAACTTATTAATATTATTATTGCTTAATTTTACAATAATAACAATAACAGTAAGAAAAATAACACAATGTTAGTTAAGATCATCATATATACATAGATACATATATATAATAAAGGGGAAGGAAAACTTAAATAGTGTAAGATGCAATTATTGATTACAAAGTGAAGATTGTAGTAAGTAATTTGTTTGTTTGATTGAAAGATATAATCATATAATAAACTGATAATTGAATTTAGGGCAAAATTGGATGAAGAAAACTTACAATAACAATCTGGAAAGCGTTAATCTAGAAGAAGAATTACGGATTAAACGTGACATAATAATAATAGTGAAATTAGATTTTGAATCTTTTAGACAACTTTTTGGGATTGTCACTGTATGTATATATGTCCGTATGTATATATGTGTAGGTATAGTTACACAGTTATTATTATGTGTATGTACCAGGGGTGTTAACGAGTCGAAATATTCGAACTCGATTCGTAAAAAGCTCGTTTCGAGCCGAGCTTAAACGAGCTCGAGTCGAATTCGAGCTTAACTGTTGACTCGTTTACTAATCGAGCTCGAGCTCGAACTTCGAATCCATAACTCGATTAAGCTCGCGAGCCTAAACGAGCTTTCATATATATAATATAATAATATATACATATTATTATATTAATCGAGCTTTTCATATACTAATCGAGCCGAGCCTAAACGAGCTTTTTTCACGAGCCTCTGATAATCGAGCTTAGTTTTGATCACTTACCGAGCTCGAGCTCGAGCCAAGCTCGAACTTGTTTAGTTTTTTTTAACAAACGAGCCGATCTCGAGTCGAGCTCGAGCTTTCTTTATAAATCACGAGCCGAGCTCGAGTTTATATACTAAGGCTCGAACGAGCTCGAGCTCCTTAAACGATCTCGAGCTCGAGCACTGTCAAGCTCGGCTCGGCTCGTTTACACCTCTAGTATGTACCATGTATAAATTGGTGAGCGAGAGAAACACAAAATTTCTTTGGCTCAGTCTACGAAACTGGTAATGTTCTATCAAAGATTAGGAAAATGATTAGTGTGCCTAAAATATAGACCTAAAAGTATGCCTAATAAATGAGGGATTGACACATGACAAATTCAATGGTAAAGATTATGAAAGAGAAGATGTGAAATCCATGTGTCAAAACTTGAATGCATTAGGCATACTTTTAGGCACATTATTAGGCATATTTATCATTATCCTTATTATTATCATTAAAAACAACATAAAAAGTTGCTGTTCAGAAAAAAAAAAAAAAAAAAAATATTAAAAACAACATAAAAAGTACTAACATTATTCTTAATAATTGGTTCAAAAAATCATTTGCATGAATTAAAAAAACTTGGACTGAATACATGTTTGATTTTTTCATGAGTTTTAGATTTAGTAACACTGCAGTTTTAACATTTAACAATAGTGATTAACTGATTATAATGTTGGTGTTCATGGTCATTCTTGCTACACATCAAGCGCGAAGATGTAATTGTAAAAATGAATGGCTACAATAGTCAATAGATGAAATTTGGTCAAAATTTATTTCTAAGTTATGTAAAAATGTAAAATAACATGATAACATGTTAGAACCGGTTATAAGTAAAATATTATTTTTATGTCAATAGATGAAATTTGGTCAAAATTTATTTCTAAGTTATGTAAAAATGTAAAATAACATGATAACATGTTAGAACCGGTTATAAGTAAAATATTATTTTTATGTCAATAGATGAAATTTGGTCAAAATTTATTTCTAAGTTATGTAAAAATGTAAAATAACATGATAACATGTTAGAACCGGTTATAAGTAAAATATTATTTTTATGTCAATAGATGAAATTTGGTCAAAATTTATTTCTAAGTTATGTAAAAATGTAAAATAACATGATAACATGTTAGAACCGGTTATAAGTAAAATATTATTTTTATGTCAATAGATGAAATTTGGTCAAAATTTATTTCTAAGTTATGTAAAAATGTAAAATAACATGATAACATGTTAGAACCGGTTATAAGTAAAATATTATTTTTATGTCAATAGATGAAATTTGGTCAAAATTTATTTCTAAGTTATGTAAAAATGTAAAATAACATGATAACATGTTAGAACCGGTTATAAGTAAAATATTATTTTTATGTCAATAGATGAAATTTGGTCAAAATTTATTTCTAAGTTATGTAAAAATGTAAAATAACATGATAACATGTTAGAACCGGTTATAAGTAAAATATTATTTTTATGTCAATAGATGAAATTTGGTCAAAATTTATTTCTAAGTTATGTAAAAATGTAAAATAACATGATAACATGTTAGAACCGGTTATAAGTAAAATATTATTTTTATGTCAATAGATGAAATTTGGTCAAAATTTATTTCTAAGTTATGTAAAAATGTAAAATAACATGATAACATGTTAGAACCGGTTATAAGTAAAATATTATTTTTATGTCAATAGATGAAATTTGGTCAAAATTTATTTCTAAGTTATGTAAAAATGTAAAATAACATGATAACATGTTAGAACCGGTTATAAGTAAAATATTATTTTTATGTCAATAGATGAAATTTGGTCAAAATTTATTTCTAAGTTATGTAAAAATGTAAAATAACATGATAACATGTTAGAACCGGTTATAAGTAAAATATTATTTTTATGTCAATAGATGAAATTTGGTCAAAATTTATTTCTAAGTTATGTAAAAATGTAAAATAACATGATAACATGTTAGAACCGGTTATAAGTAAAATATTATTTTTATGTCAATAGATGAAATTTGGTCAAAATTTATTTCTAAGTTATGTAAAAATGTAAAATAACATGATAACATGTTAGAACCGGTTATAAGTAAAATATTATTTTTATGTCAATAGATGAAATTTGGTCAAAATTTATTTCTAAGTTATGTAAAAATGTAAAATAACATGATAACATGTTAGAACCGGTTATAAGTAAAATATTATTTTTATGTCAATAGATGAAATTTGGTCAAAATTTATTTCTAAGTTATGTAAAAATGTAAAATAACATGATAACATGTTAGAACCGGTTATAAGTAAAATATTATTTTTATGTCAATAGATGAAAGTCAAAATAATACTAACTAAAAAGCTACACAACAAAAGGCGACACCAAGTTTGAAGTTACGAAGACATACGAAATATTGTTCCAAGATAGTTGTATGCATCATAGTATCATACTATCAGGATGGAAGAGAATAATATGATTGACCACGAGATTTGTAGCAAACAATGTATAAACCTTACTCAATGTATAGAGATTAGCTACCTAGTTCTAGAAATTTTAGTGTGGCTCGGCATTTGTGAATTCAACCATATTTCTATCCTTTGATGGAATTAAAAAGTAGCCCATAAAGATACTGAAAGATGTTTTCATGTGGAGGATGACAAAGTGAAAAATGATCTGATTGATTGGGATTTTGTGATAAGTAACACTTCAAAATGGTTGTGTATTTTAAAGAAAAACTTCAAATAAAATCACATATGTCCCTTTAAATGAAGCCATCGGTTGTGAAGTTTACTCATAGCGTGTATATATATATATATATCTTATATTACATATATATAAAACTAAGACTTGTGATAATCTTGTAAACCAAATTAAATAAGTATATATGTAATCTTTGTACGTAGGAGGGTAGGAAATTTGATATATATTAAACTAATTTCAACTTAATGAGTCCTAATCAATCTCTAATTATTAAGAAGTTCGGGTTCAACGGGTTTTCGGGTTTTTTCACGGGTTAGCCCGGCCCGGCCCGTGGACCGCATTTTCATGAAAAGCAAGCCCGTGGACCGGACCACATTATATCGGGTTTCGTCGGGTTCGGTTTTCTCCCGGGCCGGTTCAACGGGTTTCACGGGCCGGCCCGCATTTTGATCACCCATAGTTAACTAGATATTTTAAATTTATAAATAAAGGAGAATGATAGTTTGAGTTTATTAAGTTATTTTTTGAGAAATTTGAAGTAAATAAATGGTTTATAATGTATAATAATAATAATTTTTGTAAAAATAATTTCAAAAATTCAGTCAAAGTTTCTTTTTATTTGTGCATTTATCTCTTACATAAACCTATATATAAAAAAATAGTGGTTTCTTTTTAGGACAAATTAGTTTAAAAGGTATCTTACTTATCCGTTTTTATTTTTTTAGGTATAAACCAAAAACACCTCCTTTAATGGTACTCGACAGTGTGAAAATTTCTCTAACATAGGGTCTAAAAATACCACCTGCCATGTAAGGCTGTTTTGTCCTGGTTGGCTTAGGTGTTGATGTATTTTTATTTTATATGTGTGTAAATATAGTGTAATATGAAAATATTAAAAACTGTGTACTGCCATACGCACTCTCTCCACTCTCTTTTCCCTCTATGTTCTCTCTATGTAAACATCACAACAACCACCATTATTCTCTTTATCAATAAAGAAAATGTGGGATCTAAATGTAAAACTGGAAAAGATGATCAAGATGAAATTGTAAGGCATAATAATAATGATGATGATGATGATGATGATGATGTTAGTAATAAAAATGAAGGTAAAAAAGTGATGGCCGGATTTTGTTGCTGGTGGAAATGGGATGGCCCGATCTTGATGGTGGGGGTGTTGGGGTGGGCTTATTACAATCTTAGTCCTAAATATTTTGCAAAGGTGTAAGAATTGGGGGTTAGGGTTTGTTGCCAGATCGAAATAGTGGTGGCTACAGAGGTTGTGATGGTGAGGCCGGAAAACTGATGCCGCCGTGGTGATGGTGGTGATTTTGAAACCCCCACAAGAACTAATGTTGTGTCGTGGTTAAAGTTGTTAAAACGGGAGAAGATGGTGTTCGCCGGAAAAGATGGTGATTTGCCGGAGAAGAAGTATGACCGGAGAAGATGGTTTTTCGCCGGAAAAAATGGTGTCCGTCTTGGTTGATGAAGATCTGGTGGTTCTTGTTGGGTTATACATAAGTGTACACGATAATACCAAGGATTTGTAAGTATAGTCTTGTTTATAAGTATGTATCTGATTGTTGTTGTTGGATCCAAATTTCATCATTGTTGATGTTCTTATTCCATTGTTTATGTGGCTGTAATTGTTAAGTGTTGCTCGGTTTCTTGAGCTATTTGACTTAATGTTTTGTCGTACTCTTGCTTCACTTTCATCGGTGAATTCATTACAGGATTTTGTTGGTTGTGTTTTTGATCATATGATTTGTTTTGGGTTTGAGATTACCCTGGAGATTATTTGTGTTTGGGTGTGATCAAATGAATTATGAGTCCTTGTGATAACTGATTTTTTATTTTATTTATTTTACACTTGGCAAGTCAACATAACTATGAACAATAGATGGCAAAAACACACACAACACCACTGCCACCTAAGAGTTTTAATACGGGATAGTGGTTTTAGTACCCATATTAGGTCGTTTTTACCCACCCTTAATCTATAATAGGAGGAGTTTTTGGTTTATACCTGAGAAAGAAAAAACAGACAAGTAAGATACCTTTTAAACTAATTTGCCCTTCTTTTTATAACAACTTAACAAGGAACGTAGTAATTAATCAAAAGTTTCTATCATTGGATCAAAACATAATGGAAGCCCAAAGAATCTAGGTACAAGGAACATCATTTTAGTTTAATTGCATTTTTGGTTCCTGTGTTATCACATTTTTGCACGTTTGGTCCAAACTTTTTAAAAGTTGCATTTTTGGTGCCAAAAGAGTGACTTTTTCGCAATAATAGTCCAAATTGATGGAGCTGTTTGTTTTTTGCTGTTAATGAGGTCATGTGAGGGGTACATAAAGGGCAATATCGTCTCTTTACCTATGCAAGGACTATTCTTGAAACTAACTTACTCTTTATTTCTTTTTCTTTTTTTTTTCTTCCTATTTTTTATTTTATTTTCATGTAGTACATAAAAAAACAAAATACCTTCACCATATCCAACTAACATCCACGGCCCTATCTACAACCAAAAAGTCAAAAACCATAATGTGGATAATATTCCGTATTACTGTAGTATTTTGGCTTCATTTTTACAAATATATGTGAAAACAACCTCATATCCCATATCAGATTTGAACCCATTTCATACACTAAAACAAACAAACAAATACACGCACACAGCTGAATCTGACAATGCCGCAACTTAATCTGTCTTTGTGTTTTTTTTTTATTTCTTCTTCAAAGAGTTGAGAAAATGGGTGTCTTTGTTATAGATCTGATTTTGTTTTTGTAATATATGATTTGAGTTTGGGTAGTGTTATATTTTGATAAAATGATTGAGATCCAGAAGGTAGACAATGGTGATTTCATGTGGTGGTGGCTGATGGGTTCGTTGGAGGGAAGCATCAGTGGTGGGTGTGGTGTAGCCGACAATGGAACACCACCAGCTGCCATACCCGACCACCACTTTAGGCCACCACCAAACGCAAATCAAGCCCCACCATCATGGCTGCCACCACCACGACTGCCACCTCTAGTCACCCTAACCGCAAATAAAATCAAATCAAATCACCACCAGCCGCCACATACAACCGGCCACATACACAACCATCAATAAACTACGCAAGATCTAAATAACATCAACTATAAACCGCCGGATCTGGAGAGCTAGAGAGAGGGGGATGAGCAGCGGTGGCGAGTGATGTGTCTTTTTGGCCCTATGGTGAATCTGAAGAGAAAGAGATTGGCATATACAAATCTATCTATATCTATTTCTATACAACTATATAGATAGATATAAATATATATTTAGGGATTTTCAATTTTAGATTTGAGATTTGTAAAGAATAAGACATCAAGGAAAATAATAAAGATATAGGTTGGTGAGATTGGTTGAAAACACGATATTGCCCTTCATGTGCCCCTCACATGACCTCATTAACAGTGAAAAACAAACAGATCCATCAATTTGGACCATTATTGCAAAAAAATCACTCTTTTGGCACCAAAAATGTGACTTTTGAAAAGTTTGGACCAAACATGCAAAAAGTGTGATAACACAGGGACCAAAAAATGCAATTAGTTCTTTTATATTTTGATTGAAATATTTACAACTAGGTTATACAAAGATACATTTAAGTTAATTTTTAGAGTTAAGTACTTTTTTCGTCCCTGTGGTTTATCGTTTGTTCATTTTTCGTCCTCGCCGTTAACTTTTGGCTAAAATCATCCCTGTGGTTTACTTTTAGTCCCTGGATCCGTTAACCCCTCACGTGCAAGGCACGTGAGGGGCATTTATGTCTTTTCACCCATGGTTAAGTGCAAAATTCATCCTTATGGTTTGTCGTTTTTGCATTTTTCATCCTTGTACACGGTTGACCATGTTAACGGCGAGGATGAAAAATGCAAAAACGACAAACCACAGGGATGATTTTTGCACTTAAATTGGTGAAAAGACGAAAATGCCCCTCACGTGACTTGCATGTGAAGGGGTTAACGGCAAAGTTATAACGGCAGGGACGAAATGCAAACCACGGGGATGATTTTAGCCAAAAGTTAACGGCGAGGACGAAAAGTGATAAAACGATAAACCACTGGGACTAAAAAAGTACTTAACTCTAATTTTTATCATTATAAATGTTTTATCACTTATAATATATACTACTTAGGGTATTTAAAACGAAACATCAAGATAACTTAAAGATGTTGATACGAGGCCAATTATCTAGTTTGTTTCGTACCATTACTTCACTAACTTATAACAATATTTAACCTTATCGTTTACAATATGAATCATCAAACGTTTCAATACAGCATATCATTACTGTTCTTGAATAGATCATAATATTGCGTATCATCATAAAAGTATATTGTATTCATTTGGTCTTAAATGACCTAATCGCAATTAGTTTTAATGCATGAGAGCTTGTCTTTTTTATTTTAAATCAATATAATTAAGAATAAATAACAGTAATATTTAACCAATTAATTATATTGATAATGATGTATCAAAAGTAATAAGTTGAAACCAATTGGATAAGTCAGTTTTTTATTTATTTATCTTTATTTATTGTGTTATTTATTAGTCCTGGTTCTCATACTAGTCCCAAGTATGAGCCCCCAAGTATCTTAGCGGTACGACCGAGATCTACTTTTAGTAATCCCCAAAGTCAATACGAACCATTGCCCGTAAAATCCAAAATCTTTTAACGAGGGGGATTTTGTGCAGGATATTGACGCATAAATCAGCTGCACCATCGTTACAAACATGTTCCATGTTCTAATCCATGTTCCATACTTCCATCCTGAGTGAGTGCATCTTTATATATTATGTTCCATGTTGCATTCTGCAACTATATACATAAAAATACTGAATCCCCGTCATCCAATTTCCATTCTAAGACGATTAAATGTATGTAAATCTATGTTGCCTTTCAGCAAGTTTAATGCTTGCAAAACTTCACTATTTGAATGATTTACTTTTGTTATGTTGAATTTTCATACACAACTCGCCCTGCTTATTACATGATAAGTTGCATCACAAACCTTAATGCATTCTTGCACTTATGTTTCTAAAAAAAGGGTTTCCACAAAACTGCAATAATAACATAGTTCAATTCTTTTAGAACATGCAATTTGTTATGTCTCTATACCGATGTAACACCCCAACAAGGCGGAATCATGGGATATCACAAGAAAAGCACAACACGACATGGAAATTATGTAGAGTTAAACTAAATGCATAAAAAGGATTGGACAATCCATACAAATCGTTCAAGAATACAAGTACCGGATCATACAAATGCATAAGGAGCACAACACCATCAAACGTTTACAAAATATAGTTCAAAAGATGGCTAACGATCCTAAGCATAACCCATAAGCGGGATCAAATGAATCACGGATCCATAAATAGTCCAAGTCCAATCCTAGCATGCAATCAATCATCCAATACGTCTTTGGTTCACCTGTTCACCTGAAAAGTGTACTAAAACGTGTCAACATAAAGTTGGTGAGTTCGTAGGTTTAAGTAATAAAAATCAAGTGTCGGGATATCAACCGTTATCGATATACGAGGATTAGAATACCTAATCACGTCAAAGAAACCCTAAAAGGGTTCACGTTAGCACAAATCAACATATACAACGTCAACGTCTCATATAAATCGTCAATACATATATATAATGTGGGTTCAACAACCCGTATCACGGTTATGATCATGTCGGGTGTGGATTCGTCAATCCACCGTCAACGTCTTTGTAAGTCCCAACTTGATAGATGGTACTACTGAAGACACCTCAATGTCGATGGTGGAGTTACTTTGCAATATATGCACTGAACTGGAGACGACCAGTTGCAGTGTGTATATACCAAGTTCTAGATAGATTACTTATTTAAATGACAATAAGTAAAGAACAATGCAATAATACAAATAACTTGTAAGATAACTTGATGAGAGAATATGTATTTTTCAATGTGTAATTTATTTATTGATGTTAAATAAATTACAAGGTTGATGCGGAACCAAGATAATACAAGAATGTAAATATCCTAACAACCTATGAAATACAATTGATCTACACTCGGAATTTCTCAAGACAATCGAAACACTTAAAGTTGTGAAATGTTCCTTTTAGCGATTGAGAGAATATTGCACAAGTTCACCAAGAATATTGCAGGTTTGCAAAGTGAATTCTATTGAAGTGTATTCGAAGAAGTATATTCTTGGTTGTGGAATCCTTCTTGGTGGATTCAAAACCTTCTTCACAACCTTCTTAACATTTTCAATTCGTTTAAGAATCCCACTGGCCCTATTCTCCTTGGCCTTCTCCACTGAAATGTTCAAGCTTCTGGCATCGAATTCAGCTTCATCCTCAGGATAGTGTTTGTCCAGTTCTACATCCAGCATTTCTTTCAACTGGTCAACTATCCTAGGATCATTCTTAATCCTAACATACTCCTCCTTAGTGATACCCAAAAGATTGGCATCACTCATATCAAGTAACTTGATTTGTGCAAGATGTGCCCTGGCTTCAGCTTGGTTTCTTGGTTGTGGAATCCTTCTTGGTGGATTCAAAACCTTCTTCACAACCTTCTTAACATTTTCAATTCGTTTAAGAATCCCACTGGCCCTATTCTCCTTGGCCTTCTCCACTGAAATGTTCAAGCTTCTGGCATCGAATTCAGCTTCATCCTCAGGATAGTGTTTGTCCAGTTCTCAACTGGAGGAAGTCTTCAGTTGCGTTGACTGTACGGTGCAACTGGACTTCAATATATTTCTGGACAAATCTTCTTGGTCACCAGTTTCACTGGTCTCCAGATGCAACTGGTGACTGGCAAGTGTAAACTGGTGACTGGCCAGTTCCAGGTGAACTGGTCCTAACAAATTCCCCCTATTTGTCATAGAAATATAGTCTAAGTCTTTTTCTAGTTCTTGTATCTATACAAGTGTGAACTATAGAGACTTGTTCGATTAAAATCTATCTAAGTTCCCAAGGCATTTTTATAGATCAATAAATGCCTTAGGTTTTTCTTTTAGGTTTGTTAGATTTTAATCTTTTATCTACCTTGTGGTTACAAACTGGTAACTTCATTTATACAAGGAAATGGAATTTATACAAGTTACAGAATGTAAATACAAATTACAAGTAGATAACTGAAGAAAGAACTTAATGAGATGACCCTTCGCCAGTTCTTCTTCTCTTGGCAACTGAAGAGATAGGCTGAGAGTCTTCAGGGTCAATATTCAACTTTTGCTCAAGATTTTCTTTATGTTGAATTTTGCCCCTTAGAAAGTTTTCCCATGCTTTCTCAAACCTATTCTTTTGTGCCTTCGCATCCAGTACATTCACCATCTCCACCCATTCGCTGAACCCATATTGCATAGCACCAGGATTGTCAGTTTTAACCAGTGGCCCCCTGGTATAACTGACTTCGACTTGAAAAACTTTGGTGCCTGGCTTGATTGTTACATTTACACCATTGATAGTACCACTATGTCTTCTGGTTGACATGATCTGGGAGTAGTAGCTTCTAGCTTCAGATTCATTTGTAATTTTTATACTCCCAGCACCAGCAGCCAGTACAGCGGACTTGATGTCTTCATTTGAAACCTCGCCAGTTGGTTCAACAAATGTGCTAAGGTCAGCATCTCTAGACAGTGGTCTTCTTGGTTGTGGAATCCTTCTTGGTGGATTCAAAACCTTCTTCACAACCTTCTTAACATTTTCAATTCGTTTAAGAATCCCACTGGCCCTATTCTCCTTGGCCTTCTCCACTGAAATGTTCAAGCTTCTGGCATCGAATTCAGCTTCATCCTCAGGATAGTGTTTGTCCAGTTCTACATCCAGCATTTCTTTCAACTGGTCAACTATCCTAGGATCATTCTTAATCCTAACATACTCCTCCTTAGTGATACCCAAAAGATTGGCATCACTCATATCAAGTAACTTGATTTGTGCAAGATGTGCCCTGGCTTCAGCTTGGTTTCTTTGTTTCATCTTCTTTCTTTCTTTGATATCATTTCCAAGTCTGGCCAGTCTTCTGCTATCACTATCTGAAACTGGAGGAAGTATATCAGCATTACCAGTTTCAAGCATTACATCAGTGGCCGGCTGGGCAGATGCATCACCAGCTAAACCTTTGCCTTTATCCAAAACAACATTCCCCCTATCACCATCATCACCAGATCCACCAACTCTTTGCTCACCAGCTTCAGTACTGGTAGCCACAATCAATTCTCTTCCAGATGGAGTCCTTCTAGGTGCAACTGGTGGAAGGACTGCACTTCTTTCCCCCTTGGCAGCATCTAGACCTGCCCGAATACCTTCCCTTTCAGAGGGGTGAGATGGCAACCGGTCAAGAGGCTGCCATGACTGCATGTCCTTACACTCTTTGAAGATTCCATACATCATCCTGAAGGATCTCCACAAATGGTTCGTCTCCTTTGACTGAATCAAGACATTTGCACTAACTTGTTCTTGACCAGTTTTTAGTTCATTTAAAATTTTGGAGTCTTCATCCAAACCGGAGACAACCTTATCCTTCACTTCATCATCCTTCTTCTTCTTCAGATTTTCTACTTCAGTTGTCAGTCTATCTAAAGATTGAGCATGTAGAGATACCTGGGTGTTCAAACTTTCAATGCTGTCTCTCAACTGGTTGATCTCACTGGTGAGTGGGGCCAGACGAGGAGTGGCCAGCTTGGTGATCTCAGATATCACCCTTTCAACCAATTGTGCTTCTCTAGCACCCAGCGTATCCTCTATTTTCTGACCAACCGAAGTCATCAACTGCTCTCCAAGTCCAGTTACATCTAGGCCAGGTTTTTCAATCAATTCCTTAACCTGCCTTTCAATCTCTTTCAAATCAACTTCTGAAGTTCTAACAGTGTTTCCCAACAAGTTGGAGATCGAGGTTGTAACCTTGGAGTGAGTTAGGTCAAAGGCTTCCTTTAAAGTACCAGCCAGATTGTTGCAGCCAGTGACCAACTCATTTAGCTTTTTAAACACCAAGTCTTCATTAGATGAAAACTTGTTTATCCCCAGATCAACCACTTTGATGTTTGTCAGGTGATCCTTGTGGTATCTGGAGAATGACTTGGTGTTTTTGTCAAGTGTCTTCTGAATCTCCTCCACCCTGGTTAGAAGGTTTTGGAGATCGACTTGAAGTGAGACAACTTGACTGTCCAGTGACGAAGGAGAAGGTGTCACTGGACCAGCAGCAGTTACTACTGGAGCAACTGGAGGAGGCAAACTTAAGGAAGTCTCCCCAGTTGTCAAACCAGCAGTTGAAGATATAATAGGAGTGGTGGATGAAGAAAGGAATGGAAAATCAAAGTGTTGTTCATGCTGAGAATGCTCAGGTGTGAACAACGGCGTCGGTGGGGGTGGCATTTCTCGAGCAAATGAGAATTGCCCAGTTGGTGAAGGAGCGGTATATGTTGGGAAAGATATATCAGTAGGCACATTTTCTTGGGAGGGTGAAAGTGAAATTGATGCGTCTGGAAGGGAGACTGGAGATGAAGGGTCTTGAGCTTGTACAGAAGCATCAAGAATCTCCAAGTCTGTTTCAGTACCTTCAGAATCTGAAGATTCTATAAGGATTTCCTCGTCATTAACATTCATGTCCAGATCCATGAATGTAACTGAGGGCTGACCAGTTTCCTGGTCAGTCTCCAAATGACCTTCCCCAGTTTCCTGGATGGGTACATCTGTTGGAGGATCAGATACCGAAGTATCTTCACCAGGGATAGATGTAATTGGGGTTGCTTCAGTTATGGTTGCTCTATCCTCAACCACAACATTAGACGAACTGGAGGGTCCCTCATTATTTTGAGGCCCGCCCAATTGCCTTTCTGACTCACCTTCAATAGGTGCATCAGTTGAAGCGAATGCCAGTTGCATTCGTTCTGGAATTTCGACCTCTCCAGCTTCAGATACAAGAGAGTCTAAATTCCTTAACATATCTGGAGCAGTGTACGGTGAATCTGTACTATTATATACTTCTCTGCCCAGAATATGCTTAAAACAAAGAGAGAGGAACCTTGAAAAGGGGATACACACACCCCTTGTGCCCTTCAGCTTTTGTACCAGGCTTCTAAACAGAATATCTGCAAAGTCCACTCTCAATCCGTTCCACAAGCAGTAAGCCATTTCTGCTTGTGAGGAGTTAATCTGGTCAAGTCCACCAGAACTCCCACCCATACTCTCCACCAGGTGGATGAAAAAATACCTCCATGAAGGTGTAAGACCCTTCATGGTCATCGCACCTTCGTTTTCAACACCCCATTGTCCAATCACTCCTTGTGTCCCATTTCAAGAAGTACTTGACGAAAATTTATATTTGGGGGTAAGACGACTGGAGATTCCCCCTCTCTCCAGTAATTGAGGCGTAAGGCATCCCTCAATACATCAGCGGTCAAGGTACACTGGATTGTTCCATCCTTTAAAGTGAAACTGATGGAGGAACAATCGGAAGAAAGACTGGCAGTGTACCAGAACTCCCACCCATACTCTCCACCAGGTGGATGAAAAAATACCTCCATGAAGGTGTAAGACCCTTCATGGTCATCGCACCATTCGTTTTCAACACCCCATTGTCCAATCACTCCTTGTGTCCCATTTCAAGAAGTACTTGACGAAAATTTATATTTGGGGGTAAGACGACTGGAGATTCCCCCTCTCTCCAGTAATTGAGGCGTAAGGCATCCCTCAATACATCAGCGGTCAAGGTACACTGGATTGTTCCATCCTTTAAAGTGAAACTGATGGAGGAACAATCGGAAGAAAGACTGGCAGTGTACCAGAACTCACACAAGTAGTTGTGAAACAACTTGCGTGGGTTAAGAGAGAATGAGGGTCCTATTGGAGAATCCTTCAAAAACCTTTGGATTCTACCAATAAGGGTATCGGACCCTTGAGATCCTCGTAAGCTTGCCATCGGATTATTTGGATTTAGTTTGATGATAGAGGCATTACTAGGAGCACCAGATGCCGGTTTGACATCTGGTGAAGGAGCATATGGAATAGTCAAGAGATTTACATCTCTTGAACGAGATGATCTAGGTGCCATTGAAAATGAAATTGAAATTTGGGATTTAGGGTTCTTGATTTGTGAAGCATAGAGAAGAATGAAGCAATTTTGATGATTGGGAAGTAAATGAAGGAATGTAAGAGAAAGAAGTAAATGAGTTCAGAGTAAATAAGGGTATCGGACCCTTGAGATCCTCGTAAGCTTGCCATCGGATTATTTGGATTTAGTTTGATGATAGAGGCATTACTAGGAGCACCAGATGCCGGTTTGACATCTGGTGAAGGAGCATATGGAATAGTCAAGAGATTTACATCTCTTGAACGAGATGATCTAGGTGCCATTGAAAATGAAATTGAAATTTGGGATTTAGGGTTCTTGATTTGTGAAGCATAGAGAAGAATGAAGCAATTTTGATGATTGGGAAGTAAATGAAGGAATGTAAGAGAAAGAAGTAAATGAGTTCAGAGTAAATAAGGGTATCGGACCCTTGAGATCCTCGTAAGCTTGCCATCGGATTATTTGGATTTAGTTTGATGATAGAGGCATTACTAGGAGCACCAGATGCCGGTTTGACATCTGGTGAAGGAGCATATGGAATAGTCAAGAGATTTACATCTCTTGAACGAGATGATCTAGGTGCCATTGAAAATGAAATTGAAATTTGGGATTTAGGGTTCTTGATTTGTGAAGCAGAGAGAAGAATGAAGCAATTTTGATGATTGGGAAGTAAATGAAGGAATGTAAGAGAAAGAAGTAAATGAGTTCAGAGTAAATAAGGGTATTTATAAAAGGATTCAAGATCCCAATGAAACACCAAAATTATATTTTAATAACAAATCTCTGACATATTTTCCTTGGTTTATGAAAATTCCATTTTCAGTTTGCTTAATCTGAAGACCTAAGAAAAATGTTAATTCACCCATTAAACTCATCTCATACTCAGATGACATGATTTTAGAAAACTTTTTACACATTGCATCATCAGTTGAACCAAAAATAATGTCATCAACATAAATTTGTACCAATAAGATATTACCTCTTTCTTTCAAGATAAACAAGGTATTATCTATTGCACCTCTTTGAAAGCCATTTTCAAGAAGATGTTTAGTTAGAGTATCATACCAGGCTCTTGGGGCTTGTCTTAGACCATACAATGCTTTGTTCAGTCTATAAACCCAATGAGGATGCTTCTCATCAATGAAACCTGGAGTCTGCTTAACATAAACTTCTTCTTCCAATGTTCCATTAAGGAACGCACTTTTGACATCCATCTGGAAGACCTTGAACTGCAGATGGGCTGCATAAGCCAAAAATATTCTTATGGCTTCAAGTCTTGCAAACTGGAGCAAAAGTTTCATCAAAGTCAACGCCCTCTGCTTGACAATAACCTTGGGCAACTAGTCTGGCCTTGTTTCTTAGACCATACAATGCTTTGTTCAGTCTATAAACCCAATGAGGATGCTTCTCATCAATGAAACCTGGAGTCTGCTTAACATAAACTTCTTCTTCCAATGTTCCATTAAGGAACGCACTTTTGACATCCATCTGGAAGACCTTGAACTGCAGATGGGCTGCATAAGCCAAAAATATTCTTATGGCTTCAAGTCTTGCAAATGGAGCAAAAGTTTCATCAAAGTCAACGCCCTCTGCTTGACAATAACCCTGGGCAACTAGTCTGGCCTTGTCTTAGACCATACAATGCTTTGTTCAGTCTATAAACCCAATGAGGATGCTTCTCATCAATGAAACCTGGAGTCTGCTTAACATAAACTTCTTCTTCCAATGTTCCATTAAGGAACGCACTTTTGACATCCATCTGGAAGACCTTGAACTGCAGATGGGCTGCATAAGCCAAAAATATTCTTATGGCTTCAAGTCTTGCAACTGGAGCAAAAGTTTCATCAAAGTCAACGCCCTCTGCTTGACAATAACCTTGGGCAACTAGTCTGGCCTTGTTTCTTACAACATGGCCATCTTCATCCATTTTCTTTCGGTAGACCCATCTGGTACCAATAGGTTCTTTCTTTAACCCTGGTGGACAAGGAACAAGCTCCCAAACATTGTTCCTTTCAAACTGGAGGAGCTCTTCTTGCATAGCTTCCACCAGCTTGGGTCTGCCATAGCCTCGTCAATCTTCTTTGGTTCAATTAAGGATAAGAAGGTGACGTTTAAGCAATTGTCACTGGTGTTGTCACAAAAGATTGGGGTCCTTGTATACTTTTGACCATAATCTAGTAACTGGTTCTTGATCCAGAGAATCTGGGCACAACAACTGGCCGCAGAAATGTACTCTGCCTCAGCAGTGGACATAGAGACTGAAGTCTGCTTCTTGCTGGTCCAACTCACCAGTTTTCCTCCAAGGAAATGACAACCACCAGTTGTTGATTTTCTATCTATCTTACAACCTGCATGATCAGAATCTGAATAACCCATTAGATCTAATCCTGAGCCTTTGGGGTACCAAAGACCAAGATTAGGACACCCTTTCAGGTATCTAAAGATACGCTTTACAGCGTGCAAATGTGATTCTTTAGGGTTAGCCTGAAACCTGGCACATAAACATGTTGCAAACATTATATCTGGTCGACTGACAGTTAAGTACATCAGTGAACCAACCATACCTCTATAGTCAGTTATGTTAACTGGTTTGCCAGTTGGGTCAGAGTCCAAATTCAATGGTGCTGCAATAGGTGTGTTTTTTGATGGGATTGAATCATATTTGTATTTTCTTAACAAATCTCTGACATATTTTCCTTGGTTTATGAAAATTCCATTTTCAGTTTGCTTAATCTGAAGACCTAAGAAAAATGTTAATTCACCCATTAAACTCATCTCATACTCAGATGACATGATTTTAGAAAACTTTTTACACATTGCATCATCAGTTGAACCAAAAATAATGTCATCAACATAAATTTGTACCAATAAGATATTACCTCTTTCTTTCAAGATAAACAAGGTATTATCTATTGCACCTCTTTGAAAGCCATTTTCAAGAAGATGTTTAGTTAGAGTATCATACCAGGCTCTTGGGGCTTGTCTTAGACCATACAATGCTTTGTTCAGTCTATAAACCCAATGAGGATGCTTCTCATCAATGAAACCTGGAGTCTGCTTAACATAAACTTCTTCTTCCAATGTTCCATTAAGGAACGCACTTTTGACATCCATCTGGAAGACCTTGAACTGCAGATGGGCTGCATAAGCCAAAAATATTCTTATGGCTTCAAGTCTTGCAAATGGAGCAAAAGTTTCATCAAAGTCAACGCCCTCTGCTTGACAATAACCCTGGGCAACTAGTCTGGCCTTGTTTCTTACAACATGGCCATCTTCATCCATTTTGTTTCGGTAGACCCATCTGGTACCAATAGGTTCTTTCTTTAACCCTGGTGGACAAGGAACAAGCTCCCAAACATTGTTCCTTTCAAACTGGAGGAGCTCTTCTTGCATAGCTTCCACCCAGCTTGGGTCTGCCATAGCCTCGTCAATCTTCTTTGGTTCAATTAAAGATAAGAAGGTGACGTTTAAGCATTGCTCACTGGTGGCTCTTCTAGTCTGAACCCCACTAGTTGGATCTCCCATAATCTGTTCAATTGGATGTGCTCGAGTCCATCTAGTGTATTGACTAGGCTGGTGAACTACAATATCAGTGCAAGTCACCTGGCGATCTTCTTCAGTTGCAACAGCTTCTGGAGAAGGATCAGTCCAAACAACTTCTACATCCTCATCAGAGTCAATGAGGTCTCGATTGGCATCATGAAATTCTTCATTAGAAGGCATTTCATGAAGAACTGGAGAAGTAGGTGTTTGAACTGGTGCTGATATTGGAGTGGCACGTACATCAGATCCAATCACCAATTCTTGTGGTAAGTTGAAATTGATGGAGGGATAGAATGATGTGTCACTGGTGCTTTTCTTCTTCTTAACTGGTTCCAATTTGTTGTAACTAGAAACATCTTTTGGTGAAACAACTGACGGATGAACTTGGTCAGCTTCACCAAAATTGATTGGAACGACTGGAGTAGTATCAAGGCTTGGTCTCTTGTTGATTGCTTCAGTTGATTCATCGAATGTGACATGAATTGTCTCATGAACCTTTTGGAGTCTATAATTATAAACTCTAAAGGCCTTTCGAATATCTGAATAACCTAGAAATACTCCTTCATCAGCTTTTGCATCAAACTTTCCAAGCTGACTGGAATCGTTTAAGATATAAACTGGACAACCAAATACATGGAAATATCCAATATTTGGTTTACGATTCCTGAGTACTTCATAGGCAGTCTTCTTATGTCTCTTGATGTAGACTGACCGGTTTTGGGTGTGACAAGCAGTTGCAACTGCCTCAGCCCAAAAACTGGTGGGAAGACCAGATTCAGATAGCATGCTTCTGGCTGCTTCTATCAGTGTACGATTCTTTCTTTCAACAACTCCATTTTGCTCTGTAGAGTGAACTGATGAGAAGTTTTGAGAGATGCCAGTGTCATTGCAAAATGTTTCAAGTACCTTATTTTGGAATTCAGTACCATTATCACTTCGCAACTGACAAACTTTTCGAGTATACTTGAGCTCAATTCTTTTAATGAGAGAGATGATTTCAGCAGGTGCATCACTTTTGGATCTGATGAATACCACCCAGCAGTATCTGGTGAATTCATCAACCACAACTAGAGTGTACTTCTTTCCAGCTCTAGTTTGAACATTCACTGGACCAAAGAGATCCATATGTAGCATGTGAAGAGGTTCAGTGATGCTAAAATTTTGCCTAGTTTTGAAACTGGCTCTTTTCTACTTGCCCATCTCACACCCTGGACATGGTTTTTCTTTATTGAAAGAAATTTGAGGTATCCCATCAACCAGTTGTTTGCGAGACAACTTGTTGATATTCTTAAAATTAAGATGGGATAATCTTTTATGCCATAGCCAGTTGGTGTCCTCATCAGCTTTGGTATAGAAACATTGCTCTTTTGGAGCTGGTTCCATATCCATGATGTACACATTTCCTTTTCTTGGTGCAATCATCACCACTTTCCAATCCTTGTTAAATATGGTGCCTTGAGCAATATCGAACAAAACTCTGAAGCCATCATCACAAAGTTGGCTGACACTGATCAGGTTGTATTTCAAACCATTCACAAATGCAACTCTTTTGAATTTGACTTGTCCATTATTGAGCACACCATATCCTTCAGTCTTTCCAGATTGATCGTTACCAAACGTCACTGTCGGTCCATCATGGACAGTGAACTCTTCCAGTAGGGGCTTACATCCGGTCATAGTCCGGCCAGCAGCGCTGTCCAGATACCAGATATTTTTCTTTCGATCTCCCTACACACACACAAAAATCATTAGTTCTTTTTGTGAACCCATCTTTTCTTGATGGGTTCGCTGGACTTCTCTACAGAAGTCACAGTAGATAGTTGTGGTGATGAACTGGAGGTTGCATCTGGAGCTTTTTCACCAGCTCCAGGTGCAGGAGTAAAAACGATTGGTATTTGATACTTACTCCCCTTATTTTTACCAGATGCTTTTACCCATGACTTGATAATCTTTTGTTCCTTTTCAAGATCAGAAAATAGTTTTTGATTATCAAGTTCTAAAGCCTCAATCTTTAAAACTGACTCCTTGAGAGCCAACTGGACACTTTGTAAATCATTCAGTTATGGTTTAACAATGTTCAGTTCAATTAAGATAGTGTCAAGATATCTTTCACTATCAGCTCTAACAGTTTCCACAAAAGCTAAATCACCACTTAATGATTCATCCAGGTCCAGTTTTAGTTCAGGGTCAATCTGGTGATCATAATCACATACCTTTTTCAAGATCAGAAAATAGTTTTTGATTATCAAGTTCTAAAGCCTCAATCTTTAAAACTGACTCCTTGAGAGCCAACTGGACACTTTGTAAATCATTCAGTTATGGTTTAACAATGTTCAGTTCAATTAAGATAGTGTCAAGATATCTTTCACTATCAGCTCTAACAGTTTCCACAAAAGCTAAATCACCACTTAATGATTCATCCAGGTCCAGTTTTAGTTCAGGGTCAATCTGGTGATCATAATCACATACCTTTTTCAAGATCAGAAAATAGTTTTTGATTATCAAGTTCTAAAGCCTCAATCTTTAAAACTGACTCCTTGAGAGCCAACTGGACACTTTGTAAATCATTCAGTTATGGTTTAACAATGTTCAGTTCAATTAAGATAGTGTCAAGATATCTTTCACTATCAGCTCTAACAGTTTCCACAAAAGCTAAATCACCACTTAATGATTCATCCAGGTCCAGTTTTAGTTCAGGGTCAATCTGGTGATCATAATCACATACCTTTTTCAAGATCAGAAAATAGTTTTTGATTATCAAGTTCTAAAGCCTCAATCTTTAAAACTGACTCCTTGAGAGCCAACTGGACACTTTGTAAATCATTCAGTTATGGTTTAACAATGTTCAGTTCAATTAAGATAGTGTCAAGATATCTTTCACTATCAGCTCTAACAGTTTCCACAAAAGCTAAATCACCACTTAATGATTCATCCAGGTCCAGTTTTAGTTCAGGGTCAATCTGGTGATCATAATCACATACCTTTTTCAAGATGATGTCCACCCATCTTCCAGTGATGACATCTTCTTTTGCCACGTGCTGCTGCTGTTGATCTTCCAAGGCCATGAAACACATGTCCCTTTCCTCTTCTTCATCAACTGATGAATCATCAGAGTACTCCCATTTTCCCTCAGTTTGTGCCATTAAGCACTGATCCTTTTCCTTTTCCATGGACAGGAGGGCAATCTAGGCCTTAAGTTTATTGTATTTTGCTTTGTAGCTATCATCAGGCCGATTGAAATTAGGGACAAGGGGGGCCAGTTTGGTTGTTCAACTGACTAGATCTGCATTCCTTCATAAAGTGACCTTTCTTACCACACTTATAGCAGGTAAGATTGGTTTTATCCAGAGAGCTGGAGCTGGAAGCATTGTTGGGGCCATTAAATCTTTTATATTTATGCTTAAACCTGTTAAAGGTTTTAGCAATCATGGCGACCAGATCATCATCGTCAGTTTCATTACAACCATCACTGTTTTCAGTGGTCAGGCCAGAGTTCAAGAAACTGTTTAACATCTCCTTCATTGAGTGTGCCTGGACACTCTCTGCAGACATTAAGGCAGCACAAGGTCGCTCAGGTACACTAGCAACCTTGGAACTCTGAGCATGGTTCATGGCATCTTGCTCAGCCACCAGTCTTTAAGCATTATTATCTTCAGTGAATCTGAAGGCTCCATAGAGCGATGCAAGAGTATGGCTGTGCAAGGTTTTACCTTGTCTCAAGACAAGAACCATGTTTTCCCATTTGGAAGGAAGAATATCACAAAACTTCTCAAGAAGAATATCCTTATCCTTCTCTACACCCAAGCCTCTCAGTTGATTAATGAGGCTAGAAAATCTGGTGTATGTACCAGTTAGACTTTCATTGGGCAAGGCAAAGAAGGATTCATACTTCTTGTTCAAGGCAACTTTTCTGGTGACAATAGTGTCATCACCTCCTTCAAACTGAATAACTAATTCATCCCACATAGATTTTGCACTGGGGAACAGCACAAGTGTTGGAATTAGATCTTCAGGAACAGCCCCAAGGATCATGTTCTTGAGTCTGGTGTCCAGATCAACAAGTCTAAGATCCTCATCAGACCAATGGTCTTCGGGATTTTCTCTTGAACCTCTTCTTCCAGTTGGATCAAGAAGAGGACTAACCCCAAAAGACATAGGTATATATGGTCCATCCTTAAGGATTTTCAACATATACCTCTCAATACCACCAAAATGCAAAGCATTCTAGCCTTCCATGTACCGAAAGTCTCACTGTTTCCATCGAATTTGGGAACAGGAGTGTTAGAGTAGTGTACATGGACGTGGTTTGGGGTAGAAGGAGGAGGAGGATTAGTATTAACATTTTGAAAAGGTTGGGCATTATTATTCATAGGGATTTCACCTTGACCAGAACCATCTCCACCTTCAGTAGTGTTCATCTTAGCAGATCTAGACAAGTTTATTAGCCTTCTGCTCTGATACTACTTGTAAGTCCCAACTTGATAGATGGTACTACTGAAGACACCTCAATGTCGATGGTGGAGTTACTTTGAAATATATGCACTGAACTGGAGACGACCAGTTGCAGTGTGTATATACCAAGTTCTAGATAGATTACTTATTTAAATGACAATAAGTAAAGAACAATGCAATAATACAAATAACTTGTAAGATAACTTGATGAGAGAATATGTACTTTTCAATGTGTAATTTATTTATTGATGTTAAATAAATTACAAGGTTGATGCGGAACCAAGATAATACAAGAATGTAAATATCCTAACAACCTATGGTCTCCAGTGTGTAACTGACTAGAATGCCAACTGGGCTTCGCTGCCATTGCCATTCTCTATCTTCCATTTGTTGTCTTCGACTTCAACTGGAATGATTCTTCAACTGGTCAGTTCTCAACTGGAGGAAGTCTTCAGTTGCGTTGACTGTACGGTGCAACTGGACTTCAATATATTTCTGGAAAAATCTTCTTGGTCACCAGTTTCACTGGTCTCCAGATGCAACTGGTGACTGGCAAGTGTAAACTGGTGACTGGCCAGTTCCAGGTGAACTGGTCCTAACAGTCTTACATAATATATAATATACGTCTTTCGTCTTAAATATAATATCGTCATAATGTGGCCATGATCATACCGGGTGTGGATTCGTCAATCCACCATAATATAATATAACGTCTTTCGTCATATATAAACGTATACAAACATGTAATCATAAGAAAACAATTAAGTATCTAACGTCTCGTTTCATATCATAACATGTAAAATCAACCGACAATCGTTAAATCGACAAGTACACTTTCCACTCTAAAATAAGATAAACGTAGGGGCTTCGAGACTCACCTTTGCCTTGAATGTCAAGTTATAATTGAGTTATGAGTATTCAACGAGCTACGAATGTCCAGAAATCCTCAATGTTCACGACCTATCAACATGTTTATGTAATGTACGTATCAATATATATACACAAGAATTTATCTATTTTGACTCATGTTCATTGATCTCCAAATGAGACTTAGGTTCTTATCCCCGACTTTAGACACCTCCCAAGGACTGAATACGACACCAAAAGTGACGAGGAAGGACTCTACTTGAAGCTGGACTAGATACGAGGGAAATGGGAATCAAGCTAGGAAGTTCAAGAAACGTTACAAAGGAAAGCAGCGTAATGGACGCCATGGGTAGCGTCTGGTACGGTGGCACATTTTTGGCCGGCGTAAAGGACGGTGAGCCCCATCGTAAGAGACGGTGGGCCAGACCAGGTTGGCGTCTGAGATGGTGTGTTCCAGCGTCTAAGACGGTGGCTCAGTTTAGGGGTTTCCAGCATCTCGTTAACGTTTCATGGGTGTAAGACAGGAGGCGGTGTTCTGAATTTTGAAAGTTGAGGATAGAGGGCACCGTCCCAGACGGTCAGGTGGCCGTAAGAGACGGTGGGCCAGACCAGGTTGGCGTCTGAGATGGTGTGTTCCAGCGTCTAAGACGGTGGCTCAGTTTAGGGGTTTCCAGCATCTCGTTAACGTTTCATGGGTGTAAGACAGGAGGCGGTGTTCTGAATTTTGAAAGTTGAGGATAGAGGGCACCGTCCCAGACGGTCAGGTGGCCGTAAGAGACGGTGGGCCAGACCAGGTTGGCGTCTGAGATGGTGTGTTCCAGCGTCTAAGACGGTGGCTCAGTTTAGGGGTTTCCAGCATCTCGTTAACGTTTCATGGGTGTAAGACAGGAGGCGGTGTTCTGAATTTTGAAAGTTGAGGATAGAGGGCACCGTCCCAGACGGTCAGGTGGCCGTAAGAGACGGTGGGCCAGACCAGGTTGGCGTCTGAGATGGTGTGTTCCAGCGTCTAAGACGGTGGCTCAGTTTAGGGGTTTCCAGCATCTCGTTAACGTTTCATGGGTGTAAGACAGGAGGCGGTGTTCTGAATTTTGAAAGTTGAGGATAGAGGGCACCGTCCCAGACGGTCAGGTGGCCGTAAGAGACGGTGGGCCAGACCAGGTTGGCGTCTGAGATGGTGTGTTCCAGCGTCTAAGACGGTGGCTCAGTTTAGGGGTTTCCAGCATCTCGTTAACGTTTCATGGGTGTAAGACAGGAGGCGGTGTTCTGAATTTTGAAAGTTGAGGATAGAGGGCACCGTCCCAGACGGTCAGGTGGCCGTAAGAGACGGTGGAGGGAGGCTGGACAACGTCTTGGACGCCAGGGATACCGTAACATACGGTGGTTCACAAAGTAAGAAAATCTGGGCAGCATCTTGATGATCATCACGACCCAAACCACCCCAAAAACGACCCATGTAACCCTAAAACTCCAATTTGACTTCATTTTCGACCAAGTAACCTTCTAGACCCATTTTTGTACATAAATACACATGTATAACCGAAACCCACTTCATGAAATCCATTTCAAATCATTAAATCTATGCTAAACTCGGATTTGACCTAAATTTCACACCTTGAAACCCTAATTTCACTTCAAAACGGTTTTGATATGAAAATCGACCAAGGAATGTGTACATTTGACTAGAAACAATATTACAAACATAAAATTATGGGTTTGAGATAGATTTAACATACCTAAATTACCTTCAATGAGCCAAACCCGAAATTTAGCTTTAAATCGTTTCTTGCACTTAAAACCCCAACTTTTCAATATGATGATGAGATGGTGATATTAATGATTTTTCTAACACAAATCTACTCCAAATAACAATAAATAAGGGTAAGATTTTAGTGAGAGAGTGAAAGTGTTCTTGCAATGAATGTGGTGAGAGAGAAAGGGAGATAGAATGTGTGAGTGAGGGAGTGTAAGAGTGGGATGGGGGTTTTGGATAGGGTTGGGTCATTGGGTGGTTCATGGGTCAATTGGGTCGACCAGTGGATCACCCGATTGCATTACTAGATAATTTAGAAGCCGTCTTATGTCTTGAATCATTTAATACGACTACCTAGTCTCGTCTAGTATCTTACACGTCAATAAATCGTCGAACAAAGCTTCAAATTGTTTCGACTAAATAAATTAGTTAGTCATTTAGCACGTTTGAATCAACGGGTCAAAATAAATAAATTACGTTTAATTACGTTAATTACAAGTCAAATTAGTCAAAATTCACAAATGTTACATCATTCCCCCGTTAAAGGAATTTCGTCCCGAAATTCAAACCTAACTAGACTCGTCAAATAAATGGGGCTACTTGGCTTTCATAAAATCTTCACGTTCCCAAGTAAATTCAGGTCCACGTCTAGCTTGCCATCGCACTTTAACGATCGTATACCGAGTATTCTTTAGCTTTTTAGTTTGCCGGTCTAAGATCTCTATCGGCTTTTCTACGAATTTTAACGTTTTATCGACACTGATTTCTTCAAGAGGCACGTGAAGTGTTGGATCCGCCAAACACTTCTTAAGATTACAAATATGGAAAACATTATGAACTCCACTCAAGTCTTGAGGGAGCTCCAAACGATACGCCACCGGGCCAATACGTTCAAGGATCTTGAATGGGCCAATATACCTCGGGCCCAATTTGCCACGTTTCATAAATCGAACCACACCCTTCCACGGGGACACTTTAAGTAACACAAAATCACCCACTTCAAATTCAAGGGGTCGTCGTCTAACATTTGCATATTTCAATTGTCGTTCCCGGGCTACCCTTAATTTTTCTTTAATTTGTGAGATCACCTTGGTTGTTTCAACAACAATTTCAAGCCCAATGAGTTGGCTTTCACCAATCTCCGCCCAAGCTAACGGTGACGTACATTTTCTCCCATATAAAGCTTTAAATGGAGCCATTTGGATACTATCATGATAGCTATTATTGTAGGAGAATTCGATTAACGGTAAATGCACATCCCAATTGCCACCAAACTCGATGGCACAAGCCTTTAACATATCTTCAAGCGTTTGAATCGTTCTTTCACTTTGACCGTCGGTTTGTGGATGGAACGCCGTACTCATATCGAGTTGAGTACCCATCGCTTTTTGGAACGCCTGCCAAAACTTTGAAGTGAATCGGGTATCCTGATCGGTTATTATGGAAATCGGCACTCCATGTTTGGATACTACTTCTTTGATGTACAAACGTGCCATGGTGTCAAACTTGTCGTCTTCTCGGATGGCTAAGAAGTGAGCCGACTTAGTCAACCGGTCAACTATCACCCAAATGGTGTCCCGACCACTACTCGTTCTAGGTAACTTCGTGATGAAGTCCATGGCAATTCGTTCCCATTTCCACTCCGGTGTTACCGGTTGAACTAGTAAACCGGGTGGTTTCTTGTGGTCGGCTTTGACTTATAAACACGTGATACATTCACTAACATATCTTGCAATGTCTTTCTTCATTACCGGCCACCAATACAAGTCTCTCATGTCGAAATATATTTTGTCGGATCCCGGGTGAACCGAGTATGTCGACTTGTGAGCTTCATTCATCAATTTCATTCGTAAGCCACCAAAAACGGGAATCCACAATCGTTCTACAAAGTATAAACTGTCATCCTCTTTTCTATCAAATTGTTCCTCTAAACCGTGTAATGCCTCATTGATGAAGTTTTCCGGCCTAGTTGCCAATCTTTGTGCTTCAACGATGGA
The DNA here is from genome assembly GCA_034093135.1 of Erigeron breviscapus. NCBI lineage: Eukaryota > Viridiplantae > Streptophyta > Magnoliopsida > Asterales > Asteraceae > Erigeron > Erigeron breviscapus. The sequence continues at coordinate 144,193,055 of CM067167.1, forward strand.
GTCACGAACACTCCTTTGCAAGGTAAGGCTCATGGCTCTAATTCGTCTTGGTTTTACACGTTCTTTTCGGCTCAAAGCATCGGCTACAACATTTGCCTTACCCGGGTGATACCGGATAACGCAATCATAATCACTAAAAAGTTCAAGCCATCTTCGTTGCCTCATGTTCAAATCACTTTGATCAATAATGTGTTGAAGGCTTTTGTGATCGGTATAGATCACACTCTTGGTGCCATACAAGTAGTACCTCCAACATTTTAAGGCAAACACGACCACTCCCAATTCTAAGTCATGAGTCGGGTAATTCTTCTCATGCACCTTTAATTGTCTAGAAACATATGCACTTTTCCCCGTTGCATCAAAACACAACCCAATCCTTGTCTGGACGCATCACAATAAACAACAAAATCATCGGCTCCATCGGGCAAGCTCAAAATTGGTGCATCACACAACTTGTCTTTCAATAATTGGAAGGCTTGTTCTTGCTTCTCGCCCCAATCAAACCTTATTTCTCGTTGAGTCAACAAGGTCAAAGGTTGGGCAATCTTTGAAAAGACATCAATGAATCGTCTATAATACCCCGCCAAACCAAGAAATTGGCGAATCTCGGTTGGCGTCTCGGGTCGTCTCCAATTTTTCACCGCTTCAATCTTACTTGGGTCCACATGAATTCCTTCCTTGCTCACCACATGACCAAGAAAGTGGACCTCTTCAAGCCAAAATTCACATTTGGAGAACTTGGCATACAATTTCTCTTTCCGAAGTAACTCTAAGACTTTCTTCAAATGTTCGGCGTGATCTTCTTTAGTCTTGGAATAGATAAGTATGTCATCAATGAAGACTATGACAAACTCATCCAAGTAGGGCCGACACACCCGGTTCATCAAATCCATGAACACCGTCGGTGCATTGGTCAACCCAAAAGGCATAACCGTGAATTCAAAATGCCCATAACGTGTTCGAAAGGCCGTCTTGGGGATATCATCTTCATGGACACGCAATTGGTGGTAACCCGACCGCAAATCAATTTTTGAAAAGAAACGAGCACATTGGAGTTGATCAAATAAATCATCAATCCTTGGAAGAGGATAACGATTTTTCACCGTGAGTTTGTTTAGTTCTCGATAATCGATACACATACGAATGGAGTCGTCTTCCTTCTTAACAAATAGAACCGGTGCGCCCCACGGTGATTGACTAGGGCATATGAAACCCTTTTGTTGAAGTTCTTTGAGTTGGGCGGCCAACTCTTGCATTTCGGTTATGGCTAAGCGATAAGGTGCTTTGGCCACGGGGGAGGCATTTGGAATAAGGTCAATACGGAAATCGAGTTAACGAGGTGGAGGCAAACCCGGTAGGTCATCCGGGAATACATCCGAGAACTCATTAACCACGGGCACGGTCTTCAATTCGACTTTTGTGACGTTGACATTATACACTTTTCCTTCCCACGGCTCGGTCGTCTCGCCTTGAACTACTAACTCTCCACCATCTTCCAACGGAATTCTCACTACCCTACTACCATAATCTATTACCGCATTCATCGCCGCCATCCAATCCATACCCACAATTACATCAAAACTACCGATATCAAAAGGAACCAAATCTATAAGGAATGGGTGGTCACATAACTCTAAAGTACAATCACGGACAACTTGGTCAATTTTTGTTAACCCGCCATTTACCATTTCAAGTTCAAAGTAATACGACAACGGACTAAGGCTAGCATCAATCAATGGTATAAAATCATTGGAAACAAGGCTAAAATCGGCCTCGGAATCAAATAATACGGTGACATATTGATTGTTGAGGAGAAATGTACCTGCAACGACGTTAGGATCAACACGAGCCTCGGCCGCATTCACGGCAAAAGCTCTTCCACGGGGAGCAAGTTGTTGTGGTGCTTGTTGTTGTTGGCCTTGGTTTCCCCGGTTTTGATTCGGACCGGAAATTTGCAATTGATTAGGATGCACGGTCACTTGGACTTGTTGGCCAATGAGGTTGGGGCACAGGTTGCGGTAGTGCTCCTGGCTACCACATTCGTAGCAAATGCCCCGAGCCATCGGGGGATGTCTTACATTTAGAGGAGCCACATTCAATGGAGCAACTCGACGGTTGTTAGGACAAAATTTGGAGGTGTGACCCGGTTGGTTACAATGGAAGCAAACATCACATCTCACATTAGGCCAATGGTACCGGTTACACCTAGGACATAAGGGACTAGTCCCAGCATAACCACCTTTTGGCGGCTCAACCGCCGCATGCACCTTCCCTCCACGACCATGGCGCTTATTGTCACGCCTCTCATCTCTCTTGGTGCCACTTGACTCGGCCACTTCTTTTCTCTTGCCATCACCTTTACTCAACTTACCACCCTTCACAAGCTCCATCATCACACTAGCGGCACGGTTGATTGCCTCTTTGATAGTCAATGGCATGGTGGGGTGAGAAACAAGCACTCTCACCTCATGAAGCAATCCCACGACATACTTCTCGACCTTCCTATCTTCGGGATTCACTAGGTGGGGAATAAGACTAGAGAGTTGACTAAAATGGCGAGTGTAACCCTCATAGTCTCCTCCCTTCATGGTGAGGCTAGTGAATTCGCCTTGCAACTTTCTCATCTCATGTGGCGGGTAATACTTAGCAATCATTATCTCCTTGAAATCTCCCCAAAGTAGGGAGTTAGCCTCATCAATCCCTAATTCATCCACCTCCAAGTTCCACCATTCAAGAGCATCACCCGTCAACATAACGGTGGCATAAGTAATCCGTTGGTCATAAGTACATCCACTCCTAGCAATGATAGATTCAATTCTTTCCAACCACTCTAAACAACCGGTGGCTCCACCTTCTCCCTTAAACTCCGGAGCTCCACACGCTTTAAAGTCTTTGAATAGGCACCCTTGGCGGTAAGTATTGTTGATTCTTGGATCAACAAATGCTCCCCCTCCATTCTCACCGCCATTCACATTCACATTCTCCTCCTCTTCATCTTCCTCTTGAACCGCTTCGACCTCCGGTTCTACTTGTTCACCCCTAGCTTCCATGGCCGCCGAGATTCGGGCCACAAGGTCCAGCATGAGGTCATTTAAGGCTTGAGTGATAACAACGGTCGACACCGGGGGATTGGCACCACCCCGGCCACCTCGGCCACCACGACCTCCCCGACCACCTCTACCTCCACGTCTGCCTACAACTTCTTCTTCCTCTTGGCTACGATGATTTCTCACAACTCTCCTTGGTCTCACCATTATCCTGAGCACACGTGTTAGGTTAGCAAGTTAGTTCTCACAATTCACACACACGAGATATCCGAAATCAATCATCACATAACAAGCATTTTATATCTAGGTTTTCCTAAATCGTCTAGAATACACATCTCTACGGGGATATTATCATGGCAATAAGCTAAGGCATCATCATTTCATTCAATTCTCAATCAATATCACAAGTTCAAGCCAATCATACAAATAAAGGGAGTCAAGTCATTAAACAGGGCGGGTAAAGCATAGTCCGAATCTAACTTCAACATTCAATACATTAAAAGTGTTTGTATACAGGTGATACCAGCGGCTTTCCCTCCACACCGTTAATATATTGAATGGATGTCGGGATTCGGTTCCGTTATGCCCTCTAAGCATTGGTTGGGTTTGTATACAGGTGATACCAGCAGCTTTCCCTCCACCCAACCAACACTCATCAAACATACCGGTTTACCTACTATACTTCATCCACAATGCACAATCTATGATGTTATTAACTTGCATATGACATAGGGTTGCCGTAGAACTGTTGATTAGGCGTTTCTAGGGTAACCGAATGTCATACTCCGCTAATACCATCACTTCATTTTGCTAGGGTTTAAACAATTAAAATTATAAGAATATACGTCAACGTCAATTTGACAAGTCACGGTGTATCCCGACACTAATACATACGTCAATCAAGTCATCACATAACAATCAAGTCAACAAGTCATGAGAAACCTACAAACTCCATCTAAACAAGTCTCACATCTCATACAATTCACATTGCACACATAGTTTCCTATCATGCATGCTAAATATGAAGTGTGGGTGCAATGGATATAGGCTAGGCCAATCTACCTAATTCTCTACAACCACGGTTCTGATACCATTCTGTAACACCCCAACAAGGCGGAATCATGGGATAATACAAGAAAAGCACATCACGACATGGAAATTATGTAGAGTTAAACTAAATGCATAAAAAGGATTGGACAATCTATACAAATCGTTCAAGAATACAATTACCGGATCATACAAATGCATAAGGAGCACAACACCATCAAACGTTTACAAAATATAGTTCAAAAGATGGCTAACGATCCTAAGCATAACCCATAAGCGGGATCAAATGAATCACGGATCCATAAATAGTCCAAGTCCAATCCTAGCATGCAATTGATGAGCGAGATTTGTTAACTTAAATTTCTAACAAGTTTTAAATTTATTTATTACAAGGTTAACTTCTCTACTACACTCACTCACGGGCAGTGGACCCGATTGTTTATAGTATAGCAAACGGTAAGACCAGGATCGTTCTCAGGGACTATGTCTAAGAATGTAGTTAAGTGTAATTCTATGATTGTTGGGGGTTTGTCACGACTAAATTAACTAAAACTAGAAAAAGTTTCCAACCGCTTGGTCTAGCGAGGAAACACGAAATGATTTGATTTGAAATTGAAAGACTATAATAATTAAAAATGATACATCTACTTGGAACAGTTCACATACCACATAGATCATCTACTAAACTACTTATAACTGTTGAACGACTAATCAGGACCAAGCTTCCTGTTAAGTCCCCCGGTCTAAATGGTCAAGATTCCTGTTAAGTCACCTAACCCTTTAATTAAGCTTCCTGTTAAGTCCCCTAATTAAGATTATAAACTAAGTCTGTTTTTATGACCTAACCTTTATAGCCTAACGGGATTCCTGTTAAGTCACCCAAGCAGTTTGGCTTCCTGTTAAGTCCCCAACCTACTTTAACTAGGTCAAACATAAAAACGGTTCAACAACTATAAGCAAAATAAATAATATCACTACATAGACATGATCACATTATCCAAGCAGATGCATAGCTATCTAGCTACTCATGGCAAAACTAATAACACTAACAATCATTAATATAAAAAGATCCATAATAATAATTGTACGGTAAATAAATAAGTCTTGCAACAGTAACCCTAATAACAATAATAATGATAAAAGTAAAGGAGAGATCAAACTAATAATAGGGATATCGAAGTCACGCAGTCCTTATCCTTCTTGGCCGCTCCTTCGAACCACACACCAAAACCCTAATTAATTTGACCTAATAATATATGTTGAATAATAATTGTTGTAGAGAATCGATGCTTGATCTTTCGGATGATATGGAGGTGTTACGAGGGTTTAGATCTGATGAAAATACCCTAGAACAGCCCCCAAAGTCGTCTGGAGGAAGTATGGTGCGGCTATTAGGGTTTAGGGGGTATTTATAGGTTTTCGGAAAAACCCCTAGCTGAACCGACTTCACCAGCGGCGCTGGTGAAGTCCCAGCGGCGCTGGTGAGGTCCCAGAGGCGCTGGTGATGTGGGAGTGGCGATGGTGAGCTTCAGGATCACTTCCAGCGGCGCTAGAGTGAAAGGAGCAGCGCTGGAGGCTTCAGGTTCAACACAAAAGTTGTAGATCTTTCTCTCGCCTTTCCGTGGATAGCTTACTCGTCAGAAACGGAGTTCGTATGAAGAAGTTATACCCAAAATACTAACACATGGTCCTTTGCTTCTTGTTGGCCTCAATTTCTTCATGTTCCGCTTGCTAGTGTTCGTCCAAATGTCTTGTGGCTTCGTATTAAGTTGAGTTGAGGCGTTTACCTTCACTTGCACGCCTTGTGAACCAATCATAACATATCATCCAATTAAGTACCAAAAGTTCACATTTCTAAACTCATTTAAGCATCAAAACACGACCAAAAGATATGAGAAATAATCACGAAATGGACGCTCATCATATTCCCCCACACTTAAGTCTTTGCTTTTCCTCAAGCAAATAGTCCCAGAAAAATAAAACATTTAAAGATGAGCGGACAACTTAAGTGTAAAAGTTTTTCTACTTTTAAAAACATTAAAAGATTAGTCATGCAAAATGATTTGAGAAAGCTTAAGACAAAATCAGAAAGCTATAGCTAGAGGTAAAGATAATCAATCAATCAAAACTTAAAGCTAACTTTTTATTTGTGTTAATACCTCTAAAACCGTTCTATAATTCCACATGTCCTACAACTCAATCTTACTTCCTTCTGCTGACTAGTTAAGCACTTAATTAAGGTTTGTATAGCAATCAGATCTACTAGCTACTAGCAAGGCATTTATATCTTATTATTTGTCGTGCTTGTGATTTACTACTTAGACATACTCTCGCACTACAGTCATGCTCGCTAGCTAAACACTAAAGCAGTTATACGATATTATCATCTTTAATAGTTGAGACATCGGTGACAGGTCGGTGGTTCCCCACTCGCAGAGCGAAATAAGTCAACTAATGGTTAGATTTTATACCTTACATCAAGACAGCGGTGACAGGTCGGTGGTTCCCCACGCGCAGAGCGACATAACTTGATGCGTATAAATTTTACTCGTTAATAGTTCTTTGAACTCTTTTTATTAATCAACTGATTTCCTTTTCTTGAGATAACTACATTATTCATGCAATAGACATTATCAGAGACCCCAGATGACTCATACACTTACTTAGCATGCAACTAGTTTACAATAAATAGTGTAAGTATTAAGGATGAACCATACATCTAAAATAGTTCCTACACAAGCACTTATATCATTAAAGTCCAATTAATATACCTATACTAATGACTAGATAGTTCCAATTGCTAGGCATATTAAAGTCCGGTTAAGTGTGCTATGACAAACATAATCACATACAGTTTCAGTCTAAGCTCTAATCCATTTGGAAAAATGAACAGCCACAAATCTATAGTTAAGCTAAAAGTTCTAACTAACCGTTCATCTACCAAAGCTAATATTGCTTAGTTATCGTCATCTTTTGTCTTCTTGCAAAGCTTATATTCTCAAAATGTTTTTCAGACACAAGAAACATTTTAATTTTGCATGAATTAAGTAGTAGAAAACTTATGATTTTTCAAAAAATTAAACCACGGGTTTTTCCTATTCCATCCCCCCACACTTAAATTATACAACGTCCTCGTTGTACTAAACATGACATAACAGAAAGGGTAATAGGAAAAACACGAAAAATAAAGGATTAACGAAACTTCACGGGCTTAAATTGCATGATTTGTTGTTGAAGACAGCATGTGTGGAGCGACTTGAATGATGATGATCTTCAAAGATTTGAGTCGTCTCCATTTGATGGCAATCCATTGTTGCTTCTCCATCTTCTTCTCTTTGTGGTATTTTCTGATTTTTTAATTTTTTTTGGATTTTTGGGTTTTTCTGTTTTTTTTGGTTTTTTCGGTGATCTCGTTGTGCTAACGGAGGTTTGAGCGGCTCTTGATAAGTGTTGGGTGATTGAGAGGGCTTAGGGATGTGCTAACAAGGTTAAAAATAAAGTTCAAACTACCACTGGACCTCTGAGCGGCGCTGGAGATGCATCTGCTGCTCCCAGCGGCGCTTAAGTGGGCCCAGTGGCGCTGGTGGGTCCTGAATGATGAAATCTGCTCAAAATCAAAGTGGTAGATATCTCTTTCCCGGTTCCGTGGCCTGGTCACTCGTCGAAAACGAACATCGGATGAAAAAGTTATGGCCAAAATACCAAGACAACGCCAAACTCTTCATATCCATTTCTCCTCCGCCTTGAGTGTTAAATCTCGAACTGATGCTTCTCCAAACCATCACTACACCTCTTTGAGCTTGTGTAACCTTGTTCTTTGATGTTCTCCTCCTCACCACGTGCAAAGCTCATGTAAGTCCCTCGGGTCTTATTCTTCTATCGAACTGAGATTGACTTAAGGATATGTCGAGGTGCGGAATTCCTCGAGATAACCCACGGTTTTTATATCTACCTTTTATGATATATATATATATATATATATATCTTTTGCGTGAATATAAACACTCGTATTTGGTTAATATAGTGAGGCGGCTTCTCCGGACAAACCTTACCAACCAACGTGGTAATCTAAGTCTACAAGCCAACCAAACCGGGTATGTGTTTTGCGGTTCGTGCATGAGTCGAGTACCACCCAAAAGATAAACTATACGTGTTCTCTAGTTTCTCTCTCTAGGTTTTGCTTGTTTCTCTCTCTACACTCTTGTTAAGAACACACAAACACACACCCACTATTTTGCTTGTTTCTCTCTCTAGGTTTTGCTTGTTTCTCTCTCTAGGTTTTGCTTGTTTCTCTCTCTAGGTTTTGCTTGTTTCTCTCTCTAGGTTTTGCTTGTTTCTCTCTCTAGGTTTTGCTTGTTTCTCTCTCTAGGTTTTGCTTGTTTCTCTCTCTAGGTTTTGCTTGTTTCTCTCTCTAGGTTTTGCTTGTTTCTCTCTCTAGGTTTTGCTTGTTTCTCTCTCTAGGTTTTGCTTGTTTCTCTCTCTAGGTTTTGCTTGTTTCTCTCTCTAGGTTTTGCTTGTTTCTCTCTATGCGTGTTCTCTAGTTTCTCTCTCTAGGTTTTGCTTGTTTCTCTCTCTACACTCTTGTTAAGAACACACAAATGTGTTTTGCGGTTCGTGCATGAGTCGAGTACCACCCAAAAGATAAACTATACGTGTTCTCTAGTTTCTCTCTCTAGGTTTTGCTTGTTTCTCTCTCTACACTCTTGTTAAGAACACACAAATACATACCCACTATTTATAGGCAAGGGCCAGGAACACTCAAAACCATGTGGGTTTGAGTGTTTCTATGTCAGGCCCATAAAGCCCATATTCTCAAAATGTTTTTCAGACACAAGAAAATTTTAAATTTTGCATGAATTAAGTAGTAGAAAACTTATGATTTTTCAAAAAATTAAACCACGGGTTTTTCCTATTCCATCCCCCCACACTTAAATTATACAACGTCCTCGTTGTACTAAACATGACATAACAGAAAGGGTAATAGGAAAAACACGAAAAATAAAGGATTAACGAAACTTCACGGGCTTAAATTGCATGATTTGTTGTTGAAGACAGCATGTGTGGAGCGACTTGAATGATGATGATCTTCAAAGATTTGAGTCGTCTCCATTTGATGGCAATCCATTGTTGCTTCTCCATCTTCTTCTCTTTGTGGTATTTTCTGATTTTTTAATTTTTTTTGGATTTTTGGGTTTTTCTGTTTTTTTTGGTTTTTTCGGTGATCTCGTTGTGCTAACGGAGGTTTGAGCGGCTCTTGATAAGTGTTGGGTGATTGAGAGGGCTTAGGGATGTGCTAACAAGGTTAAAAATAAAGTTCAAACTACCACTGGACCTCTGAGCGGCGCTGGAGATGCATCTGCTGCTCCCAGCGGCGCTTAAGTGGGCCCAGTGGCGCTGGTGGGTCCTGAATGATGAAATCTGCTCAAAATCAAAGTGGTAGATATCTCTTTCCCGGTTCCGTGGCCTGGTCACTCGTCGAAAACGAACATCGGATGAAAAAGTTATGGCCAAAATACCAAGACAACGCCAAACTCTTCATATCCATTTCTCCTCCGCCTTGAGTGTTAAATCTCGAACTGATGCTTCTCCAAACCATCACTACACCTCTTTGAGCTTGTGTAACCTTGTTCTTTGATGTTCTCCTCCTCACCACGTGCAAAGCTCATGTAAGTCCCTCGGGTCTTATTCTTCTATCGAACTGAGATTGACTTAAGGATATGTCGAGGTGCGGAATTCCTCGAGATAACCCACGGTTTTTATATCTACCTTTTATGATATATATATATATATATATATATATATATATATATATATATATCTTTTGCGTGAATATAAACACTCGTATTTGGTTAATATAGTGAGGCGGCTTTCTGGACAAACCTTACCAACCAACGTGGTAATCTAAGTCTACAAGCCAACCAAACCGGGTATGTGTTTTGCGGTTCGTGCATGAGTCGAGTACCACCCAAAAGATAAACTATACGTGTTCTCTAGTTTCTCTCTCTAGGTTTTGCTTGTTTCTCTCTCTACACTCTTGTTAAGAACACACAAATACATACCCACTATTTATAGGCAAGGGCCAGGAACACTCAAAACCATGTGGGTTTGAGTGTTTCTATGTCAGGCCCATAAAGCCCATAAGGGTTTGGCCTATTTGTGTGTTTCCCAGAACACACAAACTGTTTGAGAGTTCTTCTGAACAAGCAAGCATTTGCTTGTTCCCAAGAAACTCTCAAACTGTTTGAGAGTTCTTCTGAACAAGCAAACTTTTGCTTGTTCCCAAGAAACTCTCAAACTGTTTAAGAGTTCTTCTGAACAAGCAAACTTTTGCTTGTTCCCAAGAAACTCTCAAACCGTTT